>CP130733.1:29638494-30229971 GCA_030553155.1 Nippostrongylus brasiliensis | reverse complement strand
GCTCTCACCTCGTCAGTTAAAGTGTGCGAGGTGAACTGCGGTGAATCTCCTTTCGAGACGTCTGATGCTACGGTAGCGACTCGTATCAATGCTTGTTAAGTTGCTTGTGCTTGTTCCTACCTTGGTGTTGATCTGCGATTGGGTTTGTTCGTACAAAGTGCTGCCATACTCGGTTTCTCTGCGTGAGATGGGTGGGGGGTGTGGTCGAGAGAGGTTGTTCCGTTATTGTTGATTCTTTAAGAAAGATTAAATTGTTTTGGAGTAATTCTTACCAGCCTTTCATCGGCCTATCGGCCGCCAAACGTCTGTTCGTCAGCTTCGTCAAGTAAATAAAGAAATACATAAATCTATACTGCTTACCGAGTTGAGCCACACTTCGATCGGTTGAAATGTCGACAGTGTTCCAAGGTTTGACGCACATTCGACATCTTCACCGAGTTTTCACTTACTTTCCTGACTTATCTCACTTTCACTCACTCATGCCCCGCCCCCTTTACCTCAGTCCATCTCAAATGAAGTAACACCGACCTCGCCAAACAATATTGGCTAGATGAAGTGTAAGTCGCGCTATCAATTTGTCACTAGTGGCTGAAAACTCGCCCCCCCCCCCCCCCCCTGAACCCCATCGAGAGTCGTTATTGCCACGCCCTCGGCATGCGTCTATGGACCGCCCCCCGACGCTATTGGCCGGTCCGCACGGCATGAGCGCTCCACTGACAATATGCGCTCCAAAATTGTTCAGCCACTAGTGACCTATCGATGCGTTCAGTGTAAGTGCGTTATCGTAGAATGTGATTCTCGAAATGAGCTCAATGATAAGCAGTGATAAAACCACCACCAACCGCCACCACCACAAATCATTTGAATGAATTGACATCCATCCATCCAAACATCCATCCAAATAAACAACTGGGTTTCGCTTATTATATAGTAAGGATACTTGTATAGTAATTCTTATACTTGAGCTCCATTTGGAACAGGTATCTGTAGGAGAACAGATCCTGGGGAAATTCTTGGCATTAAACTATTCTGCTATTTGCCGCTTTTGTTTAGCGATTTATAGACAAGAACTAGTTGACTGACTTATATATTTGGAGATGTTAGGTTATTCGCAAAACACTGACATCGGACGGGACATTCCCGTCCGATGTCAGTGTTTTGCGAATAACCTAGCATCTCCAAATATATAAGTCATTCTTGGCATTATTTTGCTCGCTGCACTCCAGTGGTCGGAAAAACTTTTCTTTTTT
The DNA here is from genome assembly GCA_030553155.1 of Nippostrongylus brasiliensis. Classification (NCBI taxonomy): domain Eukaryota; kingdom Metazoa; phylum Nematoda; class Chromadorea; order Rhabditida; family Heligmosomidae; genus Nippostrongylus; species Nippostrongylus brasiliensis. The sequence goes on along the minus strand of CP130733.1, from coordinate 30,228,721 downwards.
ATTTCGCTCATATTTCGCGCGGGGTTTTCTGGGATGCTGATCACGAGTCTGGCATCTCTTTTCCGCATTTCGACGGAATCCTCCTGTATGTCCTTGCGAGACCAACAGGGTGGTCCGGCTAGGATCGTCGATTCGGCTTAAACTTCGTGTGTTGGTTGTTTTTCATGCTGGTAACGATTCTGACGTTTGTTTTCGAATTTTGTACGACTAACATTGTTCAATTGGGTGAATAAAGCCATTTATTCTCTTCTGCTGCACCCACCTAGCACCGTTTCTTCATCGTGGTTATGTGTGGGGTTGCTGTAAACCCGTAAGATTTTTAATTGCAGGGGAACTCACTCCATCCCGTGGAGCGATGTTATCCGTCGCATTTTCTGCCGTCGTGGCAAGTCTGCTTGTTCTTCAAACCGCAGCAGAGGTGGGCTATTCGACTGTTCATGTTTTTCGTGTTTAGTTTTCTTCTACGTTTTCTGAACTATTATATTATAACCCATAGCATTGATACGACCTTGACCGAAAATTATTTCTCTTTCAATATTGGAAGGGAGTTCGTGGTGACGTCCGTGATTCTCCATCAGCTTTTTGAATTTTGCTAGACGAACCTCCTTGTCGTTGAGAAAGGTGGAATTATCTAACCGTAGTGGCTGGCTGACCGGTCGTAATTTCGAGAAAGGACGTAAGATTCATGACTAGCTCCCCAAATAAGCTCCTTGGACGAAGAATGTATTGAAAAACATTTGGTTTGATTCAGTTCTCAAAAAATGCTGTGGAGCACAGTAAATGAGGAAAGACTGAAGAGCTGGAGCTGAAGAGCATTCTTCGCTTCTGGCTGAAGAGCATTCTTCGCATGCCTGATGTGGAGTTCACGAACATACTTTTTATTATTGCTTTTTCTTAGATTATTTCTTTCTTAATTTCTTTCTTCTTCCTTTCTTCTTTTTCTCTTCTTTCTTCTCCGAACGGCGAGATAAATGACAAGGAATGTATAAGTACCCACAAATGGAGTTTAAATTGTTCGCAGTGCTGGAATGTGCTTTATTTAGTGACACAACAATCTTGTGACAGAGCTCTCCTTATAAGCCTTGAAACGCAGTTTTGCATCCCGTCTAAGTAGCAGTTATCTAAATAAACGCATCATTATCACAACAGCATCTGTTTCATGTATGAAATTGTTTTTATTCAGGCGAATTTTGAAGACACACGATGCCGATGTGTCTGCCCAAGTACGATGTATTTTGTCGGCGAGAATATTTCGGACCACAGTGATAATAACCGTCGCTACTATACAATGACCAATATTAGTCCTAGCTTGTGGTGCGTATTCTCTTTTGTTCGAAGTGTTCCCTTTCTTGAAGTGCTGGTTGCATTTTTCAGTAATCCACAGTCTGTGGTGAAGTCTGAGGTGTCGAAAATCATCGACGACTTCCACATGGATGCTTTCCTCGCCAATTGTGACTGTCGATTTGAAAGCAGAAACACGGTCATGCTTAAGGTCTGTGTTAGTTTCCCGACAATAGTAAGTACTGACTAACGCCGACACCTTTACGTTTACCTCTATCTTTTATTAGGTGTGGTATTCATTATTGGTGACGGTAGTGTCAACTTTACTTTCGGAGGCAAAATTTCGTGCTTCTAATGCTGGAGCGGAACTTTGACTTTAACCCATTGGAGACCGCGTGTCCCGCCGGCGGGACACACCTATAGGTCCGCGGTGGACCGTGTGTCCCGCCGGTGGGACACACCTTTTGAGCTACGCTTCCTCCCTCTTGGGAGACACTATGGATAGGAGTGTCCATTTAGGCAAAATTACTACCCATTCTATATTTTACGTTTTATCAATGCTTCAAGATATTCATCAAGTGAACGACCCTTCAACAAGCTCAAAAGGGGTCTGAAAATCGTGTACTTCTAATGATTACTTGAAAAAGTTTCAAAATCAACAACATACACAGTTAAATTATTCTTATGATCATTTTGAAGACAATTAATGACGCTTAGGCCCTTTTGAAAACAATTAATGCCGCGGTCCCCCGCGCCAAACACGCAGGGAGCGCGCGGTCGTCAATGGGTTAAGCTGGGTGTTTTCCTTTCAGGTGGTTGTGATATTCGTTATATGCGTAATTATGGTATTGGTTACGTACATGGCGTTCCTGATGTGTTTGGATCCGATGCTCCGGAAACAAAGATTTCAGTCTTCGTATCGGCAGCAAAATGATGAGGTATAAATCGATGGCAATAATTATACAAAAGTAAAACATTAATGCATTTATGCTAGGTTCCTTGTAGTTAACCGTCACCTGCTATTCTTATGACCGTATGTGTTCCCAAACATGCCTTGTTCTAACTTTTTTCTAACAATTTGATTGTTGTTATTGAGGCCAGCAAGACTATGATAGTGTACTATGACTAAAACGGTTTCAGTCATAGTTTGTTTGGTTAACCTTTAGCAGTTGGATGAGGCCAAGTTTCGTTAACAGTTACCATTTGGTTAATACTGGTGCATTGAATCAAGTTGCCTTTGCCTCCGCACTGAAGAGGGGTGCAACAGAAAATTCAGAAGTTCACTTTTATATAGAATATTGAAATCAGGCTCTCTAAATATCGTATAAATGCCCGTGTTTCAACAACAGCTTGAATAGCGGGAGCTGAGCGAGAGGTCCGACCTCTCGTCAAGTTATGCAGCAACGAAAGCAATTGTTACTCTGCGGTTCAAACGATGAACCTATCCCTAATGAAGTGAATTTGTATCCTCAACCTTGTCCATTATCGTCGGGATCACTTTCCATGGGTTAGTAATGCCCAACGAGGGTATGAACTACTGGAATTGAGTCGGCGCTCTTGGAATTTTCTCAGTGTAAATTTGCTACTATGGCGCACGAGCAGTCATTAACCCGACTTAACCTATCCATGTTGTTGTTCCTCGGTTGTTTCAAAATCACTTTTGCGAAATGATACACTTGAATAAAAACCAATCAATGATTTTACACTGAACCAATGTAATAATCGGAACATTTCGTACTTCAATGTGGAAAACTCACAATATTAAACCGATTCGCATTTTCGTCCATAGTCGATGACTTCGTGGTCTTGCCAATGTCCTGATATAATTGAGAAGCTCTGAAACTCACTCAAAGAGAAATGTTTATTTACAGATAGAGGAAAATATCTTCGCTCGAGCCGCCGAGACGTCTTCCTCCGAGGCATCAACAGCTGGTAATATGCGTGCTCGTACGAGCAGTAAGCCAAGTATGTAGTTTCTCTTTGTTTTGATTTCTCCCTCTGATTTTCTTTATTCTTGAATTTTTTTTGCAAAGTTGTTAGTTCGTTTTCTCTTCGAAGTCACCGACGTGACTGACGATACAGATTTTCAATCTCGATTCGGCATTATTTAGTTTTCTTGGTTTCCAAGAATCGAGGCACTATCACATTCCATTCCAGACGTTCTTGGCCGTGTTGAGGCTGAACAAAATCGATGGATGAAGAAAGTTGAAGAGCAGAGAAAGAACATCTTCGAAGATCATACGATGCTGAATTGAGCATTCTTGCCAATAGTATTCCAAAATACTTTTCGGAAGAAAACGGGAATGCCTCATAAAGCATCGCAAGTGGTGGATTAACACATTAAACATTCATTTCTGTGATTTCTTTGAAGGATTTTCAATTCATTTGCTTTTGAGATGGCTGAAACCGGAACAGCAGCGATTTCGAATGTCTTTAATATTTGTTTTCTTTCTTCCATTTGGTCCGTTTTCCATGTCAGATAGCTCGTTTTATTCTTCATTCTGAAGTTTGTAAATAGATGTAGCATAATAAATGTATCATATTTAACCATATTCCTATTTTATCTTCAGCTCCCGTAAAGATGCTAAATGATCCTGGCGATCCCTTGCGTTAGTCGTCGATTTGGGCCATCTTCTGTGGTTACCCAGCCTTTCTGTGTTAGCATTTAGCAAAACCTGGCATTGCCTTACATGAGAGAACCTTATTGGCACGTCTTCGATTTCCCAGGTTCAATTTGGCTCTGAGCCGATTGTACCATCTTGCTCAGCTGAAACCTTTGCGTTCTATAGTGATGTGCGGTGCTAGCTGAGCTTAGTGGTTTTTTGTAATTGCCTGCGGTAGTTCTCCTGGTTATCCTAACTATAGGATCTTCGAAGACCCGGGCGGTGCAGTGGCCTTCACGGAATCGTGGACATTAGTGACCTACATGATCCAGCGATCGATTCCGGACCGGGCTAACCAAGCCTTCCATCCCTCCGTGGTCGGGTAAATGAGTACCATACTTGTAAGGGAAGGTGAAAACGCTGAATGCTGGACCCAGATTCCTTATTGGTAAACCCCCGATAAACCCCGAGATATTGGCCCAACGGCGTCCACTTTTGTCTACTTATCCCAAACTTCCCATGTTAAACGCAATCTCTCATCGACTATGCCGTCTGGTTCTGGCTGTGCCGCGGTTTTGGAGACCGCTCGTTGGTTGATGAATTTGGGCCCTGGCCTTCGCAACCCATTGTATAGGCCAAGTACGCATCATTATGCTTCTACGATTCCGTATTGAACATGAATGCGGCGGCACGTCCTTAGGGGCTGATCAACGCTGTACCTTTACCTTTTACCTTTACGGGATCTTGAGTCAAGATGGAAAATCGGTAACTTGAAGAGGTCGTTCAGTTTAGGGGCCATGGAGTCAGGAAGTCAGTCGCGGTGACGTCGGTTCATGTTAACCAGGTGTCAGTAATTACGTAGCCCCTTCTAACCATTTTGATCAATCACTCGCTAATTTATCATCAGTGGAGATATTTTTTCGAATTTCCTTGTCTTCTGAGAACATATTTTCTCAAGATCCAAGAAAGAACAATCTACCCACTGAACTTCTGGTGTTGTGTAATCTGATTCTTTTCGAGTACCCTCTCCATTATTGGTCGCCATTTCCTCGCAGTAAAGGGTGGAGATCCCTATCTTGGAGCTAATACTCTTCGATAATAAAGTGTTATGTCAATCTCGCTCGTCTGCTCAACAGTAAATCATATTACGGACTCACAATGTCGAGCGAGGTGCATTGAAAGGCACATATGGAGTGTCACACGAAAATTGGTTCTGAAAAGTATTTGAGGGTGGAAAGGGAATTACGTTCGTGCCTATGAGTGATGTTCACACTTGGTTTACCATTCATTAACTGGACGCTTTTAGTATTGAAGCAGCCTACATCTAATTCGAGAGTGCACTCGAAGAGAGGTAGCGACGTTTCGATTCATTGCTTGGATTAATTTTTTACATTGGCTTGATCACCTTTTCCACCGACATAGAAGATAATCTAGGAGAGCTCGTTCCAACATAGTTTGATAGCCAAAAACCTCTGTTGAGGATTGACCAAGGAGGACTTTATTTTTCGTGTGATTAAGTTTTATCACAATTGTTCAGAGCTAAACTAAAGGCAAATTTTTTGCTAGTCAGAATCTCGGTGGCTGCTTTCTCGTAAACAAGATAGACTACTGAACCGAGGCTTCACCATAAAGGTTCCACTAGAACATTTCATGGCAGCTATTTGCACTCCTAGCGTTAACGTCCAACATCGTCAAATATTCGTAAGAGTTTTTGAATAAATAGACAAAGCTTCAACGTTCAAAAAAAGCAAAAAGCAAAGCAGCCTTCTCTCCCAAATATGGCACATTTGAGTAAACGAACGGTGCAAGAAAGACGTGATATGGCATCGAAATTCAAAGGAGTTTGAATCAGCACTCAGTAATGAGAGGAAGAAAAATGTTACCACAGAGTACCGAGAACTTCTAGCAAGACGAACAGAGAAGGAACTCAAACGAAAACCATCGCTCCCCGTTCGGCGGGCTAAATTCGAATGCATGAGCAATCGACAAACACGAAGTTGCGTAGCTGCGTCTTAAACTGACCGACAAAAACTGGCTGGGCAGTCCACTTCTCACTGGAAGTTGAAGCACCACAAATGACCCTGCTACACCATGAATGTTTCTCAAGAGTGTTTCGCGACAGCTATTAGGCACTCCTAGCATTAATGTTCAACTTCGTCAAATATTCGTAAGGGAACTAGAACAAATAAACAAGAGTTCGACTGCGAAGTATCTACGGCAAGCTGGAAGGGATGAGGTTCAACATGTTCGTCCCGTTGGATTCCACCGATTTCCACGTTTCGTCTCCATCAAATTCCAACTCTTTTCGATTTGTTTCTCCACCGCCGCTCTCTCGATGCAAAGCGCACTATACGGCGATCATCAGGCTGGTGTAGCGAGAATGTTTCTGCGTGGCCACTGGGCGTCGTGGCGGGCGCCTGTGAGCCAGCTTCTAGGCAGTAGAACGGGGTGGATGGAGTGAGGGGAGGAGTCCCGTGGTGGTGGCGGTGCACGGCGACCGGGCGTCCGCGCCAAGCGTCGCGTCGCCAGGGTGCCTCTGTGGGAGCACGGAGGACCCCGGGCGGACAAGGAGGGGCGCACGGCTCAGGCCCGCAAGGGAGCAGGCAAAAGCCCCCGCGCGACGCAGTGGCCGGACCGCGCCCGCGAGTGCTCGTCCCATCACGGCCTCTCTGATACCTTCAGACCCCCGTTCGTTTTTGCTTTTTACCCATATCATCACGGTTCATGTTTGCGAAAGGTAGATACGGACAGATAGGACGGAATGAATTCTAGTAGCCAAACCAACACCAGGTCAAGACATGTGGTCTGTTGAGCCCTCCACATTGCTTTGCACATTGAAAGAGGGAACATTGATCAAACAGTCTCTTGGAAAGTTGGTGGAAGTTTCGTTTTGGGTATTGGTTTTGAGTCACTCACTCAGCTCCATGGAGTCGCCAAAGGCGCGTGGTCGTGAGGTTATCTCCTATCCTAGGGTTAGTGGTATCTGCTCTCGACTCCTTTTCTCCTCTGGACTCCCTTTTCGCTGTGAAATGACCGTAGTTTCCGTTGAGCGAGTAGTTTCCTAAATGTTTCTCGACTTTTCACGCTCTCGCGAAGGCGAAACGCCCGACACGCTAGTTCAATAAACGCATTTGCCAATATCGGAATCAGCTGAGCCAATCTCTCGTTTAGTCGATCCTATTCAGGATGAAACGTGTGAATTACCTGCAGACTACAGACAGCAGACGGATAAAGCCATAGTTGCTGATGGCGTACTGCTCCCACTTATCACAGGTCAGCAGCACAACCCTGCTAGTTATTGAAATTGCTGGTACTTTGCAATCCGATAGGTATGGCTTGAAGACCCTAGCCAGGGAGGTGATGAGCGCTGGTCGTAGGTTCTTCAGATGTTTGGGTCTAATCCGGACTGGAGCGGTGCTATGCGATTCTTCATTGAAGAAATTGTGTGACAAATCTGGAATGCGAAAAGGTAGGATCGCAGCAGTTACACAGCCATCTTTCGGAATTGTGTATTCAGGAAGATCAACGATCTTTTCGATTGCCACGGCTGTCTTCCCGAATACACAACTTCCACAGAATTTCCAAGGAACTGCTTGATCAATGCTCCCTCTTTCAATGTTCAAAACAATGTGGGGGCCGAACAGCCTTCATCTCTTGGGCTCGTGTTGGTTTAGCTACTAGTATTCATTCTGCCCCATCTGCTCGCATCTACCTCTCGCAAACATAGAACGAGACAAAAACGAACGGGGGTCTGAAGGTATCAGAGAGGCCGTGATGGGACGAGCACTCACGGGCGCGGTCCGGCCACTGCGTCGCGCGGGGGCTTTTGCCTGCTCCCTTGCGGGCCTGAGCCGTGCGCCCCTCCTTGTCCGCCCGGGGTCCTCCGTGCTCCCACAGAGGCACCCTGGCGACGCGACGCTTGGCGCGGACGCCCGGTCGCCGTGCACCGCCACCACCACGGGACTCCTCCCCTCACTCCATCCACCCCGTTCTACTGCCTAGAAGCTGGCTCACAGGCGCCCGCCACGACGCCCAGTGGCCACGCAGCAACATTCTCGCTACACCCGCCCGACGATCGCCGCATAATGCGTTTCGCGTGAAGAGAACGGCGATGGAGAAACAAATCGAAAAGAAATCGGTAGAATCCAACGGGAAGAACATGTTGAGCGTCATCCCTTCCAGTTTTCCGTAATTGCTTCACAGTCGAAGTTTTGTCTATTTGTTCAAATATCTTTACGAATATTTGACGATGTTGAACGTTAATGCTAGGGGTGCCTAATATTAGGTTGGTGTAAAAGTTCTCAGACGCTTGGGATACAAAACAGTTCATTTTATAATATCTGAACAATAGCAAGGAGTCATTTGACGTAGGCACCGTTAATATTCATGGTTTTCTTTTCTCCATAAAATTTTTTGACTGCAGCCGAAAATTCCGGGGAAATCCTATTCAAATTCAAGAAGTGGCAAATGTCCGAGAACTTTCGCACCAACCTAATAGCTGTCGCGAAATATTCTTGAGAAACATTCATGGTGTAGCAGTTGTTTTTCAAGTTCGTCAGACAACAACGCAGCTACAGCCAGGAACTAAAGGACAATCGACGAAACAGGTCATCTGTGGTGCTCCAACTTCAAGTGAAAAGTAGAATGCCCAGCCAGTTTTTGTCGGTCAGTTTAAGACGCAACTACGCAACCTCGTGTTTGCCGATTGCTCATGCATTCGAATTTAGCCCGCCGAGCGGGTAGCGATGGTTTTCGTTTGTTTTCCTCCTTTGTTCGTCTTGCTAGATGTTCTCGGTGCTCTGTAGTAAAATTTTTTCTCTTCTTATTGTTCAATCCTGATTCAAATTTCTTTGAATTTCGATGCCATATCACGTCCTTCTTGCACCGTTCGTTTACTCAAATCAATGTGCAATATGTATTTGGGAGGGAAGGCTGCTTTGTTTCACTGGAAATTGTGCTGAACTGGACACTGCTTATTGTAACAAATAAACCGGGCGTTAAGAAATTTAAAAAAACCGGTAAAGAATTGGAGAAGTTTTGGAGAATTCGAAAAGACGAGATGTGGTCCAACTAGAAAATGCGAAAGTACATCATCCGGTAGAAGTTGTTCAGCACAGAATATATCGTTTAAGAAATTTCAAGGAATTCATGTTTATATTTCTGTAGAAATTTTGTCTACATAGACGTTGTTTAATTATTAAACTATATGTGTATGCACAAACAATCGTTAATCAGAAAAGTTCCACGACATGTATGTAATGACTTTAGATACATGTAATAACCACAGAATTTGTTCTCCGTCATCGGTGCATCTCAGAAAATTTTGCTTCTTCCTTCTGTGCTTGTTGTACTTAGTGCGTTTCTAAGGCGGGATGAATGGTAGAAGTTAAACTGACTGGTGGCCAATTAGTCCCCTAGGAGCACGCCACGCATTCCTCTTCTATTTGGAATCGCCTAATCATGCGTATTTAGCATGTACATGCGTGTAGTATATGCACAGTATACACACTATAATGATTTGTAGGATCACCTACTGTTCCAGCACAAATCGCGAGAAGTCGGGTATATTTTACCCCCGATCGCAGAGTGTCAAACGGCTCGTTAGCTGTACAGAGGATCGCTCGGCCATCACCTAGCCAAATGGTAGCCGACTAGTAGTGCAGCTTCTTAATGTTTCGAAGACAGCTAATGGCAAATATGGTAAATTGTCAGCGTTGATCAGTCCTCTTAGGACGCGCCACCGCTTTGGTGTTCAATTCAGAATTGTAAAGGCATGGTGAATGCGTATTTGGTTTATACAATGACTTGCGGCCTGCCGCTGTACAAAATCAGTGTCCTTACCTTCCCAGGCAAGTCTGGTACCAATTTACTCGACGAAAGCTTAGTTAACCCCTGTAGGTTTGATCGCTCAACTGCCCGGGTGTCAGTAGCGCCTATTACTACTGTGCCACGCGCGCCCTGTTATGTATAGTGAACATGTCTCAAAGACAACTATTATCGTCTGGCTGAAATCGACGAAGACAAACTGCGTCCCTTCGAAGTATCCATAGCCCAAGCAATGTTTTGAGTGGAACAAAAGAAGAACCGGACAGCTGTCGATTGAATGACAGACGTCGGCGTTGCTAGAATGACCACACTTCGAAAATCAGATGTTCTAGGTTTTTTATTTGAAAAACTGAGATATCAGTGAATTATTTGCCGACATATATAATTATTAGACTGCTAACTAGGAGAACGGTCAAATAGAGCTCGAAATTTTCATTTTTCGTAAAAAAGGAGAGAAGACACGTTACCGTAGTTTTGAGCCTCAAGAATTGGCCGACGAATCACCACGCCAGAAAAATAAAGGGACCACGAGCGGGACAACTGAAACTTTGAATTCAGAAGCAGCTCGTTTTGAATAGGCACTGAGCGTTTATTATTCGATTATTCAAAGTGTGAGATTGTAAAGTACAATAGATGTTCAACAAGCAGAAAGTTTTTGCTGGTGAGCTATTGCGCTCATCGACTTCTGAAGAGCTTTTCCGTTTGTGAATACTAAACACGTTTTAAAATATCGGAAGAAATGTCTGCACTGAATCTCAAGATTTATAGAGAAGCGTTTTCCCATCAGAACGCCCACGTAGAGAGCATCGAGAAATCGGCTAAGGACAGCGTCATTGATACGTTGTTCAAATTAGAGGGAATCGAATTATAGAACACGTTTTCTATACATCAATTCAGAGCTCAGAGGCTAATAACTTTATTCACTCAGGCTTCGGCTCACCGGTTATTTTCGTCTTCGTGGTCTCCTTGTCCAGAAGACGAAAGAGATACTGTATCCACTTATGACAGTGTTTGACGCCGACGAAAAGATATCGAAGAAAGCCTCTCTAACTCCTCCCCGAAGGCAAGACCCCTTTCGCATCTCTTTGAATTCGTAGGATGTTAGCGCTTCGATCAGAAAATGCGTTAAGAGAGCTGGAGTGGCGAGCCTTGTCAACGTTGTGAGTATCTCTCAGGCCATCATGGAAGATCCCCGTGAACGAAATCGGCTGTATGATCGACTGTGCAGCTCCCACTTGCCTAATCTTCCCTTCTGGTGAAGAAGGAGATTCCCTGGTATGTGAGGTGGTTTTCCTACTAACGGGCGACAGCTGTATAGCTGAATACATCGTTTTTGTCATGTCGGAGTCCAAGAACAATAAAGTATGAAAAGGCAAGAAAGAGGCGAGATGGAAGTCAGAAATACATAAGTATTTGTTTTGCTCCATGTCTAAACCCTATACAAGGTAAACAGCGTTGTTATGGGATTGTAGCAGAGGTAAGTTAAAGAGGTTAATACGTATGGAAATATGGATGGCAAACCTGTGCAGTATAACGTAACGTAACGATAAAACGGCGCCACCGGCACCTTCTTGCGCAGAAACCACCGTTTTTATATTTTCTTCAAGATGGATTCATTCGTGAAAATAAGTATGTTTTTGAACTCGGCAGCTCGAGCTCTATCTTTTCGTGTACATATTATGCGAAACTTCTTGTCAAGCGATTTTTCGGCTCCTAGATTTTCGGATCCTTGTCCATTCGGTTCCTCATCTCGTGGCTCATCGCTCGACGAGTCTCCGCCATCGGCCGTGCTACCACGCGGGGACCCCCGCTAGGCATGCGGCGTAAATGGATTGCGGTCAGCTTTGTTCGGGTCACCGCGCATGGACCTCAAAAGCGGCACCTTTCGGCGCAAAAAGTGTACTTCGCTGTACAGTATTTCGCTGTACTTCTAGAGGATCGTCTTTAGTGGACAAGTGAGAATGCTACGCCTAGAGCCCCTTTATATGCCAAAGAAGATCACATGATAGTGACCGCATTTGACTGTCGCTTGTTAAATGAGCGTGACGTCTCCGATTTCGAGAGCACACTCAGAATTCCAGCGGACCTGCAAGCAACCCGCAAATCCCTTCCGAGAGATTCCAGAATCAGATCGAGAGCCCAACACCTGAACAGATGGGGCGATCGTGACGAGAAACACACCCCGTACACTATTTTTGTTTTCTGAACATGAAGTTGTTCTCGACGCTGTCGCTGGGAAGGTACCTTGGGGTCTTCAGACGTTCGACAATGCTTGATCTAATTTCGCCTACATTGGAATATTTCGGACCGAAGAGAGTCCCTTGAAAAGCAATTTTTTTCACGTTAGCTACTGTCGTACGTGATGCTCACGAGAGAATGACATCTACGCGTATCTTCCTGTTGGTTGTAGTGAGCGCGTGTGGGTGAGGTTATTGTTATTATATTTTCGGTTCTGATCTCCAAGCTCGCATATACGAGAAGGTTACTGACTATCTTTCTACACAAAGTTCCATGGTACTCGGACCACTTTTTACTGAAAGGAACGTTTCCGATGCTCATGGCTAGCACTGCTTTCAGCTAGAAGCTTCTTCCAGTCAATAGTACCACTGACTGTGAGCCAATATCATATTTTGGATCCGTTTTTGCGCGATCTGAAGTTGACCAAAATAGGGGACAGGATAACATCAACGTTGGGCAAACGAGTTACTGTCGATCTCCTCGCCTAGGCCATTTATGCGGCAGATGGCGCCAGATCGAATAATCGTCAATGCCGCTCCAGGGCCATTAACCACACCACTGGTGTTAGGGGTTCTTTGTAGGTTTTGCATCGTTTTCCGTGAAGCTAAAACCTGTTTGGTCGTAGTTATACTTGTAGAGTTTCCCAACTCTTTCCATAGCAAATGACTCTTATTGTTTAAGGCTTTCTCTGACTTCATTGCGTTGCTCCCACAGCTGGAAATGTCCCGCATCACTCCCCTTTGCGGCAGCAAAATCCGTCTCAACGGATCTGATCCTAATCATATTATTTTTCCCTGAATTTCCGCATAATAAGGTTGTTAGCAGTGCTGACCATAAATCGGGCTTCTGTCTTCAAATTTCAAATTTTCAAATTCAAATTCTCGAATTTCAAGATTTTCAAATTCAAATTTCTGTTTGCGAAAACAAACTATATCGTCTAGTAAGTACTTAATAGTTTTTGACTAACGTCAGTCCCGCGGCCGTAATGGTGCGCAGCTATGCATTGAGGAAATACGCGCACCTCCTTTTGTGTACCTCTCTACATTGGTATACCTGACAATGACAGAGGGTCTGGATGGGCCCTTACCCGCTGTCGTTTTGCAGCAATATTTTGAGTCACTTTTGACTGTGAAGAAATATGTACATATAACATGAAAATAGAGCAGTCTCTGATTATGTTGTTTTCTGTCGACCAAATTCATTGTTCTGTTTCTCACGATTCTGATGAGGGAACAGCTGTCCCTTAGAGGATATACTGGGTGTTGGGAAACTATTAATCGTCTTTCCTGGAACGATTGGAGTGTCTATTGAAAACAACTTGCTTTGTTCTTGAAAATCCTTCATGGTAAAGTTGATCTAATTCAACTTATTGGTCTACCAGAGGAGGGCTGCGACAAGTTTCAAAACAGGATTGCTCAGAATTTTCGACTCTCTGAATGACACGAAAATTTGTCGCCGCATTATGTAGCTACCACGGTAAGGCTATTCTTCCTACCGTTGCCATTATAAGATTGTATACGAAACCTACAATGTACACCTGATAGGAAGCTGCTTTCATTTATTGAGAATATTTGTTGTTAACTATTTATCCTTATGTCATCAGAAAGTGGGAAGAAAGATCTTGGAAAGACCCCGGCTGTTTTGAGAACAGGCTGTGAAGGCGTTGTTGACGATTTGCACACAACCCTTGCTCTACATCAATTTCATCTCACAAGGAATTCTAACTAGAGCCTCTCAGAAAAAGCAAAATAGAATCTTCAGAGGCGGTATGTAGCACCTGCAAGGCTCCTATTCTAATGAAGCTTCTTGAACTTGAAGTGTGAAGCTGCTGCCCCTGTGAGTGCTGCTGAGGACAACAACCGAGTGACTCATTCGATGAGTACACCACCACTAGTGCGATATCATCAAACATCGTTAACTTCTTCTCCCTGGGTGGGAAGGCCAGTGGAATGGCAGCGCACGGCGACGAACCCGTCTGGAGACCTTCATTCGACATGTTACGCGCGCTAGCAAAGGTCAGTTGTTTTTTTAGTTACCCAGACGAGTACCAATTTACGTTGCTCGTACTTGAACAGCGATTGTCACTTTCTCTTTAATCTCTTCATATACCGTCACTAACTTAGCACCTGTTGAGCAACTGTATATTAAAAGGTAAAGGCAAAGGTAAAGGTGTCGGCATTGATCAGCCCCACCTGATTCGTGTACCATTCATAATAATAAAGGCATGGTGGATGTGTATTTGGCCTATACAATGACTTGCGGAACCCAGCTACAACACCATGCCAGTGATTTTACCTCCCCAGACAAGTCCCAGTGAAAATTTCCCCGATCCCGGAGAGATGGAAGACTTGGTTAGTCTGCTGGCTCTAGAAATACCAACAGGTGCCAGAAAATGTAGTGGGAATGAGCAACATTATGCGCCATTTTCACCCACACAGTCGAACGATCGATCTCCGAGCCTTTCCAAGTTGCCCATCGGGTAAATTCGTACCATACTCGTCTAGCGATATGATCACACTGACCCTAGCGAGTTCCTACGTAGACCAAATGCGCAGTCATCATTTTCACCAGTTCTCAATGGAAGGCAGATGCGTGGCGAGTCCTTAGGAGCTGATCCATATTAGGCTCTTAACTCTGCTTTTACTAAAAATTGAAGTCCATCGAAAAAGCACCAAAACAAGTTGCGAAACAAATGAATAATTCGATAACTATTTAAATGATAGTTTAATTCCAAATTCATGCCCGTACGTTCCTTTCTACGGTTTCTAGAGTGGAACACCACCTAATTATCTAGTGTATCTATTTTTTATGGTTCTCGTGTTCCTCGTGCCCTTCATTCTCAAATTCATTCTCAGGTTCATTTAAGCTTTATTGCTTTGTTTGTTTGTTCACGTCTGTGCTTTTTCGTCTATAGACTGAGGGCATAATGTGTACTTTTACGCCGTTGTAACAACACACATGTATAATATAATAGTAAAGGTAAGGTGAAGGAAAATGTATCGACGTTGATCGTTCCTCTGAGTTCGCGCTGCCCCATTCGCGTTCAATTCAGAATCGTAGAGGCGTGTTGAATGCGTATCTGGCCCATACAATGACTTGCAGAGGCAGGAGGCTATATCGAGTCACCGTTTTGCCTTCCCAAACAAGTCTTGTACCATTTTACCTGACCCCTGAGGGAGAGAATGTTTGGTTAAACTGATCAATTGCTCGATAATGCGAGTGTCCGCAGCGCCTCTTACCACTACACCACGCGGGTCGAAACATAATAGTAAATTAAGAATTTAAATACTTGGGATAGGCGCTGTCAGTCGGTGGCCAGTTAGCGGCTCCCCTCACGAAACGTCGTTGAGGAAGCTTTTTGTTACAGCAGCGAATTGCAACCTGCTGAGCGAAACGTGGCCCAATCTTCGACCCATCAACAGTGGCCGGCTGCTTCGACGACCCGACCAGACGATGATTTTATCGCTAATGGTTTTCTTGAACCACTAGAATACCGTAATCGGCCAACCATCTCGGATGATCCTTCCCAACAAAGCAACTGCATTTTCCGTCCATATTGTTGCAAGTCTGACTAAGACCACTATTTTTGATGCTACCGCGAAGCCTTTCTATCGCTGTCAACAAAAGGTATTAGAGCGGCGCCTCTTTGAAACATCGTGTTCCGATAAGAACAGCACATGTAGGAGAGGAGCAGAGAATTCGCTCTTGATTATTTCCTAAAAATTTGACCCATTTCCCGAGTGAACACTGAACCCACTTACCTTCCACTGCAATATGGATGGGTATCTGTTATCGTAGCGAAATCTAGAAAGTGCGCCGTGCGCGTGGGACTGAAAAAGTCAATAAAAATGAACTTTTTGGGGCCGTCGGGTTCAAAATAAACAGAAGATTGTTGAAAAAGCTTTCCATCTCTCCTGCTCTTCAAAATCATAAAAGAGCTTCCGGTATCTTTCCTCGATTTTTCCTTCGATCACCCTTTTTTCGTCAAAATTTTAGGAATGCTTCCTAATATGACAAGGCGTCGCTAACAAATGTGGTGCACAGGTTAAATGGATACTAGACGGTATAATGAAAAGATAGATTTGTTCATCCCCCACTTATTTGCTTATTTCTAGCAGTAAAAATGGATAGTAGGACATCCAAACATGAAACCCTAGATAACACGAAATGGAAGAAATCTCAGGTGGTCAACCGGACAACTAAAACGCATACATAGCAAAGATCCCGTTAGCAATATCTTGAAAAGAATCTATTACTGAAGTAGAATTTCAAACAAATGCAGAACAGGGGAAGCTTTTTCAATTGTCGGGGACTGGACTGTTTTACAATCACTATTTCTAGCAAACACAACTTGATTGAATATTCACTAATTTCTTTGCTCTTTTGACCGTTCGAATATCGAGTAATTTTTAGAACCGCTGAGTACCATAAAACTGTCGTTTTTGGTTACCAGGACGACACAATGGAAGCAAAATGGAATGGAAGCATCATCTTTTTTACCAAGGCTGTCTTCATCAGTACCTGCTCGGTCAATATGTTACCGAAGCGTTACAATTTATGTGCTATAATGTTCAAATAATATTGATGGTACTCAAGAACATCAAGAGTTTGGTTAGCCTGACTGTGTACAGGTTGAACATCGCCGGAGTCGGTTTAGGCAGCTCTCCGAAAGTTGTGTAGCCACTCTTCAAAAGTCGTCCAACATCATGTTCCGCTTCGATCGCTAAAAAATTCTGAAGACGTAAGCTGGGAGAGTCTTCATCACGCAGATTTTAGTACGAATTGAGCACTTCATTCACTTTAGGATATTACTCATTTTGCTTTTTCTGTATTCATTGGCGGAAAGATGGTCTAGTAACGTGGAGCAGGTCAAAATGCACTTATGAAAATCTTTTCCTCAAGAGCTCAGAAAATCTAAAGAGTTGGAATACGGCAGCTACCTGAGATTTGAAAATTTCCCGACGGTTTCAATGGTTCTCACATTGATTGGGTATTGTTTGTCGTTATTTGGTGATTAACACTTTTGTTGAATGTGCGTGAGAGTTGACGAGATTAGCTTCCAACCTAATACCTCGCGGAATGCTAGCATGTAGGGAATCAAGAACATCATTTTTGAAAGTGCCTAAATAAACATCGTTGACGACGAAACTGCTGGAGTAGGTTAACACGCGGGTCTGGTTTTTCATCGCCAGACGGGGCGGCCCGACGGGTCCGTCGGCGGCCGTGAGACCTTCGATCTGCCGAGTAGCTGCCGAGGAGTCCGCTGTGTGCTCGTTCCACTTTATTCGATAAATGCCTGCAGATTGACGATTTTGTGAGCTTCTTGTCATCTGAAAATCGATGACCATCGCTCCCTTAGCTTTCCTGAAAGTTCTCAATAGCCACAAAAAGTGTAACAACTAGCGGAGGGGCGAGTGAGAAGCCGAGTATCCGGTTTTTCTGATCGATTGAGTGCACCCGGCAATGCTGATGGAGGTAAAGAATTTGCTTATCCGAAACAGCTTGGCGGCTTTGGAACCTAGTTACGCTATAGTTTGTGATTTTTTTGCATTTCACTATGAGAGTGCACGCAGTGACACCTTCTTAATTTCTAGTTTTATTATTCCTTTATTTTACCGATCGTTTTACTGCTGCTGAAGGGCTTTCATGGAGTATTATCTCGATGAGTCTGATGAGTTTGTACTAACTCTCCTTTTTCTAATTTCGTATTTTGCTGACGTTGCTTTGTTACGGTTTTCATTTACGTTTTTGATAGACTTTTTGATAGTCTATAAACCGCTAAACAAAAGCGGCAAATAGCAGAATATTTACGTTTTTTTTTGCGATACTAGTACATATTATATCGCATTCGGCAGGTAGCTCTCTGGATTTCAATGTTCAGCCCACTAGGGATCAAGAACGATCACAGCATCCATGTTCCTCTCAGCTATTGTACACCTCTGTTCCTTTGTGATCGTTTGAGTGAAAAACTGAATTCTCGCCTACAGATGTTACCTTGGACTGCCAGACGGCAGTGATTTAATGCCCAATCTGAGGAGAGGAAGGAATTGGACCAATAGCTTACCTTGTGTTAAACGGCAGCACTGTACTGGACAAAAATATTCTCTCCCATTTCAATCTTTTCATTAGACTCGCTTATCAAATACATACATTCCTCCGAATTCTGATATTTATGACTGAGAGCTAGAAAACAAAAATTAAATCTGATCTTAAAGTAAAGAATGAAATTTTGAACCCCGAAAAGCGAAATAATTGCAGTTCACCACCTGCTTAGAGCTTAATCTGATGGATTCATACAATACCGGTAACCAGACAAAAAATGCCGACCAGAGCAGGAACTCACCAAGGTTGACTTTTTCTTGCTTAGCCACATTTTTACACTACTGATCTGGCGATGCGCCCTTTCAAACATAATGGCAAACATCTGAAGAAGGCAAAGGTGATCGGCGTTGCTCTGTCCGTAAGAATGCTCCACGTATTCCTGTCCCATTCGGATTCTTTGAGGCATGGTGAATATTTGGCCTATACAGTGACTTGCCGGGGTGCTGCCGCTATACCAACTCAGTGTCTACATTACCGGAAAAATCTGGAACCAATTTACCTATCCCCTGGGGATAGAAGGCTTGGTTAGCAAGGGCCGGAATTCATCGCTCGACCGTGCGGGCAGTAGCGCCTCTTAGCACAACACCACGCAGGCTCATCTGAAGAAAAAAATGGGGGGTTCTACAAACATCCGAGGTTCCATCACACCACGCCCATGCTGCCTTAAATGGTTGAGTGATCTCATACACTGCTGACTGACTCACATTGATAACTCGTCCTATGATTCGTTTTCCAGCAAGAAAACTGGTTTTTGGAAAGGGCTTAGTCAGTAAACTTGAATTTCCTTCATATTTGTAGCATGACGCCTATTATTTTTGTAGTGTTCCCCATCATAAACTGTGGCTCGAGGAACTTTGAAGTGTTGAATAGGCAAAGGACCATTCACACTCTGTATCAATGCAGCGTCACAGCACTGCATCTGGAGTGTGGTGATCATGCTTTTTCTCCGGCTCAGTCTACATTCAACAGTACTTTATTCCATTTGTTTGTTGTACTGAGTCCCGTTCATACCGAGCCCAATGTCTCATTTTCCGGAGCGAAAACTTGTTTTGGAAGGGTCTTCGTTAGGAAGCTCGACATTCCCTCATCTGCCATGGTGCAAACTTCAGAAAAGCCATTTAAGCCTTCTGCCATGCTACGTCCTCTGCGTCTCTGTAAGCCATTGCCCATTACTCTGTTCTCCACTACCAAGTGTGAATGGGCTTTTGCGTGCTGAGAAATGAAGCAACACGCTTCTAGGAAGTGGACGTGAGGATGGCAAAATCTTTTCAATCTTCTGAACTCACCTGATCTTTTTTACCGTCAGTCTAGTGCTTCATAACCATTTTACTTCTATTCAATTTTGTTTTGTGTCGCGTTTTCTTTGACTGCTTTTTCTCGGAATTTATAGCTTCTGAGATTTTTTCGCTTTCCCAGATGAGATAATATGGGAATAAGAGCGGGAAGATGTTTGTGGACCAAGTGCCGAAAATGGAGATTAATCGGAAAAAGCTTAGAAGGACCTTAAAGACCATAAGTCTGTCGTAACATTATACTTTAAGGAGTTGGCTGGAGCGGAGGGCTTCCGACAAACAACGCTAGGAGAAAGGATTCGTTCCGAATGTTTTCCTGCTCTGTTTTTGTCCTCGGATAGATCCTCTCTGAAGGGACGTAAAAACTGATGCGTAGAGTGCAGGTACATTAGGATCACAAAAACAACTGTGAAAGTACAAGGGCTCCGCCAGACAGAAAACACTTCGCTGCCACCCCTACGGCTGTAGATTAAGATTCTATTTCTCAATTAACAGCTCGGAAGCGAGACCATTGGATCATGGCACACCTATAGTACCGGAGTGCACTCACTTATTTTCACATTTTATTTTTTCCTATTGAATATTATGCAGTTGCAAACCAAGAACTCGTTGGGGCTCAAATAGCCATATCCGTTGCTTAGTCACCACAAAGCACCCTCGTAGTGCAGTGGTAAGGTGCGCTACTGACGCCACCATGGTCCAGCGATCGATCCCCGGATAAACAGGCCTTGCATACCCCGGGTTGATTTGTAAAAGACTTGACATTTGAAATAGCCGCTGGCCTCCGCAAGTCATTGCATAGGGAAAATACACATTCACTATGCCTCTACAATTCTGAATTGAACGCGAATGACACGTCCTCAAAGGCTGATCAACGCCGATATATTTTCCTTTACCTTTTATCTACATGGCAATAGCTCAAATTTTTCTCCACTAAAGAACCTAGTAGAAGGTGCGCTACACAGCCATAGAAGATAACGTGAGCCAATTATAGGTAATGTTCACCATTCCTTTTTCGAGAACCACCATTAGATCAGATTGATCCTCTACCGTGAATCTCTTTTCATTTCCTCGACATGGATGGCTTTGGATTTTTCTTCTAGCTGAATCGGAAGACCACTGGTCGACGTTTATACGCCCTCGAGTTTGTACCATTTCAGTCCTTTCAAACATATGTAGTGTCTACAATTGAAATTACGGGGTGAATTCCTAATAGACGCACACATGTGTAAGTACCATAAACTGCGGGTCCAGCCGATGTATCCAGTGTTTTCACCTTCGTTGCTTAGTTTTGATGCCAATTTCTTTGGCTACGGTGGAGCAAAAAGCTTTCTTAGCGTGTGCAAAGATCGATCGCTGGACCGTATGAGTTTTCACCCGTGCTGTTACTCCTTTTGCAGTAAACATTTACCTGCTCTCTTTCGTCTGTCGCTATTCTGTCCATATTAACTTCTGTTGGGTGTTGAGTAGAATCCACCAATTAACTTGTCGTCTAATTTCGCGAACTATAGGTTAGTTTCGCGAAAACTCATCTTCTATTCAACGAATTTCCCCTCGAAAACAGTCCATCAAAAATTTCCCCGAAGGAATAAACGTCGACGACTATCGAAACAGAATGAATGGAGGGATCGGTTAACCGCAAAATACTATTCGTTTGCGCTATATTTCCTCCATCACGGATTTTCTTATTGGCTTAGAACGCCTTGGTGTGTTACGCATAACGCTTGTCCAAGGCGCATCCAGGTTTGGAGAGAAAATTGAAAGTTTGGCCCAACATTCTCGACGCTTTCCAGATTGATGACTATTTGTGATTTTTTTTGCAAGGGCTATTTATGATTTTTCATGACAACTATTTATGAATTTTTCAGCTTGAAACGCTTCTCTTTGTGTTTCCATAACTCATGGGCGCGCGTAGTGCAGTGGTAAGAGGCGCTATTGACACCAGCACAGTTGAGCGATCGATCTCTGCCCGGGCTAACCAAGCCTTCTATCCCTCCGAGATCGGGTAGTTTGGTACCAGACCTGACCGGGAAAACACTGGCTTGGTATAACGGCTGGCCCCCGAATGCGGCGGCCCGTCCTTAGAGGACTGATCAACGCTGGCACCTTTACCTTTTATCGTTGTGACTCTATGGTTATGTCCTACTCTCTTTGATTTTGGTTGGAGAATCTCAGGCGGCTTTACCGCTAGGGGATGCTCGAAGCTGCGAGACATGTTGGTTAACGAAAAATTCTGGTAGTGTTATAAATTTGAAGCGAAGGGTTAGTGATTTAGGATGCTTGGCATGTCGCTACACTCTTTTACCTTTGGCGAAGAACGACAATTTCATGATCGATTGTGTTTCCAGATATTTTATTTATTCATTTGACTACGCACCAATATGTAGTGCTGCTTCTGCTGAATGATGCCTCTTCTGTCAATTTTCGAGCGTCTTCTTGGCTTATTGCTTCAATAACAACGCTTTGGCTTATTTTAGAGTTAGATCCGTGTAGATGTCCTTCCTTACATCAGTAAATGAGGTTAGACTAGTTCTTCAGTGTATTGATCCGGACTCATTCAGACTCTATTTCAGAAGATGCCGTTCTTGGGCAAATTGCTCGAGAAGACAATCGAGAAGACTAGGAAACGAAAACAACCTGTGCCAACCGCCGAAGAAGCCATCAACAACCTGAGAGACATCGAAGCGCTGCTTGTCAAGAAGCAGGAATACTATGAGGGAAAAATTGCCGACGTGGGTTTCCCGATTTCATTTTTCCATGAAGTTTCACAAGTACTTGTTTCTAAGTTCAAAGAGAAGTACGATGGCTTCCAAGTTTATGAAATTCCCAATGTTTTCTAGTTTTTTCCATTTTGGACCTTTGACGACTATTTTGTTGAATATACAGTGGCAATATATTATAGAATTCGGCGCTATTCAACTCATGGCACTCCAGTGATAGAAGAAAAACTCTCTACCCAGTTTTACCCAAACTTCACCAGGAAGATGAATTGTGGAGCTGATAAGGAATCTATCGCCCGTTTCTCAAATTTCGGCCGTCTAAGGTGGCCCGGCCAAACTCACCGATTTGGCTAAAACTTCGGCTAGCTAGGGTATTTATGATGCTGAACACTCGTTGATGATTTGAATGATTTTTTCCGTTGCAATCAAGTATAGGTAAGCGATGAAAGGAAGGGGCAGTGCTAAGGCAGTGGCACGAAGGTGTAGAAAGGTAAAAGGTAGAGGTGTCGGCGCTGGTCAATCCCCGAAGGACGAGCGAAGCTTTTGTGTTTGATTCAGAACCGTGCAGGCTTGGGGAGTGCGTGTTTGGCCTATACAATGACTTGCGGGGCCAACCGCTATACCAAGTCAGTGTTTCTACCTTGTCAGACAAGTCTGGTACTAATTCACCAACCCCGGAGGGATGAAAGCCATGATTGGCCCGTGCGATGACCGATCGACCGTGCGGGTGTCAATAGCGCCTCTTACCACTGCACCGCGCGGCATGAAGGCATATACGAAAATCTGCCAAAATCAATGGAAATCTGCAAAAAAAGACATCAGATTCGTAGTCAACTTCCCGGATTATCTACCTAGCCGAAGTTCTAGCGAAATCGGTAGTTTTGACTCGACCAATCTTTTTGACAATATGTGTGGTCCTATGCCGAATTCCACAATCAAACGTCAGAATCGTTATCAGCATGCAGCAGCATTTTTTAAAATCAAATTTATTACTGTCGTCCTTTGAGGTTTCTTCATTTCAGGAAGTTGCATCTGCGAAGAAACATGGCCAAACCAACAAGAAGTTGGCGCTCGCGGCACTCAAGCGGAAAAAGCATCACGAAACAGAGCTTTCACGAATTGATGGCGTACGTTGTTGGTTTTTTTCAATAATTTTTAAAGTTGAGTGGATCAAAGGAACTGTTTGAGATCGGGGACGTATCTCTCTGCTCCGTAAAGGTTCTTTGAAGTTTCACGAATTTGGATGTCAAAAAGACGAGCTACCGCTTGTGCACTAAATTCTTATAAATTGTCGCCGTTGCAGCGACGTGAGATAGTGAACTTTGCCGGCTTGGATTTTGTGATGGCTGATTGTTACACTACTTAAAATCTTATGTTCAGGTGTTAGTGAAAATCGAGGCCCAACGGGCAGCTCTTGAAGGTGCTGGACTCAACATGGAGGTGCTCGGAGTGCTTGACCACACCACGAAGGCCCTCCGGGTTGCCAATCAGAACTTCGATCTGGATAAGGTGAATTCATCGATTTTTTCTGATTTCCTCTTTCTGTTATTTTTTCATCTATTAGTTAGCTGCGTTTCTCATTCTGTCCTCTTGCTTTCGATAACATTTGAGGATAAGGAATTTGGGAGTGTTTTTGTCTCTCCCTCCTTAATTTCGGGATTTCTCATCATCTTCTCGGGATGGAAGTAGTCAGTGGTGGATGATGCGATTAGGAAATATTTTTGTGGTGTTGATTTAGCATAAAGCTATCGGTACTGTTACTGCCAACCGACCGTGCCTAAAATTAGTTCCCTGTTTCTGCGTGTTTATGATTCTGGGATATTTGACCTTAGACTGAAGTGAAATTCAAAACTGATGGTATTTTTCAATTGTCTTTTTGACAGATTTGCAGGACAGTGATGAAAAAAGTCGTTCCATGATGCATCGGTTCGAATCCCATTTTGAGATGCGATTTTTGCGATATGATTCTGGGACATCTTGATAACAACATTGCTACACTTTATTCTTCTACATATAATAGTAACCTGCAGAAAGCGGTAATAAAACTGGAATTTCTCGTTCCATGATGTTTGAACTTCGCCTGAAAATTGAACATTTCAGGTTGGTGAACTGATGGACACCATAGCCGAAGATCTCCAATTGTCGGACGAGTTTGCCAACGCCATCAGTCAGCCCATTGGAGACGTACACGACGAAGACGAGCTGATGAAGGAGTTGGAAGATCTCGAAAAGGTCAGTCCAATTCTCAGAAACGCTGCCATCACTATGCCGTGGCTCCTCTAAAATTTTATTGAAAAAAAGAAATTCTGCTTCATGTAAACATGCTCGTAAAAACTTATCAAAGATGTTTAGAACGCAACGGCAGCCGTCGAACTGCCGGACGTGCCGGCAGGTCCGATCACTCGAGCCCGAGCCAGCCGCGACAAATTGCGACGAATGGACACTGAGATGGAGGAGCTGCAAAAGTGGGCCGCAGCAAACTGAACCTTACAGAAGAGTAGAATCGAATAGTTCATTCATATTGATGGTTTGAAATTTGGTGCATTTGTATAACTTTGCAGCTTCACTTTCGTTTTTCAAACAATTACCTTTTTGTCTGTCACCCTACGATGTCATAAGCGGTCAGCTCTACCGCTCCTCAAATTTTTTGCTCCCAATGAGAGAGATGTAAATGAAATTCATAAAACGAGAACAGAGCAATCGAGCAGAAAGCACATACTCGCAAAAGCTATTGCACCATTTGTTTACATTTCCGTTTGGTGCTTCAAATTTACTGATCGACTCAACAGTGAAACTCTTTTACAGTGAAAGGTAAAAGATAAAGCCGTCGGCGTTGGTTAGACCTCAAAGGTTGTTGAGTGTTTGCATTGTATTTTCACTTTACCACACTGTTCTGGTACCGATTTACTCGGCTCCGGAGTAGGATGGAACGTTTAGTTAGCCGAGCTAGGATCGACCGCTCGACAGTGCGAGTTTCAGTACCGCCTCTTACCACTGTACCATGCGCGCCCTTCTTTTACAGTGTCCTTCATAATTGTATGCCATCCGCTGTTTGCCTAGTTCTTCATTGAAAAAACGTTCTGCATTGTTCTTAAAGTGTCCCACGTGCCCTGGAGACATTCTACTAACTATGTAGCTATGATATATTCTTCCTTGATGGATGTTCACATATTAGTTGGTGCTTGTGTCATGTGCATGCGTCACGTGTTTGATCTCTCTTTCATGCTGGCCTGCGCGTCAAGCTCGTGCCCTCTTGGTATCCTGCGGTAGGTATATTGACCTCAATCCATGACACTGAAATAACATTTGCAATATCGTGCTGTTGAGAAAATGACGTCTTCTAATCTTTCAAAGGTCTCCGTAGCCATGGCACCCATCAACGGAGCTTGCATGGGGAAACATGTGCGTCCCTTTCTGAGGTTGGAAAACCGTCTCCAAATCTCCAAAAATATACAAAATGTTCGGTCCGTAGAACGAATGATGTGGAAGAGGACGAGCAGCTATTACGGTTTGAAGCAGAGTGGATAAATGAGCTTGAGCTCATGCTGAGGAGTTCCGCGGAGCCTTTGTGAAGGGTCGCAAAGATGGCGGCAAAATTCGTAGAAATCGCGCAGCCAACGAGAAGCTAGAGGTGATGTCTTATTACAGCAAGAAAGCCAACATTCTCCTTCAGTACATGAGGAGTACTGATATTGGGTGCGACTTCGGTAGCGGTAAGAGGAGCCACAGATACCCGCACCGTCGAGCGATAGATCCTCGGCTAACCAGCATTCCATCATCCCTTCCGGGTGGTAGCAAACCCGTCGGGAAAGGTAAGGATCCCGACTTGGTCAAGAGGCTGGCCCCGCAATTCATTCCATAGGGCAAATACGCATTCTTCTTACCTCTACGACTTGGAAGGAGAGGGAATGCGGCGGCGCGTCATTAGGGGGCTGATCAAAGCTGACACATTTAACCTTTTCCTTTTACTAAAATTGAGCTGCGGTTATTGCAATAAAGCCGACACCTTTAGAACACTAGACAATTTAACCGGAGCATTACTGTTTGCGCTCTGCTTGATAGAAGTAGTTCGACGAGCGTTTAATGCCGACTTGCGGTGACGCTAAAATCGAGTCGTGTAAATGTCATGTCCCGATCGAAGGACAATAAATTGTGGGCAATGCAGTCCAGAACTGGTTTGAGCCGTGTGATCAGAGTGTGACTTACATTCTTCTATTATATATTTGAAGGGACTTCAACTTCGTTGTTTGTCCACCGAGCTGAACAGATCAGCAAGTGTTGAGCAGGTGGAATTCGTGGTACTGCACACAATCATGTGTTCCATTTGTGGAAATGAGCAAAATCATTTTAGCGACAAATATTTATAAGTGCTTTTATTCAAAGCATTGGAGTCGCTTGGGCCCTTCCTTGTCCAACTCTCAGTACTGGTCTCCCCAACTACTCATCAACGAACAGTGGCACTCGTACGCAAACGTTCTCGCAATCATCTTGGCTGTTGAATCGATTCCCGTTTCCTCCACAACCGCCGTATGTGAACGACTCACACATCAATGTGTTCTTATTGTAACCGTACCTGGAAAATTCGGATTCAAATACAGATTCATTCTTTTATGTTTTCGTTCTTGTTTGGCGCAAAAGGAACGTTTAATTGTTTTGTCTATTCTTTGACTTTTAGTTTTCTCTGTTGCATACTATGACGTTCATTACTATGACGTGCTCCTAAACATTTTCCTTTTCGAAACTTTAGGTTGAACGATAGCTTCATGAGCACTTCCTTTGCGAGCAAAATTCTTTGGAAAGTTGTAGAGCATTTTGTGGCTGTCTTATGAAGTTGGCATGATAATTGAATATCTTCTTGAAGAAAACTTACGACGGAACGATGGCCAGACAGTCGCCGGGATCTATGTCAAGTTCGCATCTTGGGTCCAAGCACGATGCTAAAAGTAAACAAATGAAAATTTCAGATGTGTAGGTTAAGCTCTGAACAATTTCGATGCATAGCAGCTGCTAAATATGTTGTAGTGAGAATTGGCTCTTTCGCAGCTTGAACTATCATAAGTGGACATGCAACTGAATAACACACAGACGCCATTCATATCCGCCCCCCCCCTTGGGCATGATATATCCTCATACGTCCTATAATAAGAATCCTTTAAGATATCCCACGAACCGCTTTTAGGCCAATTGGTTCAAATCCTTGTGACCTCCTTTTCTTTCAATCGTTGTTCGTGTGTTAAATTCCTAGGATCCTCGTAACCTTCATTAACTCTTCGTGTATTAGTTTCCTAGACTTTTCGTCACCTTCATTAATTCCTCTTGTTTCTTACAATTAGACTCCTTATCAACTTCGTTAATCCCCTCATTGTGTCAGACACTGTTTTTGACTCCTAATCATCTTCGATAATACCCTTGTTGTGTGACGCACCCATGAATCTCGTTAATCACGGATATCACTGAAGCTCGCCATTGTCTCTCATGTGTTTTCGTTGTTAGTTCTCAGTTTATTGTTATTCTCACGCGCTTTTGCAGTTATTTCTTTGTTTATACTCAAGTTTGAGATAAATTGTTCTTTGTGGAAGATCGTGTGTGACACCGAGACGCCTGGCCTAATAGAGATATTGTTTAGAAAATTGATATCCTTATCCTTCGAGTAGGCTCCTGAAGCACCTCCAGAGAACCGTGGATGGAAAGGAACGCCAAACAACGGATCTTAGACGCGAAAGCAGACAAGATTAACGTGGAGCTGACGCTGGTGCGGATACAGTTCGCAACACTATGTGTGATGCCAAATCTGCTTTTTGCACTCCACCGCCTGAAGGAAGATGATGATGGATCGCCCAGCACTCGCCTACGACGTAGTACTGGTAGCAGTCGATAAAAACGTCACCGATAGGACTATTGCAGACCAATTTGACATCCTCAACAACGTCATGATCCACCTCAAGAACATAAGAACGGATCTAGACACACTCGACGAACAACAAGAAGCCTCCTTCAGACGCTAAGTCCTGGATGGGCTCGCTTGCATCACTAGCCAAATAGCAAAAACAGGCGAAAAAACGATGAAGGACAACAGACAATGGACCAGGCAGACAACCCACGATCGCCAACTCTAGAACCAGAACACGTACCAGTAGAAGATGATGGAGACGCCGCAGAAACACCAACTGTGGAAGAAAAGACGCCCCGCTACCCGGACTTGAACGCCTTAGAAGAGGACATACTTGATATACCGCAGACGAAAGCGAGACCAATCCTACTCAGTACTGTATAATAAGCGAAACCCAAGCGAAGCTTGCCATGGGTGGCTTAAATGGGTCCCGCCGCGATAGTCTGTTACCCTATACCAAATGCGCTACAGCGACAAGGGAGCTGATGAAATTGCTTAAATCTCTTACGTTTCCTTTCGTTTTCAGTTAGTTTTATATCGTGTTTTTATCCTTACGGCTTACACTTTTCATAACGTTCCCTCCGTTTCCCTCCATTCAGTTTCCACTTTTCAGTGGTTTTGAGCCTTCGCCAAGGCCAAATCTTTCTACTTTTCAGAATGTTTCTTCCGTTTTCCTCTGCTTACTTTCAAATTTTTAGTGGCTTTGAGCCACCGTTGAGGCCGAATTGCTGTTCATATTTCTTTTTTCGCTGTTGATTTGCTTTTCTGCTGCTCCGGCTTTTCGCTCAGGTTAGTTCAATTGTTTCCCTTCTATTTTTCAAAACGTTTCTTCCGTTTTCTTCTGTTTATTTAGACATATAGACATGAAGTAGAAACAGGCGTCCAACCAGAACCCGAAGAACCCATACAATCACAACGAGCTCAAAACGTGGAAGATCAGATAGAATACGACGAAGATCTCATAGAAATCGACGACGCGGACGACAACAACGACGAAGACGAGGCAGAAGATCCGCCTCCAAGAGAAGACGACGTTCAAGCACATGTTGACGCAGCGACAGTGTAGACGTCACGTCCCACCAGAACGAGAGCCAGAAGAGATCAGGACACAACTCAGAAACCAACTAACCAACGCCAAATAAGGGCGAGAGATCTCAGACTAATGATGGCGGAACTCGAAGAAATGGAATGATGCCCGCCTCTTATATTCAATGTGAACCTCATACGAGCAGATGAAACCAACATGCACCGTGTCTTCTGTAGACAACGTGGACATCACTGTTTCAACATTGAATATACGCAGCGCAACATCTTCCCCAGTGTTGCGGATAGACGCCAGATCCTAATGAAGTCAAGGCGCTCGCAAATGTGCCCAGATTGGTAGTGTAACGGATCCCAACATGCCGAAAGTTTGACGTCGTGTGCCACCACTGCCGAAAGACAGGACATAGCGCCACGATCTGTCGCCTACCCGAGAAAACGAGCGAAATCGAAGGGAAACTGTGACAAATAATGTTCAAGTTCTTTTTCGACTCTTTCCTTATACGTCAGGCCTATTTTGGAGTACTGTTCTCCCGTTTGGTCACCATATAAGCGGATGGAGGTAGATGCGCTAGGAAGGATTCAGGAAAGTTTCACATATAAATGTTTTGCGCGTGTAGGGAAGACTTCATTGTCTTATAGAGAGCGACTGCGTTTGCTTCATGAGGTCACCCTCGATGTGAGAAGGAAAGTTAATGATTCAACATTAATGTACAAGCTTGCAACCGATGAGTCCTCTCTTAATCTAGATGATCTACTTGATATGTCGAAAACCGTCGGTACTAGCAGAGGACATGGCTGGCGCATTCGGCCCTACCGGCCTGTAACACGTGCTTTTGAAGGAAGCTTCCTGGTGAGTGGTGTAGCTGCTTGGAACGACTTGACTAATTTGTCCTTGCAGTACTAGGTTAGGTATGTATGTTCCATTCTTGTGCTCTTGATGGCGGTTCTGATTCTGGCTTTTTAGGCTCAGCGCGTCTGGCATGCTTGACGGATATGGCATTTCTTAACGATAGTCAATTTTTCGAACTGCTAGCTGTGAGCAGTGGCCTTTGTCGAGCCTTTACTACAGAGGATAGCCTTCCTTTTCATCAAATTCTACAGTCCTTATTTGCCTTGCTTCGTCTTGAAATAAATTTCCGTTAATTCCTTTTTGATTCCTTTCCGCTTCAACTCTTTGTTTCGGCTGCTATGCTTCCAGTTGTTAAATTGCTTAAGTTGTTAAGTTGCTAGAAAATCTATGTGTATTGTTCAATTTGTTGGTCTCTTGCAATCACGTTCTCTGCCTTACCTACTACTTTATTACTTCTACTCCTTCGTAATGCTAGAGCTTGCTATGTTGATTGGTTGGCTAGGCTTGGATGCCATACGGGGCATGTACAACGCCTTACTCTCATGTGAAGGTCACCGTCGATTTTTATCCTTGGTTCAGGACCTCCCAGCTGTTGCTGGGTGTTGTGCTATCGTGTTCTGCTATGTGGTTCCTTCCCAGCCTATTGCTTGCAGTAGTATCTTGGACTGTTTATTTAGGCCAGTCTATCCGCTAAAGGTAGCGCTTAAACATGTGCTACGCTAGCTTGTCAATGTCGTAGCATGGCGTCAATCTGTTTGCCCCATTTCGTTAAGCTATTCATAGTCGGCTTACTTAATTTCCCATTATCAATTGCAGATAAGGTGATGCAGCAGACCAACAAATCATCATTAATTGTGCACCTTTTGAAACGTGGCTTTATGAATCCTCCGCCCTTGTCTTTCCAGTTTGCTGCTTCTTTTTTCTCCTTTTTTTGGCTGTATTGGTGATTGTGAGTGTCCAAAAGGTGTTTTTGAATCGCTGCACTTTTCCACTATCCACTGCTGTTGGATCTCAATAAAAAGTAAAGTAAAGTTCGAAGAACTGCGACGATCATGCGAGGAGACGCAAATTAAAATTGGGCATTGCCAAGGCATTGAAGAGTATAGCGGTGCACGAGGCAGCTAAAATGGACTTTTTTCGCGAGGAGTATCG
Source organism: Nippostrongylus brasiliensis (assembly GCA_030553155.1). NCBI lineage: Eukaryota > Metazoa > Nematoda > Chromadorea > Rhabditida > Heligmosomidae > Nippostrongylus > Nippostrongylus brasiliensis. Next base: position 30,197,723 of record CP130733.1, on the reverse strand, counting down.
CTGTTCCGCGACCCAAGTTCAAATCCGCGTGGGAGCACCTTCGAGCTCAACCATCATAGAAAAGGTGCAAGGTAACATCGAGGACTTGGCAGCTGGGTGTTCACCCGATGTGCCCCTTCGGGCGAGGGTGCCGCAAACGGGGCTCGGTGCTCTCTTCAAGAAGCCGCCCCTTAGGTGACGTGCGTAATGCCGGTTGGTCCGCATAGGCCGCAGTTGTTGTATTGTGTCTGTTTTATTCAATTGATTAGTAAATGGCGGAGACGAGGTGTTCTGTTGTGTTATATGAAGAGCACGTGAATCGTGCAAGTACTTTATTGATGCTGATCACATTAATTTGCTCGTATTTCAATGACGACCTCACCCCGCATGGTGACGGACAGTTGTGTCCACCTACAATCGAGCCGTGGCGTCTGGGCATCTAGGGCTCTCGTATTTGGCGCTGTGGTCGTCAAGTGTCCTGTGGCAAGTTACAGCGCAAAGTCCTACTAGGCTACAGGTAACTGCTCAAGGCAACTAAACATACAACGACACCACGCCCGACACACGGCACGGCAAAACTGTGCCGTCGACAGCCGGATGAAGTAGCAGTTGAAGTCACATAATAAACGTTTGATCTAAGAGGATACGGCTCCCATATGTAATATTCGTCCACCTGTTGTAAAGCTTTGCAGGCATCCTCGATGAGATGGTTTCGGTCAAGAAGGCGATGCAAACACCAGGGACGTGTGTTTCATACTTACGATTTATGGAGGTGAGAAATTATTGATTGAAGAAAACGCTCAGAAATTTGTTCTAGCGCTCTACACGAGTGTCTCATTTGAACCGCCAAGCAATTGCATAAAGAAAAAGATCACACGCGAACATCACGCTCTACCGCCGAATGGTGCTCACATAACAATATTGTGATGGTCCGAATAGCTGGCTGCGTCCGTACAACGCCATGCGAACGCTTGCGATTTTCGACATTCAAGTTGACGAATGTGGGGGAAAACATCTGACCCGCACCTTATCCAAACTGTTCTGATACGATCTCCATCTGACTTATGTTCAACCCACCCTCATGCGCATGCAACCACGTATTGCTGCGGACACTATGTGCGGGTGAGTAAAGTAAAGAACCGTTTGTCGAGCTCCGTACTCGGTTCCATACAATTTGCAAGCTTTTTGAATGCTTTCCCACTTTAGCTGCAAAAAATATTCACAGAAAGCTCGGAAAGCTCCGTTCAAACGTGTGCTAATTTCAAGAATCACCAGCCAATTATCAGCGATCCATTAGCTTAGCTTGTTGAACTCGTTCGCTAACCTAGATGAAATTTATTTAGAAAATATCGTACGCAGTCCAAACGGCGACAGGCGGTTTGGGCAAAAACGAACCGGGTCGGCTGTGGTTTCAACAGACGTAATGACGTGCAGGGCGTGATGGGGTCATCGTGTTCGTGTGCCACTGTAATCAGCAATCACAGGGTCTGTACAGCTTCACGAAGTTGGCGGTCCAACAAACTCATCACTCCCTCCATTGTAGGAAGTTTTCGAGCAAATTTCTCGAAGCTAATATGGAACTGGTGCAACAACGCATAGCCTTCGAAGTTGGGAGACAACTCGAATCGAATAGCGAAACTGAACTTTCCGAGCTTCCAGTGAAGGATGTATTCTGTGAATACTTTTTTGTAGACAAAGTGGGAAAGCATTTAGAAAACGCTTGCATATTCTGTGAATCCGAGTACGAAACACGACAGACGGTGTTTTGCTTTGATACCGCAATTAAACAAGTGAACTTTGCTCTTAATCACCATGTATCGGACGTTCTTCTCGACGGAATTACTAAAGTGAACTAAAGTGAATTCTTAATTGTACGGCGAATAGAGACACCCGGTGAGGAGTGGAAAGCAGAAAATTTAGTAGAAAAGACACCACTACAATGTGAGAAAATGTAGAATGTATTGTATTGTAGAATTACCCACCTATGGAGGTGATGATTAGGAGAAGTGCACTACACGTGATCATCGGAACGGATTGATTATATGCTGTGTATCTCTCACCTATTCTGGGAAAGTGCACTTTTCGGATGATGAATCTATCGAAAACAAAAAAGTGTTCAGCGATCTGAGAAGGCTGTGTTCAGGAACGTTTTCGGCGTCAAGCTTGTTTGTGCAGCGAAGTCGGTTTTTCCCTAAGAAATTGCTGGGAGGGAAGAACGCCAACTTTTCATCGTACATCTAAAGCATTTCTTTCTACGATGCCGGATTTTGTTGTTAATTCATCTTATTATCTTGTGTTCTGGGATATCAATAGGGTTTTCCGCAAGAGCATGCCGGGGCTCTAGAGTTCCCTTTCAATAACATATCACATTTAAAAAGTAGTAGAAAAACTGTTGGATGCAAGTAATTCTGAAAAATTCATTTAGCAATTGCAGATCTTGTGGAGAAGTTAGGAGTGAATTCCAGTATGAAACGCAGGTCGGTGTCCTTCCGTTGCAGAACACAATTCCAGGTGAATTGCCAAGAGCACAGAAGTGGATCTCCACTAGAGGTCCTGGAGCTGAAAATGTAAAGTCCGGCTTGCGCAATAAAAAGGGAAATTTTGACAGAATATTTAGCTGATAGTAAGCTTTTTTCAGTACATCAGTCTTTGATTCTATCTTTACTATATTCTTTGCCTATTTTGAAAGGTCGATGAACTAAACATGAAAGCAAGAAACAACCGTAACAAACTTGATGAAAAATGAATGAGTTCTCAACAAAGGAGCACGATGACTCTGCCAGTGACAATTCGTACCGTTATGGATTGTTCTTGTCGAAAATACTGAGCACATCGCACAACGATAACCAAAAACCAGCTATGGATGACCACTGTGGAGCCGTACACCAGGGCAGCGAGAAATGCAACCGACGTGATAACTGAAATAAACATAAATTGTAAGACTCCAGTAAGTTACAGAATCAACCATAACTATTTGTCTCCGAGGTCCTAGGAAGTACAGTTCGAATAATGTTCGTTGCGAAGATTCTTTCTCATTCAATGACCGATGAAAACTCTCAATTAGGCCCGGGTTATACTTCATCGCCCGCCGCCGCCCGTCGCCGCCCGTCAACAACAACGTATTCCAGACAACTTGTCATTACAATAACAAATATAACTAGTCTTGTAAATGAAAAAAAACTAAGAACAATAAACAAACAAACATTATTGAAGCTTTAGGATAACGTAAGAACAACAGACCGAAGGAACACTTGCAATCAGGCCAGTGCCGTCATTATATCCGGAAACAATTATAATGACAATTGTTATGTTGTTATATATGTTATATGTTATATGTTATATATGTACATATGTTCTCTCAAACAAAAATGTTCCAGTTCCCTTGAATCGCTAATCCCCGTCCGTCGCCGTCCGCTGCCGTCCGCTGCCGTCCGCCATTAGTATGCCCCGGCCCTTACAGATGCCGATGCGAGGATGGCTGTCCAACAGCAATGCGATCGAGCTCACTGGGGCAACCCAGCCTATCAGCCGGGAGATCGGGACGATCCAGCCTCACCTCCACGATTCCACTATCCTTCATGCCGCCTCGAGTTGGTTTTCGCCAGTGATACTATTTGTTCTTACCTTATATACTCATGTAGCCTTATGATCAGTAAATCTAATTTCACCAGACTTGTACGAAATAAAATAGGAAATGAGCTTTAGATTTGTTCGTGAGCTCCTTCCGGTGGCGTTTAGAAATCTCGGCGCAACGTGGCTACCGAACTAGGGTACTAGGAATAAAGTGCGAAATAACTGTGAAATGGGATGGTCAAGTTAGAGATGTTGGACACAGAATCGTCACGTACCGACATACAGTAGCAGTCAAAAGGTTGGGTCACTTTTTATTTTTATGCACAAATAGGTTACATCGAAACGAATCTTACACCAGTCCTACGTGAATCAATCCTACGTATACCCAGGAATTCCAGCTTCCCCCGAACGGTCCTTAGAAAGTATCCTTCGTGAAATGCTAGTTTTTTTGCGGGTTATTGTCGTGTATGCTGGAATACGATGTTGTAATGGCGGTGCTGGGTTCATCGCAAAAATCGCGGCACACAAGCGATTCGAACCCTCGTCTCGCGCCTTATTGGGGATCGTGCGCTAAACACTACGACACTGAGGCCTATGGTATACTCCGGCAACGGGCTAAAAATGCATGGCTCGCCTCTATACAGCACTGCAGCTGGTTTTTGTATGCTTCTGTGTGCGGGGACTCGGAGCAGTGCTGCCCGACCATTGCAGCTAGCGCCGGCTCGTCGCAACACTGTCCTGAGAGGATCTGCACCATCCTTTTTTTTTATTCCACAACGTTTTTATCCCGATCAGTTACGGGGTACGTCTTTCATGATAGTCGCTCCGTCTTCTTTCTGCTTTGGTGCTGCTCCCGCATTTGTTGAGGTGCCACACTGCCATCTTTCTCTCAGTCTTGAGTTCCTTGTGGGGTGGCCATATTGTCCTCGATCGCAGGTTCTTGAGCACCGCTTCCTTGCATGCGACCATCGATCCGTCTCGTGATCGTGACAGTTTTCCTCCATCAGCCGACCTGTCACACGGACCTGACGCTGGTACCGACACCCTTTTCAGCTATTTCCAAGCTAGGCAAGGGTTTCTGCCTGGGACGGGATTGAACCCTGATCATCGAGATCTTGAGCCTAAGCTCTTAACCTCTCGGCTATCCCGCCCCTACACCATCCTTTTTGCCCTTGCGGTAAACTATCCGAGTCCCTGCACACAGCAGCATACAAAAAATCCAGCCGCAGTGCTGTATAGATAAGAGCCGTGCATTTTTAGCTCCACTGCGACGGGCCCGTTGCCGAAGTATACCATAGGCCCGAGACAACGGCTATCCTGTCCAACTGTGCCGGCCATTTGGGCGCACCTAGCGCCTTCCTTAAGCGCGAAGGCTTTTACTTGCAACACTCATCCGTAATGACGGCCTAAGCAGGTGAGCCGGATTCGGCATTGCACCAGTTAAGCTGGGAGCATGTTACAATTGACAATTCTAATTTTACTACCGCTTTTGCAGATTGATATCTTGTATACTATAATATTCTTGTCCTTCTCATTCGTTAACGTTTTGCCTTATCTTGTTCGTTGATGCTAGTTACACTACAAATCTGTGTAGCCACAATCCAACAGCTATTTCCTATATCACCTCGAATTATATAAAAATTCAGCTGTAACATGTTAATATTGAGGACCGCACCTGTCCGAGTGGTGACGTTGAAATACTTGGACACCGTCTGGACGTGTCCTGCGAGAAGAATTTCGATCTGCTCGCCAGCATACGTGGATGGATCGATGGCGGCCGATGCGTAGAAGGCGGTCAGCAGCACGCAAAAGCTAACGGTAACAATCTAAATTAATCATGGTTCTAATGTTTCATGAAAGGGCGAGCGCAGTACAGCGGTAACAGGCGCTACTGTCACTACCACGGTTTAGCGATCAATCCCCGCCCGCGCTTACTAAGCATTCCCTCCTTCTGGGGTCAGGTAAATTGGCACAATACTTGTCTGGGAAAATAAAGACACTGACTTGATGAATCGGCCCCGTAAGTCGTTGTATATGCAAAATACGCAATCACCGTGTCTCTGCGACTGCAAATGAAAGACGAATGTGAAGGCGCGTCCTAATCAAAGCAGACCCCTTACCCTTTACCCTTCCAGTGGTACATATGTGAGAGAGTAGCGATGCACTATTTTCGACAGTTTAAGTAGATCACCTATTCGGTCTACTCATGGGATAAAGTAAAAACCCACACTGATAACGGTGAAAGGTTGAAGAAATGCTGGTTGTTCTCGAATCACTCCATAAACTAATGTAAGTACAGCGATGGTATCCGAGACGAGGAATAGCAGTTGCCAATTCCACTGAACCTTAAAGGAACCTGGATTGTGTAGCGTATACGTCAGTCAAAGGTAAATAGATTATATTAATGAATTAGAGATACACAGAATAGAACGCAGAAAATACAAAGAAAACCTTTCAAATTGATCGACCGAGCGACGATCATCACAAGATCGACCACGAGACCAGAATGGTATATGGTCAAAAAAACCGTTAAGTAACAGAATTTCTATGAAAAAAGTGCGAAAAGATCACAGAATTATCAGGAAGTAGTTGCACTCCCACTCATAAATCTGGTCCGATTTTGTCGGAAGCTCTAGTTATTTATTTATTTATTTTATCTCAGAGAGAAACTTTCTCCAATGACAAATTTTAGGCTTATAGATAAAGTTAGGGACACCAACTTTCTTATAAGTTTTCACCTCACGAAAGACTTCAAAGGTTGAATCCACTCGTTTTTACCTCCGCAAGCATGAACCCAGACCGAATGCTGTGCACATTTTAACGTTGATTCGAAAGTGGTCACTGGATTTTACAAATTCATTCTGCAGTTTCATCTTTATAGGACAAACCTCGTTTGATTTGAATAGTCGGATTCCCAAGTTTGAAACGATCATAGTCGCATAGAAGATAGCCACACCATAGGCACCATGCTAAATTCGCAGGTAGAATGATAGGAAATGCAAGAGTAACGCATAAAAAGGAAAATTACCTTGATGCCAACGAAATTACAGCAACACCTATACTTTTTCTCGTCGTAGTCATGTAGAGATGATATGCTCATTGTTGCGCCATACTGTAATTGATATTCTCCAAGGAAAACACCACGTAAGAAAGTCGAGTCGAGGATAAGCGAAAGCGAGTGACGCAGTGTTGTTTCGAGAGCAAAATTTAGTAGATAAATTTAATAGATACTTTAATAGCACTAAAGGAAGGTTTGAGAATTTGTACACAATCTGATGAATGAAATCTGAAGCAAATCAGATAAGAAAATAATCACATCAAAAGCACGTTTAAAGATTTGTTCGTGAACAAAAATAGAAATAAAGTACAATCATGGCGTAAAATTAGAAAAAGTTGAAAGGGAAGTGAAAGGTTATGCGGTTTGGTTCGGCGCATAAACATAAGAGCCCTTCAAACATCAATCGAGATTTCTAGAATGAAGACATTGGTGATATAAACAGAGCTGTACAACGAGCATACCTGATACTCTGAACTAACAAGAGCAAAGTTCCGTAACACGGTAAAACAGCAGAAAATTAATTAGGCGCAGAAAATATTATACATATAGCATTGGTTGGCAGCGACCCGATTTATTGAACTAGACGTGGAATGCAGCTTGTGGGTTTTTTTTCAACATTTGAAATTCAACATTTAAATATGACGCATTTTGATAGGCTCAATGCAGGAAAATTGCTATTAAATTTGAACTTCATAAACAGGCAGTTTTACGTGTGAATCTGGATCTGAAAAAAATCTGAATTCAAGCACTCGTGATCAACGTATCTCAGAGAAAGGTGGATGACACTCTCGCAAAATAGCTTAACGATACGTCTTAACATCAGAAAGGAACTTTAAAAGAGTCACTACAAAAGGCAAAGCCGACAGAACATTTCAGGTTACTTCAAAGTGCATAGCTGTTCACAATGAAGTGTGGCTTTCACGACTTATTCCGTATTCCAGAAGAATCCTGCTTTAGCGGCCCTTCAGGGCCTACTGGAGGTCCAAAAAGTTGCCGTGGTTCGTTTTGAACAGTCTAATGCGTCTTAACCTCATCCTTAGCTACTATTACTTCTATTCAAGTAGGGTTTGGATGCCCTTTCAGCGGCAGCTTATTTGTTCAAAGTCCTGTAATAATTTGATGGTCGACAGAAAATCTTAGCAAAGAAGCCGTCCGTTTGTGATCGTCCTGTTTCTGAAAGCTGTTGTTTCGTTTTCCTGTGTTATCACCTTTCTCCTAGAGAAACACTGAGGCGATCTGTGACTTTCAACCAGATTCAAGGTTAAATAGCACTCGATACTGAAAATCGGTCCGTCACAGCATTCAAAACATATTCTCAGTAGCAGAGCAATGTTATCAGCTATGTTAAGCAATACGTAAACACTAGCACCTGGTTTCAACTGGAAGTTTCGCAACTGGAGGTTACAATCTCTAGCCGAAACCATTCTTTTGAACAATTGTTGCAAGGCCTTCTTTTACTTGAATTGTTTGTGAAACGGGGTTCTTCTAACTGGCCGAACATTCCTTATCTATGCTTTCTAGTAGTATAGGACGATAAAACAGGATATATACAATATACGTATGCAATGATGCAGTAACCTTTTCATTCCCCGGCACTAACTTTGGGCACGCGTAGTGCAGTGGTAAGAGGCGCTAATGACACCTGCACGGTCAAACGATCAATCCTGGACTAGGCTAATCTAGCCTTCCTTCTCTCCGGTATCAAGTAAAATGGTACCAGACATGCCTGGGAATTCAAGCACATTGGCTTGGTATGGCGGCTGTCCCCCGCAAGCCATTGTATTAGCCAGGAACACATTCACCACGCCTCTACATACGATTCTGAATAGAACAGGAATAAAACGGTACGCCCTTAAAGGACTGATCAACGTCGACATCTTTCCCGGTACCTTGACCTTCTCTTTCATCTGCTACTAGTATTCTGCTCTGACCTCTAAGACTTATTCATTCCTTCGATTATTATGAGGCCACGCGAGACGACCGCGAGAAAACGGAAAGAATAACATAGAACACTGCAAGTAAATCAATAGTACAAATTTCCCACAAAAACAAAGACGTGCAAAAAGTGAACAACAAAACAAATTAATGTTCCTAAGATGAGTCGGCTACCAGAGACCTCCAAGATTCCAGCAGGGTTTCTTTAGCAAATCGTTCGAAGATTCTGAATTTTTCAGCTTTCCAGGGTGATGAATTTTTCTACATAGATTTCGGTACAATGATCGAGCCAATACAGTGAAAGTGAACTAATTTTGGAACTTGCATTATACACAGAAACGATTGAGACATCCCTAATTTCTTGTTTCTACGTTCCGCTCGGTAAATTCTGACTTCGAATCTGTACAAGGAACTTCAGCACTGTGAGACTGGAGCTTTTGAATTCAAAAACGAAAGTTTCGAGAGCGAAGTTTGCAATCAATGCGACGGATCTACAACACCGAGTAAAAAGGAACACCTATAAAGAATATCCGGCTAAAATGAACTACTCGAGATTCGGAGCCAGTGATCAGGAGCTATTCTGTTTGGGAGAGAGCATTTCTCGAAACAGTAGTCCGGCAGCGAAGCGGTGGTGAAATTTACCCGAAATCTTAGGGTAAAGCGGTCAGCTGTGTGAGCAATAGAGACCTGATGATCAACAGCAGCAACAGCAGTGTCCGGGTCGGAATAGCGGCGGTCCGCGGGGTGGGCATCGACTGGCCAGAGCGCTTCGGTAATCACCTTCTCAAACATGAAACGAAACGAAAGCCGGAGACGTTCCGAATAGCACACTGTCGATGGAGTCTCGGACACCTACTCGGACAGATTTGCATTACCCCAACGCCCGGTAGTCCTCGTCACCGTCCATTTCACCACCTACTATAAAAAACCCCGTCCAAAGTGGCCTTTTTTGTAGTGAGCAGTCCCTTAGTCCTCATTTCAGTCAATTCTTTGAACAATCCTTACTAGATAATTATAGAAGCCCAGTTGTTTATTTGGATCGATGTTAGGATGTGTGGATCTCATTTTCATTTTTCAAATGAGAGCGGTTGGTGGTGGATGCATCGTTGTCTACCAATGACTATCACATTTTACAAAGCACACCTGCCGTTCATTTACCAGCCGCTCAGAATAATATAACACAATTCTACTTTTCTACTGGCCTTTTAACTTCTACCGCGCAATCCATAAAAAACCACCCGGTACTTATTGTTAGGATGATTTTTCGGCGCTATGTGGGTTGGGGGGGTGCACGGTGGTGGTCCGCAACTTCACGTGGACTTTAACGTGTTATCATTGTTATATCTGCTATTGTTTACCATCAACTCGGTCGGTTTCGACATGTTTGACATGTAAACTCTTCAGAATTGTTCACACCTTAACATGTTAACCAGCATAGAATCGACGCAATATTGCAGACCACCACCCTGCACCCCCCAACCCACATAGCACCGATTTTTCGAATTTAGGTCGTTGCGGGCAGGTTGAGGTCAGTAATGAAGGCATGGGGACGGGTGAGCATGACGACATGGATGATAACATACCTGGATCTGCAGAAATCAATCGAAATCCGAGAAAGGAACGTCAGATTTGTAATCTTTGTTTGAAATAACCTACCAAGACGAAGTTTTAGCCAACGTTTGACTTTGACTTGATCACTCAATTCAACGTTGTGGATGGCCGTTCGTCGAAAGTCGGAAAACAAAGGTCGGAATCGTGATCAGCTCTTCCAACATTGCAGCGCAATAATTGGAACAGTGCCAGAATTTCAACTGAAACGAACGAAGTGTGACTAAATCGGCAGGAAATACACCCCGGTGCAAAATTATAGGTTCACCCCGCGATTTGTCCATAAGTATTAAAGAACCTGTTGAGGGAATCTAGTAACATTACTGTCATATTTCTCACCATCGAAAACTTTTATATAGAAGTTCTGAGCGGGATTACTTATCATTGTAAGATACTACAATTTTTTATTGAAAGATCGGAGATAATGACCGGTTCAAAATTATAGGTTCACTTCAATAAAAAAAACTGTCTGTTTCTAAAAATATGAACATTCAAGTTAAGTTTAGTACTTTGCTACATTACCTCTGTTATTAACGCCATGAAACATCCTATGTGGCACACTTCGAATAAGATTATCAAGAACAGTTTGCTCGACATGAGCCCAAGCATCAAGAATGGCGATCTTCTGATCAGAAACTGAGGTCTAAGTGGTGCCGTTCTTGTAAACATTGTGAACAAGAATGCCCCACGAATTTTCCATCGAGTTTAAATCTGGAGAACAACTGGGCCACGCTAAAAGTTGGATTTTGTTGGAATCGAACCCACTCGTAATTGACCTCGACATGTGAATGGGAGCATTGTTTTGTTGGAAGATAAGATTGTGCCTACGAAATCTTCTCAAGTGAGGGAGAAGGTGTTCTTTTAGCATATCCTGATAATCTTCACTGTCCATATTACATGAGACAAACTCCAAAGTAACAAGTCCATATCCGGAAAATGCAGCCCAGGCCATAACACTTCCCCCGCCAATGTTGCGTCTGGAGAAGACTCGTTTCTCCTTTCTTAGATCTCTTCAGTAGTGCTTGTAGCCGTACGGTCCATCGAGGTTCCACTTTTTCTCATTGGAAAATATCACCTAAAAACTAGAGACCCTTTTCTACGCCCACGACTTATTGACAAATGGCGGGGTAACCTAAAATTTTGCGCCGGTGTGTACATGAAACACTGCGCGTATTACATTACAATCATCCTATCATATGTCCTGATTTTTTCTGCTTCAGTTACTTTCGTGCCTCGAAAAGATCTGATATATGGCCTGATCTAGGGTGATCGCCAATAAGACGTTACTAATGGGATTTCTATCTCAGTGTTTAATTGATTTACCAACCATCTGATTTTTTAGTTTACTGTTCTTGAGTTGTTTGACCTACTAATCGTTTTCATCTTTAGCGCGACTATGTGCGAAATCAAATAGATAAATAAGGTGAAGGAAGAATTATCGAAATTGATCAATCCCTACGGAAACGATGCTGCATTCGGGCTCCATTTAGTAGAATCATATAAGTGCAAAATGAATAGGTATTCGGTCTACACAATGACTTGAGAGCGCCAGCTGTTCGGAAAATTCACGTGTCTTGAACTATGTCCTGATTTTCAGCTTGTCAGATAAGACGTACCAATTTAACCATCGCCGGAGTTATGGCCTTTTTGGTCCAGGGGAAGAGAGATAGCTGGAGGGTGCCAGTAGCTCGAATCACTTCACCTTGAGCTACATTTTATACATTACTATTCATAATTAATAACATATCTGTTCGTTCAGGGAAATTCTGATTTCTTAAGGACTTTTCTTTTGAACACCACTTTCAGCATCATGGAAGACGAATGCGAGAAACTCCGGCCTAGAGTATTTTTCTTGTCAATTTTGACAAACAACATTGTGGATCGGGTGTTTTCATAGTGAAATTGTGGCGCAATGTGGGTGGAGGGTGCAGGGTGCTGGTCTGCATTATTACGTGGAATCCATGGGGTTTTTGACATGTTTCCACATGTATACAGTACAAAATTGCACACACCACCACAATGATTCAGTGGTAGATATTGTAGAGATAACGTGTGAATCAACGTGGATTCGACGCAATAATGCAGCCAAGCACCTTGCACCCTCCAACTCTAAAATTTTTTTTCAGTTTCACGGCCTTCATCGAGTTGCTGGCTGCTCAGAGAGCACACGGTTTGTATGAACAGTTTATTCGCGTGTCCTTACTGACCACTGTTTTAAGAAGGTGGGCGATATAAGATCAAGTGTTTCCAATTTTCGCCTTCTGTAAAGAAGTAAGGATCTCAAGTGGATTCCTATTAGGTGTACTTGAACCTGCAAATAAAATCGACCATACTACCATAAAATCGGCACACTGGTTTGTGGTTTTTTGGAAACATAGGTAATGCAACGTCTCCGTAAGTTTGGTGGTACCTCAAAGCGGATTCCTTCTCCAGTCCAGATAGCAGTGGTAGATAGCACTGGCATCAAGATATCATTCCCGCGGCTATATACAGTCCCGCCGCTAAATGTTGGCCAAAACGCGGTCGGCGGCACCAGACGCTGCCGCGAGTGACGCTTCGTCATAACTGTCTCCAATTTTACTTATTTCGAATAAAAAACACATGGTTGGAATGAGAATAGCGTGATCTATCTTCTGGTTTAGCAATCGTTTGAAAATTTTGAAATTTTCAAGGTGTGAAGTGAACGGGGAACCTCGCGAGAGCGGCGAGCTAATGAGGTCGACCTCATTGAACCGTCCTCCGTAATTACAGCTTGTGGGTACACATAGCTGAATCACAATTGAAAATGAACAATTCTTCTGCGCAATCAAATTTCATCTGCATATTCGAATGCCCGGTGAGCAAGTGTGCTGGTTAATAGGAGTACTGTCGTCCCAAAGCTACTGAATGGACCAGTAGCATATAGAAAAACAGACGCAGGGATTAAATCTTCCGCACTATGCCACCTTATCCCTTAGCTTCACTAGTCCTAACTTAGAAAACCGCAACGAAACCCCTCCATACAGAAGATTTTCACCCATTTGAGCCCCAAAGTCCCATTGTCCTTCCGAGCAAGGTTTGAAATACCATAGAAGTCACAAAAATAACAACTAAGAACGTAATGAGCTGTCGCTTCGAAAGTGCGCACCGCGCACTCAACTGCACACTCAGAAGCCACCTCAGAAAGGCAAGCTCGAGCATCTGCTGGTTCACTTTACTGCCTTCTGACGAAATCAAATTTTGACAAACTTCCACAAGCTCTGACATGTTACGTCGAGTTGCCACGTTTCAAAACGGCTTTCTGGCGTCTGGCGTCCAGTAACGCGCTATAAAATACTGCTGTACGACACCGTTATCCTGCATTGTGTTTTGAACGTATCATATTGCATGTACATGTATTTTGCATTGTTTTCTAAGTGAGCACATAAGTTAGAACGACTTCGCTTCCTATCTCAACGATAACTAGAAACTATTGGCACCCTTCGATTTATGTTTGGGCATGACTATTATTTTTAGACTTCCTCTGTGTCACATTGTCATCCAATATTTCTGATTTGACTATTATCTTGACAGCATGGCTAGCAACGTGCCGAATGCGTCTCCAGAAATCTTTGGCTTTCAGTCACGTCAAGGCTGGTACAGCGGAGTTGTAGTACCGGATGATTACGATGCAATGACTGACGAAGAAAAAAATCTTGCATGGCAAAAATGCTGCTGAACAATGCTGTAACACAAGCAGAATTGTCGAACAACAATAAAGCGAAGCAAAAGTATTCGGAGAGCGACGCCTCAAGGTACATATATCAATGCTACAGTACAACTGGCATTGCATTCAGGCACAGTGCAGTCTCCAGCGCTTTCTCTGAAACTTGAATTCGCTTCTCACCAGATCGGGGCGACATCTGAGGAGCAGCGAACAAAATGCCGAAAATTCTTTTAGGTTTCAGGGAATTTTTTGCTTCTAGCCGGTACTTTTCTTCCAGCTCATCGTAGGCGTTTTGCCATGCGATGAGCGTCGCGTTCTTCTTCCTCAAGTTCGACCTGTAGTCCTCGTCTGATTGGTACAGCTGCCTTTTCAACTTCCCGTTCCGGTACAGCGCGCCTTCCAGTTCCTCCTCCAAAACTAGAGTTTTCGGAGTGAAAACAATAAAGATATGGCGGCATGAACAAGAGCGGCCCTACATAAGGGGCAGCAAATCAGCTGATGTGGAGTCAACCGTGGATATTGCCGACAACAAGCCAGCCGGAAGCTACAACACCACCAGTGGTGGTCTTGTAAGCGCCAGTCCAGCCTACGACGCCACCGCCCATGACGATGTGCCGGCCATCGGCGGTTTCGGAACACCGGCCGCGTATGCGCCGGTGCCACCGGCTCCGGTCCGTTCGGTTGGATGGATCAGAAGAAGGAGGGGGTGAAGCTTCCTCCACAGCTGGTGATGGTGCTGGAGCGCCGAAGATCGAGGACGCAGAGTAGGACGAGAGATCAGCTGACGCCGATCGCGAAGAGAGCACGATGAGGAAGGCCGGAGCGGGTCGCCGGCTAGTGATAGGGCGCGCTTGCCCAGAAGTTAAGTAATAAAGTTATAATAAATGTGTGTTTTTCGGAGAGTAAATATTGTCCTTGTAATAAAAATACAGCTCGGTTGTAAAGTAAATGGTCTAAAGACTTGCAATGTTGGCGGCTACTGACCTTCTGAGCTCGCTATCCACGTCTCCTTCCCCGCTCCCTCTCAAGATTTTTAAGAATTCAAGATTTCATGGAATTTTATTTGGTTACTTGCTAAACTGTTGTATGCTAGCTGTTGTTTTCGTGTTGCATTGTATTATCGGATGGTTTTTTGCAATGCTTTTGTCATCTATGCGTATTGTGTTCCTTCGAAATAAATCATAATCATAATCATAAGGGCTATATACATAGAGGCTCTGACAAGAAAATGTGTCATTCCTCTCAGTGTGTCTGTTTTGCAACTGTTTGGCAACAATAAAAAGGAGCGTCTTGGGTCCCTCATTTTCATTTTCTTGCTCTCATTCCATGGGAGTTTTCCGCCGTATGTGTGTGTAGGCGCGGCTGTCGGAGCGATTGACCGAAAGCGCGACGGCCACTGATAATCCCGCAGTTTTCGTCGAAAAACTCGATTATGATAAGTTGGTTTGATAACGACAAGCGAACGCAAAAACTATCACGCTCAAAATGTGAGAAGATATGAGCGGAGCTCATCTAACACAAGCGCAGAAGACCTGTCTGTGCAAATGGAAAAGGCGTCTCCTCCATTTCCGATTTATAGCCCCTTCACACGATTTTGTGGCAGTAAACCAAAGTATATAAAAAAGGTGGTGGACGTATCCTCACAATAGCTGAGCTTCTTTGTGGCCGCTCACTGAGCGTTGGTTAGAAAAATATTTAGTGCTTAGTTGACAGAAGGAGTGGTTTTCGCCCAGAAGATTGAAAACGGATGTCGGATTTCAAAATTTCAAAAAAAAAGGAAAACAAAATATGATACAATGGGAGCTACTATGAATGTTTTTGTCGGAGCCGCCACATTGTTTGTTACGGTAAAGTTAGAACGGTTAGCTAACAGATAGCCATCTTTGCAATTTTCTGCTGACTCAGATCGCTCTTTGAAGGGAACTTTTCGCCAGACACGGAGTGACCTTCGATCGGTGCGAATGGACCGCGTAACGGCGGAAAATTTTGTCGGAGATGAGCTACGATTCGAACCGTTCCAGTCACTTGCTTACAATATTTTTCGGAACGAATTTGCTGACACTTGTGTGGGGGCACTTGTGCAGGCCTGTGAAATTTTCAAAGGAAAAGGGCATTTACCTTTATCAATCCAAGAAATCTCACTTTTCTAGTATAATTAAACTCAATAAACTGAATTCTTCTTCGTTCACTGGCGGCCAGCTTGGAGATGGATTGCACTGTGATCTAAACTGTGAAAGGAATTCCATTTATTTTTTGAGAAGATTTGTTTAGATCAGTCCTGAGCTTTCGCAATAGTGTGGTGGGTAGAGCACACTTGCATTAGTTTTTCCTTCAGCGAAACGGTGCTAAAGCTCTTCCGAAAATTTCCTGAATGCTTATGAAAGTACCATGTTAGCATGAAACATCGCTTCTAGAATAGCTACTCGCAAACTTCTACTGGAGAAGAAATGATCATCAAAGTCTTCTGCATAATCAGTTTTTCACGTCTTTTGTTTGGGGAATAAAGGATATCTAACGTTATCGATGGTGAGTCTGTGATGAGAAGGAAGTTCGTGAGCTTTGCTTTCGAAACACATCAGTAAATTAACGGAGTTCATGAAATATTGATGAAATAGTTGGATAAAGAAAGTAAATTACTACCATTCACAGAAGACAAAGGCATCTAGCGCTTGCAGCGCCGCGTTGGGGATGTCCTCGTTGTAGTGCGGTGGGTGCCACGATGAGCACTAACCTATTGTTATTTATCTATTTATTTATTACGCCGCATAGATTGCAACTTACTAAGTGTAGAGATAATTATACTAACAAACCATGTCATATTTCGTAGAAAGGAATTCTAATGTTTGTACAGCTAAAACGTCAAAAACGAAAGGGGGGGGGCCGAGACCTGTCAGCTGTTTCACTTTATTCATAGCATATAATCGCCGTAATTTTGCTGATGACTGCTGCATAGTGAAAGTAGTCTTTTCCTCCACGATGGTGCGAGGGCTAAAAATTGTGGCTGAGGCAGGATTTGATCCGTGTGATGTCACGTACCGCTATATCAGCCTATGAGCTCAGCACAATCAGAACTCCAATTTTGGTTTTAGTTAAACGGATAGTTTTTTTCATCGAAACATCGTCTATGAGGTTACATGAGACGCTGCTCACGATTCTGAAGTTCGTTTCCCGACTTTGAACCAAGGATCACTCGAATACTCGAATCGCTTGCAGTACTAATAATGTTATACAGCTACAACTGCAGCTGTAATGATCTAATGATTAACAATTTGGTTGAAAACTCGCTTGTAGTGGAAGAAGGGAAAGAAGTAGTAGAAGGATTCGGTCAAGAGAAGGGGAGGAAAAGCCGCAGAAAGGAAACCTGATCAAAAGTGACTAAAACATGAGATGGAACTGACAGCTGCAAAGAAGGAGTCAAAGAAAGAATGAAGGAGATGATTAAGAAACTTGAGAAAAATGGAAACAACAACAAGAAAAGTGATAAACTACATACTTATATGAGAACTCAAGATAAGATTTCCCGAAAGGAGTTCTCAGATAAACCTTTCTATGGCTATGAAAATGTTAATGCTGCATTTGAGCGACTACCTGAAAGGAAGGCCCCTCGTGGTGAAGTGGTAAGAGGGGCTACTTAAACCAGCACGGTCAAGCGATCACAGCCCGGGCTAACCGAGCCTCACATTCCTCCGGGTGTCGGGTAAATAAATTAGCACCAGACTTGTGTGGGAAAGTAAAGACACTGACATGGTATAGCGGCTGGCTTCCGCAGGTCATCTTATAGGCCAAACACGCATCCACCATGCTTCTACGATTCTGAATTTAACACGAATGCGTCGTCTGATAAACGCAGTCACTTTCACATTTACCTTTACAGGTGGTCCTCTGCCTAAATTCGGAAAACGGCCATCAGATTCGTGATCAGGGGTAGATCATTAGCTGGACAAAATTGCTAGTCCTGCGTGCGATATGAGTGGTCCCTTATCCAAATTCGGGAAACGGACATCAGATTCGTGATCCGCGCCCCGAGTAACACCATACCTGAAGTATCGATGGAAAATAAAACCATTCTTTTAACTAGAATCAAAGTAGAAGTTCTGATGGTGCTGATGAAGTGAACTCGCTGATAAAGTGGCACAAATAACCCCATGACGAAGTTTCATCAACATCAGTCCGGTAGATGTTAGAGCTTTTAAATAGTGCCTTTGCTTTTGTTGGCTCTGAGCTACGCTGGTGTCATCTGAGCACATCGCTTCTGATCATTGGTAGGCATTTTTACTGAGCCATAAATTTCGTGCGGAAAACATTGCCGTGCTCCCGTCAGAAAATGGCTTTCTACTGATAATCTGCACTACGCAAACAGTTGCTACGTCATCACTCATGAGAGTGCATACACTGTTAACTGCTCGAAGATCGCTCTATCGAGCTATCATTCATTGGATGCTCGATCTTTTGCCTATAGCCGATGCTCGCTAAAGAGCTGTTGTTAATAGTGGGGTTGGGGGAGATCAGCGGTTGCTCGCACAGTACCGATAGAAATTGTATGTCACTCTACATTTTTGAATACATATAGTTGACACCGAGAGGAATTTAAGTCCAATTGGTAGTGTTAGTAATTTCACCCGAAAATACATTGATCTATGCACTTGCTGGGGAATCTGGAATTTTTTAGAAAAATGTGAATGGGTTTCATGTGCAATTTCATACGACCATATCTCACGAACCGTAGGACATGAAGTCAATCCAAGACAATATTGTGATAGAGCACGTATACTTTGTCATACAAGACTACAAATGAGTAGTTCAGATTGCCAACAAACTATAGAGTTTTCGATCGAAACTTTTTATGGCCCAAAAAAATGAAAAACTTTTGAGGCGTCACTTCAAATAAAAATATCTATATCAGTAGAGGGTCGATGAGATTAGACCAAGTTTGAGGTTTCTGTGGAATAACATTTTCTCTTTCTGGCCTTTTACAGTTCGCTTACAAGTTTTCGAGAAAATGGCAGCTAAATGTGTGCCTACATGAACTGTCATATTCATCTGAGGAGGAATCTAATTCAATTTTTTCCACTGCGTAGGATACCTTTTACCTTCCGAACAGTAAGTTGGAGAAAGAATGAGCCTAACTCCTTTGAAGAAAAATTTCATCTCATTCGTACGCGTTGAAAATGCCATACCTCACCAATACAGTGTACGGTGGCGGGAAGAGCTATGAATCCCTAGGCGAAACACAAAAATCATTGAATTTGTCGTTGATCATTATGACAAGCTGGTATGTGTTGTGGAAACGAGAAAAGTGGAGCAAAATATGAAAGTCTAATGTACGAGTGCTTCTCACTTCCATACCCTGCACTGTTGGAGTGGGGGGTATGACATTTTCAACGTGTGAAAAGTTGATAAAATTTTGCTAAGAGAGTGTTGGACTCATTTTCCTTCTAACTCACTGTTTGTTTGATGAAGCAGAAGTCGGTTCCTCCTCAGATTTTTTTAATATGACCGTTTGTGTAAGAAAAATTTTACGTTCTTTTAAATACGTGAGTTTGGCGGAATTTCGACATTCTTCTACTGATATAGAGATTTTTATTTGAAGTTTTCCAGATTATTCAGCAAGTAGACCAATGTATTCTTGAGTGTAGTTACTAGTACTACCAATTGGACTAGGATTCCTCTTTGTTTCAATTATTTGTATTCAAATTCGTAAGGTTCAAAATTGCATTTGTATATTGTAAGGTGACATATCATTTTGATCGGTGGTAGTTGTTAGTAGATATGTACTACCCTTTGCGTCTAATCTAATGACAGTACTGTATTAGATGCGTTCCTAGTTAGCAACTGCGATATAATTGCGAAAGTACTGCTGTTTCAAGTGGGTAAAATGGCGAACGGGCCAAAACTGTGATCTCCAGACTGCGAGCCCTGCATACTAACCACTGCGTTCTCATTGGCACTTCTGACGTAGGGACCCTTCGCGACAACTTAACGGAGAGGGTTTTTTGCCTTTTTTTGGACCACCCATTCGCCCTCAGAAAAAAGAAATCACACTGGCATTATTCCCGTTCGATATTCTACAAAACAATACAGGTCCTGTTAGGAATCTTTGGGGCGCGTTCACTGACCTTTGTAGTCATGGCAAAATCGCAAAAGTGTTGTTTGGTCACAGTAGCTGAGCTCTGTGCGAGAAGTGATATGTATGAGAGGATCATTCCTCACTGAGTGTTCACCGATTGTAACGAACGAATATGGTGTTTTCAAAATATTAACCATATCGAGCCATCTAACAAGTTTTTTCAACGTTTTGCCAAATTGGAAAGCTACTCGGTTCCCAAACAGCTCCAGATAGCAGGATTCTGCAGGCGAGAGGAAGCAAACTTGTGTTGAAGCTTCTTTCGATCAGCGTTCAGTCCATTTCTAGGGACCCTTTAACATCAAATAATTCCCTGCACTTTTTTCATGTCGGTCTTCCATTCTATCGCCAACGCAGGACGGAAAAGTGCAGAGACTACAGCGTTGCAGGAATGTTCTCAGGAGCCGTTCTCTTGTTGACAGTGATAATCTGCTTTTCTGATAGATGAGAAATTGCGGATCATTGAGCACTAGAGTACAGCTTACTACTCTTCGTTCGTGTTCAAAACAAACTTCAGTAGGAGACCTGAATGAAAGATTCGCGAAAAGGGAACGGCTTGACATCAGTTTTCAGCAAAAATGCTTCTGATTTCAGAAAATAAAAGAAAATCCATTCCCGAAGCAAGCTTTATCGACCTCACTTTTGTCAAAGCTCGGATGCATTTAGATTTATCGTCTCAAAAACTGAATAAAGTTCCTTTCGGAATTTGAACCGCAGTGTAATCCATTTCCCAGCTGAAGAGAGGGGCTTGTGCAAGAGCATTCGCATAGCTCTCTACATCCAGTGGCCCTAAGCGTCCTCAATTTTTTATTCCGTTCACAAAACCGCAGAAGACTCTGCTCAAATGAAAATGCTTCTTCGATATTTCTTTGGCAGTGGTCAATCTCTGACTTTTTTATTTTTAACCACGGCTCGTTTTGGAAACTCATTCACGAATATCCATTTGTACTTGCGTCAAACTAGTTTCCCTGTAATCACGCCGAGTGGAACAGTTTTTGTTTATCCATTGTTTGCGGCTTGTGGCAAGCGTCCGCATGACTCAGGTGGCTCAGCTGCCTGTCTTTTCAAGTGCTGTGCATGTAAACATTCATGCATCTTTTCACTAGGTGAATGCTACGGTTCGGTAAAAATATGACTGTGGCAAAGGTCACGCGTTATTTCATGCTGCAGGTTGTGCTTAACAAATAATTATAGATGGTAGTAGTGGAGCGATAAGAGTCGCCAGTAATACTCACACGGTCGAGTGATCTATCCTACAATGTGTCTATTCCATAAGTTGTTAATGGTTCAGGTCGCTCAGTTCATTCAACAGTCGACCCATCATTGTTGATGAATCCTGCTGCTAGTAAACATATAACATATTAAATATTTTGCTATCCTTTTTTTATCCCCAGAATTCTCCTTCTTTTCTTGCTTCTTTCCTTTCTTCCATTTCTTCCCTCTTCATTCTTCCCTTCTTTCCTCCTCAGGGCAAAAGAGAAAGGGTTACTTCACACACCGTAAGGGGAAGGACGAAACGTGCATCCATTTAGTTCTACTTCTTGCTACTGTTTCATTTGCGTTACTGTGATTATGTACTTACCCACTGTCGATTGTTTTTGCCTTTCCTTACAACTTTCTGATGAGCCTTCAGGTAGTAAGGACACGCGACGGATATAAGGTTCCGCAAAATAGTTGCTTCAAACAGCCCCTCAAAGTCGCAGTGGGCAAGAAAAGAAGAAAGAAAGAAACGAGGAAGGAGAAGGATTTCGATCAAGAGAAGTCGAGAAAAGTCACAGAAAAAGGAACCTGGTCAAGAGCGTCTAGAAAATGAAGTCGGGCAGCTGCAAAAAAGCTATCAAGGAAACAAAAGAAGACGATGAACAAGAAACCTAAGAAAAAAGGAAACAGTAAAAAAAAGAGGTAAACTACTATACCCAGATAAGATTTCCCTAAAGGAATTCTCAGATAAAGCCTCCTATGGCTATGAAAGCGTTAAGGTGCCGAATTTGAGCGACTACTTGGAAGGAAGGCCACACGTGGTTAAGTGGTAAGAGGCGCTACCTAAACAAGCACGGTCAAGCGATCGATCCCAACCGGATTTTCCCAAAGACTTACCCAAACTTTTCATCGCTCCGGGATTGGTTCCAGACTTGTCTAGGGAGGTAAAAACACTGACGTGGTGTAGCGGCTGGCCCACGCAAGTCATTGTATAGGTCAAATACGCATTCATTAAGGCTTAACGATGCTGAATAGAGCAGGAAGGCTGCACATCGACTAATCAACTCCGGCACCATTACCTTCACCTTTACTTGGAAAGAAATTTGAAATAAGGATCATTCTTGTCCTCTTTAGGCGTACGTTTGGTGTAGATCGAAACACCTAAGCCCTGAAATTCGGATGCCATACAAACACTGTGAGATTGATGGCTGTCAAGCCGTTTGTAAGTCGTAATCGGCCACCCAGTGATGGCCTCGCCTTCAAAGACTGTCACATAAACTGGTAACGCTCTTAAACAGTTCCAAACTGTTTAAACAGTTCTTTGATTCATCAATAACTTAACGTTGTAATGTTAGTGATTGAGAGTTCACCTTTGATAAAAACTGAACTCGAAAACAAGACTCGAAAGCGAGAATTCTGAGGAGAACGACCTCCTTGAATCATCATCATATTCACACAAATTACCGTAATCCATACGTGATCCGACTTACATGCTTCTTTTCAGTGATTCCTCGTCACCAGCCACATATTTCTTTTTCCTTTTAGTGGGGCTAAAAGAAAATATAGAAGAACAACAGCTTCACAACACTCTCATTTTTCTTTTTTGAAATCATTATGAATTTACAGAGTGAAGAAACAATAAAAGGAATTCATCCCTTAAGCACTGTCTCCTTGGGAAATTATTTGACAAGTCTGTGAGTATTAACCGGGCATAATGTCCTCCGAAACTACACCTTGATCAGATGCGGTGAGAACCCCCTCATATGACTTCTTACATCTTTTTATTACCACAAAATAGCAAGCGAACATAGGCTAGGCAAGCTCTTCTTCATAGAAAGCTTCCCACATGACTTCCCTGCCATGTAAGATTTCACGTCTCCCTTCTAACTTACTAGCTCACATCACGATAGGTGTGGGTGTAAACGAGTAGTTTCATCTTGCACCGGCTGTAGTCCCCCTTGATAACCCTCAGCTGTCTTCTTCGAGAGCAGCGGTATAGGTACAGATGACGGGTGTAAACAAGTACTTACGTCGTGCACCGAGCAGCAATCCCCTTTGATAACTCTCAGCTGTGGTATCGGTGAAACCTGCACAGCCATCCGTAATAATCAGCACATACCCGAAGCCAATCAGAAAGTTTTCGCATTGTTAGGCAACTCTGACAAAAGGTTGTTTCTCACCGGTAAACAATTGCTGTTATTGACGGCTGACAATAGTGGCGGAAAACGACGCAGTACACTGATATGAGGAAGTGTTTTATATGAGTCCAGGAATGGTTTTTCAGGAAGATTTTGTGCTGATATAGTCAACAGACGCCGAAACATTAAGCGCGGTTTCGATGCTTATTCCTTCAAATGGACGTTCTCATTTTCCCTATCGTCCATTTTCATTCCGCAGCAGAGCAGCGCGACCTACCAGCGCCGATCAGTTTTTTATGGCCCTTTTGATCCCTGAAAATGCAATTTTTGCTGGTTTGCTGTTCGTGCTGCAGAATCATGATCAACCTCTCGCGGACTGTTGCAGGTCACTGCTATAACGTCCCAAAAAGCGGTTAAAATGTCCAAAAACTATGGCAAGACGTTCGACCCGTTTCACTAAACATCCAATCAAAGTTGCAAGAAAATTGAGAAGATGTCGTGTTTTCACCTCTGCACGCAACCACGTGAGCTCACGTTTGTTGTCCGCAAAGCTGCAATGTGACTCACGATTTCAATTGAGAGGGGGTGGCAGGAAATAATGCCCTGAATCATCATCCCTTCCGGCGCCACCGTAGTTTAAAATCACCATCGATTCTTTCAAAGAATTAAGAATTTGTAAAGAGGGTATGGATCCGTGTATTCTTGAGTGAAACTCGAGAAACAAAAAACAGATCGTTTATATAGGATTCCTTCCGGATTGAGCTATTTGTACTCAAGAGTGGAAGGTGATATATGTTTTTGACCGATAAGGTGAAAGTAATAGGTTGGTGCAAAAGTCTTGCAACACTTTTCAAAATAACAGCAATTTATTCAAACGAAATCTCAGTCAACGATATAATCACCATTCATATATATGACTCTTCCCCATCTTTCGGGCAACTTCTCAGTTCCTCTCCGCCAGAACTCTAGGAGCTGTGACGAAAAAAAATTGTCCGACCTCTATTTCCAGTTCATCTCGGTGGTCGAATTCCATATCTCGAAGGTGTTGCTTTAAGAACCAGAGTAAGTGATAATCTAAAGCAGCAAGGTGAGGAGAGTACGGTAGGTGCGGTACAATTTCCCGTCATGCGATAAAAACGCTCTGAAAAGGAAAAGTCTACCTCTTGAATGACAACGCTCGTCCTCATGTCGCAAGAGCAACTCGTGAGAAAATTCAGGATTTGGGCTGGGAAGTTCTATCGCAGCCACCTTATTCTCCAGACCTTGCTCTTTCAGATTATCACTTATTCTGGTCCTTAGAGCAACACCTTCGAGATATGGAATTCGACAACCGAGACGAACTGGAAATGGAGGTCGGCCATTTTTTTTTCGTCACAGCTCCTAGAGTTCTGGCGGAGAGGAACTGAGAAGTTGCCCGAAAGATGGGGAAGAGTCATATATATGAATGATGATTATATCGTTGACTGAGATTTTGTTTCAGTAAATTGCTGTTATTTTAAAGAATGTTGCAAAAGTGTTGCAAGACTTTTGCACCAACTTAATACTTTTCTACAAAATACCGAAGTTTAGTGCAATTTCATTAAAGTGGCACCGAGATATGGAATTTCGTTTGAAGCATGGTCCTCGAAATCGACTTTTTTTTTACCCCAAAAAAGCGATTGCTCGGAAGAAAATCAAAAATTTAGCGGGGATTCGAACCAAACGTTTGTACTCTTTGATCATACTTTGATCATGCTCTGACAGAATATTTCTCGCGATTGAGCCTTCGCTCTGCGGTTCTCAAGATATTTTTGTTTGAAATCGCTCATGAAGTTGAGAATCACTACAACAAAGTTTTTAAAAACCCAGAATTTGCACAAGGGGTGTTTCAATGTATTCTAAAGTGGAGTTGCGACAGCTACCAATTAGACTTTAATCCTTTTCGATTTGAGTTAGTTGTGCCCGAAAACGCAATGTGGTACATCTTTTTGACTGCCACTAAATATAATTCATTAATCTAATTAAATTTATATCCATATACTCTTCAGTTTGGACAGAGAACGTCATCCACACACTATCCGAAAAATTACTCTCCATTCATGACCAACACGCTCCACGCTCACCGTTCGTCATCGACTCGACGTCACAGTTGTTTTCTTTTCGGGAGTTAAGGCTACGCCTCGCGGCAACCTTTGGTCGACACCGTTCTCTTATCACTCCGTCAATCTACACTCTTTACATTGGAATCCCAATTAATCGCACATGATTAGATATGCCAGGAACGATGACTGTACCCCTTCGTGTAATGAAAGCTTCATTTGAACTATTTTGTTATTTGGGAATGCTCATTCGTCCCCCTGCCCCCTAAGTGAGCACGAACCTATTAAAACTTGCATAAATTTAACCTACCACGCATTTCATTCGCTTTTCATAGTCTGAAGTACAGAAAGATGGATGTGTCATCCTTCGGTCCTCCCTTGAACTAAGAATCACTCAGCACCCAGTCCCGACAGGACCTGACCCTAACATGAAGAGCCTGCGACCTGTCCTCATCACCACCTTGCCTTGGCTCTGCATTCGATACCTGTCCGACTGCTGTGTATTATATCAGCAATTTGGAAAACTAGCAAGACCGTAAAGACCGAAAACAGACGAACTCACTGAAAATTACATATAACGACGACGTTCTTACTGAAGATAAGGGCGAATGTTCGTTCGGTACTCGTCGTCGTCGATCAAACTAGCACGACCGTGTTGCTGTATAAGAAAGGGAACCGCACAACATCGAGGATTATCGCCGTATCTGCCTGTTCTCTGTAGTCTACAGGTTATTCGCATTTATCTTTCTGGATAGGAGTACAAAGTAGAGGTCCAGAAAATGGCGCGTGGATTATGCACTATGCGCTAGGCCAATCCAAACATCTGTCCAAGTTACGGTGTAGCGGAAAACATAATTTGAAGTTTGTTCGGATCTAGCTGCCGCACCTTGTATAACTGCTATAAGCGTTCATATACCATTAGAAGTCACCCCCAATGGTAAGGTTCACAAAAAAGATATGTATCATACCGAATTAGAGTGTAAAATGGATGTCGAATTATGGGAATCAAGTTTGATCTTTTTTTAGAGATGTTTCGACCCTTTCTCATAACCAAAGCGAGTCTGGTAGCCAATCGCCGTTGTCGGTCTCTAATCGGCCCGAGACAACACCAAAATTTTGTGCTACCTCGGTGCAACCATGCTCGCTTTTGCTGAGTGATCAGTTAAGAACAATAAAATAAAGACAACAAGTACAGGCTGCCGTCGAATTGGAGCAAACA
This sequence comes from Nippostrongylus brasiliensis, assembly GCA_030553155.1. Taxonomy (NCBI): domain Eukaryota; kingdom Metazoa; phylum Nematoda; class Chromadorea; order Rhabditida; family Heligmosomidae; genus Nippostrongylus; species Nippostrongylus brasiliensis. The sequence continues at coordinate 30,171,126 of CP130733.1, read as the reverse complement.
TTAATGAAGGGCTGGATTGTGGGCCGTGACTTTAATACATTACGAGCGTTGGTTGTAAAAAATTCGCCTTCAAAAAATTTAAAACAATTTCATGAAGAGCAACGGCAGTCTCAACAGGTCGATTTCGCTTTACACCAAAAGTCCACCTTCCAAGCTCAAGTCAAAAAAGGAGGTTTGAATATTGGTACTTATAGATAAGAAGCCCAAATTATAAATGTCAGATTGTGGGAAACTGACCCGCTCCTTTTCAACTCCTCTTATGTTTTTTCGTGTCCTGCTTATTCATTGTTCATATTGTTGTACGTCATTTTAAAGCTTATTTGGTGTTTTTTTTTAGTTTTTTTTTCTATCAAATTCTTATTCCACCTGAATCGCCGGTCGAGTTTTCAAAATGTTGTCTGAGGTAGAGATTCCTGCCGTTTTACTTTGAAGTGAAGTTGCATGCTCATGAAAATATTGTGAAAGCATTGAGACGAGATGTGTTCTCAATTGATAGTATTCAGCTCTGGTTCCACGAATTTAAAATCGTAGGGTGCGAATCTCCCGAATCAGACAGTTCGAGGGTGGATGCTCGAATTTGATGGCAAATGCCAGAAGTCAGTAGTGGAGTCGGGTCTATAAGAAAATTTCCGTATGTTAGCAGAAGCGACGCAGGAGTCATTTGCAGCTGTCGCAGTGCGTTTGTGAAAAGTAGGAAAGGTTCAAAAGACACATCAATGGGTAATGTATGCTCAACAGCTATGATGCATACCTTTGTGTTCATGAACCTAATGTTTTTGGGATGACCTTTAATGGTATACGAACGCATTCAGCAGCTATACGCGGCAGCTAACTCCGGACCAACTTCAAATTGTATTTCCCGCCACACCGTAATTTCGACAGAGGTCTCAAGTTGCTTAGTGAAAGCAAAAGTCCTCTATTATATTGTGATAACCTCATAATGGTCGACATGCAGCACATAAGTGTGGAGTACCATCGAAATCGATTGGGCTAGACGTACACCGATTGAGATGGTTCAAATCTTCGGATACCCTTGATCGATTGGTTATGATGTTGTTACAAGGTACAACGCTTCCGAAGAGTCCGAAAGAGGTTCTCTAAGACGTACCCTCAAATACCTTCGACTACCAGTTGTTCGAAGACAGCTGAGCTCGTGAAGCTCATCTGCAAAGCTGACGCACAACCCTACGGCCCACGGAAATGTAGTAATCTCCTGTTACACCACTGCAAGGCTAAAGACTAACTCGTACACAGGATGCTGCAGAAAGTTGCTCGATCAGCACCAACATAGCAGCAGATCTTTCATCTTGAGCATAGGCAAACAGATGGCATGTGTTTCTTTAGCCGTCAGCCGATTCGACTTGCTGAAAAATGGTCTATTCGTTTGTTCTTTAATTTCAGACTTCGTATCGAGGTCGTGTTCCAAGGAAAACCCTCTTGGAACTTGCGTACTTCAGCTGTTTCCGTTCATGGTGGTCATAGAGTATATAGATGGATGTCTACCTGGCTATAATGAATGAAAAACTGTGACAAAACTCTCTGATTCATTCAATTACCTTCGTCTGCAAGTGCCCACTTATTCTCGCTATTTTTCGGGCACCGAGGGGCATTATTTCAATGGACGAGTTATGAGCGGATAGACCAGCAGTAGGTTCAAAAATGGTAAATGTATGTTGAAAGAACTCTCGATGTTTTCCCTTATTGGATCAAAAATTTGGACAAATTGGATAAAGGTAGAAGTAAACGGAAACGTAAAAGTAAAATTACAGAAATCGACGTTGATCATTCCCGTAAGAATTCCATTGGTAGAGGCTTGGTGAATGACGTACATGACCTATACCGAGTCAATGTTCCTACTTTCCTATACAAGTCTGGTATCAATTTACCTGACCACGGGGATCGATCGCTCGACCGTGCGAGCGTCAGTAGCGCCTCTTACAACTGCACCACGCTCGCCCTGACAACTGAGATAATTGCTTTATTTTCGAAAGAGATTGGTAGAGGCAGAGCTCAGAGAGTGGATAATCTCTGCAGATGTGTATTACATATTTTGTAATGGTGTTGGTAAAGTGTGTCAAAAACCACCGCTCCGGTGGGACTCGAATTCTCGTCTCGGACCTTTTAGCAGGAGCCAAAGCACTATCAGCGTTACGTTTACTAATTTTTGGTCCAATTCGCAGTCATGTTCACTCCCTGGGCATTATCCATAGGCCAGGCGGATTTCGCTTCCAAGGCTCATAGTGATCAGGGTAACAGTATGGTTAGGCAAAATTGTACCGGTTCAACTGCAGGGTTAGTGTGATATAGTGGTAAGAGGCTCTACTGACACCCGCACGGTCGAGCGACCGATCGCGAGTCGAGCTAACCAAGCCTGCCATTCCTGCGGGGTCTGGTAAATTGATACCAGACCTGTCTGGGAAGGTAAAGATACTGACAAGGCATTGTATGTATGGGCGAAATACGCACTAATCATGATTCTGAATCGAACACGAAGGGCGCACCGTGTCCTTAAGGGACAATACCTTTACCTTTTTGTCTTTTTACCAAGCTGGCGGCTGCTTCAGAACAAAGAAGCCCTTCACAGTCTCCTCGATAGTAATTCAAATGCTCGTCAAATTCTTAATCTTTCGTTGGGCGACGCGTGCTGACCGTCACCAAATTGCAAACGTCAGCTGGTGACAAGAATCTGTCAACTCAGCAGTCCTCCATTCCCTGAATTCATCTATTTGATGAGATGTCTGGCGTTCGTTTGGGGTGTGACGCAGGTGATACGAACAGCATAAACTGTTCAGCGATTGATTTTCGATGGTGAAAAGGGTTCGGTAGTCCTTCGAGCTTGGCTGTTCTGCTACGTCACAACTCTCAATACACAAAACTGTTCGAACTTTTCGTGTACAGTTTATATTAACACAAAGAATACAAGATACATTTTAGCTTTATCCTCCGCATTCGTGTTCCATTCAAGTCATGTAGGCATAGTGAATGCGTATTTGGCCTATACAAGCGCCTCTTACCACTGCACCACGCGGTCCTATACCGGGCCCGCGTGGTACATTGGTAAGAGGCGCTTGTAAAGGCCAAATACGCATTTACTATGCCTCTATGACTCGAATGGAGCACGAATGCGGAGGCGCGTCCTCAGGGGACTGATCAACGCCGTCACCTTTACCTTTGGCGCGATTGTCATTTTTGAAGGCTGCACAATTACATTCCTACATATTGACTTCTCCACCTCTCCAATTTTTCACAACCTTCATCGCCGTGGAGTGTGTAGATAGTCTGTTGAACCCAAGTAGTGGTTTCAATACTCTAAATACTAGAGAAATTAACAAATGGTTTTCGCTGCTGACGCCCAACAACGCGCTGTCTGACTGCACCTAACTTCCACTGCTGGACTAAACCTCTACAACTGCAGTGGGAACTGTGAGGATAGGTAGAGATAAAGCCATGGTATCGGCGTTGATCAGCCCTTTAAAGACGCGCTGTTGCAGTCGCATTCAATGCAGAATCGTAGAGAATGCGTATCTGGCCTATGCAATGACTTGAGGGGGTAGCCGCTATACCATTACAGCGTCTCTACCTTCCCAGATATGTCTGGTACCAATTTACCCGACCCCGGATGGATGGAGGGCTTGGTTACCTCGTGGCGTGATCGAGTGTAGTAGCGCCTCTTACCTTTACACCACGTGTGTCCATACTGCGAAGATCCTGAGGGTTTAGCAGCGATTCGATAGCAGAATTGACTCCTCTGGTGAAATCAGCTCGCCTTCAGCTTTCCATCAAATTTCTCATCATGAACGTGAAATGCCTCATCTAGCCAAGGTCAAACAAGCTTCATTCAGAAGCTTTCCGGCTTCATCGCCATCGTCAGGGACTGAGAGAATGAAAGAAGAAGACATCATTTCCCTGAGGACCCATCAAAAATATGACTCATCACGAAAAACCTATCACTTTCACCTTCCTTTCTGCAACTCTCCAGCGATCGTCACCTGGTAGAATCGTCGCTGCCCATCTTGGCGATCTTATTTCCTGGGTGGATACGACGGACTGCGATGAAAAATAATAATAGTAGGCTTCTATGCTTGACATTTCTTCCTACATCAAGAACGTGGCAAAAGATCGTAGTGTCAGCACCGGTTCACCTGAACGACATCGACCAACGATCACTTCTGCACGCGTAGACAAACAAGTTTCCGTTCATAGAACACAATGGAGGAGCAGAAATGCAGGCCACGGGTGTGGTTACGGAAACATCTTGACATGACTTGACTAGAAAGTGCATTGAGTGCAAGATCTACTGGTTCAGATAACGGTTTAGCCGTTGCTCGTGACTCTAAAAACACACATAGAAAAATTTGTGCGGCTTCAACAGAAAATGCAATAAAGCCATTCCCGGGCCTAACCAGCAAATAAATCTTGGGCTTATGAAGAGCCCAACCTATAATCAGTTCACAAAATGGGGCTACAATGTGAATCAGGTAAACGTAACAGGTAAAGGTCAGTGTCTCTACCTTTCAAGACAAACCCGAGACAAATTTACCCTACCCCGGAGGGATGAAAGGCTGGGTTTGCCCGGGACGGGATCGACTGCTCGACCGTGTGGGTGTCGGTAGCGCCTCTTACCACTGCACTACGCGCTCCATAACGGGAACAAAACGGTATATCCCAAAAACGTCCAATCGAAGCCAGAACTGGAGCGATATCCATGAAGATACGGAAGGGGGAATCCACTTTTTTATCACCTAGGGAAAAATCTGCGGAAAAGAAGAAAAATCAAATAGTTGAAAGAATATCATGCGACTTCATTCAGAGGTTTTGCAGGAGCACCTTCGACTGTTTATGAAGTATCCATCGCTCTCTGCAGATAGAATGTTCTTTCTTGGAAACCTATCAGGCAAAGAAGGCCTGCTTAATTTCGCAGCGTGTCTCCTCTGACATTTTCATATCCGTTTCAGTTTTATTCACAGTTTTATCTTTTCAAATCAAAGCTTCAGTCACGCCTGATGTGTGCACATCGTTTCAGTAGCAGGAGCTATGACTTGTTTGATATGAGGCATTCAGCTTCATGAAGTATTCGATCCAACTCACTTTTGCGGGTAACAATATTGTAAGGTGACACTCGCTTGCACTTTATTTCACTCCTTCAGTTGTGACGGTCTAACTTAGCGTTCTATGCATTCAAAAATAAGAAAAAAAATAAAAAGGATTCGAATCGAAAACCATGAAAACCAGTGGCGACACGCGGTTATTGTAGAACCAATGCTAGAGTAGAGCCTAGTCTTGTGATCGAACAAGAGTAATGAGATGATGATGGCATTGTCCAAAAATAAATGAACTGCAGCTGTTTGATAACACCCACTATGCAGCATCAGAGCAGTTTGAGGTCCGAGAGTGCTAGTGAACGAAGTTCCACCACCATTCCAGCTGTTGAGTTCCGTAGGCTCATTCAAAGCGTGTTACTGGAGCAGCCACAAGCTAGCTATTCCAAAAATGAACATGATGGTCGGTCAGGAAATGGAAAGGTGCAGTAGCCTACTTTGCCTTTACCGTGGCCTCCGATGTTTGCGAGGTGCGTGACCAGACCTGTTCGTAGCAGAGACAAACTGGTCACCCATCGATCGACGGCAATTTCAGATCAGCTGGTTCGAATACGACAGGCCACCTATGTACGCGATGGCTGATCAGTACATAAATTCGAAGCAGAGACGATTCTCCGAGAGCTGGACGAAGCTGGAAGGAAGATTGGACTGCGCATCAGTAGGAGGAAGGCGCAGTGATGGAGAACTTCTGGTGCAATGGGATCGAGCTTGATCGATCTCCCATCACTGAAACGAAGTACTGCGTTCACCTGGCGTGCTCCATGAACATGTACAAAGATATGAAAGAAGAACTCATCAGGAGAAGGAGAGCCGCGTGGTCAGCCTACGGGTCTCTCGAGGAGGCCACCGACCAACTCGTGACCTCAGCGCTCATTTGTTCGGTTCGACGCTTCTTCCTGCTCCGTGTTACACGGCTAAGACGCGGTCTGATAGGTCTGCCCCTCAGGCGAGGTCCCTGCAAGTCACACACAGAATGTTGCAGAGGTATCTTCTGAAGTTCACCCATCAACATCGAGCAGGACTTCACAGTTCCGATCAAAAGCAGATGTCCCGTCTGCGAGATCCTGCAGAATACCCGACGAAAGCCAAGGATCGACGGACCGCTCATGAGCAGAAGGGAAGGAAGGTGGGCACCAAGAGCAACTGAATGAACGCTGCGAGGCGGTATAAGACCACCTGCCAGACGGTCTAATGTGTTCGTTGATCGTATTTATTTATTTATTTATTTATGAAAGTATTAGAAGCGAATGATTTCAGAACACCAAATCTCGATCTCCTGACAATCGGCTTCATACGACAAGGTGGATCACGATCGCGAGTCAAAGACTCGCATGGAATTCGTGATGGGACCCACACCTTCAGTGAATTTAAGCGATCTAGGTGAGTAATTGGGTAAAATGGAGGTAAAAGATCCTGACCTGTAAACTGCACTCTCTCGGAAAAAGGATGTTTTGATTTAGAAGCCAAATTTGTCTTAAAAAGCCACCTCACCATGTGAAGATAAAGGCAAAGGTAAAAGTGATCAATCCCCTGTGGAGGTGTTACCGCATTCGTGTACCATTGAAATCGTAGAGGCAAAGTTAATGCGTATTCTGGGCTAGCCGCTACACCAGGTCAGTGTCTCTACCTTCCAAGATAAATCTGGTGACAATTTACCCGGGGGGATGGAAGGCTTGATTAGCCTTGGCCGAGATCGACAGCTCGACCGTGCGGGTGTGAGCAACGCCTCTTACCACTACACCACGCGCGCCCATCACCAACTACAACAAAAAATGTGTCCATGGACAGGCACTGGAATCAGTTGCACCGTCTGTTGTAGTTAATACATTAGCCGACAGGATGATTATCTGATCTGTGAACAGACTGATGCGTAGACTTGTTATTTACTCCACCCAGCTATCTTTTCCAACCCAAGATCGCTGACAGAAGCGAAAAGACCGAATGCATGTGAGGAATTCATCCTGATACTGGGTGTCTGTCAAATCAATAAAACATGATCTTTCGACAGCCTTTCGAAATTTTCTCAATATTGTTGCCAAAAAACGAGCACTTATCGATGAAATCGCACACTATTTTTAGAAAAGAGCGTGCATTTTTGTAGGTTGTTATTGCATTTTAGTGGTCCACACATGGAACACACGTGCACACTCGAAAACAGGTGAAAGTATGGAAAGCAGCGCCTCACGAAGTGAGCAGGCTAAACATAAAGATGAAAAGGTGCAGATGTAGTGAGGATTGTGGGCTTTAAAAGTCTTTTATTGCGAAAGTGCGTGGAGGCGAAGTTCGACCAAAGGTTTTTTTTAACTCGCCAACTGAATCCGTATAGAACGGAGGGGGAGGGTAAGGTAAAATGGGTGGCACTCCAACCAAGGTTTGTCTCAGGCTTGCTGAGGATGTTGGGAAGTGGTATAATACCAAGTGTGGAATGTCTATTACCTAAGGTATCGGTTCAATAGATTACATGTTCTTTTGAATACCCTTCAAAAATTGTAGCGCACATGGTCCTCTAAACTGCGATCCGAATTAGACCGACTGATTTTCGAATTAAAATTAGACCAGCTGACTTTTGGTCAATCCATGTAGCAATAAAAACCATCAGTTCCAGTTCTCGTATACCCTTTTAGTTTTCGTTTAACGATGCAGTGATAAACCAAATACCTCTACGGGTTTTTCACAAGGTTTAAAAGGCTCAGAAAGCAATCCAAAGTTAAGATAAAGACCAGCACACAAAATATAGGATAGAAATTTATTCAGAGCTGGTGAAGCTCAATCAATTCTTTCGCCAAGGTTATCCATAGGACACCTCAACATTGCAACGAATATTATATACTATACACATTCAACATAATTAATAAGACGTCAATGATTCGAAATAGATAGATCAGAGGGCGCGTGACCTGCTCGGTCACGTACACGTATCACAGAAAGGCAAAAACAATGCGGCAAGTACGGCACCTACAGAAGAGCGCAGGGAGCGGTACCGCGCGACACTCGACGTCCATTTATACTCGCGCGGCCGCATCGGCAGCTCAGCCGATGCGACGCGCGTCGGTCGAGTATGAACGGACCACCAGACGGGAGATCGCGCGCTACAATCTCCTCGAATCGGATTCAATCTTCCGACTCCTCCTCGATGTCGAACAGTTGCGGTGAAGGTGGACGCGATGCCGGTCGTTTTTTCGACGACTTTGTCACCGGTCGTAGATTGGAGAGAAGTGGTGAAGTGATGTGGCGCATCAGCTGAAATATGAGTTATTATTTTATTATTTTCATTTTATTGTATATTTGTATAGTTAATTTTTTAATATTTATCTAACACTAAATTAGACATTTTTAAGCGATATCGATGGAATTATAGGTGAAATTATGGCCAGAAGGTGCAAAGTTGAGTTCGTTAGGACTCCCCACCCTTCCTTCGCCAAGAGCTATTATTAGGGTGCCCCAAAAGTTCGTGTGCATTTCAGATTCTTTCTTTATTAATAACTCAAGAAAAAAGAAGTAAATGACAAATAAAGTAATCATAGATAAGCACAACTCATTATCAGCGATCTGCTGAAGAAATGTGCATAACCATGACGATTTTATTGGTCATTTATTTGTTTTTCTCGTGTTATAATCAAAGAAAGTCAGTGCCTGAAATGCACATGAACTTTTGAGTCATCTTAATAAAATAGGTCCTTTTCGACTCACAGATTCATAAGCACAGTTTGGGTTAATTCTCCACCCAGTAGCTTTTGCAACACTGCTACCCCACTTGAGCGACGGAAAGCTAACCCTGTAGAAACAACGTGATTCAGAAAATCTAACGTAACCCTCATGAGCATAAAAATGGATTTTAAGCGCAGAGTATCACCCCTCCGTCTGACGGTGCCGTCCTTACGTTTGCTAAAAACTGGCCGAAACATCACCCGTTAGACACGGGCCTTGTGTTGTTGCTCAACTGGTTTCTATCATGCAATTGAAAACACTCATAATCTTCGCCCATCATCACACCACCATAAGCGAAATTCCATCGATATTGTCCTGGTGCGTTTCTTGCAGTAGAGGCGATCAAAAACGAACGAAAAAACTCAATAGAAAAGCAGAGCACTGCACGAACCTTCATCTCGATTTCGGCGATACTGGTGCGTTTTTTCGTTGAATATTCTTGCTGTTGTTGTTTTTCGTGAAGTTGCCAGAATGAGGTTCGTGATCGTTCGTCACCACAGCAGTTCATTACGCAAAGAACGGTGATCCAGAACAGTTGAATGCACCAGTCGTGCAGTCGGCTAATAACGGCAATCGCGACGACCTGCGTCATGTCCGTCTTGGCGATCTGAAATATTAGTCGATAAGTGGACATAGAAAACCCGTTGGAACCGTTTTATCCCAGGCTATTGATTTGATATTGATTCATATATGAGAGAAAATTGATCACGCTGTTATTGTCGCCCCGTAGGTACGGGTATTCAGCGGTGCCGGTCACACGGTCACAACACGAACAGAACACAAGGGATAAACACACACGGCGCATTCGAGAATCGATACCGAGCTGGCGTCAAGGCTTAGGCTTGGCAGCAGAAGGAAGGGGGGGGGGTGATGGTGGATGGAAAATTCCGGGTTTCCCCGACTACGGACGGGGCGACTGGCGGCGAATGTGGTGCGCCTATGATTGATATGATAACGACCGTCGGTCATCCACCACCAGTTGATCTGCTCAGAATGGAGATTCGATGCAGAAGCCTTGCAAACCCTGCTGAACACTTCTGAAGGTCCAGTGGAGCGACGTTTCGATCGATAACCCCCATAGCGCAAAAGTGGTAAACACCTGAGCGATCACTGGTATCCGCAACTTCCTCGTTGCAGAGGTAGAGCAGCTGTTTCGTTTTCAGATTCAATTGGAACCGATCTGCTACCGACAACAGCAGCTGGCCCCATCGCTGGCTAATGTGATATACCCTCTACCATACCCACAGTCTCCTAGTCGGTAACTTTAATGCGACTACCCTCTATATTCTGCAAATTTTGCAAAATGTCTATAAAAATTCGAGTTATGGCCGTAATCACGCGCAAGAACCTATAACTTAAAGCTCGTGTCCAGTTTCTTGCAGCACTGAAAGTATGAATCAGAAGTGGTAGGGTGGTTAAGGTTTCGGTGACTCGGACTGGGAAGTTACCAATATTGGTAGTTCGTCCTTCAGACCATCTTCTAACATTTGAGACTGTAAGTGGTACTTCATTTGTTTCCTAAGCCCAGATTCTCTTTTCCCTCTTTGTCATTCACAGGCCTTAATTGTCTGGGTCAAAGTTAACGGCCCACCACGTTGGCCCAACAAAAACCTTATCCATTCCCAACCTCCCTCTCCTATCAACGACCGATCCTTAGTGAACAAGTAGCTTGCCAACAGCAGATTGGAAAGGTCCACTATTGATTCGATCCGGTATGATAACGTACCCAATCTCTACAGTCCCCAGTTCGTACAGTAAGAGACAAATGTCCTAGGACGGTTTTCTTTAAAGCTGCTGCTCTGGCAAATTAGACATGCCACATTAGCCACAATATATGTTTAGAATGGAAGTTGAAAAAGATGAAAAACGAGAAAAAACGGAATATAAGACAAAGCTCACCTCATCAGAATGCTGTTTCGGCCGGCTGGTTGACGCTTCGGTTTCGTAGCAGATGGGCATCGGTGATACTTGCATCATTGTGCAGGTAATGGGGCAGAATGAACTGATAGACGAAGATCGCTCGAAAAGCCACAAAACGAGTACAGTAGGATGGTTCGCGTGCAGTGCACGTGCAAGGAACGAGCCTAGGCGAGGCCGTGCAGCCGACGGCTTTTATAGCGGACGGCCCCGAGGGGCGTGGTCGGGGGCGTGGCCTCGGCAATGGGTGGCAGAGAACGGAGACGCAGCGTGGGTGGTCCACGGGTACGAGTCCATCACGAAGAAGCGCATTTGGCGTCGATTGAACTCACGAATACTGTAGCAGGTAGATTACGGTATAGGTGAGTGGATTAGGCTTGAGGGAGGACAGGCTTCCGCATCAACCAGCTGGGTTGAATTTCAGCTCTGAAAACTCGTTTCCCCGGCCATCCATCCATCGCATTACCTGACCAGCAAACATCGTGCTTTTCGAACCTTCATTTATCATCAGGTGGCTTGCCGATCCATGAAAATCAGAGACCGGGAACACACTTCCTTGTAGTTCAAAGGTACGTCAAATGATTATGATAAAGTTCTCGGTGTTGGTCAGTTCTATGAGGACGCATCATGCAGTCATCTTCCAAATTTTCGGTTTATACAAAGATTCGCGAGGAGTCGAATTTGAGTCCAGTGTCTTTATGAAGAAGGGGTATGGAAATGTGTACAAGAATGTCACATGTAAAGCTGTGATTTTCCTAATCTCCTTCAGCACTTCATGCTTTCTCAAAAATTGTGATTATGGGTAAACCTGTGAAAAGAGACTGAATGCAGTAATCAACTTCAATGCGAAACCTTTTTTATAGACTTTTCGACTTTATTTTAGTCGCCTCGTTCATATGCAGCCATCTATTTTCGCCCTATTCTATTGTCTCTAGAGTTTTTTCTAGTCAATTTGTAATATAAGAGGAAAATCACGGAATCTTAAATTAGCACATGGTTTTGAAAACTCATTCGATTACTGAATTTTGTCTCGATCTTACCACCGGTTCTCTGACCGATTGGTTATATTCATAGATCTGATCAGGTGGTGAAAATTAGTCTGACTCAGATATTTAGTCAGCATCAACACATCTTACTCCCAATCACGATTTTCCAGTAAGCAGGCGGAGTTGGAGGAGGTTAGGAAATTGTTAAATGTAACAGTCTTATGGACATTTTTATTCCACTACTTCACCCAAGGTATCCGTGCTCACAAACCTCCGAGGATCGGGTAAATTGGTACCGAACTTATCTGGGAAGGTGAACACACCAGCTCGAGCAGCGGATTGTTCTTCGCTAATCTTGCAAAATAAGAGAAAAAAACTTAATCCAATCCTAAATTAGCGTATAGTTTCAAAAATCCATTCGATCAGTGTATTTTGATCACTATTCAATAACTAACAAACAGGTAATTTATATTGTAAATTAATTCGATGCCGAGGTTCAAGCGAACTTGGACGCTGCTGAACGAAGTACAAAGTTCTTCGGAGTGCGGAGGGTCCACCAGGGGTTGTGTGTGTCTTTCAGGTGGGATTCACGTGGGATTCACGTGGCGGGTCATCCGGACGGGGCCATCATCACGAGTGATGAGGCGGCGGCGGCATGGGCCCAGAACGGCTTAGCCGCCGCCCTGACTGCTGGGTACGATTGCGCCGGCACAGGTCACCGAACGCCAATCGCCGCCCCAGCACCCTCGATGTGCTCACATTTATTTGTAAACATTGGCCAAGTGATGAGCAACGTGGACAGATGTGCGCTAGCGATTCCATTACAGAGAATTCAGTCACCCACAAAGCGCTCAGAAACATCGTTTTCTTAGAAAGTTTCTGTCTCCTTAAATAGCCAATGAAGCCCCTCTGGTCACCAGAAAGTTGAACTGATCCTCACAAAGCTCAGAGATGCCCAGGAGCTACCCTGGTTAACATGAACTTTCCCTGTTCTGCCAGAAACCAATCTGTTCGTTTGGAAGATCACAAAGCTTCTCGTCTTTTCAGGATGGTTTCCTGTTATTTGCCCCCTGGAAAGAGATTTCACTGGAGAGAACTCAGTCGCTCAGGAAGAGAGCTGCGAAACTCCTCAGAAAAATCGTCCGAAAGGTTTCTATGTTTTCCTTGTCAGAAAGCCTTTCAAAGGATGGTTCGCATCTTTATCAAAGTCCACTAAACCTCGTTCCCCTACCTCCCAAAAAATTCCACTGATTCTCAAAGGTCATCTGTTCTTCCTCGCTCTTCTTTACTGGTTAAAACGTTCCGCAGTTCCACAGGAAATTCAGAATGCTCTTCGGCTAATGCTTCGGAGTTTTCCTCGTTACCGCGAAGTTTCCCTGTTCTACGAAAAGCTTGAAATGCTACTCTGTTTATTCACAATGCTTTTCTGTTCACCCGGAAGCTTCTCTGTTCCTCAAAAGGTTGAAGAGGTTTTCAGAAAGCTCGCAAGGCTCCTGTCCTTCTAAGACAGTTCCTCCTTCCCTCACACTGCTCTTCTGTCATTTATAGGGTTTAAACTGTTTTTAAACTGAAATGTTTTCATGCTATACGAAGCGTACTTGTGCTCTATACAAAGCTGCTGTGCTTTTGAGAAATAAAAACTCAGAAAGCTTCCTATTTCTCAAAATGTTAAATTGTGATTTAGAAAGCCCTGTGTTTTCGCGACTCCTCATTTCAGAAGGGGATGGGATTTAGAGTGTCGACGAAGGCAATTCAGAAGAAGGTTTGTGAACAATTTTTATTTCGGAAACATTTTTTCTGGATAGAAGCGGTGTGCTGAGGTGGATTCTACTTCCGAATAAAATTCACCCAATTCTTCTGGCTAATAATGAATAATGGAGTTCTGGTAGCGAAATTCCAGTGAACACGAAATTCACCTGAAAACTCGGAAAGTCACTGAGCGGACAGTTTTAACTGCTCAGAGTGAAGTCGTATGAATCTTGTTCCACTCAAGGTTTCCATGATGAGCACTTTGAATGGCCGCATTTTCAAAAGCAAAGGTCACCGAAAGTTCAGTTAACGACCCTCACATGTATATTCAAAAGGCTGACAGAGAAAGGACGACAAAGAAGTAGCGTGACTGTTTGCTCAAATATTTATTCAGGTCTCTCCTACTGCACGATAAAAGTTCCACATCGGAACAAGATAACTCATCTTGACTTTTGCAGCTTGCAGAAGTTCCTTCTAACAAAATTATATCAATTGAAAGCAAAGGTTTGTAATTGAAGGGTAAAGGGTTGTTTTTGCACGTTGTCGACGGTAAAGGATTTTTGGTTCTCCATTAGACCGTGAGAAATTCCACAAAAGCACCTCATAGGAGATAATCTATAACAGATGAGGCGTCCACCATTCATTTTCTATATCATTGAACTTGATTTGTTGGAAGTGAAGGAATATTCTTCAACCCCAAGCCTAGTAATTGGTAAATTAAAAAAAAGCACCTCGAAGGTTGAGAAAAACAGGAAGTTAAAGTAATACATCACCCATCGATCCATTAAATCTTCTGGAATTTCTGCTTTATTTCTTTTCAATTCTTCTGCTTTGTATTTTTATGGGAGTACCTCAAATCGGTTCAGTTTTTATGAATTTGATCTAGTTCCATAGAGACCAGAAACTGGTCGGTCTCACCCGTTTAGCGAGTCTACAAGGTGTTTGGAAAAGACTAAATACGTCACCGACGGTGTTCTCCAGCTTCAGCCCCAGGCGGCCTTCTTCGCACGTGCCTTTCACGCCTACCAAGCTTAATGCTTGAAAAGTTTCCCTTGGAAATATCGTTGATATCTTCTCAAAATACCTTCTGAGTTCTTTCTTCGGAAGGTTTCCAATTAATTTTGATGTGAATTTGTTTCGTGTATTTGTTCAATAACCCAACCAGGGCGTTGATGTATGTAGTTGATGGGCTCACGTTTCTCCGAATCCGCTCACTTTCTTCAGAGCCCGAAATTTTGGAAAACTATATTTGACCGCTCGATGATACGTTGTTGATTCTCAATGTTATTATAATATTTAATATTTCTCACTCAGTTACGCACTCGTCTGCGACTTTTATTCTTCAAAGTCGCTTAAATACCTCCAAGCAAAACCGGCAACTCCAAAATCAAGTATCCGACTGGAATTGACCAGAAGGACTTCGGATGGCGTTCTCGTTCCGACTTCTTATTGGCGTTCCAGCGCAGTACGTTTTCGCCCGCTGCCCGGGTTATTGCATCAGCCTGACGGAGGGATTTATGGACGACAACACCCACACAGCTGACGCAATCCGCCAATAGAACACTAATTCAATTTTATTTCATTGACAATATGCTCATTGTAGGCTCAATACCAGGGCATCCAACATCAGCTACATTTCGAGAAATAAGTGCACCCGACGCCAAATAGGTTTCTGTCGGTTGAAAGGAAAACGGTACGGGGTGAATTACGCCTCCGCTCTCTTAATACCATTTCAACTAGCGAACGGCCTGAGTGTATATCTGCCACTATCATCTGAAAGATTTCAGAGATGGGGATAACTGCTTCCTTCACTTGTTTTCCAAAAGTTAAGAACTTCAAAAAGTCGAAATTGATAGATTTGTAGTTGATCTTGCACAATCGTGAAGACCAAAGGAAACGAATGTCCTCCAAAGCATTACATTACGCGTTTATGTTTCAGTCAAATTTTTTTAGGTTGAAATTGTCGACAGCACTTGGAATTTGATAGTTCTCGGATCCGACTTCCATCTAAATAACTATATTTCCTCAGTGGCTTGGCAACAAATCTCATTGTACACGGCATACCAACTCATTATAATTCAGAATGATAGGCGAATGCGTGGCGCGTACTTAGCAAGAGTATGCGGCTGCGAGAAAGTAACTCAAATTTTCGCCGTGGAACCGAATACCTTTTGCCGTCATTTTATTCCTTCACATATTTGCTCTTTGTAGAAACTCTTTGTATGTTCGTCACCTACACAGCTGCCAAACCAATGATTTCGATGCTGAAGAAACGCTATAGTTCTTCTCGACGCTGTTTTCCTTTCGGTTGGAGGCAATTTGTCAGATGGCGATTGTAAACGAAGTACCCGGGGGCTGCGCACGCGTTCCGCTACAACGTCTGCTTTGTGTACATGTTCGAGGGTGCATGGTGTTCGGGGTGTCCTTGGCAACGGTTCTGCTGATGATAATGGTGAACTGAACAGACGATGGATAGAATAGACGATCACCAATTGTGTCGCGAGATGACAATTATACATATTCGATATAATTACCACGCCCTGAGCTGAGAATTGGCTCCAAAGAACGACCGCTCAGGACCATCTCGTTCACGAAAACATAGAATAGTTCGCGAAAAGTTTGCATTTTCAGACATTGCATTTTTCGGTACAAATCGCTGAATCAAAGGAATTTCATTGCGGTTGACAGTTTCAATAACTCTCATTGAAGGTACACTATTATGTGCCCTTGTTGGGAATTCTGGATTTTTTTAAAATTTGAACTCATTTTGATATGCATTTTCAAACGAATGTATCTTAGAGAACAGTGAGCTTCTGCTTGTCTAGTGTTGATATCCCGAAAGAGCATAATTAGCTTACTATTATATGCTGTGAATTTGGTTTCAAGTCATTAATCATCATTAATAAACCATAGATTTTTTGCGTAAATTTTTTATGGTAAAAAATCCGAATTGAGCCATAAATTGTTTCCTCAAAATGACCGACTAATCGAGCAATAGAACATTCAAGCTCCTCCTAGTTCGTAGGCACATCAACTATGGTACCCTTAAGAAGGCTAAAAGCTGCAGGAAGAGAAAAACGATATTAGTTCCTGCTGCTGAACCTCAGGTGTACCGGGCTTTGCACACATGCACACCCACCCGGTGCAGCAGAACCACAACAACAACAACATCAACTCAGTAATGCGTTCTCTATCTGATAAAGAACACAGTTTGGTTGCTTCAGCGTCCCACTATATAGCTGTCGAATGGAGTACAACTGAGCAAAACAGCAAGCTGAACGTCAGTGAGGGTGCAGAAAAAAGAGGTGAGTTCCAAATGGGTCACGTCAGTGTCTTCACATTCGCTGACGAGTCTCGTACTAATTTACCCGATCCCTGGGATGGAAGGCTTGGTTAACCGGTCTGAGGTTCGATCGCTACTGTGCGGATGTTACCACTGCATCACACTCGCCCTTGTGAAAGGGTAAAAGTCAAATTCATTTTATTTACGCTGTCAAATAAGAGCAGCAGACCACCATCACTCGGTTTATATCCTGACGTTTTACGTCTTCTTCAGTGGCTGAAAATCTGATAAATACTACAGTACCGGACATATCATTTGATCCAAAAAGACGCCCTGGAGCGTTCCACAGCGGGTTTTTCAATAACTTTGTTGAAACTAAATTACTTGTGAAAATATACATATTTTTGAACTTAGCAGCTCGAATACTATCAACTGTTATTCAAAGATCGGTACAACTGTAGATCCATTAGGAACTACCATCAATCCGGGGTTGGGTAAATTGGCCTCAGAAGCCGGGGTCGGGTAAATTGGTACCGTAGCAGGCGAGATTTGAGTGGATAATATTTCAAAAAAAAAATTTCAGGTGTAGATAATTCATATGCCAAAGATAGAGCCTGGCTTTCCACGAGCAGTTCACATTTGAGGAAGTTATACAAAAAAACCGCTCTGGAACGCTTGTCCGGGAATTGATCAAAAGACATGACCAGCACTGTAGTACAGCGAGCCTCCCCACATTTTCGACTTTCCAGGCTCCCAGGAAATATAAATGCACCGAAAAAAGTCTAATAAGAAGGTCTAGTTTTTGCTCGACAACTTGAATAATGTCAATTCAGATGTAATTTTTCTAAAAACCTCAAAAGACATAACCATAAATTGTTTTCTAGGTTTGCACCGACAATGATGCGGAACTCTATCAAGCCTCATCGATGCTACCACAATGGGGTAATTCACAACGTCACACAACATTCACTAGCCTTCTGTTGCTTCAGTTCGAATCATACTCACCGTGCCACCGCCACAAACACCAAACAAGTGCTCGCAATGGTCGGCTGGCCAGGCGAGCATGGTAAGCACGTGAGAAACTCAGCCATCAAAACGATTCTTCGATGCTCAACTAGTCGACCATGTGCTCGATCGCTGAGCAACAACACTCGACTCGAAGTGCACTTTAGGAGCTGGTACGCCAGCCTACGACGAAGTGATCGCGCTTGCAAGACCGCACTTTGCCCCACAGTTGTTGACAACTGCTTCTCTCACTCGAAGAGGCCCAAATAGCGGTGAAATCGACTGATGAAGCAAGGGACAAGAAAAGACAAACTTGATCACGATAATGTTCGAAAAATAGTCAAAGAAGTAGGGAAAGGAAGGAAGGAAGGAAGGAAGAAACCCATCAAGGTTGTAGAACTGAGACCATATTTCCAGACCCGTAAGAGCTCATAAACGACGCACGAGGTTTCGGATACCTCGAGGTTAACAAACACATCCCTAAGCGCGAAAACGGAGTGAGTTATCATTAATAATTATCAATTGGTAACCGATGCCTAAAACTTGTACGGTCACAGGAATCACAAACTTCCAAAAATTAGATGCCAACATTCCGTTGCCCTAGTAGGTAGGTTATGTCTCAGAACAAACTCCGAATATACCCCAGCATGGATAAATGCTGCGATAAATGCAGACCAATGAAAAAACCTCTACAATAATATTGCTATAATCAGGTGAATTTGACTTCGTTTTTTACTTTACGGGGCCAACGTGATGCAGTGCTGAGGGGCTTGATGAATGAATTCTATTAGGGTGTTCCATAAATAACTGGTCTACACCCGAATACAGTGCGTTTCAAAAGTATGTATCCACCTTATATTCGGCAATTTCACGCTTCGCGTTCGTTTTAACGAACCGGCGTTAGACGCACTAGATTCCTCGTGGTCGAAAATGTCTGGGTTGCTCTTCCCAGCAAAAAGAATTATCTCCAGCAAAAACAGAGCTTTTTTGAATTATTTTGTTTGTTTCAAAATATGTATCCACTTTGAGACTCCACGCGCTTTTACTTTCCCTCTCAATCGATATGCGTTGCTTTGGCGAAAAACTAGGAATATAAATAGTGCTCTTTTCCGACACTACAAAATAACCACAATTCCCATTCGTGGAGCCGTGTTGTCATTGGAGGAACAAGCTCAGATCCGAGCCCTCAAGGAAACATGTTTGTCAAATCGCGCCACTGCTTGGCAACTCAGCCGTTCGCACGGATTCGTGGCCCGTTATCTTCGGAATCCTGAGGGCTATCTGTCAGCACCTTCACTTGGACGTCCACGACTGCTTTCGAGTCAGGGTCGTCGAAGAATTGGCCGCATGGTGTCGAATCCGACATGGAGTGTCAACAAAATTCGCTCCAGTACGAGTCCAGCTGCATCGCGAACCACGATCTACCGCTCAATGCGAATGAACGACCACATCAGCTGACGGACCATGCAAGAGGCAGCTCGCCACATAGACTTCTATAAGCGGGCGAGATCGGATTGTGCGCCAAAGAAAATGGTGACACAGTGAGATGAGGTAGCGACATCCTTGTCACATTAACATCGCAAGTTTTGCCGGGGTTTCAGTGTTAGGTAATCTTCAGTGATGAAAAGAAGTTCAACCGAGATAGTCCTGATGGCTTCTGGCACTATTGGAGAGACCTGCGACAACCTCCCCTGGTGTTCTCTCGACGAAACTTTGGAGGCGGCTCGTTAATGATATGGGGCGGCTTCTACAGCAGCGCAAAGCTGAAGCTCAGCTTTCCATCTTGTCGAATGGACAGACTGGAGTACCAAGGTGTGCTGGAGTTCAGCCTTCTTCCCCTCTTGTTAGGCAGAAGGAAGCAGACACATGTTCTGCACCAAGATAAAGCTGCGGTGCATGTGTCTAGATCGACTACTGATTGGCTCCAGCGCAACCGCATCCGGACAATGGACTGGCCAGTTTGTTCTCCTGACTGTAACCATATGGCGAACATGTGGAGGATTGTTGTCCGGCAGATCTGTGCGGACAACAAGCAGTTCAGTAGCGTTGAAGAGCTGAGGAGGGCAGTGGTGGCAGTTTGGGACAACGTCAGCGACGAGGTGTTCCGAAGCTTTGTTGGTAGCATGGGCAATAGAGTGTTCGATGTCATAAGAGAAAATGGTGGTCCATTCGACTATTAAAAATTAGTTTAAAATTGTTTTTTCTACAAGTGGATACATATTTTGAAACAAACAAAAAAGTTCAAAAACGGTCTGTTTTTGCTGGAGATGATTATTTTTACTGCGAAGAGCAGCCCAGATATTTTTGACCACGAGGAATCTAATGCAACAAACGCCGGTTCGTAAAAACGAACGCGAAGCGTGAAATTGCCGAATATAAGGTGGATACATACTTTTGAAACGCACTGTAGTTCCGAATCTTGGGTATTTCTCAAGCAGCATACACTTCATTCCCAGCATATCTTAAATGAACGAGTCTGCTGTAATTGCCTGTCCATCCGGTAGAAGCGAATTGTGCACGACTCCACGACTAGTGAACCAGAATATGAGCAGTATCTTCTTCACATAAGGGGCCGGCTTCGGAATTCGTTCAGGCTTCACGTGCTTCGAAAGCCACTGGATCACCCGTTGGGGGTTATCGTAGGTGCACCACTTCTCGTCCTGTACCACGATTGAGCTCAACCACGAAGTTGTTCCTTAACGATTGAGATGGTTCTGGCAGATGACCACTCGTTGCCGCTTTTGAGCCGGAGTCAGTGGGGTACCCATCCTTGCGGGACTGCTCTTCTTCCACTCCGTTTCAGGTAACGATAGACAGTGGTATATGGAGAGTTTGTAATCGTTGAGATCATTCTTACGCTTCCGGCAGGCTGCCTTCTAACAGCTGCTAGCACAGCACGTCTGTTTGGCCCAAGCGGACTTCCAGCACGCTTCTTATCCGTTGTTTCAAATATTCCTTTTTGAAAGCGATGGAACCAACTTTGGCACGCTGACTTGCAATAGGTATCTTTGACTAACAAAGCCACTATAGCTTGATAAGCAACGTAGGCAGACGGACAAGAACGGAAGTTATGAAGAAGCACGTCGCGATATGTCGATCTCTGCTTCATTTTCAAGAAATCACCGAAGTGCAGACAGTAGAGCAAAACAGCCGATCAACATGCCGTTGCAAACTATCGTCAAACAGCCTCATCATACCAAGATACCATCTCGTTTGGATCTTGTATAAACAAGTTATAGCGTGTACAACGTACATGGTTCAAATAGACCAGAAACTTATGGAACACCCTAATAAATAGAAGACGAATGCCGTGGCGGGTCCTTAGGGCACTGATCAACGCCGATACTTTTATCTCAACCTTTTGTTACTTTACTTGTCGTACTTAATTACGAGTCATTTCCTTAGTCAATATTTTGATGTGACTGGAATTGCTCACTTGAGAAATTCCTTTTTGACTTTCTTGGTGTTCATTGTTTTTAGGCGCGTCTCACGACGTGTTCAAATAGATAAATAAATATTGTGTTTAAGGGAAATATAACTCTATTCAACCCAGTCTTTCCACATAACTACTTCCAAGCAACTATCACTCTTTTTTGAAGGGCAAAGTTTCGTTTCCCTTGCGACTGGCTAGAGTGTAGTCTCTGTAGCAAGTAAGAATTTTCTCGTCATCACTGGTGAAACATGGGAACGGGTAAACTCGTCAAATCACCTCCTCATTGCCCTATTTTTGTTACTCTTTCAAAGATTTCCAGATTAGAGCCGGTGCATTAAAGTGAAATCTGTGAAAAACATGTGAACAGTCGACTTTGAACCTCCTCTCTGATCTCTTAGCAGGGAGAGTCAAGCTGGGGATCATCTTGAAAAACAGCATTCACGTGCATTCGGGCGAATTGAAAGGTTCGTCATGTTCAACAAAAAACAGCAGGACACGCGACGCAGACGCCCCACGTGACACCGTCGTTTTTTCATCCGAATGACCGATTCACGTGCGTTCCGCAATCACCACAAATGAAAATAAACAGATCAGAATGACAACGGCTGTCCCGTCGACGTCCTCGCCGTTGGTCGTGGTCCTGTGACGTCAGAGGATGGCGTTTTCCGAGCGGGGAATACGCTGTCCCACTCGTGAGAACTTTGCCCTCCCCGGGTAGTCATCAAACCCCGGCAACATTATCACCAATCAAGCACTGATATTGATAAAGAAACGCTGACAGTATACGGCGATCAGCAATGAAACCGATCGTTCTCTGAGATAAACGCAATGCGAACCGTCTATTGGGCCACGAGCGACTCGTTTCACCTGTTCGTAACCATCGAAGGGAGAGCTATAAAGCTACCTGGGATGGTGTTGTGAAAGCTTAGGAGGTAGGGTATAGAAACAGTATGATTAGAGGACGAAGAATCACGACGTTACGGCAGATTCATCTGTCATCCGAGAAAGGAAAACAAAGGAGGTATTTTAGAAAGTAATATAGCCTCCCAAAAACTAAAAAAATCAGAAAAAAAAGAGCTGCGAAGATTAGTGCAAAAGAGACCAGGAAGAGCAGCTTTGCAGATAATCACCTTCTTCATATGATCATAAAAGTAGGAGAAACTAGTGACATATAGCTTAGGTGAAGGTAAAGATGAAAGGTAAAGGTGTCGGCGTTGATCAGTCTCCCACGTGCTGCAGCATTCGTGCTCTATTCAGAATCGTAGAGGCATGGCGAATTGGCCTATGGTATGCCTTGCGGGGGTCAGCCCTGCGAGACCTATCAAGTCAGTGTATTCACCTTCCTAGACCACGGAGAGATGGCCTGCTTGGTTAGTTAGGGCGGCGATCGATCGCTCGACCGTGCTGCTGACAACTGCGCCTCTTAACACCCTACCCGGGGGCCCTCTATAGCGAAAATAATAGGAAAATCTCTAGAAATCTGATTTTTCCTGTGCTATTATGGGGGCCCACCATAGCGAAAAGAATAGGAAAATCTCTAGAAATATGATTTTTCCTGTGCTACTGAAGAACTTTCATGCCGAAGAGGTCTGGAAGTGGCCCGTTTTATTAATAGCAACCAATAATAGGTTCAAAGCGGGAGAAGAAGATAATTGAGCAAATGACTAACACTGTCATATAGGTCATGCGGAAGACACAAACATATTGACCTCTTCTTTCCTTCCATCTTTCTTTTATCCTCTACTTCGTACTCTCCCTTCATTCCATTTGAACGTTCTTTCTTTTCTTCTATTTTATTGGTTCTTTTCTCCGGAATTCTTCCTAAGTGCAGAAGGGGGAGTACTTTACATAGAAACGTGATTTTAGCCTTATAATTTCTCGAGTCATTAGTGATAAAGTCGAGCGAAACATGCGCCGTATGGAGAAAATAAATTGTTCCTGACTACACTTCGATTTGCCACTCTAAGTTGTCTCTAAGAATCATGTCGCACCCGCTATTTGGTCGGAAATACTCTACGAGGACGACGAGAAAATCTGTTCTATTCTACGATTTTTGTCAGCTGTCGTTTCGGATTTATTTTTGTTGGCCAGAGACATGAGTGAGCGTAGTCTTCCAAATTGTCACCGTTAGGCAACCGATGCCTCAACAGAGGTATGTACGCTGTCACTTTGAGCAAAGCGACCACTACGTGCGACAGAATGTTTTTTATTTCGCTCAGAGTTCGCTCTCCGATGTGTTGACGAGCACAGAAAGCGACTACTGTTCTACCGTTCTTATGCGTTAGTGGCTGACGTGTAAACTGGCTACTACGATCACGGCCACTAATCATATGAGCTTAAAAAACATGTAGCATAGTACACTCAGGAGCAGTTGCGAATGGCGTCAAGGGATTTTCTCAACAGAATTCATAGGGTGGTGTCGTAAAAGGTAAAGGGTAAAGTTTCGGCGTTGATGACTCCCCTCAGGATGCGCCGCCGCATTCGTGTTTAATTCAGAATTGAAGCGGCATGAAAATTTCTAGAATCCGGGCAAATATAGCACGATATTGCTGAGATAGAGAAGTTTCCGGTGCTAGGGAAAGGTGCTCATCCTTTGATTTTTTTCTTGCAAATGTTTTAAATGTTTTTTCTCTTATAATACTCTCTACTTAGCTTATGATGTGGAATTTCATCAGTCTCGTAGCTTTGTTAATGTTTGCGATGGCGACTGTGCTCACATTTATCGCTTTGCATGTGCTTGTGTCTGCAATAAATAAATAAAAATGATAATACCTATTTGGCATATACAATGACTTGCGTGGGCCACCGGCATACTATACACGTGTCTTTACCTTCCCAGACAAGTCTGGTACCAATTTACCCGACCCCGAGGGATGGAAGGCCTGCTTGGACCGGGCCTGGATCTATCGCTTGACCGTGCGAGTGTCTTTGGCGCCTTTACCACGGCATGAGGCGTGCCCTCCTGCTCAAAATAGCCTCACAATTTCGTAGCCTTTCCTATCTCTGAAGAAAAACCAGTGAATGAACGTAGAGTGCTCGTGCATTACGCAGTCTACAGATTCTAATGCTATGGTAAAAGTTTGAAAGGGGTTAGAGTCATCCATGAATAAAACTAAACATAAAAGCAAAACCATGAATAAGAAAGCCCATTAAAGTAGTGGTAACTCGTTTCAAATGAATGTCACATCCTACTGACAATAAGATCATCCTGTCATACTGATTAGTTCCGGGGATGACTTTACCCTTCGCTGGTAACTGTCTAAGGGCAGATACTTGGTTTTATGCTAGAATATGATGTTGTAATGGTGGTGCTAGGTTCATCGCAAAAGTTTTGAAAAGTTCAAAAGTTCAAAAGTTCGCAAGTTTTTTGTTTGTTTTTATGTATCTTCGTTTGTTTGTTTTGCTTTTGAGATGGATTTCTCCGGTTTGCTTTCATATAGATATTTACTCAAGCGTTTCGAAAGCAGTAAGGAAGGGTCGTCGTGTACGAAAATTCGGGTTGATTTCCCAGTGTGTGTGTGTGAGCGGTTAACCCTCAGCTGTAGCTGAGAGATGTACCCAAAGTGCAAGTTCGCAGCACAACGCGAACGCCAGCACCGAAGAGATAGGACCGCTGCTTGAGAAAGCTCGGATGAGAGATCGATCACGCTTAGAGGACAAAGTTCTTCGTTTTCCAGCAGGGACGGTGTAGCCTAGAAAGCAGAGTTCCAGTGATCCGTGTCAGTTTTACCCCGTGGCGAAACAGGTGTTGAATTCTATCCGGAAATTTACGATATCCTCTCAATTTCCCTAGGCGGGTTCAGTTTAACGGTCTAACCGCTGGAAATCATAATTCCCCGCCTACGTAGGGTTAATTCCGAATATTATAAGATAATATTTTCTAACTGAAGAAACTGCCCTCCCATCCGCCTTCAGAGAATTTCGAATCAAAAACCAAAATCAAAACATGAATGTGAATATTTCACTACGCACAGTTCATTTTCAAACAACTCAATGCCTTTTATGTAACAAAAAAATGTATGCCTTTAATATCATAAGACCTTCAGAATCGAAGTCCCAAAACCCGAATTTGTTGTTTAAAGTGGGTTTTTTTTGAAAGGCGTATCATTCGCTCTCAGATATTTTACTCGACTAGAAAAGCGCTCTAGAAGACTAATTTTCAACAAAAACACTTTTCTAGATTTTTCTACTTCGAAAAGAGGGTTGGTATTTTTCACTATCGAAACCGCTGATGAAAATGAGTTCGAAACTTACGATCTGAACGTTCTTTGTGGTCTCGGACACCCATCGATGAGACCGAAAGTTCAGTGAGGTCCTTTTTTACCTATTCCTCCTCCGACTGTGTTCTTCATGAACCCACGGCAGTGATAATTGTAAAGTGCTATGTGTGTACGAGATGTACATCAAATTGGCACAAAAGGACAAGGACGACTTTTTCCAGGACAAGGAGCTGTCGCATCAGCTACAACTGACGACAGGACAATGACGTTCTCTGGAGGTGAACACTATCTTGGCGTACGAAGGCGAAAACTGTTCGAGGGAGCGAGCGAATGCTTGTTGAAACTAGACTCACTGGTCTCTTAGTTTATTTATTTATCTATTATTTATTTATCTATTTATTATGTGCACCACAAGGTGCGCCCAAACTGCTATTGAACAAGTAATCAAGTCAGATCAATTGACAAAATGGTCAGAGTGGAGGGAAATACAAAAATTGAACAGCGTAAAACCTGAAATTATCAGAACCTCAAACAAAATTGAAAAGAGAAAGAGAATAAAAACCCAACTCAATACGACCGAGTGCTACATGCAGAGCCGTCTTAAAAAACATAGCTAAACTTCAAGAGTTAGAACGAACCTTAGCTGAAGCTCTTCTGCCAATTTTTCCCTATTCTTAGTAAAATGTAAAGGTACATAGAGATCGGCGTCCCTATTCTTCTTCTTCTTAGGGGTTCCCCTCCTATTCTTCTTCTTCTTTATTACATGTGTGCATCATGGGATATAAATACAATAAAAACCAACGAACTAACGTAGGATAACACAATGTAAACATTTGAGATTGTGATTAACATTAAAAATTCTTAATCTTCCTAATTGCCTCTTAATTTCGAATCTTTTCGATCTTTAAAGGAAGACCAGAGAATAAATGTAAAGTGCTCCTGCACTACGCAGCCGTCGCCTTTTGACAGCCGTGACGACTTCGTGATGATTTTTCGGACAAAAAGTGTTGTTGTTGCTGTCAACGCAACAGTTTTTGTAGAAATTCAGATGCTTATTCAACCAGTTTAAACAAGACAATAGTGGGACTCAAACTTTTTTAGCGCCAGTTCTAAGAGTTCCTGGCAGCACCCTTCTGAACTGGCGCTCTTACCCTTGTAGCTAGACTGTGAGGGCAATTGCTTGCTTTATTTAAGCTTAGGTCTAGTTTTATTGTTAAGCTTTCGGCCAAACCGGACCTGGCATGGTAAATACCCAGATTTATGGTGAATCTCAATGGGCAGCTATGTACCTTCTTTCAATGTCTAGAATTTCGATGGAAAGGTAAAGGTATCGGCGCTGATCAGTCTGTAAGGACGCGCCATGCCGCATTCGTGTTCCATTTAGAATCATAGAAAACGGTGAAAGTTGGCCTATAATATGACTTGCGTGAGCCAGTCGCTATGCCAAGTCAGTATATTTTCTTTCACAGACAAGTTTGGTACCATTTTACTCGATCCCTGAGGATGGAAGGCTTGGTTAACCAATTGCTCGACCGAGTGGGTGTCAGAAGGGCTTCTTACCGTTGCATCGCTCAGAACTGTTTACATATTTCTAATAATTGAGAATATTTCTGTCAAATAAATGTGAGATTTGTAAAAATCATGAATGGGCGTCACCGCTCCAATGAGTAAGAAATTCCTATCGCCGCTAAATCAACTGCCTGATCGATGGTGCTGTCGGTTGCATTGGAGACGTACGAGTGTGGTGACGAGGAGCGTTCGAAAACTGCAGCAGCAGCGGAAGGTAGTAGGGGGCCTATCCATCATCAGCTATAAGGCGAATCGCCGCCGTTTTCAACGACACCGATGCATGTTAAACGTATGCACGAACAGCGCCGAATGCCTGGAGAAACCCTAATCAGAAAAATGGGAATGCCCATTTAATTATTTCTTTATTAACTATTTTATCTATTCACTATGCGCACAGGTGTGCTTTCTCATGCTATGTTTTCTAAGAGGAAGCTAAAAGACGAATTCTTGAAAATATGTGCGTCTTGAAATTAGGTTTAAGTCTTGAAGTCGGACATGATAGAAGTAAAAGTAAAAGTGGAATCGCACAACTGAAGTATTAGGGTGACCCAAAAGTTCGTTTGCATTTCAGATTCTGACTTCCTTTATTCATAACCCAAGAAAACAAATGAGTGGACAATAAGGTTTTACGTATCCTTAGGGGACTGATCAACGTCGATACTTTTTGCTTTTGCTTACTTTACTCCGTTCACTGGTGCTACGCAGGCCCTCAAGATTGTAGTTCGGAGCTCTGTTGTTCACTGCCCTCTTGAGACCGATACTGTGGAACCTAACTAGGGACAAAAAAGGTGCTCCGGGCAGCATTGTCAATAGAAAGAATGAAATTTGAAGTAACCGTAAAGATAAGGGGGAGGGTTTGAATCAATCGCCATCGTAATGGTCTTCCATTCGGATTCGCAGAGGCATGGTGACTACGGATTCGGACTTCAGGGTTCTGTGACTCACAATCAGTGTCTTCACGTCCACAAATGGGACGTCGTTCCAGTTTACTCTATCACTAGGGATGGAAGACTCGATTCACCTGGGCCCACATTCATGAACGAACCAGCGGTCTCCGAAACCGCGGCGCAGCCAGAACCAGACGGCAGAGTCAATGAGAGATTGCGTTTAACATAGGAAGTTTAGGATAAGTAGACAAAGGTAAGCGCCGTTCACTGGCTGTATCTCGGGGTTTATCGGGGTTTGCCAATGATGAATGTGGGCCCTGGGCGACGATTAGGCGCTCCTCCGTTCGGGTGTCACTCGCGCCTCCTACCAGTCGCCCTTTAATCGAAGCACATTTGAACCCGAGGAATCTCCGGAAATGATCTCACGTCAAAATCCGCCGTTTAACTCGTTACCATCTAGTAAAGCCAAGAAGCCCCACCGAGGTCAGAGTCCTGATGCATAATGTGAAACTCCAAACATCGATCGAGGAAACAACAATTTTGCTCGCTGATCGACGAACGCTGCTCCCACCAATGTCCAGAGGTCATTGTCCGATGAGATGTTTTTCATTAGACACCTTCAAGGAAGCGTTTTCATGTGCACAACACATCCCTTGAAGAATGTGATTGCCAGTGAGGATGGAAGGGGTGACATGCAGCTGCTGATCTGTGTTCATGATTGTTGAGCACAAATCACTTCCATGATCACTCTGTGAATCTTCTACTAGGTAAATCCAGAACCAGAACTGCCAAGAGGCTTCACATTTCGAGAGGGCTACAATATGATATTTGATGGGATGCTCTAGCAGAAAAGCACATAGAGTAGAGTACCGGACGCGCTGCAACGATAAAACGGCGGCAGCAGCGCTTTTTTGCGCCAAAATCACTGGGTTCAAGCGTGGTGACTCGGGCACAGTCTACCTCAGTTCATTTACGACGCATACATTACGGGGGCTCTTTGTGGCAGCACCTGGCCGAAGGCGGAGCGAATCACCAAGCGAGAAATCGAAGGGATATGGAACCAAAAATTGAGTGGTCAAAAATCGTTTGCTAACAAGTTCCGCGAAAACGGAAAATTCGTACATGAAAATATAGAGCTGAGGAACTCAGAAGCATGCCTATTCTTACGAGTAAATCTATTTTACAAAAATGTAAAAAAAACGGCGGCTCCGAGCGCAACTGGCGCCTTTTTATCGATGCGGCACGTCTATTACTGCAGTCCTCCGAAGATAGTCAGACACGGCTATAACTCTAATAAGAAGCGTCCTGAGCTCGAAGTTTCTTCGCTCTAGATAATGCTAAGGAAGAAATTTGATTAGTGCAATTCTAAGGGGGAATCGAAGTCAAAAAATCGAATCAGTCAAAGGTTTTGATTAGAACCAGCGAGCCACGAGTGGCCCAGAGTAATTTATGACGAGCTCGAATTCCATCTCATAAGAGTGGGCGATTGATCGGACAAGAATGAAAAGATTGTGATCTTTAATTTTGGCATACAGCTGAGTCGTTTCCAAAAACCACAGAAAAATCGTAGATTGCTTTATTGATATTGTTTCGGCTCACTACATAGGAAGATCTTTCGACAGGCTACGCTCGGCTATTGGATGACGGAGGAGTAGCACGTCAGTTACTCTTCAACACTTATAGTTGGGCTTTTGGCGCATATATGTATAAAAATGGTGTTAGATAAAAAACGTAACCCCTACAATTTAGAATGGTATATGAATGCGCAGGCGCGTTCCTAGAGAACTGATCAAAGCTGAACACTACCACTTTATCCTCACCTACGCAGACTAAAAATGTTGGAAACATGGAGAAGTCGGATAGAGGTATGAACGTGAGGTATAATCGGTTCTGGGGCTGGTATGCTTTTATGAAACGTGAACGATTTTCCGCTTCCATTCAGCCAGTTCAATCAATCTGTATAACGCCTAGTGCTTTATATCTCGTTTAACTGAATTCCATGTTTTCTAATTAGAGACTAAGTAACTTCAGTTATTGTAGAAACCTCACCCGTTCCTTTGACCTTGATAGGCCATTTATTTAGATTAGCAGGTGGATCAAAGTCTATTATGGCACGACATTTCGGCCCTTTCGTACTATTCAGATGCTTCGTGATCCACCCTAAACTGGTTTGTCGCAGATGAATACAACAAGTCAAGAACTGTAGAAGATCTTGTCAAGACTTAAGAGAGGACGTGCAGAATATGTTTTGCATTCTACACAAACAAGCTCCGATCGCTCAAGCTTTACCTTTATCTTCTGCTGACCCTTTATTGTTCAAAGTCTTTATAAGAAAAGAAAACTTAAAGTGGCGTTCAAGAGGAGATTCCAGATCACGTCGATTGGTAAGAGTGATGTAATGTTTACTGGAAGTAGGCAAAAGCATTACTTATCATTGCAATGCAATGCCTACGCTTCTGCTGATACCCGCCTGGGACAAAGATCGCTCGGCAACGTGCACCACTGGAGGCCGTTCACGTGCGCTCGGCTACATTTTGCACGTAGGAATCGGTTGGTGCAGAATATATGGTGCAAGGGATTCATTAATTATCATCTTTGGCCTATACAATGATTTGCGGGGGCCAGCTTCTATACCAAGTCATTGTCTTTATCTTCGCAGACCACTCTACCATTTTACCCGACTCCGAAGGGATGGAAGACTTGGTTAGTATGGGTGAGGATCGATCGCTCCACCGTGTGAGTGTCAATAGCGCCTTCTACCACAATGCCACGCAGGCATTCGCTGAATTACTTTGTGAACATCTCAAAGGCAAAGCCACCAGGATGACGTGTGATCCAAGCGGGAAGAATGATATGTGAATCTGTAAGGCCAAAGTATAATAATATTAGGTTGTCGATAAAGTTTCGAGCCACTTTTGCAAAATTTTCAAATTCATTTTCCTTGTTTATTTTCCTCGACATCCAACATATTTATGCATCATTACTATCAGCAACATCTTGTTATTTACCACATAAATTTTCAACTCTCCTTCTGCAGAATTTCTGAAGTTTTGATAAAAAGAATTCATCAAGCCACGTTTTGAGGTGCTCTCACTCGTCGAGCTGGTTCTCTAGTAACTGAATGGGGAACGAATGGAGCAAATATTATTTTGTTGGGGCAAGGTTCGACGAATGTCCTGGATAGGTCAGAGTTCGCCATCGGAGATTTTGAAATTTTTTCCAAGTTTCCTTCTCAATACGTGAACGCGCATCATTGTGACTGAAGAAGATTTTGCCATGTTTTCAACGAACGGCTGCTCCGTCGCCGTCGAAGTGGCTACGATAGATATCGTTGATGACAGCAGCATCTGTTGGTAGCAGCTTCTAGCGAGTGCCTCACCTGCAGTTCAGCTGCACACCGATCATCTACCGTTTCGGGTGGAGTTGCGGATTTTGAAATTCTCGCTGGTTTGCAGCAAGTGAGTAGCAGGTGCTTTGGCATGTGATTGGTGTACACTACCTACTCTTCGACGCCACTAACGAAATTGCCGGGCGAATGAAAATTCCTTCGGAAAGTTTCGATGGTCGCGCATGCACCCGTCTCCAGCTGTAAATGATGGCCGCTAAAGCATGTCGCAACTATGTGCCCTACTTCCTTGTCTTTCTAAAGCCTCGGAGACGGATAGCTTGTGAGGGTATATGGCACTCGAGTTCCTCTACCAACTCACGGTACAACGCCGGCCATCCTCTAAAGCCGGCTCCAGAAAGTCCAATAATTCCACAGCAATCGCCCTCCCCGACTACCGTTGTTCCTTGAAGCCATAATGGTCCATTTTGAACATACGAAACCAAACTTTTGCAACGTCAACAAAGTCAATTGAAGGACCTATCATAATTCATAAGCCATTAACTGAGCTTCCATCAATGCGTTGTTTTACGAGCAAGTGAAGAAAAGGCAGTTCAAGATACGTGCAATCAATATCGATTTTCTCTGCAATGCCTGTAGTGCTGAACCACGATAACTGTAATATATGTAGCGCATAAATCATCCTATATAAGGGTTATGGAGGTGAGGACCCGGAACTCGTTTTATAATTTTGGTGAGCGGTCAAACTGAGTGGCTCGAAACTTTGTCGACAACCTAATAGTTACCGTAGGATGCTATGTAGAAGCACTTTTGAAAGGCCATCCGACCTAGGACAGAGATCGCTTGGCGATCGGGCGACGTGCCCCACTGGAGGTCGTTCACGTGCGCTTTCAGGTGTCGTTCGCGGGACACGGCGGCCCCTCATATATCATTCTTAGTGCCGGGATCTGAGCGATCTGTTCCTCATCGGTCGAGAAACGCTGCCACTGGGCCCTAGCAATTATAGGGTAGCGCTTGCTAGGGAACCGCAGACGTAGAATGTAAAAGGGTAAAGGTGTCGGAGTTGATCACCCTCTCTCGTGCTTCATTCAGAATTGTTGAGGCATGATGAATTGTGGCTTGGCCTATAGACTGGCGTACGGGGGTGAGCGCTACCCAAGTCAATATCTTTACCTTACCAAATAAGATCCGGTGCCAACTTAACCGATCCCAGAGGGATGGAAGGCTTGGTTAGTCTAGGCAAGGATTGATCGCTCGACGGTGCGAGTGTTGGTAGCACCTCTTTAAACTGCACCACGTAGTCGCTTAGGAGTCTGTATATGATATGAAATTCTAGCCGACCATCTGTGGTTGATGATATTGCATCGCATAGCATAAAAAAATTAAATCAAACCGTTTTTATCCCTACAATATGACAGCGCTACTGACAACCGCACGATTGAGCAAAAGAAAGTGCTCGACAAAAAAAATTAAGAAAGAGAAAAACGATCAACATTGCACTCTCACCAGACCTTGCATCGAAAATTAGGCTTGATAGTACTAGCAAAAATCATTAGTTCTCATTTGTCGACCTTTATCATGATCATGACATGATCAACCCAGAGCTCTTCCTCAGTTTTCATTTATCGACCATGTCGGCTGGTGGGTTACAGACCTGCTGCTACTTATGTCTTCTTCTCAAACGCTAGCTCAACATATTGCGTACGTTACGCTAATGTAATCTCTGGACTGATTTTGAGTTTTCAAGATAAAGCAGCAAAAGGAAAAGTGCACAAAAATCATGTACAATTTGGGGACGATGTGAAGGAACCAAGAGAACGTCCAGCAGCTCTCTCACCGGCTCCGCGACCCAGTGAGGTATGCTACGCTCAGAATATTTAACAGTACTGATTAGTATTATTATTAGTAGTATTATAGTATTATTTTATTAGTATATATTAGATATTTATTGACAGATCGCACACTATTGATAGATCTACTGATTAAATGAAAATTCACTTTATTTTTCGAAATGAAAGGTAAAAGTGAAGTGGTCGGCGCTGATCAGTCCCCCAAGGATCCGCCACACTCGTTTTCCGTTGGAACCGTAGAGGGATGATAAATGGGTATCTGGGCCAGTCACTATACCAACTCCGTGTCTTTACCTTCCCAGAGAAATCCAGTACCAATTAAGCTGACCCCGGAGGTATGGAAGGCTTGGTGGTGAGATCGATCGCTCGATCGTCCTGGTGTCAGTAGCGCCTCTTACCACTGTACCACGCGCAACTATTCCATTTAGTGAATTTGCATTTGTGCACTGTCTTCCTAGAAAGGAAAAGCAGAGATCTGCTGGCTTGGTGGGGAAGGCCGTGCTTATTGCTTATTTTCTAGGTCACGATTCCGCCACCAGCGGCAAATTTTGTGATCAAAGACGAGGTAGAGCTGTTACGCTCCGGAACTCTCAACAAACACGGTGATCGTCTGAAAACACAAGCAGCCTCCGGAACAAAGACGTAGCGATCGACCATTGTGTCATATTTGCAAAAAATTATCGAGTAATGTATAAAATGTTCGTTGAATACGGCTTTGCTCTTGAAATGGATGTTCACCCTGCGATGTCAACACGACTTTCTATGAAAAACTCAGTACTTGACATTGTGTGTCACAGATATAACAGTGAAGGTAAAAGGTAATGGTGTAGGCGTTGATCCCTCCCTTCAGAATGCGCCACGAGTTCGGTTCCATTCATAATCGATGAGGCACGGTGAATGCGTATTTGGCCTATACAAAAGCCTGCGGGGCCAGGAAATAGAGTATAGTATACGTTCCTTATAGGCGTATCAGCCGGATCGATTACACCTGAAGTTTAACCTCTAACCCGACTTCTCCACCTTCCATCTCTTTTGAACTGTGTAGGTAAGGGTAAAGTGGTCAGCGTTGATCAGATCCCTAGAACCGCGACACCGCATTCGTCCCAACAGAAATCGAAGAAGCATATTGAATGCAAATTTAAACTTTACAATGACGTCAGAATTCTAACCTACCCCGACAGAAATGGTACCATCCTTCCGGAGTCGGGTAAGGTACCGTACTTGTCTGGGAGTGTAAAGACACTGACTTGAATATAGCGACCGGCCCCTGCAAGTCAATGTATAGTCCAAATACGCATTCATAATACATCCACAATTCTCAATAGTACGCCAATACATGGTGCGTCAATAGGTGACTGATCAACACTGGTAAATACCTTTACCTTATTGAACCTAACAGGCTGTAAACCTTTTCATTGATTTCTTAACGACGTTATTTTCAAGCAAGTCAGCTGTGCGAAACCGAGAATACACGGCTTTTCCAGCGGAGCCAGCAGGGGTTTTACGATAGGCACGTCGTGGCGTCAGAGAACACTCAACGGACAAAGTGCACCACCGCGGCCCCGTTGGTCCGGGCACCTTCCGCACCGACGAATCCCGCTGTCGTTGTAGCGTACGGCGACAGATGATTGGGAATGTTTGCAGGGGCGAGTTTTCAGTTGCATCTGTCAGAGGATGGTCCTACGTCGTGAAGCAAATCGGGCAAAGCTTCTCCAAAGGGACAGCACTTGTTATTACTCACAAAATTAGGAGTAAAAAGAAAAGGTAAAAGGTGCTTCGATCAGTTCCCTAAGGTCGTAGATTTACGGTGAATGCGTATTTGGCGTATACAATGACTTGCTTGGGCCAGCTGCTACACCAAGTCAGTGCTTTTAGCTTCTTAGACAAGTCTGGAACCAATCCCGGAGGGATGGAAAGCTTGGTTAACCCCAGCGGGGATCGATCGCTGGACCGTGCCGGTGTCATTAGCGCCTCTCACAACTGCATCACGTGGCACCTAAAGTAAAAGGATATGGTGCGTTATTACTGAACTATGGTATGATGCCTTTTGAATTCCTCTATGATTAGCGTAGTTTTCATGCTTGTCCTGCCTGAAGACTTCGCTTTTTGAGATTTTCATCTTAGTCACTGAAGTCGCTATACAACAACTTGTGCCTTATTGTTAGTTCACAAGTCATTTTTAGAGAATAGCGACGTTAATGAAGTTTGTCTTCGAACTTGCTTCATATCCACGAATTTTCACTTTTCCAATGGAGAGAGAGGTGATGTAAAAGTCGCGCGTGGCACTGTAGTAAGAGGCGCCACAGACACACGTACGTGCGAGCGGTCGATCCGGTCTGACCAAGGCTTTCACCCCTCTGGAGTCGCGCAAATTTTTACCAGACTAGTCTAGGAGGTTAAAATACCATGCCTCTACGACTTGGAGAGAGACGACTGGCGCGTCCCTAGCGGGCTGATCAACGCTGGTACCTTTACTTTTACCTTTGCCGTTACGCGATGTGATAACCGCACGCCACATTTTCTTGTGAGTACTTCTCACCGTCCTTCACAGGAGGAAGAAGGAGTAATTAGCGCCTAGTGATAACACCTCTCGAAGATCAGATAAGAATGATAAGAGGACTAGTTCAGGCGGTTGAACGTGCTTTACCCAATAAATGAGAGCGGACAATTAACGAGACGACTTCAGGTGCCTTTGTTTCAAGACACCGTTCTTCTACGTGACGATCAGTGGAAAAACGTGCCAATTCGGGTGAGCGAAGTGGTTGCTTCCGATAGCGACTCGAGAAGGCATCTTTGGGGACCCGCATTTCAGGATAACATGTAGGTGAAAAAAAAACCTCCAAAACCTATTCCGACATTTATTCACTGAGTTGTCCTTCTATTATTTATTTATTCAGCCGGTTAAGAAATTAAATGCATCGGATAACTAGCGACAACACAGAATTTACAGCAATACTATATGTAGTAAGTGTAAGGGGCGCGTGGTTCAGTGGTAAGGAGCGCTACTGACACTTGCACAGTCCAGCGATCAATCCCCGTTCTGAGCATCTCCGGTGTCAGGTAAATTGACACCAGTGTTGTTTGGGGAGGTGGGAACACTGAATTGTAGGCACACATAGCTGACAGGACCACACAAGTTTTTGCAGAGAACAAACATACGTTCACTCTACAATTCTGAATGGAAGATCATTGCACAGCGCGACCTCTGAGGACTGATCAGCGGACTTATTTCACCTCCTCAGTAATCTAAGGTGTTCTAAGCATGAGAAAGCAGTAGCGAACGAAGTAACGTCCATCCTGTACATATTATCCGATATCCGCTCTCACGGTGTATTTCAAATGAAAAAGCGAAGGCCTGGTGGGGGGGGGGTGTTTGCTCGTGGCCATAGTAATGCTATTCGCAGCTATTCCTCTCGTACTAACCTCGAACTCACTAATTACCCATTGCGGACTTTCGCCACGAGGGTTGCTGGAGGTGACGTAGGTTACGATGAGTACGGGGCACATACATGAGTGCTTGTAGAAATTGTCCTCTGCGTCTAATCCAAAGACAATACTCCTTCTCAATTTGATTCTAGCTAGCAACTGCGGTATAATTACAAACCCCCTACGATTTCGGATCATGTGTAAAAGGCAAAAGACTCTCGCGGCGAACGAATCGAACCTGTGACATCCAGACTACGAGTCCTCCATACTAGCCACGACAGCGAGAACACCGGTTTGGATCAGTTTTTACCGAGAAGCCCCTTCGTAACAATTTAGCGGCGATGGTTTTATGCGTATATGGGCCACCCAGTAGTACGCAGCAAAAAAGAAACCAAACGGGTGTGATCCCTATTCGATACTTTCCAAAACCACAGGTCTCGTTGGAAATCTTTGAGGAACGCTCACTGACCTCCCTAATAAGTGCTCGTCTCAACTTTTGAGTGACTATTGTGTTTTTCGCTATTTTTTGGCTCTTTCTCATGTTACCTTCTACGCACTATGGGAGTAACAAATACGTAGAGCCGTGATTCCGGAAATCGTACTCTGTCCGCGTATGTTTGGCTGTTGGGCAAAGGACACATGTGACATAGGCGTCAGGTGCAAGCCGCCGACACAAAGAGAGACATTTTGTACCCGCACGAATCGCCTGTCATCTTGTCATGCACCTACGGCGTTTTACACCCGCCGTCACAGCCCCCACCCGTGGCCGCTGTGCTTTTCACGTGCCCGGAAGAGCGAGTTTGGCTAGGAAGGCGCCATGTCCATGATATCCTTCACGTGCACAGCATGAGCTAGTCAACTGAATCCGTCAAGGAATGACTTCCACCTTTTCGAGAAAATCTATTCTTGCATAGTAAAATTGAAAGGTAAAGGTAAAGATATCGGTGTTGATCAATTCCCTATGGACGCGCCACCGCATTCGTGTTCCATTCATATCGTAGAAGCATGGTGATTGCGTAACTGGCCTGTACAATGACTTGCAGAGGCCAGCCGCTATACCGAGTCAGTGTCTTTACCTTCCCAGAGAAGTCTCGTAACAATTAACAACGGAGGGAAGGAAGGTGGACACTAATTCAAACAGAACTTAGAAGACCAGTGCGATGACTGGCTCTCCCTTAGAAGATTAACTTGAGCCCTTTACCCTTCCCTTTCCGTGTACTTCGATCCCACGCTTTATGTGGATCATGCTACCGGGCACAGCTTTGTGAGCCTAGCTAGGTTCTGCAGCACGTCAACAGAGGAAGAACAGTAAAACAACAACACGTGAACAATAAACTCCTAATTCCCAAATTGCATTCCTGTCCAGGTCGTATACAAGTACCTACATCGGCGTTAAAAGGCAAAAGGTAAACGTATCGGCGTTGATTAGTCGCCTAAGGACGCGCCGCCGCATTCGTGTTCCATTAAGAATCGTAGAGGCATGGTGAATGGGTGTTCGGGCTGTACAAAAACTTGCGAGGCCAGGCGTGAAACCGTCGGAGTCTCTTCCTTCCCAGACGAGTCAGGTACCAATTTACTTTACCCCAGAGTGATGAAAGCCTTGGTCCTAACCCTTTACATATAAAAGAAACATCTGTGAGATTGGGTCTATCTACTCCCAGCGAAATCAGTCGAATTTCCAGAAACGGATGTGAGACTGGCAATCAGTGCTCTTTGTATGAAATTTTGAGAGAAAAGGGTTTGCATCGAAGTCTGATTCATGACGGTGGACCTGAT
The DNA here is from genome assembly GCA_030553155.1 of Nippostrongylus brasiliensis. Taxonomy (NCBI): domain Eukaryota; kingdom Metazoa; phylum Nematoda; class Chromadorea; order Rhabditida; family Heligmosomidae; genus Nippostrongylus; species Nippostrongylus brasiliensis. The sequence continues at coordinate 30,132,872 of CP130733.1, read as the reverse complement.
CTGGAATTGTTGCAGGTCGAAGACAGTGATCCACGTGATATACGGGAGTGGTGCACTTGCGCAACATGTTCACTATCTGCTGTGTTGGGTTGGCTTACGACCGATACGATACGTGGCGACATTCGATACGAGCCCAGAGAGGTCAGATCGTTCGACACGTGCCCAGTATTTTATCAGGATCCGAGTGGCGAACCTCATTAACTTCGACAGATACAATCTGAATTATTAGTTTGGAACGATATGAACGAGAAACCCTTAAGAGTCCTACTTTGATAGCTTACTGGTTTACTTATTCAGTTCACGGTTACACAGTCAACAGAACGCAAACGGAGCAAAAGAAAAGTTGAATAACATGTAACAGTTAAATAGCGATGATAATGATGATATTAGGTTGTTGCAAAAGTCTTGCAACACTTTTGCAACATTCTTCAAAATAACAGCAATTTATTGAAACAAAATCTCAGTCAACGATATTATCACCATTCATACATATGACTCTCCCCCATCTTTCGGGAAACTTTTCAGCTCCTCTCCGCCAGAACTCTAGGAGCTGTGACGAAAAAAATTGGCCGACCTCTATTTCCAGTTCGTCACAGTTGTCGAATTCCATGTCTCGAATGTTTTGCTTTAGGGACCTAAATAAGTGATAGTCTGAAGCAGCAAGATCTGGAAAATAAGGTGGGCGCGATAGAACTTCCCAGCCTAAACCCTGAATTTTCTCACGAGTTGCTCTTGCGACATGAGAACGAGCGTTGTCATTCAAAAGGTAGACTTTTTCCCTTTCAGGGCGCTTTTATCGCATGAGGGGAAGTTCTACCGCACCCAGCTTATTCTGCAGTCCTTGCTCCTTTAGATTATCACTTATTCAGGTCCTTAGAGCAACCCTTTCGAGATACGGAATTCGACAACCGAGACCAACTGGAAATAGAAGTCGGCCAATTTTTTTTTCCGTCACAGCTCCCACAGTTCCGGCGGAGAGGAACTGAAAAGTTGCACGAAAGATGGGGAAGAGTCATATATATGAATGGTGATTATATCGTTGACTGAGATTTTGTTTCAATAAATTGCTGTTATTTTGAAGAGTGTTGCAAGACTTTTGCAACAACCTAATAATAATGTTTGCAGATTAGCAACTGTAGCAGATTCGTTCCATGAAGTCAAACAAGACAACAATAGGCTTGAGGGAGAACAGTTCTGTCATGGACATTGAGCACTGATTTGGATAGAATAGAACCGCCACTGGTTTCGAGCTTCCTTGCAACTAGTATTACGAGAAGGTTCGGTTTCTGTTTTCCAAATTCCTCCAAAAGAAACCAGTGGCGGTTTCTATTCTATCCAAATCAGTGTTGGGTGCCCATAGCGAGACGGTTCATCCTCACGCTTATAGTCGCCAGTTTGACTTCCTGGAACCAATCTGCTACAGCAAATTGAACAGCAACACCTTCTCTATTCCAGTATAGAACTTGAGTTTTGGACAGACTCGAACAAGTCAGAGTGAGTAGAATTCATATATTCCTAGACCTCCTTCAAACTCTATGCTCAATTTATAGGAATGTCAGCAAAACCAAATGAACGATGCTAAGGTTAGAACAGCTGTCCTTACCACTCATAATCTATTATTTGAGACAGTTTCCATAAGACTGTGGTGGTGCAATGAAAATATTCAAATGGAAAGCGTACTACCTAATGAAAAATGGGTCGTGACGGATCGCGATTTTCAGAGATCATTTGATTTTTGTTTTCTAGTCTTGTTATGGGGTTGGAACCTGCACGTTCAGGAAAGCAGGGCCATCTAAGTATCTAAGTAAGTAGGTCTTATTGTTAGAGCTTTGGCAAAAAGTGTATATGACCGCTGACGTACCCATGAGCGCCGCTGCATGTGTCTTCTAAAGCGATTCGATGGTCAAAGAAGATTCAAGAATGTAACAGAGAAGGAGAAAGGGAGAAAGAAGCTCTGAAGATTGTCCTAAAATTTGTCATTGCGAACTGTCTATCACTCGAGCTCCAATAAGGTAAATGTTCCTTATCGACCTTGAATCCTCTCTTCCTAGATCACGCCAGGATTTGCATCAGATTAAAATGTTGACGACAGCGCCTGTTTCGCGTGTCTCGCGCGTGGGACCACTCGATTTTCTAGCGCGCCGAGGCTGTGGCATGGTGCCGGCATACGGCGAATTTTTTTTAAAAGGAAGTGAATAGTAAATCTCGAAGACTACATATACAGTCCTGTAATATCGGGGGTTGTGACTATTTCTTTTCTTGCATAGAAAATAGAAAAATAACAGCTGGAAGCCTTCAGAATTTCCTTTTTCCCTATCCAGGTTATTGGAAAATTGTTATTTGCTTATTGCTCATTATTTGTCTATTCTAACAACCAATATGTGCTTGTATTTATTTGTTTGTTTCAGTAACCAGAATTTGTCTGCATTTATTTGTTTCTTGCAATAACCAATATTTGATTTGTACTGGTAAAGACAACTATTGCACAATCAAAAATTCCAGTAAATCAGAAGCTAAGAATCATTTTCATGGACCACGCTTCCTATAACAATGTGCAAAGGTCTGCTAAAAAAGGGCACAAAAACATCCTCCGAAATTCTGAAATGTATAGAGAAAAATACAATACAAGACTGTGGCGCAGCATTGCGCCACACGGTCCCACGCGGCCGCTTGAGCGTGGCGTGACATAACGCCACACTGTCGTCAACGTGTTAAAGGATCATATAAAAGGCCCTCGGGTATGTTCTTGAGAAGAAAAGAAGTAATTCTTTGTGACGTGACATCGTCGACACGCTTTAGCAAGTATTTCGACCAAATCTTCCATTGAAAATTTTTCGTTTTGCTTGACTTATAGAAAATTTTCATTTTCGTTTATGATCATGTGTTCAGTTTACCTTGGTCATCGCTGGCTGTTTATTTCATTTCAAGTAATCCTTTGCCCAGAAATCTGCCTGATGGTCTGCGTTCAGGAAGCTTATGCCATGACTATGAGTTCTTTGTATCGTTGAAAAGCATTAGTAAATGGTCTACGTTGGCTCAAACTTCAACTTACAAAACATCTCCAAATAGATCCGATTCCGATGCGGTTAACGTTTGGGTTGCCCGCTATCGTGAATTCTCTTCATCCGGATCTTTTTGGATGGCATGAAGAAGAAAGGCTGATAAAGGATTTTCTGTGATAATCAAACGATGTGGTCCATTAGATTTGTAGTGATGTTCATTTCTATTCGTTTACCCATAAAGCCTTGCCACGACGCAGTCGTGGAGTGGTTCGACCTACTAGTTCATGGCGGCGAATGACGCGATAAAATTTAATAACGGAAAGGTTAGATACACGTATATGATTCACAGACTCTCGCTGTACGTGCTTCTGCAGGTGGTTTGCGGCCGCTGGAAGGTGCTGAGCAGACTTGGCGCGGGCGGTTGTGGAAGTGTCTACAAGGTGGAAGATTTGAAGCATAAAGGTTACGTTGCAGCGTTGAAGGTGAGAATGACTAGAATCTCCGTTTGATGTTACCCAACTTGACAGTTCACCCATCTTTAGGCAGAAGCCATAGTTGAAGATGATAGTGGAGTGCTGAAGCTTGAAGCCGCCGTTCTGAAGAAACTGGCAGATCGGAAGAACGTTATTCGTCTTCTGATGTCGGGAAAGCGGACAAAATACAGGTAAACTAAGTTCTACTTGGGGCAGGCCGCCTCCCAGCATCATCAACATTATCTGATGCAAAAAGAACAAGAAATGAAGCCGCAGAATCACCTGTATCACCTGTCGTCCCGTTGATCATCGATTTGCTCGAGCGGGCGCCAGTAACATCTCCATTCGTCCCTTTCGCGTGCCATGGTGTCCTGCTCGCTCGAGGAACACGAAGAGCATCGAATCGGTCGTTCAGAGATTTGACGAAGAAGTCCGACCAGCGCAAAGATGGGCGACCTGGTGTTCTTCTGACGTCCCGTGGAATCCAGTCACTAACGGCTCTCGCCCAACGGTCGTCACGAAATCGCATTACGTGTCCGGCTCACCTGATCTTCGACAACTTGGCCCATGCGACTGCGTCTCTGATCTTCGTCTGTCGACGTAGCTCGGAGCTCCGTATGCCGTCTCTCGCCTGGATGAAGCGAGTCACTCCGAGCATCCTTCTCTCTATACTTCGTTGCGCGACGCAAATCGCATGTTCATCCTGCTTGCGTAACGCCCAGGATTCTGAAGCGTACGTCAACGCAGGAAGAACCGTAGAGTCGAAGAGATGGGCGCGGAGTCGGGCGTTCTTCGTCCTCCTCACTACTTCTTCAACACTCTTGAACGCGCCCCAAGCCGCTCGTTTCCTCCTGCCCAGCTCTGGACTCAAGTCGTTGGTCATGTTGACTTCCCGACCCAAGTACACATAGCTGGAGCATTCAGAGATGCAAGCCGCAGAATACCGACGTAAAATGGCGGCTGATGTCTACAGTAACGCGGTGACACTGATAAGTGGTTAGGAAAAACCACCATCATCTTCGCAGCTCCCACAAAAAATGGGCGTGAAGTTGTTTGGGGCTGCGAAAGCACAATATCACGTGGACTATCATTGCTATCTCTGTCTTATCCATCTACCAGACGCGTGTTGTGTTGCGGTAAGAGGCGCTACTGACACCCGCACGGTCGATTGATCCTCGTCAGGGCCAAGCAATCCTTCCATTCCTCCGGGGTCGGTAAATTGGTACCAGACTTTTCTGGAAAGGTGAATACACTGACTTGGTATAGCGGCTGGCCCCCGGCAGTCATTCTTTAGGCCAAACACGCATTCACTAGGGACCAGATTCATGAGCCGACAACCGGCTCCCAAACCGCAGCACAGCGAGAACCAGACGGCATTGTCGATGGGGGATTGCATTTAACATAGGAAGTTTAGGATAAGTAGACAAATCTGGTCGCCGTTCGGGCTATATCTCGGGGTTTATCGGGGGTTTACGAATGATGAATCCGGACCCAGGTCTCTACGATTCTGATTTGAACACGCTCGGCCCGTTCTTTAGGGGCCGATCAACGCCGACACCTTTCCTTCACCTTTTTGTCCATCTACCAGTCAAAATACGGCTTCGCCTCGCAACAACTAGGTTTTCTTGGTTAAGCAGGTGATTCGTGGTCACCGCGGGAGGCTTGCTCTCAAAGTGTCCCTGGGCTTTCCTGGGCCCAAATTCATGAACGGACCGGCGGTCTCCGATATCGCGGCGCAGCCAGAGCCAGACGGTAGAGTAGATGAGATATTGCGTTTAGCATAGGGAGGGAAGGATATGTAGAGAAAGGTGCACGCCGTTCACAGCTATACCTTGGTGTTTATCGGGGTTTGCCAATGATGAATGTGGGTCCTGGTTAAGTAGGTGATTCGTGATCAGCACCCACGTAACCCCATCGGCACGGTTTCGACAAGCATCGGACCAGATCCAGCTCGTGTAGTCGGAACTTTCAAATAGTACACAATGAACGTGTTCAGAAAGTTGCAATGTTATGCAGAAGAGCTGGTAATGCTTAAATATGTATGTAAGGACGTAGGATTGCAGAGCAAGTAACTGGGTATGAATGGGGTATGACAAGCTGCCACCGTCTCGTGAGGTGAATTAAGGCTATGAGTTTTCGAGGAACTACAGGGTGCGGCAAAAGTTCTCCAACGCAGATAGTGGACCGTCTAAACGGCAGATCTCAGGAAAATCAGATGAAATTCATAGCATTTATTGCCTTTGACCACGCACATCTAAAAAAGCATCTAAGTTTCGAAATGACCTCCTTTCGCACGAATATAGGCCCTAAGTCTCTTGAGGAACGCGTCTACGGCGGCATGCACGTTCGCCGACGCGTCCGGTAAAATCGACAGCCGCAAGTCCTGGAACACGTTTTGAAGAACAATTCTTCCGTGAGTTTCTCACAAACTCGAAAACACCCTTTGGGCCTATCAGCAGGACTCTGCACCTACCCATAGTGCCGAAGTCGTACAGAAGTGGAGCGCCGACAATTTTCCTGATTTCATCTCAGCAGAAGAGTGGCCATCAAGTAGCCCGGACCTTAATCCGATGGATTATTCAATCTGGTCGAATGCAATAAATGTTATTAATTTCATCTCATTTGCTGAGACCTGCCGTTTAGACGGTTAAGTATCTGTGCTGAAGAACTTTTGCCGCACCCTGTATGTATCAGCTAACTGGATACACTTGGTAAAAGGATGTAGGATGTAGGCATTGATCAGTCCGATGAGGACGAGATACCCCATTCATGTCCCATTTAAAAAGCTGACGCATAGTGAGCGCGTGTTTGGCCTATACTATGCCTTGCGGTGCCAGTCGTTATACCGAGTCAGTGCCATTTCCTTTCCAGACAAGTCTAGAAGCAATTTACCCGACCCCGAGAGATGGAAGGCTTGGATAGCCTGGGCAGCGATTGATCGCTCGACCGTGCGGGTGTCAGTAGCGCTTCTTACCACTGATGCACACGCGCTGACATAATACAGGGGAGTTCACTTTTTAGCTTCATTGTGATAACGCTGTGCGGCTCCGATCTGATGTCTTTGAAGAAGAAAACCCCGGAAGGCTTTGGAGAGAGCACAATACTTCGCATTGGGATCTTCGCACTCTATGCCATTAAGCAGGTATGAGTAGTTATTGTCGAAACGTTCCTGTCACCGAAAGTACTCCGAAGATTGAAATGTTACTATTCAAAAGAACTTAAAACGAGAAATATGAGAAGCGCAAGGTGGCAAGGTTTGGAACTGTAATCAACAAATTCATGAACCTTACTGAACATTGTTCGTTGTCCCTATCAGCGAACGCTTGCACAGAGCGATATCCACACAAAGTGTTCCTATTTGAATAATCAGTCTCGCTGAGGCGAAGTAACGCTTGAATAATCATGAAACTTTAAGTTTATGTCAGCGTTTTGCAGCTGCACGAGATAGGTTTCGTGCACCGGGACGTGAAACCTGGAAACATGATGAACGGAGCAAGCGGTCGAGACAAGCGGATAATTTTCCTGATAGATTATGGTGACTTCAACATGCAATATTTCGTAAAAAAAGAGAAAACGATCGAGGAAAATTATGAAGTAGACTATGATGGAATATTTCGGAAAATCTAAGTAGCTCGGGTGCAGCAGCTGGAATATTTTAGCATCTTCAGCGAAACTAGCGTGATTTCTGCAGGCCAATCAGGAATGAATGAGCAGTTTATTCGGCCCTCGCCGTCTTCAGAGAATGCAACAAGTAGAGTTCAATCAGAGAAACCACCCACTCAACACCGCACCAAATTCTTCGAAAATGTAAGAGGCAACTGAAAGGCCATCGAGCTAACGAAAGGTTCGGAAAAGCTAACCTCTTTAAAATGGGGCTCTGAAGACTTCGGCATACCCACACGATACGTGGGTGACTGAGGTTTCACGTCTAGGAGCCACGCGCCTAGAGGACTTCTGGGTCATGAACTCGTAGGTCAGGCCCACACAAGTCGACGAACGGTGTCAGCTTTTCGATCAACATACTCGTCCTTCCTATTGATTCTAGGAGACCTGGCCGCAATCCAAAGCGTGCTGTGCATGTGCTGAGATGGTGATACCGCTTTCTGCGTACGCGTGCACACTGTCGCCCAGAGGGATTGCCAGATTGAACCTTCGCAAGCCATCAAGATGCTCCTTCACTCTTATACGAAGCGGCCCAGATGTTTCCCTAACATAATTTTGTTCGCATGGCATTAGATAAACTGTACCGACAACCATGCAATCTCTCGATTTCCCAAAGAAATAGATGGTGCAACCCAGTGGTGCTTATGTGGTCATTTAAACGATTACGAACAAGCTGGCTTTTAGGGTTCTGAGTAGCATTTCTACCACCCTTCCTATCTGGTGCAAATAATACATTCTGAGACATGCGTGACTTATGCTGTCAGAGATGAACGACACAGGGATCTCAATTTTCGTTCATTCTTCTCCTGGTCTGTCAGTGCTGGCCGATATTCCTCTGCAACTATTTGACCGCTCCTCACATCGATAGCCGTTCTGTTTAGCCATGCACATTGAGAGAAGATTCTCCTTGGCACCTGATGAAACTACAGAGGCGCTATGGAACATGTTACGTACGATAGCTTTCTCAACCGCCGCAGGATGAGCTGAGTTGTGCACCATGATATTCTTATATGAAGGCTTCCGATACCAGCTTATTTCAAAACCCCCTCGGTGAGTTGGACGTGGACGTTGAGGAAGCCAGCCTGCTCTTGGTGGGCTTGTGAAGAATATGTGCTCGAACTGCTCCCTGAGAGTCGCAAATCAGTCATTCACTGTTGGGTGGGGCACACCAGAAAGCAGTCGACGACAATTTTTCTTGGAGAGTTTGTTGCGGCGTTGAGTGGGTAGTTTCTCTGGTTGAACTCGACATGGTTGAGACTCTTAAGGAGGCGAGGCCGCCCAAACGCCAGCACGAGTAGATGTTCAATATCAATCTTGATAGTGCACAGAAAACAGAAAACCAGACTACTTTCACTGTGTACGACCATGCCAAGATTCATCGAGAGCGGTGTTTCATTTCATTTCATTTCATTCATTTGCCGTGTGTTGTTTGCAACATCACAGACCTCTCTATTTGCCTCAAACTTGGATGATCGAACAGCTGCTGTTACAAACAACAATAACGACACCAATATGTCAGGTTGTCAAGAAATAAATTGCGTTTTTTTGACGCGACTCCTGGAAGCGATGAATTCATTGAAGGCAGCTTCAGCATCTGTCTGGTCCTTGAACACTCTACCCTTCAAGCTTTAGGGCTGTGGGCAATGAATAGATGAGACACATGAAACTGGAATTTGAAAGCTGACGCGCGAAATGCGTGACGCTATTTATTTCTTGATAACCTAACAGAAGGAGTCAGGGAATGAAACGTTCCTAAAGTCTCTTGTCTCTCCTGAACTCCTTAGCTACTCGGCTATACATACAAAGCAAAGATAGAAAAGTTTCCCATAACAGCACCCCGCAACATTGAAGTGATTCCCAAAATATTATGGAGAGCGAAAGCTTGTGAAACTTTCTAACACGATGGCAGCACATCGCAGAAGAATGTGAAGTTCTCGAGATTTATCTCCAAGAAGCGGAATGTTGTCGATAAGTGGATTCTATAGCCTCTTTTGCAGGTATGGTGCGCAACTTCGTCGTACGAAGCGGAACAACCATCACCATGCGGAAGCCCCGGAAAAACGTGCTGCTTCGTGGGACGTTACGGTACTGCTCGCTCAGCGTTCATCGGCGGCTGGAGCAGGTATGTGCCACTTTGATTGGAAAGTCGAAGCTTCTTCCGGTGAAAATAGCCAGATTAAATGCGAATTAGTGAAGTCTCCAGGTAACAGATAATTTCAGGGTCGAGTAGATGATCTGTGGGCGATGATCTATATGCTTGGTGAGCTCTACGTAGGATTGCCGTGGAATCGCATCACAGTGGAAAAGGAGATTATTAAAATAAAAGAAAGCGAAACGGACGAAAATGTGTTTCGGGTGGGTGGCCCCAACACGGTTGATGAAACATCTTGCATAAGCAGCTTCAAGAGCTATGAAGTGTGCGGTGGATTCACCACCACAAGTTCCACACTGGTCGAGGGTGGAAGATTGGAAGAATAAATGGAACTAAAGCTTATCAGTGCCTCGCTGTTCAACGCGGTGTTATTAGGTAGAAAGTAGGCTACATAATGGCGCTGCCGACACAATTCACTGCTGAATGACGTCGTTGGAAATGACTATTGAACGTTTAGGATTGTCCGGAAGAATTTATAGCAATAGCCAAGTATCTTCGCACGCTAACCTATCAAGACCGACCGGACTACCATAAAATTTACAACTTGGTAAGTCGCTTTCGCTTCACTTTTGTGATCGCTAGACACTACTTTATCGATCAGAACCAAAACAGCGCCGAACATAGGACATTTTCATCGAGCAGAGAGTGAGGAAAACAACCATGATCGTAATATTTGACATTGTCTCAGTTCATTGGCGCGATGAAGCGCGAAAAGTACTCGTTCACCGAGAAATATGAATGGGAAGAGGACGTTCCTGCACAAGCGACTCATCTCGACACGGCAATCGACTACAGCAGTAGAGAACTAATGTCGAAAAAACCATTAGAAGGTAGGTGGCAGAAAAATTTATAGCAATATCCAAGTATCTTCGTTGTTAAATGAGCAAATGAGTTGATGTACTGGTTCTTAAATGAGCAAATGGATTGATGTACTGCAAAAAAAAAGGAAAAGCCTCACCGCAGTTGTGCCTGCAATGTCACCGGCTGGTACTTTAGAGTGTCGGTATTGGTGCAGAAGCTGCGACGATAAAAAAGCTGGGAGAAATAGAGGTAAAGGTAAAGGTGTCGGTCTTGATCAGTTTCATAAAGATGCGTCACGCACTCATCATCCTATACAGTGACTTGCAGCGGCCAACAGCTATACCAAGTCTGTGTTTTTTACTTTCCCAGAAAAGTCTGGTACCAACCGTCTCAAACCCGTAAGGATGGAAGGCTTGGTTAAATTTGGCCGGCATCGGTCACTCGACCGTGCGGGTATCAGCAGCGCCTCTTACCACTACACCACTCGAGCGCTGATAAAAAAACGATTGGTTTAAGCAAGATGACAAGAAGAAAATTTAGCTGCAATGGTCAAGCAGTGGGATGTATATTCTTTCAATAAACCATAAAAAATCAAAATTTAAATGCTATTCAAAAAATCCAACGAAAGTTAGACAAGCTAGGAATTTTCTCTATGGCTAAGGGGAAGCAATAGGCGCAGAAACCGAGACAAAGAGACAAGAAACGAGAAATTGAATGAGAAGTACCAACTAGCCCAACTATTTGCTTCATCGTATTTCAGGCTTTGAGAAGGAGGCGCTTCTCTACACGAATATACATGAGAAAAATTTTAAAGAAGTAATCTTGACAATTTAATGACCGCATTGTACGCGATAGAGTAACACTGTCGTCTTTTTTCACTTAATTATGTCAATGAAGATTCAAACACTTGATGACGTTGGCACTCTAATCGGATGGAGCACCGAGGACATTCTAGCACACTTATGAATATACAGGGATATCACATATCACATTGTAAATTCAACAAAAATGTAGATCTGACAATGAAACTTAACATGCAGTTTCCCTATTCCCTTACTAATAGAAAAGTATCAAATTCGTTCAAAATAGCCCTCTATCTTCCGGACACATGTCCTCAGACGAGTAGCGAACCCACAACTCATGGCACGGAGGTAGTCTTCTACTAAATCGTTCGTTGCCTCAGCCAGGGAAGCTTCCAGTGGAGCCAAATTTTTGTGTTGTGTAGGAGAATTCTCGCTCCCAGTAACTGAGCAGAAAAGAAACTAAGGCGGTCCAAATCTCGTGAGCTCAGAGGTCAGCCATCTTGTGCTGTACGGCGTGGGACAGCAAAATTATGAGTCGATGATTGCTGATCATTCTCGATTTGGCTTTGCCATTCGCACACTGTGAACTCAAATGAACTCAGGCTTGGAATTCATCTGCGTTTAGTGTATACGTACCCATTACTCCAATATTAGGCTGAAAGCTTAGTTCTAAAAGTTGTTATCAATTGTGCCAAACGAATAACTCGTGACACGCAGGTAGTCCTCATCGTTAACCGTGCTATCAGAGGCAGCAAAGTTGCACATCAGATAGAGCACACTTTTTTCTCAAAAACCTATTAGACTAGAAAATCAATTTCAGATTTGTCTCCAATTTCGTCCATGTAGGCACGATTACGACAGTGAGAATGGTGTATTTCTCCGGGTAATTTTTGCGCACCCTGTAGTTGCTTGGTTGTGCTTATCGCCGTTGTTCACAACCTCAGAGCTCTGTCATCCTCAGGTACCGACATTGATGGAGCAGCCTTCGGCGCTAATTCAAAGTTCCGACTCCATCGAACGCGTGCTGATCAAGAAACTTTCTCTGAAGTCGGCTATGGGGGTTATTTGATGCGACGATTACGAATCTGATGTCAGTTTTCCAACTTTCGGTCGAGCACCACCTAATTGTCGGACTGGAAAGCGAGGTCAATTTCAGATTTGTCTCCAACTTCGTCCAGGCAGGTGCGGTTATGACTGTAATAATTGTTTGTCGAATTTGGCCCAATTTCGGTCGTTCCGTATAGATTTAGGTGAAGTATGTAGGTACCACGTACGACTTTCGATGAATCTCGGCATAACGATGAGTGGCTGAAGTTTTGAAGCTCACGACCGAGATTGATACAGATGTAGATGGCGTGGGGGCGGGGAGAAAGTGGTGGCGCGGTAAGCACCTACTTGAATCTGTCAAAATCTAAGAAAGAGAGACAGATTCGTTACAGACAACCCAGATAACCTTCCTATGCGAAGTTTTAGCCAAATCGGTGATTTCGGCTCGACCATCAAATTTGACGACATGGGTCATTTTCGGAGGCAATCCGTAAAACGAACATCAGATTCGTGATGTCCACCATAGGCGAGGCGAGATTGCCACACCTTTTCATAGGCGCTCTGATCTCTTACTGGGGCCTCTCTATGCTTTTCGTATTGGGTTTTCGCATCTTAAGATGCATCAGAACTGTCCCCATAACCGCTCTGACGTCTTCGTTCCGCAGTTCTCTAGTGGTGTCCATCAGCAGGCCCATCTGTGCACCCACATTTGTCTGTTTCTCGTGTGACATGAGCTACGAGCCAACACTCGTTGCCGTATGGGGTGATAGCGACGATATTTCTTTTCATTGATCGGATCATTTTTTACATTGGCTTAATCGTTTTTCCAAGTACTTAGAGGATCATCTAGGGCTAGTCAACGTAGTTTCATAGCCAAAACACTGAAAACCCATGACTACAAATGTGTAAATTCTACAGGTAAAAATCTTTACGTATGTTGAGGATTGATCAAGGAGAACTTTATGTTTCGCATGACTAAGCCTTAGCACATTTCTTCACAGCTAGTCTAGAGGCAAATTTTTTGCTAGTGACAATCCGGGTGGCTGCTTTTTCGCAAACAAGGAAGACTACGAGATCGAGGCTTCACCATGAAGGTTTCTCAAGACTATTTCATGACAACTCCTTGGCACTCCTAGCACTAACGCCCAACATCACCAAATATCCGTGAGGGTATTTGAATAAATAGACATGAGTCCGACTGTGAAGCATCTACTGCAACCCGGGAGGCATCACATTCAACATGTTCGTCTCGTTGGATTCTACCGATTTCCACGTTTCATCAAATTCCAACTCTTTTCGATTTGTTTCTCCATCGTCGCTCTCTTCATGCAAAGTGCTCTATGCGGCGATCGTCATGCTGGTGTAGCGAGAATGCTGCTGCGTGGCCACTGGGCGTCGTGGCGGGCGCTTGTGAGCCAGCTTCTAGGCAGTAGAACGGGGTGGATGGAGTGAGGGGAGGAGTCCCGTGGTGGTGGCGGTGCACGGCGACCGGGCGTCCGCGCCAAGCGTCGCGTCGCCAGGGTGCCTCTGTGGGAGCACGGAGGACCCCGGGCGGACAAGGAGGGGCGCACGGCTCAGGCCCGCCGAGTGCTCGTCCCATCACGGCCTCTCTGATACCTTCAGACCCCCGTTCGTTTTTTACTTTTTACCCATATCATCACGGTTTATGTTTGCGAAAGGTAGATGCAGGCAGATGGGACGGAATTATAATAATTCTAGTAGCTACACCAACACGAGGTCAACAGATGCGGTCTGTTGGGCCCCACACATTGCGTTCAACATTGAAGGAGGGAGCATTGATCAAGCAGTTCCTTGGAAAGTTGGTGGAAGTTTTGTGTATTCGGGATGATGAACGTGACAATCGATGATCTCTTCAAAAGCAACACTCCATTAGCAACTACTGAAAGCCAAAGCTCAAAACAAAACTTACACCGTGAACGTCGTCCTCAAAGGCCTCAAAATGGCTCAAAATTTAAGTACCATCGAACTGTCCGGCCAAGCGCCGTGCCGTCCGTAGCCCCTTTGAAGGACTTCTACAATCACAACGAAAAGGCCGTAAAAAACGAAACAAATGGATAACACACCGCGTGATCAACATCAAGCTTACGTGAGAAACACCACCGAATGGTTTGCTTCCGTTTTCAACACGCAAGTGAAGATATCCGGGCATGGTGAGAACGTAGTATCGAAAAGGAAGCGCTAAAAATATCCTGATCAATGCAAAATCAGCTCATCCCGTTAAGCGAGCTGTTGTGCGAAATATGTCCAGGACAGCAAAAGCAATGTGCACGGGTGACGAAGAACGACGAGAATCGGTAATATTAGCTTCCAGAATAGCCACTCAGAACGGCTATATTAAGACATCATACCACAGAAGAAGAACCACTGCCCAGCGTGTACGGAACTTCCAAGACCGCGTACCTTGATGTCTTCCTTTTTATCTCTGATGCATTCTCTTCTGCAATACAGCGATGCCTTGTTCGTGCTCAGCTACAAAATGATGTTGTTCTTGTTAACATCCCAAATGACAACATCAAACGTCAGTTACTACGGAGCAGTATTAACGACACTGCATGCGTATCAGAGAACTGCGTTGTTTGTCCTTGGGAATGAATGGAGATTGCGAGAAATCGGGAGTGGTGCATGAGATTGAATGCAGGGCCTGCAATGGCTAGTACATTGGGGAGACCGGTCATGTGTTATTGGCACGTGTAAATGAATATCAGGCCAGTAAGCGGAGAAGTAGCATAACAACATCGCTGGGAAGGCACCGTCATGAAGTTTATAACGGGAATGAATTTGACATTATGTGCAAAATTCTATCGTATGAGACCGAGACATCGTCCAGAATAGCACTGGAGCTGTTCTGGACTTCAGCAAGGAAACCAATTGCGAACAACTGGAATGAGTGTGTTTCGAAAAGCAGTGACTTCTTGTCATTTAAACCGTTCTGTGGGTTTTGGTATGAATGTCGGAACACTAGCGGTGGATCACGCGTGAGTCATTGATTTCTTTCGTTTTATACGGTCTTCCGTTTTGACTGTAGAAATCCGTCAGATATGCTAAGGACGGTACGGTGCTTGGCCGGATAGTTCAATGGTACTAGAATTTCGAGTCATTTTTAGGCCTTAGAGGACGACGTTCAAGGTGGAAATTTTGTTTCGAGATTTGGTTTTGAGTCACGGATCAGCTCCATGGATTCGCCGAAGGGAGGTGGTCGTGAGGCCGAGGCTACGCCAAAAAAGCTTCTCAATAATATTTCATGACAACTACTTGGCACTCCTAGCAGTAACGTCCAACATCACCGAATATTCGTAAGGGTATTTGAAAAAACACAAACCTCCGACTGTGAAGCATCTACGGCAAGCTGGAAGGGATGACGTTGAACATGTTCTTTCCGTTGGATTCTACCGATTTCCACGTTTCGTCTCCATCAAATTCCAACTCTTTTCGATTTGTTTCTCCATCGCCGCCCTTTTCATGCAAAGTGCATCATGCTGGTGTAGCGAAAATGTTTCTGCGTGGCCATTGGGCGTCGTGGCGGGCGCCTGTGAGCCAGCTTCTAGGCAGTAGAACGGGGTGGATGGAGTGAGGGGAGGAGTCCCGTGGTGGTGGCGGTGCACGGCGACCGGGCGTCCGCGCCAAGCGTCGCGTCGCCAGGGTGCCTCTGTGGGAGCACGGAGGAGCCCGGGCGGACAAGGAGGGGCGCACGGCTCAGGCCCGCAAGGGAGCAGGCAAAAGCCCCCGCGCGACGCAGTGGCCGGACCGCGCCGCGAGTGCTCGTCCCATCACGGCCTCTCTGATACCTTCAGACCCTCGTTCGTTTTTGCTGTACCAACCATCTCATCACCCTTTTATATTTGTGAAAGGTAGATGCAGGCAGATCGGACGGAATGAATTCTACTAGCTGGGCGTCGTAGCTACACCAAAACGAGGACAAGAGATGTCGGCTGTTGGGCCCCCATATTGCTTTCAACATTGAAGGAGGGAGCATTGATCAAGCAGTTCCTTGGAAAGCTTGTGGAAGTTGTGTATTTGGGAAGATAGACGTGGCAATCGAAGAGGTCATCGATCGTTACGTTCATCTTCGCGAATACACAATTCGGTGATCTGTTGGATAGGTCATTGCTGCTGTCCTGCCTTTTCATATTCCAGGCTCGTCACACAATTCCTTTGATGAGGAATCGCGTAGCACCGTTCCAGACAGGATTAGACCCCAACATCTGAAGAACATACCGACAGCCCTCATCAACTCCCTGGCCAAATGTTAAATGTTATGTGCATAGCAGCGCCAGTCTTACAAGTGCCCCTATTTTTCATGAGTACCTCCCCCTGACAATGAGCAACTCTTTTCGCATAGAATCAGCGGTTTCTTTCCAATTTATTCAGCTGTTCTGTCCCTATCTTCACTGTATGATTTAGGGCATCATCCGTAGACCATTCAGTCCCGCTCTACCGGAGGTGTTCACCTTCTCCTGGACTACTGGTCAGCAGACGATAAATAGTTCCGAGCTCGATTTTCTTCACATTTCTTCAAACATATGTACATAGCTGGAGGCCATTTTTGCCAGCGCCTTCTGCCACATTGGACCCTGTTCTATGGTTTTTTCTACTATCCGCAACAGGTACTACATACGTCTTCTACGTACAGACTGATCTTGTGTGAATCTACAATAATGTATTTCACTCTCACTCCATTTTTTACCTCACTCGCTGATGAAATTCAATACCCACAGTGACTGCTTCTCTCTTGAAATGATCCGGTGAGCTATTAAAATTCTGCACCTTTCATGCCTAATCCTTATGTTGAACCGGAGGTCAACTAGAGCTCCTCAGGTTTCAGTCGGAAAAACCACTTGACGTGGTATAAAACCAACTGTGCGCCTTCCCCGCAACTCTTCTCTCAGTCTGGTGGTTGACACATCCTGACTCACTCATTCTCCATTAATTTTTTTACAAGGATTCTAGAATCGATTCTAAAATTAGTGGTCTGCCATCCATCCAATGGAGCTAAAATATGATAGTGTTCACAATGAATTCACGGCAAAGTGCATGTGCCACAATTTCTCGGAGCAGCATGAGGTGATGAATTGAAAATTAGAGCTATGAGTAGATAAATCCGTTCTCGAGGAAGTTCTCGAGGAAGTTCATATTCAATATAGAAAGATGTCTGCGATCTATCATGATCTTATCCAGAATTTCATTTTCATAAAAAAAATTGTGGTACCCAGGAATCGCTAGAAACTAGCAAGGTTAGTACAGTGAGGTGTCCTAATCGCGCTAATTAGGTATCTTATATGTAGCTAGGAAGTAATCTCAATTATACCCCTCGATGAGGGAGCACGGGATACAGTGGTTACAGGCGCTAGTGCCACTCGCATGGTCAAGCGATCGATTGCCGCCTTAGCTAATCAAGGCTGCCATCCCTCCGGGGTCCGTTAAATTAGTACCATTAGTACCAAATTAGTACCAGTGATAATGCCGACACCCTTGCCTTTTTCACCCTTTCGTTGAATCGCTGAATCCATCGGGGTAAACACATTCTTATGAATCTAAGCTCGGTCAGTACCCAGTTCGATTAGTCACGCCGTTTGATAGCTTCCATTTGACGAGACCAAGGTTTATCTTATCGCTGTTGACCCAACTTTCCGCACATAAAGTTTTAGAAGTATCCCAACTCAGCAAAACATCGAAATTCATGCCGTCACCTTATACTTCGATATAACCGTTCTGATCGGACACTGGAGATCGGCGATTTGATTGGTGAGTAGTCTTGCACAATCAAGAGAGAAGAATCCAAAACATTGTCTATTTATCACTACCGAACCTAGACATGCTAAATATGCTCCTTATCATGTCCTATCCTAAGTATCTATGGAAACCCAAAAATGTTTTGTCAGGATGGATGTTTAAAGAATTCAAGTGAGAGTTTTGATTTGAACATCGCATTCTACGATACCACTCACTTAGCGACCCATTTCAGTTAGAATGGTGACTTATCAGGGCAATCAGTATAGGACTGCCTATTCTTTCATTTATTTAACCCATGATTGTTCATTTGTTTATTTATTCAACGGAGCTCGCGAACAGACGATCAGCGACCGAATACATAATATTTGCCAACAAACGTCTTCTTCTTTTACTGCTATTGAGTTATCTCCTTACTCAACCGTGTCAAACACGATGGTACCGCCAACAACACAGACTCTTGACTAGCCACTTGACATGATTGTGGAACTGATTTATCAAAATAGAATGTTGCTGTCAGCTCTTCCAGTGGCTCGTCATCTAGAACATCTCGCGTTACTCTTCTTTTTTTCAACAGTTAGCCTCAATCATGTGCTTTGTCTGATTTTTGTCATTTATTCTCAAAACATCCTATTGCTCGACGAAAAGAAGTGGTATAAGACATTGCTCTACTCCACCTGTTGCACTCTAGTGGTCGAGGAAATCTTTTTCTTTTCATTTTGGCTCAGACTTTGCCTATGAGGGTTTCTGGCCCCCATCTCGTCAGAGTGGGTCTGGATTTGGCTAGAATTTTGCCTAGGTATTTTTGGTATTTTCTAGTTGTACAGTGGAGTATATACATACATGTACATGCATTTTCCCACCCACGTTGAAAAAATTATCTTAATTGTTCGTTTGGCACTATTCCACATACTACACCCTAATTCCTATTCTGTTCAACCAACCATCTTCCCCAAGCTTTGCATATGGGCGACATTTGGTTTACTGACCACGATTCTGACATCTGTTTTTCGAATTTCGGACAAAGACCACCTCTATCAACCGTTAGGATGATCCGGCCAAAATATCATAGTTGGCTCGAAATTTGCCCAGGCAGGTTATTTTGATCGCTGGTCACGAATATGATGTTGTTTTCGAATGTGGACCGATTTCTGCTGCTGCAGACAGGCTCAGGTAAGCAAGGAAGGCCAGTGACGGTGGCGCGGAGGAGTATGTAGTTACCTGAATCTGCCGAAATCACTCGAAATGTGACAAAAGGGGTCCAGATTCGTAGTCAGCATTCCAAATAACCTCCCTGGACGAAATGTCAGCCAAACAGGTGATAGAACCACCGAACTGTACGATTTGGGTGGTAGTCAACGAGGATTCCAAAGAAAATATCAGAATCGTAATCATCAGTATTCAAAATAACTATGCTACGCAAAGTTTTTACCCAACTGGTGATCCTACCTGAACTACCCATTTGGACCCACAAGTAATAAAAATGGGTGGTCTTTGGTCGGAATTCGGAAATCGAAATCATGATCAGCACTCCAGAAAATCCCCATAGACGAAATTTAAGCGAAATCGAAAATAAGAAGTTTTTGCGGACCACTGGAGTGCCATAAGTTGAATCGTTCCGTTAGTTTTAGTCATTGGCATTGATATAAAGGTTATTGGTTAGCAATAAATTAATGCATTAACGGCAATACATTCGATACAATGGGCATTTACCAGCACCAGGTCGATTTACGCTGCGATAAGCGCGAAGGTGCGCCCGCTGCAGATACGCCGCAAAGCGCCGCACTCCTATGAGTAACAGCACGTCTGCTTCCGTTCGTGCGTGACGACAAGACGAGCACTCGCAGACACGCACCGGTCCCAGTGACCGCATCGCTGTGAGCGAAAGTCCCTGGACCAGCGGCCGAAACGGCCACCCTCCAGGAGGGGACCGCAAGGGGATCGTCCCAGCAAAGGAACGCTCCAAGCCAACAGCATAGGGCTTACTCCGTCTGTCTCGCAAGTTTTTGCTGAATTGTAGACAGATGTGCCGCTCAGTCATTTTGACCTCCAGTTTGAGGATAATGTATACAATTAACAAGTTGACGATAGTGAGGCGCTATGCCGCGCCACGCTCAAGCGGCCGTTCTCGATACATTTCAAAATTTCATTGGATGTTTTTGTGCCACTGTTTTAGTAGACCTTTGCACATTGTTATAGGAAGCGTGGTCCATGAAAATGATTCTTAGCTTCTGATTTACCGGAGTTTTTGATTGTGGACTAGTTTTCTTTACCAGCAAAAACAAATTTTGGTTATTACAAGAAACAAATAAATGCAAACAAATATTGGTTATTAGAGTAAACAAATAAGAAACAATAAACAACTAACAATTTCCTTTTAACCTGGATAGGGAAGAAGGAAATTCTAAAAGCTTCCAGCTGTTATCTTTCTACTTCAATTGCAAAAAAAGAAATAGTCGCAATCCCCGATATTACAGAACTGTATATGTAGTCTTCGAGATTTACTATTCACTCCCATTTTCGAAAAATTTGTCGTATGCCGGCGTCATGCCACAGCCTCGGCGAGGTAGAAAATCGTTTGGTCCCACGCGCCAGATACGCGAATCAGGCGCTGTTGTCAACGTGTTAATCTGCAAGCAGAGAGCATAACTATATCTACAACAGAAAACTGAAGGCAGTAAGTAGAAGCCCCATGCCAGCACAAAACTGAACAAAAGAGAAAAACCGCTGTCATATGGGTAATGGGTGGAGGGTGCTGATCCGCAACATTGCGTTTGTCATATCTCCCATTGTTTACGGTCAACTCCGTCGGTTTTGACATGTTTGATTTTAACCTCAAACAATTGCTCGCACCACCACGATGAAACAATAATAGACATGACAATGATAACATGTTAATCAGCATAGATTAGACGCAATATTGCAGATCAGCACGCTGCACATCCTACCCACAGAGCACCAAAAGCCGACCTGGGCGTAATATGCCACGGTTTCCGTTTATGAATATAGGTACTCTCCCAGATTCGTCAATGGAAATCGGGGTATTTTACGCCCTAAATGTGCTTCACTTGAGTACAAGATACGTCGCAGTCAAAACTAGTGTTGTTTTTTTTTAATTCACCGTCGTTGAATCTTGACATATCGAAAATTGTAGAATGTTATAGATTCAAGCCTATTAACCAAAGTGATAAAAGTTTATTTCGGCTAACATTTCGGGAAGTTGACCTTCGTCAGAGTCAAGAACAGAAAAGAAATGTTAAAAAGATCACTTGTTCAAGAACAGTTCCAAGTTGCAGTGGTGAATCAGAAGACACCAGAAGAGAAAGACGAATTGCGGATAGGGGAAACACAACCCGGGCAGGTAAATAACCAACGAAATCTACAAGCTCCGAAATATACATAACGTATTGTCGCCACCCTAACGAGCCTCTGACAGCCATAGTTCTTGTTCCAAAAATATTGTAAAATCCGATCCAAGGAACTCGGCTGTTTCGTGAATTATCATTGACTTTTAATGGAAACGGCAGCTGAGCTATGCCACAGCCGAAAGGAGGGTGCCGGCTTCTCATGCTACTGAACAACCTACATCAAACTATATATTCAAAGCTTCGAAAGAATTGTTATAGAAAGCGTCTACAAGCGGACGAACGGTAGTAAAAGCTCGCCACACTTCTGTCAACTAGCACACGATGATCGTTACTCAGAAATGTTTAAGAATGGCGCACTCATATAATAAGTCGGAAAGTAGTAAGTAAGTATGAATGCAAAGCAATGTTTAAACGGATCTAACCACCTGAAGTGCCTCAAATGTCAATACCGTTCATACTGAGCGCAAAGCGAGGCAGCAACTGAGCGCCTTCGCTCAAATCACGGTTCTCTGGAGTCTCTAGAGACTCTGCAGTACAGAAACAGAGTGGGACCGATTTCGTCTCTTGAACGTTTCCAAACGTCTCGCTATTACTGCAAAATCTCCAAAACATTCAACCCTTTTGCTTAGTGCAGTGCCGCGTCCCCTTCGTATGTGCCTCGAACTTGCTTGTAAATGCACTGTTTTTGCCCAGTAAGAAGCGTGGATAAAATCGCAGAAGTCACGACTTCTCGAAAATGTAACTTTACATTTTCTATGGGAACAGTTCACAACGGTCTAATAATTTCAAATACCTACTGGGCGTAGCCACCAAATTATAGATTGGGCTACTTCTAAAACCCAATGGGCAAATTCTTCAGACGGCAGTGCACCCGAGTGAGCTACAGATTAGATTCTTAAGTGTTCACTTGCAGTGTGCTGCTGAGTCGTACCTAGCGAGCCGTCTCAAGAGATACTTATTTTGTATTGCACTCACTTTAAACTTTAAACTTCCTGTGGCAAACTATCACTTTCTACAGATTGGGTTGCGTCCACAATAGCTGCGAAACAATATGCATCATAGGTGCCGTATGATTGACGTGACGTGCTCTAGTGATCGCAAAGTGACATTAGCGTCTTGCCGTAGGAGACTGAGAGTCGCAATTGGCTTTACTCGGTTACAGAATGACTGGTGACTATATGTGGTGTTAGTGAGCAGATGGTAATAGAAATGTGAGTAAAAATTTCATCCAAATTCATTGCTCTCTCACTGTTGTTGTGCTTGTTTGCACATGCACTTTGATATTCTGTCCACAGAGAATAAAACGACGTTTTGATCGCAAGTTGTTCTGCAAACGCAGCCTACAGATCATTTATTTCCTCTTCTTTATTTGCAAACCAGGTGCGAACTACGGAGATTAGCGCGTTGTGTCACTAGTGCAGGAGAAGTACATAGTATTCACGCACAGCGCACCGGTAACTAAATACCCCACGCTTTGTGGCAGTTTTCAAGTGATTCTTCCAACGAACCTACAGTATCCGATGTTCTTTGATCAGACGGTAGGAAGACCGGCCAAGACAACTTGCGCCGAAAAAAATCGTGGTTTTTCAATAACCTTTTAGGGATCAGTGATACGAGAAACAAGGTAGACATTGCATTATCACCGTCTCTGCTGTTGCATGTTACTGTTCTTCTAGGTTCTGAACTGGACTGTTCTGCAAGCACGCCAGAACAGCGTTGGAATTTGAAGATCGTGGTCGGCCAGAGCGTGGGTAATCTTCCAAAGAAAAGTTGTCTTGGTCGAAGTGCTGGTATCACCTGTGGCAGGTAGCAAGAGAAGAGACATAACAGGTCATCGAACGCATCAACTCTTTTCGAGCCTCTGTTGTAGAACGTCCTGAGCGATGGTAGTGAAGGAGAAGGCATTGGTAGTCGTAGCAGTTAAACATGCTCACAACAACCGAAAAAGCTATAGAGATAGTCGAAGATGTTGATTGACTAGTGCCCAGATGCGTTGACATCCTCGGTTTCATCTACCATGTCAACTTGTAACTTTGGCGTGCAACGCCTTTTTGAAATTAAGTACTCGAATTTTCTTGAAACTAATGGGACCCACACCCTAATGGGAAGAGTTCCTCTCCAGCGTCGATCACGGCATGTATAATAGCAGGAGGTGCCTTCTCTTCTCGTTTATTCCGACGATCTCTTACAAGGGAGGTCAGTGAACTTCCCCCGACGATTCTTAACAAGACCTATATGGTCTTATAGAGCTTGAAGCGTAGATCACAGATATGTAATTTATTTTTGCTGAATGGCAGTGGGTGGTCCGAAAATTGCAAAAAAAAAGTAAGCACTGCTCTGACAACACTGCTGAGGGGCGCTGAGTAGTCCTTGAGGTGAGAGGCTCGTTCGGGTGTGCTTCAGTGGCGCAGCGGTACCGCGGTGGACTGTTGTTCAGAAGGCCAAGGGTTTGGATCCTGTGATTGTGTTTTCGTTTTGCTTCAATCGCATTGATACCAAATGGTGCTCATTTTGCGATTTTGTCATGGGGATTGAAGAAAATCATGTTTGGAGCACTCTAAACCAAACAAATTTTAGTAAATGACAACATTAATATGGGTAGCCAATATCCACCGTAACTTACCTTAAACAGAGGCAAATTCAGAAACTAATGTTGGATTCGTGATCAGCGACCCAAATAACCCTTACACACGAAGTGTGGACGAATTCGGCGATTTTGACCCACGCACCTCACTTACCCACCCTTGCCATAGCAAGGGCTCACCAGCCCACACACAACGAAACCCGTCATTAGATACCCTCACTTGTTTCAAATCACAAAACTAGTGCTATATTCGTGACCAGTGTCTCAAATAGTCTCATTAGCAAAGTGTGCGCGAAATGGGTGACCATGACGTCTCGAGCCTCATGTCAGGTGTCGGTAGAGTTGCCCAAGGTTGAGCCTATGATGAATTGCTTGTAATATTATGGTACCATTCGGACTCTAGCTGTCAGAAAATCGTCAGCATCCACTACCTTCGTTCCAGAAATTGCCTAGGAGTCTCACCTGGATTGCTGATCACGAATTTTACTTTTGCTTCTGGGTTTCTGACTGGTGAGCCCTTGCAATGGTAAGGGTGAGTAAGTGAGGTGCCTGGGTCAAAATAACCGATTTCGTCCAAACTTCGTATGTGGGGGTTATTTGGGTCGCTGATCACGAATCCAACATTAGTTTCTGAATTTGCGTCTGTTTAAGGTAAGTTACGGTGGATATTGACAACCCATATTAATGTTGTCATTTACCAAAATTTGTTTGGTTAAGAGTGCTCCAAACACGATTTCCTTCAATCCCCATGACAAAATCGCAAAATGAGCACCATTTGGTATCAATGCGACTGAAGCAAAACGAAAACACAATCACAGAATCCAAACCCTTGGCCTTCTGAACAACAGTCCACAGTGGTACCGCTGCGCTACCGAAGCACACTCGAACGAGCCTCTCACCTCAAGGACTACTCAGCGCCCCTCAGCAGTGTTGTCAGAGCAGTGCTTACTTTTTTTGCAATTTTCGGACCACCCACTGCCATTCAGCAAAAATAAATTACATATCTGTGATCTACGCTTCAAGCTCTATAAGACCATATAGGTCTCGTTAAGAATCGTCGGGGGAAGTTCACTGACCTCCCTTGTTAGTCTCCTCGATTGCACTACCAAGTTTCCGATAGGTGCTTCCGGTACGCGCGTTAGTACAAATTCTTATCCTAGTCCAGCAGCCTTCCTTGAGATTTTAGCTGCCTCCCTTACTCGTCCTCCGATCGGGGACGAATTTAGGGCTCTGCCGGGGTCAGCGGAATGAGTCCGTTTCTTACTACTTTTCTTGGCATGTGAGAGGCGTACGGGTAGTTTGCGATGCTCTGCCGTATGGGCTGCATGTGGTGTTTAGCTCGCCGGGCCCACTGGGTCTGAAGGTTATTTGCTTCAGGCGACCCTGATCCGGTTCTCTTATGCTTTCGTGTCTACCGTAGGCTGAACACTGATTCTTACTTGATCTCGCAGCAAGTATTAGACGGCTTTCTGTCCTCTCATCTCCTCTTCGTCATCTGGAATGGCATCACGTAGCCTCGCTACCAACCGGCTGAGGAGCTTTCAAAAACGAGAATCTTCGAAAAAGGCGATCCGTATTTTGTAT
Organism: Nippostrongylus brasiliensis; assembly: GCA_030553155.1. Classification (NCBI taxonomy): domain Eukaryota; kingdom Metazoa; phylum Nematoda; class Chromadorea; order Rhabditida; family Heligmosomidae; genus Nippostrongylus; species Nippostrongylus brasiliensis. The sequence continues at coordinate 30,107,647 of CP130733.1, read as the reverse complement.
TAAGAGGCGATGTTAGATAAATCAGGTGATGTGTTGTTATTGATGACCTATTTGAATTGACATTAGTTCCAATTTCGTGCAAGTGAGAGCTACTTTCAAATGTTGCTAAGGAGAATAGACCTCCGACGTTTCACTCAGGATTCTACACCTGAAGCACAGTACATCATGCGTCGGAATTCATCGCTAGTTCAACTTAAAAGCATTTGTCCTCATCAAAAGGGCGATATAAGTGAGTGAACAACCGATTACTAATGAATAAATTTATAAACTAAATACTAATTACGAATAGCTTTCTCTTTCTCGATTTCTGTCGGAGATTGACGGCAGTTTGCCCTGTTCGTGACGCTGTAGTATGATCTCTTTGTCGGTGGAGGAAGCGTACTATCCATCAAAGCTTATCACCTCAGCGGTGATAATGGCGCCGTATGAAAAGCGTGTTCTCTGCGAACTGTGATCAAAGTTTTCCACGTATTCCCATGTCGTGCTCATGCCTCAAAAAACGTTTCCGGAGTCTAAAACATTCCTGTTCAGTGGCACACCTCTAGTGATATTGTCCTTCGGATGCGGCAGGTTAGTTGGCTAGATCAAAAGGACATGTGATCTTCAAACAAGTGCAAATAGAAATTCGAGTAGGTGTGCCCAGTCTAAAGTGGTGATATCACGCAGTCAATCTGTATCGTATCGATAACTGACAATTGTGAAACTCTCTTCTGGGATTATGGATTAGAAAGCGCAACCAAGAAAGTTCCAAGTGACCATCTTCAGCCGGATCCGTTGAAAGTAAATGTGCTGCATAGCCATTTTGAGATTTTGATCCCAAGCTTCCCTTCTCTTCGAGAGTTCATGTAGGAAAGGTGATTATCTCCTAAGAAGTGCTGCGATTTGGTCAAACCTTCGTAATTGAAAGCTCCGGCTTTTGTTAATCCATAACATTATTTATTGTTCTTCGCTTATCAGCTCAAAGGAACATAATTAATACTGATAATTGGTAGTTCTCTCATTTGAAGGCAGGAACATAAAGACATACCATAAACTCGAATATTGTGGGATAGTGATAAAATCATTTTATTTCTTGCATTATCTTATTTAATTTCTTTCGGCAATTTGCATGTGATGATCTTTATTTCTTCGCATTCTATGTAGTTCCAACCTCGCCTAACGGAGATTTTTGTGGCTGTCAATTATCTGAGCGTTAGGAGCTCCTGTTGCTCTTGGCGAGGTCACAGTCACGCGGCTAGACTGTATTGGGGACATAACTCTTCGTTGGTCCAGGTCTATGGCTACCTGGGGATGTTTCTGTTATCTTGGAATTTTGTCGTTTGCCTTGAAATTTCAGTTTACTAAAGAAAACGTATATCTTCCATTATTGCGTGTTTTCAAGTTTCTTTTTTTTCTTTTCTAAATTGCCTGCCAGTGCTTCTCCCAGGGTATGTCCGCTGAGTTACCCAGAATGGCCCACTTCGCCTTTTTTCCTTCTTTTTCGTTAAGTCATAGATCCCGTTTTCTGATTGATCACATTTATAGTATGTCACTCACTCATGTTTAATGTTGTGTTTGTTTCAAACCCATGGCGCATCCTTGTACGGGTACAATAAATAAATAAATAAATAAATAAATAAATAAATAAATATCAAATCTATTAGGTCGTTAACTAATTATTTGCCGTTTTTTTCAAGCTTCTGTTGTGCGCCTGGTAGAGAAGCTTCCAAAAACATCCAGACAGCGTTCGATAGAGAATTATTTGCTCTTTCACGACGTGTATTTGATATATACGAAACTTCAAAATTTTGATAACTTTTTGACCATTGAAGTTGAAATCAGAAGTGAGAAAAATTGACCCCACCGACAGTGAATTTTCTCTGCTTTGTTTCGAGACTTCTTGCAAAACCGTATGTATGCTCTAAAAGTAGAGAAATTTCTCTACGAAACACTATACAGCTTGTTTTGATTTTCCTTTGTTTTTGTTTACTTATAGAGCGTCAAAATGGGGTATCTCAAAGAGAACAATAATTTTTGGATACTTGTGCTGCCTTCCTGCCGAACGTTTTCAATCAACTCTAAACATGTCACGAAAGAGCATTTATTGCTCTATCAGATAGTATGTTTATTTTTTCATGCTAGCCGTTTTTTAAAATTTTTTTCATGAAAATGTTTTTAAAATTCCTCATCGTGTGAAACTTTTCGTTGGAAACCTTTTGCAGAATTTCAAGTATCGTTCGAAAGAAGAGGATTTGGGCTATAAGAAGATGCATCAAAATTTTTCAATCGCACTAGGTTTTGTTAACTTTTGGGTCGTCAAAGTGGAGAGTTCGACGGCTCGCGTAGCCGCGCGCGCGGCCAACGCGACGGCCGCGCCGCCACGCAATTACTGAGGCGCTGCCGCGTTGGCCGCTCGCGCGGCCACGCGAGCCGTCGAAGTCTCCACTTTGACGACCTGAAAGTTAACAAAACCTGGTGCGATTGAAAAATTTTGATGCATCTTCTTATAGCCCAAATCCTCTTCTTTCGAACGATACTTGAAATTCTGCAAAAGGTTTCCAACGAAAAGTTTTACACGTCGAGGAATTTTAAAAACATTTTCATGAAAAATTTTTTAAAAAACGGCTAGCATGGAAAAATAAACATACCATCTGATAGAGCACCAAATGCTCTCTCGTGACGTATTCGGAGCTGATTGAAAACATTCGGCAGAAAGACAGCACAAGCATCCAAAAATTATTGTTCCCTTTGAGATACCCCATTTTGACGCTCTGTAAGTAAACAAAAACCAAAGAAAACCAAAACAAGCTGTATATCGTTTTATAGAAAAACTTGTCTACTTCCAGATGGTATATACAGTTTTGCAGGAGGACTCGAAACTAAGCAGAAAAAATTCACTGTCGGTGGGGTCAATTTTTCTCACTTTTGATTTCAACTTCAATGGTCGAAAAGTTATCAAAATTTCAATGTTTCGTAAATAGCAAATACATGTCGTGAAAAAGCAAATAATTCTCTATCATGTGCTATCTGGACGTTTCCGAAAGCTTCTCTACCAGGCACACAACAGAAGCTTGAAAAAAACGGCAAATAATTAGTTAACGACCTAATAGTTTACTTTCCTTGCTGATGCGACTGATACTTACTAAACCGTCCACACACTAAGTGAGGTGCGGCTCCGTTATTTTCCGGAGTAATGTTTATAACTTTGCAATTTCTCATTGATATGGGGGTTTGTTATAAATTACGTCAAATGAGGAAGTAGGGTACAAGTTTTCAAGATCGTGCCTTCGACTGTGCTTGCACGTTATCGGACAACTTTCACCGTCAGAATGCACATCCGGTTCTCATCTGAGACAGTCGATAGTGCAGGTGCAGGACTACATACTTTTGACTCGCGTGTTGATTATAAACTGAGGAGTAAATGTAAACTTCAAAGAGTATTCACACTGTCACATGAAATGGGTACTACCGTCGATTTTGTGACCGCTCCTAGGTTCCACGATCTTTTTTGACTTGAAAATTTTTTTCACATGTTTGTTTTCTCCTTTTCTTAATGTTCTTCTTTTTGATGGTGCCATTGAGGAATCGTATCCTCGTAGCTCTATTGAACCATTTTTTCTCACCACAAGGCTTTTTACCTCTCAAGCAGCAGCGCTTGAGAGGTATGTATGAAGGAGAAGTAATAAATAAATAAATAAATAAATAAATAAATGCTATTAAGATTCAACCGGTGACAGTTGAATTACTCGTAGCATCAAGGAATACAGTTCCGTGGCTTCTAACGGATCAATTTTGTATCGATTTTTTGATCGATTCGATCGGAAATCGACGAAGGGATTGTTTCGCTTTTCTGCACTAATGTGACCGCTATGGCGTTCTCTGTAATCTTTGGACGGCGTTTCGCTACCGGTCGTGTAAATAGAATTCGTCATCGAATATGTTGTTTTGTTGCAATCGGGGACAACTCAGTGAAATTATAAACGGATGACTGACGAATTTTGGATGACGCTGCTCTTTGTGTTTGCTGAAACAATGAGGTGTTATCTGGAGAATGCATATGGCGGCCGCCACTTCTTACGGAACAGCAGCTCATTCGTCATTTAATGCTACTCAACCAGAAAAACGACCTCTAGCGAATTCACTGGAAGAGTACGGTCTTTTCTGACTCTTTTCTTCGAAAGGCTTTTCATATATGCGCGGCAATTGTGCTCTTGGAAAAGAAAGGAATTACGCTACTTCTACCCACAGATTTCGGCTAGATATTTTCCCTCTTCACTATCCTACATATGTATCTATGTGCTGCATACCAATTTTTTGATATATTTGTTTATTTATTATTTATCAGTTCATTCAGAAACGGCGCTTGGAAGTATTCAAGCATCAGTTGTGTTGTTGAATGACTCGTAACACGTCAAGAAATGTATGTAGGCTGATCCTTCTCATTCCGGATATATTGAAAATCTTAAAAAAGTAAAGTAAAGTATATCGGCGTTGATCGTTCCTCTAGGGACTTGCCGCCGCATTCGCGCTCAATTCCGAATCGTAGAGGTGTGGTGAATGCGTGTTTGGCCTATAAAATGACTTGTGGGGACGACCCGCTTTACCAAATCAGTGTTTTTGCCTTCCCAGACAAGTCTGGTACCAATTCACCCTACCACGGAGGGATGGAGGGCCCGGTTAGGCTGGACCGGGATCGATCGCTCGACCGTGCGTGTGTCAATACCGCAACATACCACTGCATCATACGGACCCTTTCGACAAAACGTAAACCCGAATAAAGAATTGATATCAATATTGGTTGTGCGGCAGAAACCAGACTTCTTTGCTTGGCACGATGCTTTGTCGTGTTTTCGCGCAGATCCCCCATCCCAGAGCCATAAACAGGTGAAAACGTCGACATATTTCCATAAAGGCCCAGTTTCCAAACGCATCAAGTGATCAGCGATCTAGACCGCGAGTGTCGGATCAGCGGGTGCGTTCGCGTGAGGATTTCAGTAATCGTCGAGCAAACGTTTCAATTACATGGTATTGTTTTGATATGTGTGAATGTGCGCTACTTAAACCTCAGAAATGGTCACTGATTCCTCTGGAGCGCCATCGAGTGAAAAATCATTAATACACCATTCAGTGCTCCAGCGAAACAACAAACGTTCTACCTCCAGCTCTCTGATATTTAAAGTTGACACAGTTGAGGCGACTCATTCAATGGCTCCTTTTGTGAAATCCTAGTTTCATTACCGCATTTTGCAGATTACTATTATGTCTACAAAGAATATGATATCGTAATGGTGGTAGTAGTTTCATCGCAAACATCGCGACTCCCTGTCCGGTTCTCGTGAATTAGCCACTACGCTACTGAGACTCCTTTTGTATCTACATAGAACTTGTTCTTCACTGAGTTTTTTCTGATAATGCCTCCGTTATTTTTCTGATACTCGTAAAAAATTATTATATCCCAACCTGATACAGACGTACCTCCCACAGAATGCCGTTATTCCTTGTTGCTTCAGAATCATACGAAAGAAAAAATCTCAACAGTTAAGGCCATTTCCAGGCAGTAGCGGAAATGTTTTTCATGAATAAACGTCAGGCTTCCACGAGTATAGGGAAAGTATAATATTTACCAACAGAAAGGCGATATATAGTAGTCCTACAATGATCCATTAACATCTCTATTAGGTTCTGCTTCAAGGAAGTTGATTTGAAAAAATGTGCGCGTGCATGCCGTGTCTGGCGTTCTTTCAGATTTCGACTTGCGGTCCGAGAATCGTAGCGTAGCATCTTCAAAGATCAGTGTTTCCAGTCACGTCGCTCGTACAACATTCCCTTTCTCTTTCTTCTCTTCTTTCCCGATTTCCTGTTTCGACAGCCGACCGGATTGCGCGCTATACCTCTTTTCAGGACTTGGAAACCATAAAAATTTGCTCTGTTCAAATCGCTTCTAATGGAACGTACTCTAATGCTCGTGCACTCTTCTTCATTTTTCCCTTCCAGATGACATTCTCCCAGTCTGTTAGCGATGTCGAGACACTACCGCACCAGAAGTCCGATGATCGGGAGAACTCGCTGATCGCACGTCCGAAAGAGAAGAAAATTTCGTGAGTTAAACTACATGTTTCCAAAGTGAAGCATTCCAAATAACTACATAATAATCATAAAATCATAAAAAAATCAATCATATGAAATCTTCAGAACAACATTCGCTTTGATCAATCTGATGAAAGGTATGGTCGGACCTGGCTGTTTTGCTGTGCCACTCGCCTTCAAACAAGGTGGTCTCTGGGTAAGTTTTGGTTTTTTGACTTCTTTTCGAGGCTTTGAGCTTGAATTTGCGACTTTTCTTATCTGAGATCAAGGGTCGCAACCCATAAAGGTCATGGTTTTGTTGGTTTTGGCGACGAATGGAAACATCGATGGCGCACAATTATACGACGAAGCACTGTTGAAGCGGAAAATTTTCAATGGCCGCTTTAATTTGTTACGAACATAAAAGAGGCGCGAGAAAATTGTATATAATTGAAGATAGAACATGGAACATGTTCGTTTTGAAGAAACAATGATGCGCATTACTACTACATATGTTTTACAGCGTTCCAAAAGAAGCCAAAAGGCTCAATGTAATTCCGATAACGCCACCTGAAAATACATCAGGGAATGCACTTGTAACGTATTCCAGATTTTTCAAAATTATTTCATATGATTTTCATTTGCTATTTCAAACGAAATTATCAATCAATCAATCAATCAGTCAAAAGATTTACTACGTCCGTGAAAGTCGTTAGACAAGATAATAAGAGAAATCAAATCTTTTGAACACAGATGTACAAGTACCCTAATACTTCATCAGAGCATTTTTTGCAACGCGTTCGAAGTGTTCAAGAGTCTTAGGAGAAGGGACGTGATTGGTTTTTGGAGCTAGTCACAATCACCCGGTCCTCAATGTTCGAAATGAGGATCAGGTGCAATCCGATGACCGCACGGCGCAGTGCACTCGTTTTTATATGCATTTTATACTTTTCCTACCATTTAGGGTGCGTTTGGCGTTGACTTCTTGCTTGGTATCGTTTCGACGGTCTGCATGACGAAACTAGTTCGATGTTCTCAACTGCTCTGCGAAAAGTAGGTCACATTTGAACGGATGCTTCATGTCTGATTAATATTAATCATATTGAGATTGAAATTATTTGCACTTTGTTCTTCATGTACATGCTATCATATCCCTATCTTATCACATCATACCGCTTAAGAGCACTTTTAAACTCTGTTGTCATAGCAAACCAAGGTAGATCAGTAAAAAGGGGTGCACCCACGCGTCTACTTCACTTTCATCGGGCGAGGAGTAAGGAAAACTCACTATGGTGGTCAGTCAGCCTGTCCCAAAGATTCTCACCTAGACCTACACATATGGGTTTTTTAGAACATCGAACGGCTCCATTCAGCAGTTTGGAGGTCAGAAATTTGGTCCATTTTCCGCGAAACATTTTATCTTCATCGCCTTGGTCCGAAATTGCAACTACTATATATCGCAGTTGCTAGTTAGAATCACATTTGGATCGAGCATCGCCGCTAGATTAGGCACAAAGCGCAGCATCTACCAACACTTATTTATGTGACTCATCCTACCGTACCCTATCCAAATCGATCCCAATTCCTGAAATAATTGTCAGACTAATGATCTACGCCCCGAATAACGAATGGACCAGCTTCGATCCCTGGCTGACCACATTTGTAGCCTTACGCAAACAATGCGTATATAGCATCTACAGCTCTGACGATCCGGTTTTGGATTTCTGGTTTTTCTTTGACAAATTTTATTGTGACCAAGCTTTCCACCATTAACGGATTCGCAGTTTATTTTCTTTTCTAGTTTCGATAGTTTGTAACATGTGTTCAGAAATAAATGTGGGCCGCTGGACTATGGCCAAATGGCCGAAGAGGCGTTCGCGAGCAGCTACCAACCTCTTCATCGGTTCAAGTTAGCTGCGAAGTGTGTTTTGGAGTTTTTCTTTACTTCATTCAATAGCAGTGCTCATAGTACAATTAAATACAGCACGAACTCAATCAAATTTGTTTGAACTCAACTAATTTCAAGTAACGCATCGACACGCGAACCTTTGTAGGAAAAGTTCGACCTTCAAACAATTCCAGAAAACTCTGACCTTCAGTACCGTTTGCACTGATTGTCGCACTGTTGTATCGACAAATGATGACTGATATTTGTCATAAAAAAGACCGTGAAGAAATTGACTGGTCACTGTAAGCTCAATATAACATCGTACCAATCGTGTACAATGACCGAACAAATTGCCAGTAAGAATTTAGCAATGCTGGGGATTATTGAAAGTTGGATAAGGCGACTGCTGTAAAGGTATACTGTTGCAGGTGGATCGTCAACACCTGTCTCATTTTCCTTCAGTTTGGAATCTGCTCTGTATTCTACATTTTTGTGGTGGATCACGCAAAAGAGGTTGGTGGTGTTCCAATCCTTATCACTGGGCATCTTGACTAGTACCAATTCTTTATTCGATGGATTGGTCACAAGTACAGAGACTGGCCATCATTAGTAATAATCCTCAATCATTTCGCTCTAATCTCACTCACCGATTTGGCTTAAACTTTGTTTAGAGCAACTAATTTTGCATGCTGATAACAATTCCGACGTTTTGTTTTCGAATTTCACCCGAGGGTCAGCCGTGTCGTTAAATTTGGTTGTTGGCTGGGAAGTGGCCGATTTTGTGAAAACTTTGCGTAGAAAGGGTATCCGGGCTGCTGTTACGAATCTGATTTCCTCTTCTCAGATTTTGAGCGAAATCGGCAGGTTCAGATAGGTACCCCCCTGCGCCACCTCCCTGACCGGCCCCTAGCTCGAGCTCTATCGCTTGATGTATGAAATTATCCACACCCATTTTTAAATATCGATTTTTTGCGTATCTCTCGCATCCATTGGTTTCTTTCCTATTAACGGGGACCCCTACGGAACCCGCGTGGTAGCTTCTTCGAGCCACCCCGTAGGGACCCCTAGTTCGATGCAACGAGCGTCGAGCCTGAAATGCTTCTGTTTTCGGATAGTCGACCATGTATGGCCGCACAATGGGCTTTCGCGGAACGACTACTTCTTATTCGCTCTGCCGGCGTTTCTGCTGTTGTCGTTGGTGCGCAGTATCGTTATACTTTCTTACGTTTGCCTATTCGGCAACGTCCTCATGACCGTATGCTTGGGCATCATCCTAACTGTGAGTTATATAGTTATTCAATTACTTTGTTAATCATTTCATGTTGCTCGCTGAGCTAAGAAACAAGTCACAGATGCTCGATATCATAGAAAATAAGTCAAAGAAGAATTCACTTGGTTCTCTGTTTTTCAGCTATTATATTTTTTCCAGTCTCTAGTGCGCTAAACATTGAAATTCAATGAGCTACAGCCGACTATGACGTAGTGTTACTAACACAAAAATCACACGAAAACGTAACATAGTAACATCAGCAAAATATAAGGAGGGTTGGTAACAACTCAGTAGACTCATTGAAATAATTCTTGATGGAAACCCTTCAGCAGCATTCAATCGACAATACCGAGTAAGGATTGAGCTATTAGGTTTAATGCCAGCGTTTTCGGGATTAGCAAGAGATGGTTGCACTTTGACACGATGTTGAAAACGGTGCGTTAAAGGAGGATACCATGTTGCTGTTTTAGACGGCGAAAAGATAAATAATAGTACCCCTCCTCTTATACTATTCATTGAGAATATTCTACCATCTTCGTTTCTAATTTATTTGTCAATGGTTCTCTCTCAATGTTATACTCTTGATCGTGTTTAGAGGCTGTAAACCATTGTACAGAGCAAACAAGTTCAGCGAATGCAATGTACATATTAGTGAATAGGTAGAAATTCCTACAGATTTATGAGAGAAAACTTTTGAAATTCTGAGACTATTCTTCTGCTACACGAGATTGCACGTTCCTCACTCTAGTCTTGCCACTTTCGGACTACCCGTGAGACGTAACAATAATGGAAAATTTCTGCTAGTTTTTTTGCCGAGAGAACGTGATGTACTAGTTTGAAGAAATTCTTAAAAGATAGGGTTTTACTCGACTATTTATTTTTCCCATTAAAATCGGCTGGGAAATTTTCGAAACTCGGCGATGTTCGTTTGGCTTGAAATTCGGTGATGCTTCACATTGATCTAAATGTCACAACCTGAAACAATGATCTTTTAAGTACCCACTTGTGTCCTCATTAGTCTCATTGAATGACCCTGTCTATTTGTTTTTTGATTTGGTTTCCTTTCCAGTTTCAATTTAATGTTATTGTTCGACTCGGTCGGTTTCCTTTATAGCGCACCCATAATGGCACGGTAACGGAAATTAAGAAAATAAAAGATATGCAAAATTGTAAGCTGTAATATAAGTGAATACCACTTAGAATGGTGCAACACTGACATTTCTTACGTCGCATTTCGAACTGTAATAATTGTTCGTTTAGGAACTCGCCACTGCAAAGCATATTCCGACATCTGAATTGCCTGCGATCACAGACATGAATGGAATTGTAATGGCAGCTGGATCCATACTATACGCTCTAGAAGGACAAGCAATGGTATTAAGATCTTTGTAGAGTTCCTTTTCAAATTATGACCCAAAAGCAGCTTTTGTGAACACAAAAGAAAATACAGCTTGTCACCAAAGCTGAACGCTGACTTAGCGTCATGGAAATGAAAATGCCGAGACGGCTTGCATAGGATGGCTAGACCATATATCGAATGCTGACAAAAGGTATCGATTCGGAGTTGTTCCAATCGCTGAGAAGTTCGTAAGAGCCGTCTGAAATGGTACGGACACGTGGTTTGGGCAAGCGATGACACTGCGTGTAAGATAGGACTCGCTCACTACGTACCAGGAACAAGACGCAACGCTGGTTGTATACGGAACATGATTCATGAACCATTCAAACCAGGGCCCAGACTCACCATTGGTAAACCCCGATAAACCCCGAGATATAGTTCGAACGGCGCCCTCCTTTGTCTACCTATCATGAACAGCCGATTTTAAACGCAATCTCTCACCGACTCTTTCGTCTGCTTCTGGCTGCGCCGCGGCTTCGGAAACCGCTCGTCCGTTCATGAATCTGGGCCCAGGCGTAAAAAGATCCTTATGGCGTGAAAAATTGGCGGACCTTGCATCGAAGAGAGACATATGCTAACGAAGAAGAAGAGTGTCGCCAGAAAATAAAGATAATTAGTAGATAGCAGGAAGACAGACGCAAATAGGTACCTTGGGATTACACGACATTAGGAGATGCCACATGCAGACCTCCCTCTAAGTTTGCCGCGACATTTGGGTGGATCTATTTCAAAGAGTTCTCTCCACTTTCACTGCGTCCTACGCCTTGCCACCGTGACACCTTTTTCGAACTGTATCGAGATCCTAACTTTCAAATTCACTAAGAATGACTTCAGGTGCTTCCACTCGAAAACAAAATGGAACACCCTCAATATATGGGCGGTTTGACGGGAGTGCTGTGGACCGGTGTGCCATTGGTAACACTGATCTATGCGGCTTGTGGATTCTACGGCTACATCGCTTTCGGTAACGACGTTCAAGCCAGCATAACGCTGAATCTATCCGACTCTCCGTAAGTAACGCAGAGATCCTAATTGAGAAACGTTTCATTTCATTAACAATCTTTCTTGAATATATGCAATTCTTCGTGTTGATCATTTCACCACACAAGAAGTGAAATATGCGCGGTTTGGTGGTGCTGTGTTCACTGGAAAAATGCAGACTCGGATGCGGATCGAGACGCTGTCGCGAGCATGTTCGGGAGTTGTTAGCTCGAGTCGCCATAGAGCCTCTCTGAATTCCGTTTCAACAGCGATTTTTGTGAAAAATTCAATTACTTTTACTTGAATACTTTTATTTTACTTCACTTCAAAGAGACGTGGACACTACGCTCCACGGAAAAAATTAGTCCCAGGATGAGCGGGTTATTCCTTTTTTGCTTCCTCCTCTTTGAAAGTTCTGCCTAGTATGCGCTATAGAAGTGCTTAATAGCGTCATCCAACACTTTTGCTCCACACACGGACAGGGTGCTACAGCGAGATCCGAAGAAATTTAAAGTCAAATTCCCCTTCATACCGTAATTTCGTCAGGGGTCCCGATTTGATAGACGAAAGCCCAATTCCTTCAGTGTTTAGTGGTATCCTCATAATGGTCTAAATACAAGTATGGAGTACAATCAAAGAGCCGCAGTCATCGAATGCGTTCGCACTGGGCATTGACCAGCTTCGAGGAAAGTCCTCAGCTCTCACAGAGATAATGGAAAGCATCTCTCCGAATTTTGTCTTAGCATTTGCAAGATATTACCGACGCCAATGAAAATTTCTTCTGAACAAAAATTGGAATCTTCTGGGCATCAGATTTTCCGAACTGGGTCCTTGAACACTCTTCTAATTCCCCAGATTTCTTTGTATCATTAACGAATAACTTTCATCTAACTTTTCTTCAATTATCTCTGATTCTTCCATATAGTCCCCCTGAAAAAGTTCACAAAATTGCAAAGTCGAATTTTAGGTTGAATTTCTCGGTGAAGTGCATGCTGCTCTGTGTGGTCTACTCGGGTTTCCTTATCCAGCAATATCCTCTCGTCGAAATCCTCTGGCCATTAGCGAAGCAGCCACTGCGAGAGCGAAAAATAAGGCGGGCGTATATAATCGCTCTTGAATATGTGTTCCGGTTCTCGATAGTTTTCGTCGCATGTAAGTTTACAGATCTCCTAACTTCATTCGCGGATTTCACTAACCAAAATACAAACCGGTAAAGGTAGAGGTATCGTTGATGAATGCTTATTTGGCCTACACAATGATTTGCGGGGGCCAGCCGTTGAACGAAGTCAGTGTTTTCACCCTTCGAGTCTGGTGCCAATTTTCACGACCCCGGAGGGATGAAAGAGTTGGTTAGCCCGGGGGATTGATCGGATGTCAGTAGCCCCTCCTAGCACTGCACCGCGCGGGCCCAATACAAACCGGGCGATCTCTAATTTGCACCGTGTTTTTCCGCTTTAGGCCTATGGTATACTCCGGCAACCGGCCCGTCGCAGCAGAGCTAAAAATTGCATTGCTCCCCTCTATACAACATTGCAGCTGGGTTTTTTGTATGCTGCTGTGTGCGGGGACTCGAAGCAGTGCTCCCTGACCTGTCGCAGCTGGCGGCGGCTGGCCGCAGCGCACTGCGCTGCAGGCGTCGCAGCTCGCTGCGACAAAAGCCACAGCACTGTCCTGAAGGGGTTTTCACCACCCTTTTTGACATTGAAGTAAACTATCCGAACCCCCGCACACAGCTGCATAAAAAAAAACTCAGCTGCAGTGTTGTATAGAGGGGAGCCATACGTTTTTTAGCTCCGCTGCGACGGGCCCGTCGCCGGAGTATACCATAGGCCTTACTCAGACACTCGTTACGGACCAACCGCGGGGGAAAACCGATGACAAAAAATTGGGTCCGCTAGTGATAGGTTTGATGTCCGCGGATGATCCGAAATCGGGAAAAGCAGTGAACTTCCGGACAATAATTTGATTATCCGCAACTCGCCTTTACAGCCCTGATGATTCCTCATTTACCTGCTTCTGATTTCATTGTGAACAATTACACATTGCAAAGAAAATACCTATCTATTTTCTACTCAGACACTACTTCAGACTTCTTCTGGATGATGCACAACGCATATAAAGTATGCGTATACGTATGCGTATGAGTATATAAAGTACAATGTGAGTAGAAGTGTAAAACCAAAACAAACATCGTATTGTGTGGCGTGAGGAGGAAGCAAAACACAGAAAATACTCCGGCACAGGAGGAAAAGCAATATGCGTTCGCGCGTGGTGAGAAGGCAATTTCTGTACGGGAACACAAGACGCCCAGAACCACGCTACTTAGAAGATTAGCTCGGAGGGTCATCCGAAAACAAACCGCGGTTGGTCCGCAGTCCCGCCCTTGCGAATACGGTCGGCGGGTCAATCGCTTTTGCAACCGAACAAAGCGCGGACAATGAATTTGGTCTGCGGATGGTCCGAGAACCCGTTTTCCCCCGCGGATGGTCCGAAACGAGTGTCTGAGTCAGTTGTTAGCAGCAATACCGTTTGCTCTATTAATCATCAAATTCGATTTCAGTGGGTATTTCATGGTTGATTCCGAATCTGGACGAGATCATTCCTCTTATTGGAGTGTCAGCAGGCATGTTGCTGGCACTTGTGTGGCCAGCGCTACTAGAAATGGTGGTGTTCCTTCAAGAATGGACGGCTAATTTCCGCACTGCCAAATTGTTACTTTACGTCGGGTTGGATTGTTTTTACATTGTTCTTGGTGTGTTTTTCGTTGTCACCGGTCTACAAGCAAATATCAGGAACTTAATAAACGGCGAAACTAGCTGAAGACGGGAATCGGTTATATATACAGTATCGGTCATAAGGGCACAAATCTTTCAAATTAAAAGCAATCTCAATTCTGTTGATACTTTCGGAAGATTTAGTCCAAAGTACGGCGACCTATACCTCTGCTTCGGATTCGAGATTTTTTGAGGGATTTTCAAAGAAGCAAATATCAGGAACTTAATAAACGGCGAAACTAGCTGAAGGCGGGAATCGGTTATATATACAGTATCGGTCATAAGGGCGCAAATCTTTCAAATTAAAAGCAATCTCAATTCCGTTGATACTTTCGGAAGATTTAGTCCAAAGTACGGCGACCTATACCTCTGCTTCGGATTCGAGATTTTTTGAGGGATTTTCAAAGAATTTTCATGTGCACTTTCAAACGAAAATATATCGAGAACCACTTAGCTTCAACTCCCACCTTCCACAATGCGGGAATTCACGTTTAAAATTGTATTCCACTCGAATATTTGTTAGCGCGTTTGAGAGAAAATTGCTTTCAAATCTAGGATTACATAGACTGCAGTATCAAAAAGAATTGATACTGAGAATTGATACTTTGAATTCAACGTGTTATTCACGCAGTGCTCCTCCAATGTTAATACAAACAGTTTCCCAGATAACGGCAAGCTGTGTAATCTATTCCTTTGGCAGATCTCCTACAATTCCACCCCATACATGGTGTCCAAATTTTGGAGTCGATTCACTATGAAATCGGCAGATATTCGAGTGAAAAATATCCATAAAATAAAATATAAAAATATAAAATAAAATCCAAACCATGATCTACTACAAAACATGATATTTTTTGCGAAGTCCCAGCGAATGGAGAGAATTGAATACGAATCACGATCTCAAAATTTCACCAATACTTGGCTACGGAAAAGTTACCTCTATGAAAGCTAAAATTTATCGGTGCTTATTTTTGTAGCCTGTTATGATAAATGAAACATTCTCTATCAGAATATCGTCTTAGATTGTATGGATGCTCCGTGGTTCTTGACATAATTTTGTTTAAGTCTGCATAGGAAAATCGCTGTAAGGTGCTCGTAAAACCTAGAATTGGCAACAATGGTGAAGTTCATTGCATTTTCTTTAGAACTATAAATTGATCAGAGATTCCTTTTGATTTGAGCTATTTATCGTCAAAATGGAAGCTAATTTGTTGACCGTTGCTGTGTACCTTATAATGTATATATGATACAGATGCATAAATTTTAAAACTTATCATTGTAGTTATGTACAATTTTAATATACGATGAAAGCAAAAGCATTGGTGCTGATGATCCCCTAATGACGCGCCGCCGAATTCGTGTACCATTCAGAATCGCAGAGGTATGGTGAATGCGAATTTGGGTAAAACAGTGGCTTGCAGAGCAAGCCGCAATACCTAGCCAGCGTTTTTTACCTTCTCAGACAAATCTGGTGCGAATCAACCCGACCCGCAGGGAGGCTCATACCACTGCACCACGTGGCCCGTGATGTGTCGTGCTTCTACCATTCACACGATCGACTCTCTACAAAGCACTGGTTAAAGTATCGAACATCGATCAAAAAGCTGCTTTCCGCTTGTGCTGTGCCTCTCACAAATCTCACATATGTTTCTCGAATTTCGCCAGTTACAGGAAGACGGAGATAAATGAGATAATGTAATGCTGCTGCCCACTGTTTAACGGTGTCTGAATGATAATCTCGCTTGAATTTTTACATATTTTATGAATACAGTTTGCTACATAGATATGTTAATGACAAGTTTTGTTTTTAGCCCTTCGGTAGCTTTTGACTGGTGGAAGTATTCAAAGTCAAAAAAAAGTCTGCGTGGGTGGTCTTCGTCGAAAACTCGAGAAATTGATATCAGGATCCTGATCAGAACCTTGAATAACACTCTATAGCTATCCATTTTCGTATGCTGCTGTGTCCAGCGAGGTGAGTAGATGGATCAGATTCAGAGCCGTCTAACGTTTATGAATAGACGCATAATGAAATGGGGCAAACAGATTGACGCCATGCTACAACATTGTCAAGTTAGCGGAGCACATGCTTAACCGCTAGCTTTAGCGGATAGACTGGCCATGAGTCCTAAATCAACAGTCCAAGATATTACCGCACGCAATAGGCTTGAAAGGAACCACACAGTAGGAACACGAGCACAACGCCCAGCAACAGCTAGGAGGTCCTGGACCAAGGATAAAAATCGACGGTAATCTTCACATGAGAGCAAGGCGTTGTACGTGCCCCATAGACTTGCAGGATCCAATCCTAGCCAACCAATGAACATAGCAAGCTTGAGAATTACGGAGGAGTAGAAGTAATAAAGTAGTAGGTAAGGCAGAGAACGTGATTACAAGAGACCAACAAATTGAACAACACACATAGATTTTCTAGCAACATAACAACTTAAGCAATTTAACAACTTGGAGCATAGCAGCCGAAACGAAGAGCTGAAGCAGAAAGGAATCAATGAGGAAGGTATGGAAATTTGTTTCAAGAGAAAGCAAGGCAAATAAGGACTGTAGAATTTGATGAGAAGGCTATCCTCTGTTGGAAAGGCTAGACAAAAGGCCACTGCTCACAGCTAGCAGTTGGAAAAACCGACTATCGCTAAGGAATGCCATATCCGTCAGACATGCCAGAGCCGCTGAGCCTAAACAGCCAGAATCAGAACCGCCATCAAGAGCACAAGAATGGAACGTACATACCTGACTGTCAATCCAGTCCAAAGAGCACTCAGAGACAAATTTAGGTTTTGGGTCCCTACCTGACATGGCCTTGTAAACAGTTCGAAAAAACCTAGCGCATTCCTCAGCCTTTTCAAGATCATCCTTCAGGAACGTCCATCGTCAGATAAAATATTAGGAATATCATCTCTAAGCTTTAGCTTTTTACTGCAATAATCGAAAAACTTCTTAGGATTTTTACATGACGAAATACGCACTTCAATACTGATTTCATGACGCAAAAGAGCCCGCTTGAATTTGCGAGCCAGCTTGTGGATATGTCTACCACATTTTTGTTTGGCATACGGAGTTTGGATTTCAAAAACCGAATTCTTTTTGGGTAAGGATCACCACATCCACTGAAGTGGAATAGCGGGACAAATTTATCAATCAAATCAAGACATATGCGCATGTGCTCATAAAACTCTTCAACTGAGCTAGATAGGCTGTTAATAAGTGAACAGTTTACAGTAGAAAGAGATGCAGTAATAGCATCAAAATCGGCAGCAGCATTGTTCCTAGAGACTTCATAGTAAGGACGAGTAGGAGGCAAGGCAGACATTTTGAACAAAACCGCGTTGTAGTCCGGTGTGCTGAAGGGGGAAGGACCCGAATATTGTTGACAGTGCTGACATTAGTAGTCAAAACAAAATCAAGAATGTTGAGGCCAAGGGTGGTTTTTTTACCAATTGTTTGAGATTGAATGAATTCACGAAATCCAGAAATAAACGCGAGCTGCTACTTGATTGTCCATTTCTATGAGACATAGAGTCCCAATCAATTGTTGGAAAGTTGAGATCACCGGTAACGACGATATGATTACTATGGGTGACACATAGTTCGCGCATGAATTCGACAAATTTGACAAAGGACGGAAGAGAACAACAAGGCGCTCGGTATGACGTGACCAGAAGAATCTTATCGTGATCAATGTCAATTTGGGTGACAACAACCTGCACCTGGCCATCGAAATCGAGGCAAGCAGTACGTTGATGAGCAATTTTCTTACGGACAAGACAAAGTACGCCTCCACCAGTGCGTATACCAGAGCGGTCGCAACGATGGACAATGTAAGAAGAACGGAAACTGAGGGTGGCGTCATGAATCGAGTTGGGCTTGCACCAACTTTCTGTAATGAGGAGCCAACCGGGTCTATGTTGCCAGAGAAAATCTAATCTGGAATTTTGTTAACAATCGAACGGGCACTAATAAGAACGAAACAACTGCTAAACGTGTTCTTGGAGAGAGAGCGAGAATTGTGAGAACCATTTTTGAACAGAGGATATCCAAGCATATCGACTAAACTTGACTCCTATGTATTAGAAGTAGAGGGCGAGGTGGATTCATGGGAGGACACTCGATATTCTCCGCACTCTTTCTGCGAAGATAGCACAACAGAAGACGGCTTGTTGGAGTGTTCAGAAAGATGCTGATCGTGACTAGGCTATTTTGCCGGGAGCTATCTCGGGTCCCTCACTTTATGGATAGCGAGGTCGCGCACCACATAGGTGAGCTTCCCCTCACTGGAATTCATCCTTCCCGTTTTGATGCGGAGAGAGCGGTCGTAATTCAATTCCTCCTTGGTGTAATCTGGTCTGGCATAGGAATGTACAAACTCCTCAGTTAGAGGCTGCCGTCCACTCCGCATATGTCGCAGCATCTTAGGACATCTTGATTCCTGCAGGAGATTTTGATTATCCTAGGCCTGCGATTGTTCCCGTTGTTCCTAACCTTCGCATGCCTATGACGTGTGATGCGACCCGCTTCAAACTCCTCGATGAGCTCATCATCTCCAGACGATAGTATTACCTCCTTAACTGCCTCATTGTCGAACGCATACGTATCGCACTCACTTGCTTTTTCGCCAATTCCAATCCAGGTTATTTTGCAAGCTTTTTCATCTACAACTTTGGAATCGCTTTTAAATTTGACTAAAGCACTGTACATAGCACTGTGATGGTGAGGAAATCCATCGCTGATCCCATCCAGCCTATCTTCAATTCCTGCAATTCTTTCGAGAATGACTTGCTGTGATTGCTGCAAAGGAATGAAAACGTCAAATATCCTATCAAGACGTGAATGATGAACTATTCATCCCACCTTTCAAGCATAGGCGCTAGCCAAACTAGAGCTTTACTTGCACTTGCCGATCTACTAGGAGGCATTATGGGACGGTGATATTACTAAAACAATGGAGATGAATCAAACGACAAACCGCACGAGGAAATTTTTTTTAATTTGGGAAGATTACTATTTAGCTGAAAATAGAGGTAAATTGAACGAGGGCAACAAGGGAGTTCAAGCGAAGTCAATCGATGAAGAAAGCAGCGAAGTCAATCGATGAAGAAAAACGCTGTGGTAAAGTACGACGTTGATGAAGAAAATCAAAAGCCTGAAACGAACCGGAAGCCAAATATAACTCAAAAGGTGACTAAACTGAAAGTAAACGACTAATGGAGGTGCCAAATGTAACGTAACCTAACGGTCAGAAATGACGTAAAACAAGGTAAATTGGAGTCGAATTGAAAGAGAAGGGCCAATAGGAGCCCATATCGAAATGACAAAGAAGAAACTTACCTTCAAATGCTAGAGCGACGTACCAAACACGGGCTTCCAACAGACCTGAGATTCAGAGCATCCAATGGAGCAGGCGCCGGCCTAGGCGGATCCTGAAATGGGAATAGGCAGCGAATGGGTGGCCTTCAAAGACCAAAAATAGGCAAGCACCAACAGAGGGAATAGAGGAGGACCGATCAACGAGGTAAGAAAAAAGAAGAGGCAAAAAGAACTAGACAACTACAATGAGAGGATGACAGAGAGCAGGACCAACACTGGTAGGCCAACTAAGAAAGGCATCGAACACTTCAAGGTGCCAAGGGGTGATCAGTCAAGACAGCACTAAAATAGACTCAGGACTGTTCTGATATACAAATAAGCCAGTGTCGCAAAACTGGCGAAACAATCGAGATACGTAACCACACCGATACAAAGGAAATCCGACAGATGCGCCTGCGACACTTTACAGACACGTTATCAAGATAGACAAGCCAATCAGACGCGGTACGCAAGCAATTAGCCGAGATAGAGCCAGAAACGTTGCAATAGTACAGGAGGGTAAGTTAGAAACGCAGACAATTACCTAAGATATGCAATTAAAACTGGACTGGTCCGCATGGAATCTGCGCTGATAGTCAGCTTAGCCGCGATACACAACTGTACGGTGTACGCAGCCAAATTAACAGCGTATGTGGGCAATTTAGCACCAAAGCCCCGCCAAAACTACCACAGAAGAAGAGAGGGGTACACTAATAATCAATAGTAACGACAGAAAACTGCTCCTACAGTAAGAATGGAGACCGAATGCGGTTAAGAAGAACGTGCAACACGGAAACTGACTACAACAGGGACCTGAGACACAGAAGTTAGAGAATGATGAACAAAGGGACGCTTTATTGAGCAAAGAATGTAACTACGAGTAACTTAGCCGAGACGTCAAATGGCGAGAAGCGACGTCGGACCGCTCAGTGCGAGCGCACGGACCAGAATGAGCGACAAACGAGTGTTACACGCAAACGCTGTACCCAACGATAATGCGACAATGCACGAGAAGCAAAACAAAAGCAAACGAAAATCGTAAAACAACACAATGATCACGACGCAATCGACAGCCTACTCGGTACGTAAAAAAACCTACCCCTGAATGAAACCTACCCGCCTGTAGGCACATGCAGAGTGTTGCTGCTGACAGCAGCAGCAAAAAGGGACGGAGCGCCTTTCCGCCGAACACCACCGCTCTGCTGCCGGTCTGCTGCTGAGTTCGGCAGCAACGCCACAGCAGCACTCCTTGGATGTTTGCCAATTATCTTCACATCGTGTGTTTTCCGTTGTTTTGTCAACGTTTCTTTCATATTTTAATTCGTTTTAGCGAATGAGTCGAAGGAGAGCGACGACGAATGGAGTGTTCCATACAGTGAGACATGCTATTCAGGTTCTCACCATCCAGAAGATTGCTCAACGTGTGGTAGTTTATCCACCACTCGATTTTGGATTTGAATTGTTGGAGTAGAGTTCTGCGATTTCACCATGAATAGTAACCCTGTAACCTGTACTAAACCCGTAGTAGAGTTCGTTCTAGCCGATTTTCGTATTTATTAGCTCTAATGCACGATGCCTGTCTCTCTTTCTATATTTCACATGCAGTGTTTTCTAATTTGTTCCGGTAGAAAGTGAGTGGTTCCGTCACTTGACGACGTTGATCTTCGAATATGTCAAAATGACCATATCGCTCGTGCACAGCGTTACCTTCTATCCTGCCAACCAATATATTATGGAGAACCTGAAAAAATGATTTATTGAATGAAGTAACATTGAGTCAAAGTTACGTAAAATTACCCCTAAAGAACGCGTTATCATCCTAACATTGTCGGGATGGCCATACATAGGCCTTAGAGGAATTCTAAACCGGTTGGCAAGGTGCCAAAGTAATTTTCGACAGAGCGGCGAGCCCTTGAAGATGAAAGTATCAGTTCATCCATATAGTGATTCTATTACCTGGAATGCTTATAGATAAAATAGGCGCATTTGATATTCCTTTGTGCTTCCGACTGCGCGAAAGGGCGAATAAACCGGCGTGAAACCCTAATCAACTGTGAAATGACAGGAAACCTTAAATACAAATATATCCAGAGAGATGTATGTGTTACTGTGTGAATAAATCAGAATACCAAACCACTTATTAACACTTACCAATCCAAAGATACCAATTCGTATGGGTGGTGGAAGATCGCTATCATGTTCCTCTAGAAAGTTCTTTTTTTGACTACTCAAAAAAACTCGAATTAGAACAATAACCCGAAGCTCCTTGGAAAATACGTATTTAAAATATTACAAATTCAAAAAATAAATATAAAACATGTACCTAATATAACAAATCCAAAAATAAATATAAAACACGTACCTAAGTCATATAATAGACTTTTGTAGTTGCCATCGACTAGTACCAAGAGGGCCAACCTTTATAATGAGATTCAATGAGAGGACATTCCCAGACACAAAAAAACTTTAAACGCAGCAAACAGAAAAACTTAACTATGTCGAACAATTTAGCAATTTAGAAAAAAAGCTGAGTATGAGCTAAAGGCCCATGCAGAGAGTTGCTGCTGACAGCAGCAAAAACGGGGCGGAACGCCTTTCCACCGAGAATCACCGCTCTGCTGCCGGTTTGCTGCTGAGTTCGGCAGCAACGCCTCAGCAGTACTCCTTTGATATTTGCCGTGTGCTGGCGTCATTTTCAAGTGATTCGTGCTAGGACCTCTAGCACGAATGACGCCCCGTCTGGCGTGGCCGACTGCTCGATTTGCTGCGGCAGGAGCACTCTGAACGATCCCCCCACTGCGGGTTTGCTGCGCAGCGCTGCCACGTTGCTGCTGACTTATCTTTCATCATTGCTGCTGCTGTCCGCACCAGCACTCTTAATGTGCCTGAACGCGCCCGAGCTGGAATGTGTATTTACCTATCACACGCACGCGCAATTACGGAATATGCTTTGAACTTCACGGCAACTATGATTACATTACAACATTGAGAAATCTTCCCAGCGGTATTATTTCGTTTGATTTCTCTAGTTTCTACAGCTTCTTGGGTAGATTCTTCAAGTTCGCCAAAAATGATATGGGTGGTTTGGTGCTTGGCCGGACAGACAAAGGATAAGAAATTTCGAGCCATTTTTGAGACTTTTGACGACGAACAGGTCGAAACGTTAGGCCATTAATAAATCTGATCCACCTACTAACAACGGCAAATTAGCATCTTCTTCTTCTCCTCCTAAGCATTTAGTCCCGCGCCGCGGAGGGGTCCGGTGTTTTTGTCAGGAGTCGCCATCTATTCTATCTAGGGCGTTTGGGAGCGTAGGTTTCACTCCCTTAATGTCGTTCTTGATAAGGTCGCCCCACTTTTTGCTAGAGGCGCCGCTTGCCAGGGGCCTGAAACTCCAGTGCTTTTCGTATTGGATGGTCATCAGGTCTTATAATATGACCATACCACCTGAGCCTTTGCTGTCGCATCTTAGGGTGCACTGGAGCTGTTCTCGTAACCGTTCTCACGTCCTCGTTCCGTGCCCTATCCAGCCTTGTCCATCGTATGCCCACATGAGCATTCTCATTTCTACAGAATGTACTTGTTTTTTGTGGGCCTTTGTTACGGACCAACACTCACTGCTGTAGGACAGCGCAGGTTTTACAACTGCCCGTATATTTTTCCTTCGAGCACCCTCGAGCACCTTCTGTCACAGAGAATTCCAGTGGTTTCTCTCCACTTAACCAGGCTGCATTTATCCTTTCCTCCACCGCATGATCTGGAGTACTATCTCTTGACAGTTCAGTACCGAGGTAGCGGAAGTGGTCCACCCTCCCTATGGCTTCCCCATAGCAGACTGTCATTGGTTCTGAGCCTCCCCCTGAGCTGATAAATTTGGTTCCGCTTGCGCTCGGCCAGAGTCCATTTTTGGCCAAAGCTTTCTGCCACTCTTGAACTCTACCCTGCAGTTCTTCTCGACTATCCGCTATCAGGACTATGTCATCCACATAGAGGATGGTCTTGAGTGGATCCTTCACCCGGTGACTGACCATGCCATCGAACGTCAGGATGAAGAAGAACGGGCTCAGCGTTCGCCCTTGTAGAAGAGTTTGACCCCTTCTCCAATCTAATTGACGTTGATGCTGGTGGACAACAGGCTGAGAAAAATGATCCCGATCCAACGGAAGCAATTGGGTTTCATGCGGGTAGATCCACTGTGGATGCCATCTTCATAGCGAGGCACGTCATGCAGAAGTGTGGAGAAAAGTGCAAAACCCGCTACTTAGCATTCCTGGACCTGGAGAATGCCTAAGGATACATCGATAAGCACTCTGGAGATCTTTGCGGAAACGAGAAGTGCCAGAGCATTTTTTATTCCACAACGTTTTTATCCCGATCAGTTACGGGGTACGTCTTTCATGATAGTCGCTCCGTCTTCATTCTACTTGGTGCTGCTCCCGCATTTGTTGAGGTTACCACACTGCCATCCTGTCTCAGTCATGAGCTCCTTGCGGAGTAGGCATATCGTCCTCGATCGCAGGCTCTTGAGCGCCACTTCCTTGCATGCGACCATCGATCCGTCTTGTGATCGTGACAGTTTTCCTCCATCAGCCGACCTGTCACACGGGCCTGACGCTGGTAACGACACCCTTTTCAGCTATTTCCAAGCTAGGCAAGGGTTTCTGCCTGGGACGGGATTGAACCCTGATCATCGAGATCTTGAGCCTAAGCTCTTAACCTCTCGGCCATCCCGCCCCCGTGCCAGAGCATTTGATCCAGATAATAAGGGATATGAAAGTCGTACCCAGGGCAAAAATCTGCACCCTGCACGGACACACAAAGAAGGTGGATATCGCGGTTGATGGGCACCAAGGATCAGCACTGAGCCCGTTTCTTTTCCTTTTGATGCTTTATAGCATGGTCGGTCACCTGGTGGAAGATCCACTAAAGGCCATCCTGTATGTGGATGACTCAGCCCGATAGCGGATACAAAGGGCGAACTACAGGGAAAGGTTCAAAGAGCAGAAAACATTGGCCAAAAAGTGGTCTTCGGCTGAACGTGAAGGGAACCAAGTTCTTCAGCTCGGAAGAAGGCTCAAAATTGTCGACTTAGGTAGACTGCTACCAGGAAGTCATGGAGAGGGAAGACTATTTTCGATACCTTGGGACTGAAATGGCGAAGGATGGTACCCTACGTCAGGCAGGTAAGAAAAGTATAAAAGCAGCCTGGGCGATGTGTAGAGAGTCCACTGGAATCCTCTGTGGCAAGAGGTGCTAAAGGGCCCTGAATGGAAAGGATCGCCAGGAGGGATGAAATAGGGAAAAGACGAGCTCAAACACCATTCAGTAGCCTATTGTATTGAAGCTGCGTGGCTTCACCACGCGAATAGGCTAGAGGAAAAACTCCTGGATGGGTGAGCTCACTTCTTCCCGGGTGGTGGAGACGGCTAGCGATAAGGATACGGAAGACAACGATGATAAAGCTTATCTAAGCACAGTACTTTGAAAGACATTAACCACGACAGCTGACCACCAAGCAACCTGTACCATAAGCTCAAGCCTAAGCTTAAACCTAATCATAACCTAAGGCCCTTGTTATACGTTCGCTCACCCCCCAGCGTAACTCGTCCATTCAGCATCAGACACCGTGGGGCCAGAAACGTTTGTGCGAGTTATCACGTCAGACGCTAGCGTGATGACGCTCACGGGCTGTTATGCAGACGCTCGCGCACCTTCCACGCTCTAGTCGCTGCGCATTGCACTGCGATTGACCCCTTCGCTGGGGGTGGGTCGATCACCTCGCGCATTGCTCTGTATGCTTCGGGCGCGTGTGTGCATGCGTCGCGTGCTCAGCGTCTGAGGTTAGCGGCGCATGCGATCACCGCTCGCAAGTCGCAGACGCTCACTGCGAGCGAATGTATAACAAGGGCCTAAGGAAGGAGCTCTGGGGTGGATGAACCACTGGTGCCTTGCAGTGGAGAGTATGAGCGATAACGGTTGAACAAAAACGATGTTTAAGATTATCTTAGGTATTGCAAAAACGAGGCGATAAAGGGATTCGACCCTCATCCGTCGTGCAGCAGCGCCCATCACTGCCACTCAACCGTTTCCACTGTAAGAAATACTCGTCAGCGCCGCGACTAGATATGCAGGCGCGCGCAATTCAAACTGCAATCACGGGCTTCAAATAGCTCACATCAAAGGAAAGGTGTATCGTGCAGTTGTAAGACCGACGCTGATCTATGGCAACGAGTGCTGGCCCGTAACTAAGGCCCTCAAAAACGCATGCACTCTGCGGAAATGAGGATGCTCAGGTGGACATGCGGGAGGACACGGCTGGATAGGGTCCGATACGAGAAAGTCAGCGCGGTTTGAGGACAGCTCCAGTGCACCTTAAGATGCGTTAGCAGACTCAGGTGGTTCGGACGCGTTGTGAGAAGGCCTGAAGATCACCCAGTGTGAAAACTGGAGTTTACCGGAAAGCGACCACGAGGTTCACCCAAGAAACGGTGGAGCGGCATATTCTAGAAGGACCTCAAGGAAGTTGGTGCAACGCTCCATGACGCCCAGGATAGATGTAAGTGGCGACTATTGGCGAGGACTGTGGACCCCGCGACTGCGTGGAGCTAGACGCTAAGAGGATGATGATGACATCATTTCCTACTAACCTTCTGATTCTACAGATTACCTAGACATTTTCTTTGTTAGCGCTTGTCCCGTTCTGAAACAGAGTTCGTTACGACCATTCTCTGGGGCCATGCCGCTCTATCACGGGCGTTTTCTCGTTCAATTCCTTCTACTTCAGGTCTACCTGTGTCGTGTCCGGTCAGCGAATTCTTCGAATCACGTAGACATGCTTTCTCGATAGAATGAAATAGACTTCACATTTCCGCATGCCGTTCCAGGAACACTGTTTGTTTGTATTCCATATATTTTTCCATTCGGAGTGATAAGCATTCACTGTTCCATAACTAGAAACAGACTATTTAATCAATGCAGTGTTATCGCAATTGTTGATTGCCTTCCAGTTGCACTCGACTTTACCCAACGACTGACCCAATCCGATCATCCATTTCCGATTTCCGAGAATCTCATCGCTCGCCGTTTGACGCCCGATCATTGATGGGTTTTACTGTTTCTCTTGTTTTCCTTTTTTTCTATGTTTGATTCTTCTGCTGCTCTTTTCTGGTCTTTGTTCTTGTTATATGTAGGTCAGTGTTTGCTAACATTGTGTTATTTTGAAACATTCTTTTGCTGTTTCTTTTTCTCCTCAATCAATTTTTAAAAATAAAAAAGAAATTAAATGAAGAATTGAATTCAGTTAGTTTTAAATTTATATATTCGATTCAAACTTGATCTAAATATTTAAATTATAATCAACTTTTCTGAAAATTTAAATCCAAACATGATAAAAGTTTGAAATGCATTTACTTTAAGTTTTTGAATAAAAAATTGAATTGAAGGGTAACTTTTAATTGAAGTGAATTCAAGTTTATTACTCAAATGTTCTTCAAATTTAACTGAAGAGAAAAAAGAAACAGAATCTCGAAACAACAAAAGTAAGCTTCAAAATATCACTATAGTAGCGGACATCGACATAGAACTGGAGGAAAGTCCGAAAAAGCACAATAGAAAGTTCAGACATGCAAATAAAATCACAAATGAGCGCAGCCTTCTGGAGCTTTCTAGGACTAGTTACTCAATTCTAGTCGCTACGCTCCATGAGCAGAATCGATCAAATGTATAATTTGGGAAGAGGAGCTTATCACACTGCCAGCGAAGTTCTCGTTGGAAATACAAAAAATGCTAATAAGAGCCATATGTCTGACATCTATTTGTTCCACATTTCCTTCCTCATAAATGCTTCGTGCAATCACCGACGAGTTACGAGTCGATTTTTCCATTCTTGAAGTTCACGTGAAGCCGTGCGGTGCACTCTAAAGAGGCGCCACCGACACAAGCACGTCGAGCGACCCGTCCCGGATAACCAGCCTTCCATATCTTCGGGTCAGTAGGTGCCAGTCTTGTCTGGGAAGCTAAATACTTTGAGTTGGTATAGCAGCTGGTCCTCGCAAGTCATTGTATGGGCCAAATACGCATTCATCATGTCTCTATGGTGCGTCTATATGTAGACGACTGATCAACGCCGGCACCTTTACTATTTACCTTCTACCTTAAACTCCACTTCGGTATGTCATCATCGAACACATAAGATGTCTTACCACAAGAAAACACTTGCTGCAGGCACCTCAAAGTAGCTTCGCTGAAAAGGCAGTGCTTGTCATCAGATTTTGTATTCACTTCAGTATTAACCGACTGATACTGGTACTACGTGCTTAATATTGGCCAGTCATTTTCCATCTCTGGAATCAATCTGCTTTTTTAGCCATCCTTCATTTGAGCCGAGTAGACATTTACTGGAATCCAATCCAACAACAGCCTCACTCCTACAACCACTTGTAAGTTTACAGACCGCAATCTTCGGCCCTATGATCGTGGTCGCGATTTTCGATCGCCCTGAGCTCGCAAAGCATTGAATCACGATCTAAACAGCCACGTTGTGACAAATCCAAGGCTAAAATTACTTGATATAATTGAACTTAAGCTGCATCCCTGGGTTCACAAATGAGTCATGCTCACGCGAGTGTTCATCCTGAAATCACAGAACAGGATATCAGTACGCTTTTGGGGGCTTCCACACTCTTGAGGGGCTTTTTTGCATCTTGTCTTGACTATATTTTCACATCTTCGGCGCTAATTCTAGGGCAGCTTCTATGGTTTGAAAACTTCACAGTGATCAGACCGCAGTTTACTCAGCTCTATTCCCTTTCCCCGGCATTAAAGACGCGGAGGTCAACTGAATTGTTCCTCCCCAGATCTGAGTCCAAAAGATAAAGCGAAGTTCTTCACCATTGGAGCCGGGCGTGCTTACCTACACCTTGCCGAAACTTGACCGCCGAACTCGGCGGCTTCCTTCAGTTCACTTTCATCTGCTTAGGTAATTCGGGTTTGAGCGGCCACACTACAACGCGTCTTCTATCTGTTCACTTAGGTAACTATGTAGGCTCATTTTGACTGATGATGCTGTTTTATGTTCATGACTGTTGTGTTGTTCACTTTTTTCACGCCTGTCTTATACAACGTGTACAAATAAATAAAAACTTGTGCCAATGTTTGATGAGGTTTACAATGATGAACTCTCGGGATCCTGGACCAAAAAAGAATTCATTTTTTGTTCCCGTGAAATTCAACTGTAACCGGTCTTGTCAAAGTTCGACTGAGATCGGGCAGCTGACTTCCGCCTTGCTGCTAAACGGCGGTATTAGGATCGTATCATAGTTGAATTGTAGGAAGAGACGCTTTAATGGTTTCGGCGATATTGCATCACGCTCTCGTTCGTCGCACTGAGTGCAAACAGTCTCAGCAACGCAGCGAAAACTTTCTAACAGAAAAAATTTTTGTGCTTGGCGATACCCCTAAACATTTAAAGCTAACAAGAGGAGGACTCGACCACACCGTAAACCCACGAACTTTTGGCCGTCTGAATTCAGCTAAGTAGCCAGACTTATAGAAATAAAAAGAGGTTGGTTGGAGCCCTATCCTTTCTGGATTCGCTGCTCGTCTGGTTGTCGCTGGGAAGATTTCATGTCACAGAATGTGGGGTCCTTGCTATATAATGAGCGAAACCCATTTGCTTATTTGGATGGATGGATGGATGGATGTCAATTCATTTTTCAAATAATTGGTGGTGGTTTTGTCACTGCTTATCACTGAAATCACTTTGAAAATCACATTATACATTTGATAACGCACCTACACTTCATCTACCCTATATTGTTTGCCGAGGTCAGTCTTATTTCATTTGAAATGAATCGAGCCAAGGGGGCGGGATATTGAGTGAGTGAACGTGGAATAAGCTATGGAAGTAAGTGAAAACTCAGTGAAGATGTTGAAAGTGCGTCAAAACTTGGAACACTGTTGAAATTTTAATTGATGGAAATGAGGCTTAACTCGGCACGCAGTACAGAATAATGTATTTATTTATTTATTTGACAAAGCTGACGAGGAGACGTTTGGCGGCCGATAGGCCGATGGACGGCTGGTAAGGTATTACGCAAATTCATTCTGTAGTGCATTCGTATGGTTTCAAAGACGATAATTGTCGGCTAGGGTTACATGCGCTCTTCTCGAGCTTGTCGCTTCCACCACCAGTGAACCGGTTTTCTCTTTCAGAACTTTTCACTTCTCTACGATTTATGTCATTCGAGTGATAATGACCCTTTGTAGTTGCCGAACATGTTGGCGTATCAGTTCAATTTTTTCCGCATAAAACGCATAAAACGCTCGTCACTGTCTGTACCCTTCAGCGACATTTTGCGTTTTTGGAACCATTTCCGATGGCATCCTTTTTAGATAACCTTGCGCACTACTAGTTTATCAAGCTTGTCACAAGGAGTATATGATAACACACAATTACGTATAGCCTCTCAACTTTTTGCCATAAACGAAGCGTGAAATAATGAAATATGAATGCCGTTAATTGTATAAACCTCTTTTAAATGCTGCAGGTTGACTAAAGGACACTGATTGTTGTTACGCAAATATGTGCACAGCTGTAGGCACGCTATCTGTCAAACACCCTACTTGTTCAAGATGTCACACAAACAGGCATTTGGTTCAGAAACTCTTTTCTGTTGTCCTGTTTACTGTTAATCTGTATGTCTTTCCTGCTACATTTTTTCGATGATATGTTGCTTCCACAATACACGGACTTTACCGTGGAATAAACACCAGTTGAAAGTAAGGGAAAGAGCAGAAGTATCACCAAGTACCGACTTTTCGAGGGAGATGTGTTTAATATCTGCTGAGCAGAGAAAGCAATCAAGGTTTGCTAGTTTGCTACTTATGTTAAGTGAATGGCTCTAAAAATTAGTAAAGCTTGAGCAGTTACATAGCTGTACTGTCAGCGTGACGTTTATGACGTTTAAATGTTTGAAAAGCGAAGTGTGGTGTTCTTCTCATCGAACAGACACGTCCCATCTTCACCATTACTTGACGTATCTATGATTCCCCTCTGGTCTTGAGTTTACAGTTCATCAATTTATGACAAGCCTTTCAATTTCAGTTTTTTCTTTGTGTTGAGTTAACTCTTTATCAAGCTTACGTGCAAAGTTACTGTGTAGTCCCCTACCAACGATACAGTTTCGAAACCTTTGGAACTAGCTTCTCGCTCTCGATGGGTAGAAATACCGCTCTCGATGGGTAGAATGTATGTACTCCCTTACTATTCTTGTTTCTTGATGGACGAATTCAGCTCTAACGCGCTTGCAAAGGCAACATTTACCTTCGGCAGTGCATCTAGAGGCACGGGAGCTTGAGGGTAACGGCACTGTGGTCAATCGTACATTCTTGTGCCACTGGTAATGTTCGGATATAGTGAATAGTCCTCACAAAACCGGTGAACCTCACGCGATGAGCCATAAAACGTGGTACTTTCAAGTGTAAGCGGCCACCGAATTGTGGACAGATTCATTTCTCGTAACACAAGACAGTTAGAACATTTCTCTAAAATGCTTGCCAGTGATCGCAGAAAAATGAAATGAGAAGCTGGACTATTATTAGGACAACCACTTTGGCTGGTTTCGGAGTAGTTAACTAAACCACTCTTATTCTTCATAATAACCATAGTAACCTATTGCTGTTTATAATAATCTATCACTATCTACCCAACAGTCTTCCAGTTCATAATAAGTAATTCTATTCTCATATATCTAACACCAGCCTTTAATCGGCCTATCGGCCGCAATTGTCTGTTCACCAACTCCGAAATAAAGAAATAAACACTCTAATCTATATTTCTTGCCAAGCTAAGTCACCGTTCGTTCATTTGGAATTTCGACACTGTTCTACTGAA
This sequence comes from Nippostrongylus brasiliensis, assembly GCA_030553155.1. NCBI lineage: Eukaryota > Metazoa > Nematoda > Chromadorea > Rhabditida > Heligmosomidae > Nippostrongylus > Nippostrongylus brasiliensis. The sequence goes on along the minus strand of CP130733.1, from coordinate 30,076,039 downwards.
TTGCACTCCGGTGGTCAAAGAAATTCTCTCTTTTCACTTTGGCTCAAACAGCCAGCAGAAAAGTAGAAACGTTGTTCTTACTCTACTGGTAGAATGTTCAAAGATGTCAAATTGTTCTCGAATTCAAATGTGTACTTTCAAATTCTCCAAACTCTTACACCAATCTGAGAGCGAGAATGCTTCCTCTACCTGCAATCACCCCTCTCCCTCCCTCCCCCCCCCCAAATCACGTGGCACCTAGAATCGTCATCAGCATAAAAATAACCTACCTAGACCAATTCGAGCCGAATATGAAATTTCACCCTGACCACCTCTATTATTAGATGAAGTAAGAATGATTTATCATGGGAAGTGATTTTCAAAATTATTTCAGTGATAAACGGGGATAAAACCACCACCAACCGCCACCACCACCATTCATTTGAAAAATGAATGTAACAAACAAACATACATACAAAGGCTGGGTCTCGCTTATTATATAGTAGGATAGGGACGCCCGGGGTGCAGTGGTAAAAGGCGCTACTGACACCCGTAAATTCGAGCGATCGATCCTACATGGTCAATCCCGCTTGGCGTTCTTTCCTTCCATGGTCGGATAAATTTGCGCAAGATTTGCCTGGTAACGTGAAACTAGTGACATATACATATAGCGGCTGGCTCGCATTCACCAAGCCTCAATGATTTTGAATTGGAGACTCAACAGTGATTTTGAAGTCGTCGCTCATAGGTGACTGATCAACGCCGAGCACCTTTAGCGTTACCTTGTCCGTATCTGTCCAGCATACATATTACACGACCGTTAGGGCTTGCTCAGACGACGCGCGTCAAAAATGCAAAATCGAAGCTCAATCGATAATTAACGCACTTGATCGAATTTGCTCTTTTGCATTAGTGGCGCAGTCCGGTTGCGCCTCATATAGGCAAACTTACTGGTCGCTCAGGTTTTTTAGAAGGCTGCTATTCCTTATTAATGGAAATTTTGACAAAATTCACTTTTTTCGTTCAATTTCTTTCCCATGTGATTATATGCCTAATTTTTTTTGCCTATATGAGGCGCAACCGGACTGCGCCACTAACGCAAAGGAGCAAATTCGATCAATGACGTTAATTATTGATTGAGCTTCAATTTTGCATTTTCGACGCGCGTCGTCTGAACAAGCCCTTAGCTAAGAGTACACAGTGACTACGATACCGCAACAAGGAAGAACGTCCAAGCAGAAATAGCTGCCATGGTACACCAGTTGCCGCTTTGACGTTAGGTTTGCCCATTGTCAGCGTCGGCAACATTGCCCATAGCAAGAGAGTTCTCTGCTCTAGACTACTATGTGTCCCCCGTTATGATTTGCCCTGAATAAGTCGCGCGGATATGTCATTTTAATAATGTTGAAATTGCGTACTATACGAGCCAGCTTTGGCCCTTGTCTCTAGACTCCCTATCTTCTCTTCGAAGTGCGGGTGAGGGACAGCTGCAAAATGGTATCCTACGTGACCCCATTAACGAGAATGCTGTGGTTATTTTCTAACGGTCTGAGCAGCCTTAATTATGCGCCATGCACCGATCGCGTCATGGTCAACGGTCCGTTGACCATCGTTCCCTTCTCAGCTGAACAAGCTTCTCTCATCATTTTTTCAATAAAAATTTCTCGCAGCAAATTGTTTCGTTTGAATATTTGACTGCAATCCCATACTATGAATAATCAAGGAACTATTTTAATCGTGTTCTCCCTTGTATACTTCACAGAATTTTCCTCACTCCACGCGCTCGAAATCCCGAAATCGTTAACTATTCTTATGAAGTCGAGATTTAATTCTATCAAAAGTGTAAAACTTTTATAGTAATTCGGTTGCGCAGTTATCCACAGCTCGTAAATACTAAGGACGGTATGATGAGGTCGACCTCATTAACTCGCCTTTCTACCGAGATCAACGAGAGCTCACTTCACACCTGGAAATTTTCACAATTTTCAAACGATTTGTAAACCAGAAGATAGATCACGTTATTGTGATTCCAACCATGTGTTTCTTATGCAAAACTAGTAAAGCGTGCTTCAAAGATCCGCATCATCGCAATTTGTTTTGTTTCTGCTGTGGGTCAATGTTTGGTTCGAAGAAGCAAAAAACCAACGCAGCGAAGAGGTTGCGAAGAGCATAAGCTCTATCTGACAGTGCCTGGGTGACTCAGTGATTCAAGAGTGGACCACCAGTTGGGGATCAGAGGTACATACAATCCCAAAAGGGCACGATCCAGGTGATGGAGTTTTTTGCCTCCATCACCTGGATCGTGCCCTTTTGGGATTGTATCGCATTTACTAGCTATAATCGCACTCGAAATTAGCATTGTCATTAGATATGGCGCAAAGGGCAATACAGAACCGGACATGCTGGTCGGGTACCAATTTACCCAACCCCGGATTGAGAGAAGGTATAAGGTTTCTCATGGATTTACGGTTTTACCGATCTTTGAACATCAATCGATAGAGCTCGAGCTACTGAGCTTAAATATATGTATCTTCACAAGTAATTTTGGAACGCTCCAAAGCGGCTTCTTCGAGAAGGGATCAAAAGATATGTCCGGTACTGTGCTTACTAACACTTACATATCACTAATACCGACGGCAAGCCACCCAAATCGATCTCATATCAAGAAACGAATGTCTGGTTCGGGATCAGTATCCCAAATAACCTCCCTTGACCACGTATCAGCTAATTCGGTGTACTCTATAAAACACGTCACACGGTAGAAGACGGTCGTGCGTGGCGTGAGCTGATTCTGATAGCACGTGTAAGTTGGATGTACTATTTTATACTCGCATCATACTTGGTGAGGTGGCGGTGTTGCGGTCTCCAGAGCTGATGTACCTGCGGTGAAGTGAGTTCCTCTTCGATAAGCGCACTTAAATTGAATGATGCTACCTTACTAACCCTTTTCTCAAGTTTTCGTAGGTACAGTGATGTATCTACCAATGCCGGCAGCAAAGAGCTCGGGCAATTAACATGTTGTTTTCATAAATGATAGTTATGCCACGTTTTCCCGTCAAGTGATGCGTTTATCACCTTAGCATTTTGTAGAGGAATGCCGTTGTATAGCTGCATTTAAGCACAGTAGTGCAGAAAAGCTCATTTCATGCTATGGAGTTCAGACATTCCCAATTTTCGCTTGTTTGAGTGTTCACTATTTACCCCTTACAGGCCTACGTGGTGCAGAGGTTTGATGCGCTACTGGTATCCTGCAGATCATCATATAAGCCGAATACGCATTCACCGCGCCTCTGCGATTCTTAACTGTACACGAATGTGGCGACGCGTCCCATCGCGGGACTGATCAACACCGATACCTTTACCTTTTACCTCGATCTTTAGGCTCTTAGGTGCTGCATGAGTTGGACTGGTGTAGCTGACGAAAAATTCCCTTATGCACTACTTTTCTACATACGCCTGTATTTATTTGCCTTACAATTCCTGTCCATTCGCTATGTTACAGGACTGTTTCATTTTGCACTCTTGCGACTCAGATTCTTTTTCGTAAACTTCTACCGAAACCATATCAGAGGGGCTCTCAGCTAACTCCTGATAATTTCTTGTGGTTCTGACAATAATTTTCAACATAAAGACTTTCTATTTCGTGAAGTCTTGGAGTGCAATAAGTGAAACAGTCCTACAACTTGGATATAAACGAATTCGAGGAATAATATCTATCTCCGAGGTTAAATGAAACCAATAACAACTATATACAATAAAACCTTGCACAAAGTCAACAATAAATGGAAGAGATTCTAAAATAAAGACAATCAATTCTAAGAGAAATCCGTCCGGCACTATTTAAGATGTTGTACCCCACGTGTATTCTGAGGCGTATATCCCACGTGTGTTCTGACTTTACTCACGACGCACACTACTTTGTCGCTAGAGCGGCATGCAGAAGGGGAAGGAGGAGATCTGAATCGATCAGTGCATAACCCAGCGAACCCTATACGGATGACCTCTAACGATGGCAACTCAGCAGAGGCGCTCGAATGAGCTGCATGGCTTCAAGCTGAGGGATTTTTACAAGAAGTTGGATTTATCCGACTTAGAATTCAACGAGTGGATTACGCGGGATTACTGTCGAATTCGCCCCATTGTCGTAGGTGCGAGAAACAGTCAGCTCAACAACACACACGTGGGGTAAAAGGTAAAAGGTAAAGGTGGCGGTGTTGATCAGTCCCCTGAGGACGCACCGACGCGTTCGCGTTCCATTCAAGTCGTAGAGGCATAGTGAATGCGCATTTGGCCTATACAATGACCAATGGGCCAGCCGCTATACCACTGTCGTTACCTTCCCAGTCACTGTCGTTACCTTCCCAGACAAGTCTGGTACCAATTTCCCCGACCCCGGAGGGATGGAACGCTTGGTTAGCCCGGGACGGGATCGATCGCTCGACCGTGCGGGTGTCAGCAGCGCCTCTTACCACTGTACCACCGCGGGCTCTTACACGAGGGGTACAACATCTTAAATAGTGCCATCCGTCCGGCTTGAAACGAAAGGCGCGAATGAAACTCTTAAAGGCCCCTTCAGAGTGCTGCTGCTGACAGCAGCAGTAATGATGAAGGATAGGCCAGCAGCAACGCGGCAGCGCTGCGCAGCAAACCCACAGCAGGGGGGTCTATTCAGAGTGCTGCTGCCGCAGCTAGCAGCCAGCAGCAGTCAGCAGCAGCAGCAGCACGAAATGGTCTCGGTTATTTTTTTACTGCCGCAGCAAATCGAGCGGTAGGCCACCAGACGGAACGTCATTCGTGCTAGAGGTCCTAGCACGAATCATCCGAAAATGACGTCAGCACACGTCATTTTCACGAGAACCTGCTGCTGTGGCGTTGCTGCCAAACTCAGCAGCAAACCGACAGCAGAGCGGTGGTTCTGGGTATAAAGGCGCTCCGCCCCTTTTTTGCTGTTGCTGTGAGCAGCAATACTCTGCATGGGCCTTTATTCTAACTCTTATCATGCTGAAGACTGTTATCCTAACTCTTATCATACTGCATCATGGTGGCTTATCCTTGGCCAGGCATAGATGAACATACGACCGCAGGTGGGAAGAATTAAACTCCATGTGGACTGAGGGTGCAGGGTGATAGTCTGTAACATTACGCCAACTCTAAGGCGTTATCGTTGTCATATCTTCTATTGTTCCTGATCAACTCGGTCACGGTTGACATGTAAACACTACACTATTGTTCACACCACCGAAATGAAACAGAGATAAATATGACAATGTAACATGTTGACCAGCATCCTTGCTATATAATAAGCGAAACCCAGTTGTTTATACGGACGGATGGATGGTGTTTGGATGGATGAAATATGGATGGAAGCCTATTTCGTTTTCCAAGTGAGAGCGGGTGGAGGTGGTTGTATGGAGGTCTACTATTGAAATTATTATGACTATCACATTGTACAAGAACACCTCCACACTTCATTCGCCAGCCGATTAGCGGCCTATCGGTCGACCCAAATAAATTGAAAATCTCGCCGCTATTCCGCTTATTACACTTAAGATAAAAATTTCTCGAGTCTATCTTCCCAAACTTCATAGTAAGGAGTTATTTGGAGTATGATCACGAATCTAATTCCCATTTGGATTATCTGATTTTTACGAAGAGAACCACCCAAGTCGTACATAAAGGTGGTCACGTCAGAAATTCAAATTTAACTCAACCTTCCAGGAAGGTTATTTTGCGTGCTGGTCACGATTCCAGGTGCTATTCGGTGCTATTCGGGTTGAGAGGAGAGGGCTGATTGCAGCAAGACCTCGGATTCGTAATCAGCATACAAAATAACCAACCCAGCTTGCTGCCCCCCCCCACTAACCCACATAACACCGAAACAGAACGCCGAATAGTTTGAGATGTTGAACCTTCTTCACGGAGGCTGTTTGAGGACTGAAAGCAGTTCTCTACACTATTACACTAATTCTTTATTTGAACCACGTACTTAACAAAAGTGAAATGAAACAGACATCTAAATCGACTCGCCTGACCACGGAACGAGGTATTTGCTGATATAGCTCGATTTGAAAAGTCATACTTTATACCAGGCATTACAAGTTGGTGGTGGAAGGCCAGAGATTAGTTTCGAATCTGGCATCTTCCGTTAATGCTTACCAAATCTCCTCAGAGAAAACTGTACCATTCGATCATTTACTGATACAAATTTTTGGCACCAAAACCTGGAATCAGCGAGGTGAAAGAAAGCCCGCATGCACCCGTACGGCCGCTCAATTGGCCCTCTACCAACCAGACTAACCGAAAAATACTCCCATACTTCCGGGATCGACTTAAACTGTAAACGCGGTTGGTTTGTTGATGTCGCGTTTCGGCGGATGTTCGAAGACGTTATTGTAGGTTAGTTATCGTCTTAGTAGTTAGAGATTTCATAAGTACGTACTCAAAAAGCATATGGCAAGTATAGTTTGCTCGTACATTCGTGGATTTGTGGCGGCGGCAACTGTTTGGAGCTGTAATCACGTGAATCCACGCTGATTCAATCATTCTTTGCTCGATCGCAGCGTACCATCTCTGAGTTGAGCGAGGCGGACTGTTTGTATAGGCATTAATCGCCACTTTCTCACACCCGCTAAACCCGATTCGTTCACTCGCGACGCTTCTCTCCCGCTGTTTCGCTGCGGTTTCTGCCATTTATCGTTCTGCCGAGAAGCGACCCGTTATCATTCGTAGAGCACTTGATGTGAAACGTTTTTTCCGAAATCGTAGTCATCACCCTCATTGTGCTATAGCGTTCAGAGGAGACTCTTTCAACCAATTTCGCCCAAATTTGTCATGGTAGGGTTACTTAGCGGAAACAGCTGATTTCGGGTATCCATTTTCGGCTTTTCCTTGAAACTGACGATATCCTTAACAAAGAAGGCCTCATTTCCTATTTTTGCCGGCCATTAAAGTTAGAAGTAAAGGTGTTGGTGTTGATCAGTCCCCTATGGACGCGCCACCACATTTGCGTTTAATCCAAAATTCAGAGACATGGTGGATGCGAATTCGGCCTAAACAGTAACGAGGCAGATTTTCCGCTGTGCGTGATGAAACCATCTAAATATCGCTTCAGTGCAACACCTTTCGAACGTAACCATTTCAGACATTAAAAAACATGGTCAGAATCACAATAGCACGTTCTAGGCTGTGGTCCCCAAGACACTTGGAAATTCTGAAAATTTTGAGATCGAGTTGAGCGTTCTTTGACCTCTCTGCAACGACGAGTTAATGAAATCGACCTCATTATCTCGCCGTAGATAATTATACCGGTTACGTGTACCCTGAACTGAATCGCAACAAAAATTTTCAATACCTAAACTGAATCAAACTTGAAGAGTGGAGCTGAAGACGACAGATTTTCTTTCAGTTCACAGAAACTTCGAGGTCCGACCACTCGAATTTGGAGAGTGTTAAAAAGTGAATTTGCTAAAGATCACGGTTGGTAGAGCTCCAAGTTATTAAGTCGCAAAGTTCTGTTCTTCTGCCGCGCCACTTTAATATTTCAGATTTAAATCAAATTCGAAAGCCACGGCGAATAATCGACGAGCTGTTCTTTCGAGAATAAGGAATTGTTCCTCTTCTCGCAAAGTAGTTTTTGATAATTTCTCGTGATTCTAAATTTTTTATGAAGCAGTAACAACAATGAACCTACTCTCGAAAGTGTACGGGGTCTGTACTACCGTTTCAGTTTGCTAGGAAAACTCAAGTAAGCAGTTCGAGAAAAACTGGGAGTACGTTCGGTGCTTTGTCTGATGCCACAGCACCTTATCTCAATAAGGAGACCAGTAAAAAAGTTAAAGAGACGATGCTGGCACATGGTTCTGCAATCATTGTGTTAAACTGATGTCGTTCCTTGCAACCTTCAAGCATTTCTTTCCCATCTTGCTTCTTAGCTGAGAAAAGAATTACCAAAATCGAAGAAGTAATAAAGACAGTCTGCGACTTATTTGGCTTCCAATCTGCTCAGTTCTGCAAATAGAGGATGGCTGACCGGCCCGCCAGCAACGCTACTGTTTTGATTAACGGCGATGGTTACACCGTACAATAAAACACCTTGTGTGCTGTATAAGAAATCAATGAAAAAGTGAATGTTAAACGGCTAAAGACTCTCTTCCCGCCTTATGTTTTGACGAGATCAATGATTTTTACGCTTCGCTCAATGGAAATTTTGAAGGCGAGAATTCTGAAAGATTTTGCATGTTGCAGCTTCTTCCTGGCTGAAGTCTTCTGTGATTAAAGGCTGTGGCCGCGATGATCAGGTGAGCTTTAGCGATTTAGGGTTTTGATTTCTTTTTGTGTTTTTCAGTATCTTGAGCGTACTTTTTCTCTCGAAATGAATCGCCGTTGACATTTGGTCTATCTCCCTTGAAGCGTGACTTTCAGCCGTCTGTGCTTATAGGGTCCATCGTGGTCATAATTTTTAGGTTTCTTTTCAGGCGTTTGCCGCAATATTTTTTGCGCATTTGCCATAATATTTTTTGCGAGATTGTTACGAGGGATGACGGTATCAACACTCAAATGAAAATGATCATGGAGGCGATTCGATAATCTGATAACTCCATTTCACTTTTCATTTCCCATTATGTTTACCTTCGTCGTCGTCGACACATGCTTGCTGTTCCTTCGTTGGAGCATTCTTGTAAACGTTGAAGTGTAACCAAGAGGAAAAAAGTCATCAACTCACTTTCTCAGGAGCTCTGTCGAAAGAACTTTTCTTTCTTGAACTAACAAATCATTGATCACGTAAAAATTCCTTGGCTAAACAATGGGTTCTTGTTAACGCTGAATATGCATGTTTTAGAAGTTCCTACGCATGGTTCAGCCTGCTGAAGGCGATGTGTGGGGTCGGCGTGTTCGCGCTTCCGGTAGCCTACAAACAATCTGGCTTATGTGTAAGCGACAAGATCAAATATTGCTCCCACGGGTCACCTTTTGACCGGTATGGGTCCTGTGTTAGATTGGTCGATAAAGATCTTCTGCCTGTAAATATCTGATAGCTCACTTTGAGCAGAACAAAAGAGTCTTGAATTTAAATCTTCTGTAGATTGTTTACATTTAGGTTGGTACAGCTCTAACCGTTCTCCTTGGAATAGCAAACGCCCATTGTATGCTGAAGCTCGTGAAATGCTCTCAGTATCTCTGCAAATTGTAAGTTCTGGCGATTTATCTCAGTAGAAGCCTTCGTCCAGTTTTCTCACTTTCTTCATTTGCCTAGCTGCAGTACTATTATGCAGTACTTCAAACTCTATTATATGTAGGATTGAAGACAAAGACAACGAGAAGTCGTCGCCGGATTCAAAGAAGGGACAGCCAGATGCGGTATGATTTTAGTGAGAGTAATTAGTACGAAACTGTAGTGAACAACGTGAAATGGAACTGCTGGAAAATCCAAGATCTGTTTCTGAATCCGTATCCGATGCTTCATATTTCAAGGAAACATCCAAGTCAGAAAAGAGCTCAAAATCGAAACGCGAACAATCGAGAAAAGATCCTAAGAAAGGGAAAGAGGATAGGAAGCTTTTAACGACCGTCACCGTCGAGTGTGAGAAAGAGCAACTGGTGAGGTTAGCATTTTGACTAACGGAATTTCCTTGGCACAAGAACATTCTGGTTGGTTACTATATTTGTCGTTAAATAATTGTGAAATACAGAAAGCAGGAAGCACTATGAAATCCGTCGAAGGGCTCGCAAACGACTCCAATGCGTCCAAAGCGTCAGCGAAACATGAAGGCGGAAGGTTTAAAATTTTCACTTCGATCTGAATGCTCGTTAAACCGGACTGTCTCCTTTTGGAAGTTCACTACGTTTCTGATCGTAGTGAACTCCTGAAAATGGGGCGGTCGCGACTATGATCTACCACTACCCACTCATCTGGCATGGGCATGACCATCATTATTTGTCTAGGAACGGTGACCGCTGCTCTGAAGAAAATGAAAAGAAAGTAGAAAATGACAAGGCTCATTCCATTTCAACGTTATCAAAAAATGACGTGGAGCTTGGGACCACGTAAGCGGATTTTTGCGTACACACACAAGTTTACGACAATCCTGATGCGATTTGCTAGATATTGGTCCCAACACAAAGGAAACTTTCCCGGCATTTTGGCATGAAAAGGGACCAAATATCTAAGAAGGGGAAGCTAACGACTTCGACCACTGTTCTGGTTGCTGTTGCACACTGGCTTTACTGCCTCAGCGCAGTATGAATAATCATACAGATATCGGGTGAACCAAAAGTTCTGTCGCTTTTCCTTGTCCAACTTCACCCTTTGTCTTCTAAATGGTGATTCATGGAACTCTGAAGTAAAGTCGATTTTACTCAATGATCTTCAATGGTCTAAGTACATTTATTAGCAACCTGCTTAAGCCATCATCGTTCTTTGTTTGTAGAAGCCAAAAACCGTCTTTAATTATAGACATCCATATTGCTCTGTAGCCACGTTGAAGCACTGTTTCTTACAATGACGAAAGAGCCAAAAACCGTCTTTAATTATAGACATCCATATTGCTCTGTAGCCACGTTGAAGCACTGTTTCTTACAATGACGAAAGAGGATACAAATCGTAGAACATTTCGGGATTTTTCCAGCTTTTAAATAAGTTTGAAACTAGGCTCAATCTGGACTTTTTTTTTAAATATATCCGAGCTTCAGAAAGGTATGGGACACATAGTATACATACATCTCCGTTCGGAGAAAACCCATCCGAACAGAACTGCACTGAAAAAAGGACAGAACTTTTGGTATACCCTAATACTTTTGATGCTTATTATAATAAATGAGCATAAGATGTCCTTGTGTACCAGACATTGCGTACGGAAATCGCTGGAGAAAAATTGAAAAAGTTCAAAATTTGCAACAATGTCATAAATCGATGTGTTTTCGAGTCGGCTCTACGAACTACCAATTACATTAAGATTCGCCTCGGTTTGAGCTATTTGTACAAAAAATGCAATGTGCCTTCGTGGAGCTCCTTATGCGCTTCCATGTCATCGAACAATTGAGAAAATCAAACATTCTGAGGCAATGACGAATGCATGTTTGCCTCGTGTTTACAGGGGAAATTTTTGACTCTGATTGCTTTCATCTTGAACAAAAAATTCCCTCCGAGCTACATTATAGCATTTAAGAATCATGCCAAACCATTGTTCTCTTAAAAGCAAATGAACGCCTCTGCCCTCTTCAACACCATTAATTTTATTGAAAATCTCAATAGTACTATTTTCCACAACATATTCCTACTTTTCTACACTATTCGATCACGTTTCAGAGGAGTAACCCTCGACTACGGTGCAATGGCAAGCGAAGCATTCGCCATTAAGGACTCGTGGTTGAGACATCTTGCTGGTTCGTTCAAGTAAGTGCGTAGTAATATTGAGAAAGATGTGATCTCCCTTAAGATTGCGGAAAAGGATGATAGAAGCGTAGAACATTGTGACTAAAGTTATACGATGTATGGAGCGAGCTCCACAGATCCACAGCAACCATAAAAACACAATGAAAAAAGAGGAATGAAGAAAACGAGGGGACTAATGCGACGCATTTGAAGAAGAGATAGTGAGCATCTTTAATAGTTTCTTTTAGAATGGCGGTCAACTTGTGCCTAGTCCTGCTGCAGCTCGGGATATGCAGCGTGTTTTACATTTTTGTAGCCGATCACGTAAAGGAGGTTTGTGCTTTTACAATAACACTGCGAAGAATCCCTGAAAGTATAAGAAGGCGTTAATATGTCGCCTTTCCGAAGAAACTTCAAAAACTTTTCTTTGAATTGGATTTTCACTAGTACGAAAGAAAATTACCATTTAAACCGAAAGTCGCTTTGCTTGCCAATTTTGGAGTTCTTATCTGCAAAATTACCAATTAATTAAAAAAGGCAAACTGTTTTTCAAGAAATTTCAATACGTCTGGAAATCGCAGAAAATGGAAACTTCTGTATCAACTCTTCAAAATATCAAATGTTTTTCGAAGAATTCAGCAGCAAAATCGTTTCAGGTACTCGATAACCTATACTCCACAAACTTGTCAATCAACGTCATATTTTTCGCGTTGCTGCCGTTTTTCTTGGCTCTCGTATCCGTACAAAACCTCAACGTGATGTCGCTCATCGCATTCATTGGAAACTTGATGATTTTGGCCGCGCTTTTCATCATCGATACGGTGAGATTTTCGAGAACGAAATTCGCCTCACAACTGATAAGCCTTGCCTCATTGGAGTGATAATAACCTCAAAGTCAACGTCGCTGAATGGAGCGTGATGGTGCTTCTGTTGCAAATGTGTACTGAAGTGAAGATTAACGATGTTAGAACAAGACATGAAAAACAACTTAAGAAGACCAGCCGCATTCTGAACCTTTAGTACATAGATGCTGCAAAATAGCCAAATGGAGAGTTGAGATCGTCCAAGTAGAATGATAGTGAATAGTGTTAAGTCATAGCGGAAGTGCTATTCTTTCGCTACGCAGGAGTAACTCTGAAAGAAAGGTTTTTTGAGGATAACTGCTTCCTATTTGACCGCCTCCAGCACCGCCCTTCAGAACTGAGCCCATAGTCTCTCATATGTATTTTTTGCTCCTGCTCATTGAGTGTTGAATTCCTGTGTTTGTTTGAAGTACATAAAGTCAGCGTTGAACATGTTAGCGCTATCTACGAATTGCTTCCTTGCACGAACAACCACATATGAGTATTCTGCCTTTTACTACCACCATGATGGTACGATGTTGGGAAAAATCGCAAGTAGGCAGGTGATGGTGTGGAGCAGTCCGTTACACTGAGCACACAGGCGTGCAATTGAGTAGCATTGCATGGGTAAGCTGTGAGCTTTATCGTGTGACAAATGTCCTGTTAAGGACAAAATCAAATCAATCCAATCAAATCAAATGCAGGTTTTGCATTGAACCGAAGCGCATTCCAGTGAGAAAATGCCTATATCACATCTCTTTTCAGGGAATGGTCTTCAGAGAGCATATTCCGTTTTCCCAGCTGTCAATGGTGACTACAGTCGGAAGTGCTGCGTCGGCAGCAGGTAGCATAACTTACGCGTTGCATTGAAACGAGGCACATTCCGCAGAGAAAATGTCTATATCACATATTTTTTTTCAGGGAATGGTCTTTGCAGCACAGGCTCTGGTGGGTATAGCAGCCGTTTAGATCTGCTTGCTAGCTTTGGCTGACTTCTTCTCTTTAATTTCTCATGGTCACGATTCAGGTGCTTCCTCTCGAAAATAAAATGCGAGAACCACAAAGAATGTTGGGATTGTTCGGTGTCATCTCTACGGCTGTTGCGCTCGTCTGTATTCTATACGCAGCTACGGGCTTTCTTGGCTACATTACGTATGGAGACACGCTCAAAGGCAGTATTACGCTCAACTTGACTAACGCTCCGTCAGTTTGGTTTAACTACACACAATAATTTTGTTGGTACAGTCAGAGCATAGCATTTTTTAAAGAGAAAAAGGGCACTTCACACATTACTGCGGCGACAACGCAGTAAGGGCCCCTTCAGACTCTACTGTGGCAGTAAACCAGATATTTAGAACTCTGTTGACAATGTGGATTGTGTTCGCTAACAAACTTGAAAACGGATGTCAGATTCATGACCAGCGCCTTCGATGACCTCATAAAGCGAATTTTCAGCGAAAAATAATTTGATCGAGGTCAGATCCGACTTTGGAATGACATACCGCGCTGCTGCAGCGCGTGCCGCGAGTCCCTATCCTTCATCATTACTGCGTTGCTGCAGCAGTAAAGTGTGAAAGAGCCTCAATGATGAAAGATATAATAGGTACCCGTGGCAGGCGGATCTGACGTTGTTCGAACAATTATTTTCGCGGGAATTTCGCTCAGCAACGCTATCAATGGCGCCGATCACGATACTGACATCCGTCTTCAAAATTGTTAACGAAAACCACCCAAATCGTCGACTAAGTAACTACCAAATGATGTTTTGAGTAACGTCAGTTCAGTGAAGTGCAGCGGAAAGGGCAGCTATTGCGGAAGCGTGCCCTACCCCCTTTTACTGCTTTCTGTTTAATGACCGCATCAGAAGAAAGGGAGTGCAATGTGGTTCCACGAACGGCATGTAACCTAGTATCGGAGGATTAGTAGGTGGTCCAATTGGGAACGTGCTTGATGCAGCTGAAATTAGTGGTTCAGTTGTCGGACCACTGTTCTCAATTACTGATTAGAATGGAGTCATTGATAAAGGCATTCACATTTAGCAAGGGTTCAGCTCAGAAAAGATCTTCGTAGATGTCTATTCCAACAGTTCCGTGAAGGTATAGGTAAAGGTAAAGGTGTCGGCGTTGGTCAGCCCCAGACAGGCACGGCGAATGCATGTTTGGCCTATACATATAATGATTTGCGGTGGCTAGGGCTTGCCGATACACGAAGTCTGTGTCTTGTACTTCTCAGACTAGTCTATTACCAAGTTACCTGACTCCTGAAGGACGGAAGGCTTGGCTAGCACGAGTAGGGATTGATCCCTCGACTGGGTGGGTGTCAGAGCGCCTTTTACCACTTCATCATGCTCGCCTCTTTAGAGAGCAAGCATGCAAAACGTGTTGGAGGTTGAGGAACAAGGAAGCTCTGCCATAACCTTGGTGGCATGGCAGCGCTCTCCCAGTCAAGATCGTAGAGGTATTGTGCAATTCGATTTATTCATCTTCCGAAGCATGTACGGTATCGACTTACCCGGCTCCTGCAGAGAAAAGGTTTTGTCAGTCGTTCAGTAGTGTCAGTCACTATCTTCGATGTGAGGTTTTGTCAGTCTCCAGCGAGATTTGATCGCTGATGACTTGAAACCAGCTCCTCTTATCTAAACAAAACACGATATTCTCTTTAGAAAAGCAGATAAAATGATGACATCTAAATGTAGAAGGCATCATCAGAAATAGCAAGTTAACGTACACAAATACCTACTAAAAATCTACAGTCGATAATTTCTTCAACACTTTTCGTTTCTTCAACGCGACTTCAATTTTCTGTTGAGTTACTTACTTTGATACTTTGATGGTCCTTTCTTCAGCTGGAGATCTTCTCAGCGGGGACCACAACTCTTCCAGACCGCTCGATCTCCGGCGACTTGCATCCAGTGAGGGAGACTCCGTTTTCTGAAAGACTTTGCAAATGAGTCTGCCCATCTTGTTGGCGGTCGTCCCAGTGGTCTCTTATGGTCTCTTGGGAGCCATTCTGTGACACGGAGGCTCCATCTATCGTCCTTCCGTCGAAGCAGGTGTCCAGCCCAACGATATTTTGACTTCTTCATGTACTGTAGGGGATCAGCTAGCTGCGATTTCTCCCTTAGCTCTGAGCTTCGTATGCCTTGTTTCCATTGTTGGCGAAGGCTCGTCTTCATGAAGCATCTCTCCAGAGCACGATGCGTGGTTTGCATGGCTTTGGCGACGGCTTTGTTATCAGGCCAGGTTTCGGTCGCGTAGCACATCGCTGGCAGTACAGAGGCGTTGAATATCGAGGCCCTAAGGCCGGCATCTTTGACCTGATCGGTGACTTCGCGGATCGAACTGAAGGCTGCCCATGCTGCGCGTCTCCTGCGGGCAATTTCAGGAGCCAGGTCGTTCTCCATGTTCAGCTCTCGTCCCAGATAGACGTAGGAGTCGACTCGTTGCAAAGCGACTCCGTTTAATTTCACGAGTCCCGTGTCACACCACTGGTTGACCATAAATTGCGTTTTGGACATGTTCATGTCCAATCCAATCTGTTGAGTTAAAAAAATAAAATGCCTCTATAGAGAGAATTCTGCGAGAACCAACTAATCAACCACTTAGGTTCCTTTTTTGACGAACAAAATAACCTCAACACGCCCAGATGGCTTAAACAAGCGTTACGCTAGCTTACTTTTTGATGAGCACCATTAATGTAAATATTGCAGATTGGATCTATCCGTGAAAATTATGCTGCTACTGATGACATTCTGCGGCTATCTTATTCAACACTTCCCTATCATCGACATGATCTGGCCACCGTGCAAACAGCATCTGAGAAAAAGGCACCCGTTCATTCGTTTTATTACTCACTACAGTCTTCGATATGGAATTGTGATTGTGACGTGTAAGTTAATCCCTCTCTGAATAAGCTATGAACCCTATGATACTAATTTATTTATCTATTTCTACTGCGATTTTTTCGGAGCGTTTCTTCTCTTATCATTCTGTTGCAGTTGTGTTGGCATGGGCGGTGCCAAACTTGGAAGAAATAATTCCTATGATTGGCGTTACGACAGGCATGTTGCTTGCATTCGTTTTTCCAGCCGTTCTCGATATGACCGTGTTCTGGAGCGAATGGAAGAAAGACAGCATTCTTCTTTTGCTCTTCAACGTTATCTTAGATCTAATCTACATAGTGTTAGGGTTGTTTTTCTTAGTACTTGGTTTAATGAAATAGTAAACAGATGACTAAGTCACTTCGCAGACGTTGTATAGTGTTAATGTGTTCAGAAATTCATCCAAAGCTAAACAAAAATAAACTTCTATGTGGTTCTGCATATAATACCAAGTTTCGATGTTTTATTTGCTGTAAATAAAGGGTAAAATGTGAAGGTGTCGACGTTGGTCAGTCCTCTAAGGGCTTGTTCAGACGACGCGCGTCGAAAATGCAAAATTGAAGCTCAATCAATAATTAACGTCATTGATCGAATTTGCTCCTTTGCGTTAGTGGCGCAGCCCGGTTGCGCCTCATATAGGCAAAAAAAATTAGGCATATAATCACATAGGAAAGATATTGAACGAAAAAAGTGAATTTTGTCAAAATTTCCATTAATAAGGAATAGCAGCCTTCTAAAAAACCCGAGCGACCAGTAAGTTTGCCTATATGAGGCGCAACCGGACTGCGCCACTAATGCAAAAGAGCAAATTCGATCAAGGGCGTTAATTATCGACTGAGCTTCGATTTTGCATTTTCGACGCGCGTCGTCTGAACAAGCCCTAACAAGTAAGGACGCGCCGCCGCGTTCGTGTTCCATTCGGAATCGTAGAAGGTATGGAGAATGCGCATTTGGCCTATACAATGACTTGGCCTATACAGCGGCGGGAGCCAGTCGCTATACCAAGTCAGTCTTTACCTTCCCGGACGAGTTTGGTACCAATTTGAGGGATTGAAGGTATGGTTAGCCCTGGGTCGGGATCGCTGGTCCATGCGGGTGTCAGTAGCGCCTCTTACCACTGCAACTTGCTGTACAGGGTGCGGCAAAAGTCCGTCAACACAAATACTTGACCGTCTAAACGGCAGATCTCAGGCAAATGAGATGAAATTCATAACATTTATTGCCTTTGACCCCACACATATAGAGAAGCGTCTAAATTTCGAAATGACCTCCTTTAGCAAGAAAACAGGCCCTAAGTCTCTTGGGGAATGCGTCTACGGCGGCACGTAGGACATCTTCATCAATGTCCTCCCAGGCTTTCTTCAAGGCTTCTTTTTTTTTTCAAAACGTCTTCCAGGACTTGTGGCTGTCGATTCCCCAGACGCGTCGGTGAACCTGCGTGCCGCCGTAGACTCGTTCCTCAAGAGACTTAGGGCCTGTATTCGTGCGAAAGGAGGTCATTTCGGAACTTAGATGCTTTTTGTATGTGTATGGTCAAAGGCAATAAATGTTATAAATTTCATCTCATTTGCCTGAGATCTGCCGTTTGGACGGTCAAGTATCTGTGTTGACGGACTTTTGCCGCACCCTGTAAATGGTTCTGTTTTCTACGAAGGTCGGAGAGTTTTACGGGTCGTTTGAATGGCAGTCACCGAGACAGTTGACTTTTTTGCCCTCTGATATGCACAGCTACTGGCCATTGACGGCATGGACCAGCGATGACTTCCCTGTGTTTATCCCTTTATTTTGTATGTTTTTTATTGTACTTTTTTGATCTCTGCTCTTGATTAATGCCGATGCCTGCTAATATTATATTATTTTGACGTTTTTTGTAGTTCTGAATTTTGGTGTAGCACTGGTACTGTTTTTTGCCGTTATTTTTCTTGCTTGAGATTCCTTCTCGTATCGTTTTCGGCAAAAGGACATAATAATGCGGAACAGGATATCAAAACAACATAAAAAAAAGTCTAACATAATATCAGCGGGCATCGACACAAAACAGTAGATGAGACCGAAATAGAAAAATGATACATACGAAATCAAAAATTAACGCATGGAAAAGATGAATCTACCGCTGGTCCATGCCAGCGAAAACCGCCCCAAAGCGACGGATCGCTGCAGATCTCCGTCGCCGCACATTTTCCGCCGTCAACCGTCGGCGGCGGCCTACAGTATACCATCGGACATGGTGGTGTTACACGACGTTTTGAAATTTTATTTAGAGCTTGAAACGACGTTGGCGCAAGAGGATCTGCTTTTCAGTTACCGCGTCGCGTCTGCCCCAGTGAGGCTGGTTGGGTCAAAATCGCCCAATTTATGGGGATTAATTGTAATGCCGATCGCGAACCTTCGTGATTTGTGGTCGATTTGTGTGGGCTCCGGTGGGTGTGGGTCACGTAAGTTTTAGTGAATATTGCCCAGTCTTTGTCCTCTGTTGGCCATACTCGTCCCAAGCATGATTCCACCCAAAACTGTAAAAAGATCGCAATTAAGTACCTAGAATATGATGGCAAAATGAAAGTCGGGCAAAAAATCTAAAAGCTGGCCATAAGATTGTGAGACTACATGCTAACCTTTGAGCTAATATGGCACTGTCGAAAGCGATGGAAGGCAGCGCAAATAAAATTTGTCAAATTTCTTTTTAGCTGCGGTAACGCCAAGCCTGACGAGTACGATTTGTCGCTTATGAAAAGAAGAATCGGATGATTTTTTTATCCAATGATTTTTGATCAGGAAAATTTGCAATTGAGAGCCTCAAGAAGAACTGCTTAACATAACGGTGAGTAAAACGTTGCTGTATAGCATTGCTATCGGTCATTTGTACTTTCTCGCGTTACACACATTCGCGAGCCACCGAATTCCTTCAACTGAGTCATCGCGGCTCAATAGAAATTACGATTACTATAGAAACCGATGAATTCCATCGTAGAATTCTGACAACGGCAATTCTTCAGAGAGCAAGAGCAAGCGTCAAGTCCGGTCTGCTAACAATATTTATGGCTTGCAACAGACCTATAATCCAAGCTCGGATGTAGGAAGGATGTCCAGCATATGAGAGGACCGCTGAGATTGCGATGAGTAAAGTCTCGCTTCGTCAACTATTCAACGCTGTCTACTTTTTCAAGCGATAGCTCATTTTTACAATGTAAAAGGTGGAGAAAAATGCGTGCGCGGGACATTTAGCCTCATCTTAACTGTTGTGTGGTACATTTGTGCATAGTTTTTTGAAACATATAGTAGGTTTGGCCAATCTATGGTGAAAGAGATTCAAGCCGAAATAAGCCGGGAGTGACACGAAGTACTAGTCGTTTGTTTGGAGGCTCAGCATTCCTCCAATCTAAAGAACAGTTCAGAAGGCTGTGAAGGAAGAGAATGACCAAGGATTTGTCCAAAGCAGACTCAGTAAGGTGTGGAGGTGGACTGTCAGCACACAAAAGATGCGAGGGGGTTATCGAGACTCATCGACAATATTTAATTTATTTTTTATTTAATGCGTAGAATGACAACGCTACGAAAAACACTTGAAATAGGAAAAGCATGTAAATTAAAAGGGAGGCCATTAGTAACGAACAGCTCAAAGAACGTCTTTCCGATGTGACACACGAGGACAAAAATCAGAGACAGTGACAGTGGAAGGACAAATATAGGGTGGTAAGAAAGTCTTGAACAGTTTGACGCCTAATTTTTCATGGTTTTCTTGTTCAGTGCACAGTGCATTTTACTTCGCGGTTTTATCACCATTGTTAGTCAGAACCATGGTGTCCCTGATAGGCAGGCCAGCCATCTTCTTCATGCAGAACTGAGCAGGCTGGCAGCCAAAGAATTCGCTGACTGCCCGTATTACATCATCGATTTTAGTGCCTCTTTTATCAGCTAAAAAGCAACGTGGAAGGATGATAATTGGTACCTATAGGGGACAGCGTAAGTGTCATACGATGATTGCAAAATCGGGTGCCAACCTCATTTCTTTAAATTTTTACTAGTCTCTTTATCGACATAGGGTCCTGCTGCATCATTGCGAGTGTGCAGCGAAAGCACTCTTGCCCGTTTCTCTCGAACTGCTTCCGCGGATTTCCAAAGCGGAATTGCTATAACGACAGCAAAGACCATGTCCTCTTTCGATACCGTCTTCTTGTACATCATTCCTGCCCTGTGCCAGATGCAGCATTGGAGAACCTTCTTAACATGTACTTCCGGCTTTGCCTCCGTAAAAGCGCTTCTGCTAAGGGCAGCAGGACAACACTGCATGAATTGAGGGGAAAAGGTTTCCCGCCTCTCATATTACCTACCTATGCGTTTTCAAAGTTGTTTTCAAGGGAGCAGAGAGGGGTTGACTGACCAGTGAATGCCCGGGTAAACCACGTGCTGTCAGTCTCGGCGCCCGAGCTCAGTCCACTCAGCGTTTCTCTGTAACGATGGAATGGAGCCAACTGGTAACAGTAGTATGACTGTGTTATAGTCCCCTTGCAAGAGTATGAGGGCTCTCTTCCGGATCCGTTGCGACAGCTTCGAGAAAGACAGAATTTTCTACCACAGGAGCCTGTCCCAACCACGGCTTGTCTTCAAAGCCGCAGTCTCGAGCTGTAAAACGATATAACCAGAGCTCCGCGACGCTGAAGGTTGCGGTGTCTTCTGCGAATACAACGCTGATGTTGCGAATGGTTTCCTTCGTTCCAGTGGTGTGCCACCGTCCGTTAAAGATGAGAGTTCAAATACACTTTTGTGGAAATGACAAGTATCTGAAGGTAAAGAAGAGGGTTTGGTTATTTATACCCATGGTAACGTTGCTCCGTGAATGACTAACAACTACCACGTGTTGGGTTATGTATACAATTCAGAACTCGTAAAATCTGAATCTTTTAAGCAAAGTGGCTCAAGACTTTCTTACCACCCTATAAAAGTGACGGTATTAGTTGATTGATTTTATTATTCTATATATAAAGAAAAGTAGTACAAAACTATGTATACAATGCCGATATGTAGGCAATTTGAATGAGACACGACAAAGTAATGGGTCAGAATATTCAGTGACCAGATGGAAGAGTTTTATAGCAGGGAGCCTGGAGTTATGATAACGGAGATCTCCCTCACCTTGAGGTGGGTGGCGAGAAGATAGCAGAAGGTCGCCGACAATTCTACAATTATAGGATGTTTGAGCTTCCTTGCACCTTCACGTACACCTTCACGTCACGTGTATTGGGGGTTCGCTTTCCATATCGAGCCGAAGACAGTTTCTACTGGAATCTGCCCTCAATTCCTCGTCAAACCCCAACCTGGGCTCTAATGCCAAAAAATTTCAAGTCGCCGGCCCATATTTGCGGAAGTCTGCATCATTTTCCGTTCTCTGTTACGCTAAACTTCCTGAAGGCGTCCCACCACCAGGTGCCGTCGTATATTCTGGTACGCGAGCATTGTGCTCGCAGTTGTATCCGCTTCTGACTCAATACGTTTCGCATTGTTCTCAACCAACTACTTTCGAATTACGCCTATAAATAGCCGTCCACGATCGTCAGTTCTTTAACGGCCGCTTCATCTCTATTTCGAAAACTACTGGCCCTTCTTCAGAATGGCTACCGTACAAATGCTGGTCATATTGCTAGCTGTTGTTCACTACGGTCAGTTCATTTGTTATAAAGTCGCTTTCTTATTTGAATGCAACTTCCAGTAGATTTCACACGCTTGAGTTCTCGCTTTCATCCACTCCTGCCACTGCACTTGTCGTGTTTGGTTTATCATTGGCATTTTTTAGAACTTTTAAAAGTAGACGATGGAATTTGTATCGTTGCCATTTTTGAAAATTCAACGCAGACCGCTTTATCCTTGGCTATTAGAACTGTTCGGAAAGTTTTCACTTACGTGAGAATATTGGAACGGCTTCCGTAGTACTTTTTGTTCTCTTCGTTTCCCATCCTCTTCCCATTTTGTATTTTCATCCTTTTGATAGGTTCTTATGCTTTATTTTTTGCTTATTTTTGCTTATTTGCTTACTACCTTGTTTTTTGCTTATACTTCATTGCGTCTCTATTCGTTATCTATCTGTTTAGTATGATAGGTCAACTTGAACTTTGTGTTCGTACATGAAGTGAAGCCACACTTGCCGGTGTTCCCAATACAGTAACGACGAATACACAAGAGTTTAGAGCATAGTTATGTTATTAAAAAGTCGGCAATAACTAGAAAAGAAATGCAAATGTGGAAGAATTAGGCTTGAATGAGGAACTGGAAATTACTTCTATGGGTACGCAAACTCAAGTCTCGAGAACTTTATTATGCTGTTTACATCAGCAATAGTCAACGAACGGGTTAAGCTTCTAAGTTTTCGCTGAACCCTCTCCTTCTTGATGGATCCTAAGGACCTTGACTGACATCACATTTTTCTAGTGCTTGGCGTACTGTTTTCTCGGACTCTCAAGTCCGATACCGCAACCTTGACAGGTGTGGCCCAGAGGTGATGCGCCATGCGATTTCCATTGGTGTTGACCCTAAGCCATCCGACGCAGTTGACCCTAAGCCATCCAACATCTTCCTAAACTTCATTCATAATCATCTGTCCTAACCGCTTGATGTTCTCACACACAATCTGCTGTCTAAAGTCCCGCTCTTTATCAGAGGAATGAAGGAAGAAGCTCGGTCGGACTTATAAGCGATTTCGAATTAGGTGATTCTGGGACTTCGCCACCATTTCCAAGAGCTATACTCTGTCGTTACGCATAACTGCGCTGGACTTTTTCTCAGTGAAAAGCAAGCTAAAGGCATTAAATTACGGTGTCCCACAATTAAACTGTCTATCGCACTCATTTTACGAATGTTGCTTCTAACCGAATAGCGATTCAAGTAATTAATCGACATTTCAACCATTTTTGGTTAAAACATTTCTTCAGTAACGGAGCACAAAATTGAAACCACTCTCCCATGAAGAAGCTAACTTGTTGTCAATCTATCATTGTTTCATTTTCAAAAAAAAATTACCAAAGTGCGGACAATGGTCAAACGACTGAACCCATGTATTATTAGGAAGTACTTCTTATTACAGGCGCGTGTGGTACAGTAGCAAGAGGCGCTAATGACGCCCGCACAATCGAGCGATCAAACCCGGTATGGGCTAAACAAGTCTCCTATCCCTCCGGGTAGTAAACACACTGACTTGGTATAGCGGCTGACCACCCCCTCCCAAAGTCAGTATATATGACTGATTCGCATTCACCATGCTTCTATCATTCGGAGTGGAACACGAATGGTGCGGTGCGTCCTAAGCGGACTCATCAATGTCATCAATGCGTACACCTTTACATTCACCTCTAATATCAGTAGTTGTCCTGATTTCTCGACCCAGTTGAACACGATTTGGGAGTCGGTAAATACGGTACCGGACGCGCCGCAACGACAAATGTGGTAGCGGCGCTTCGGTGCGCCGAAAAGCACCGTTTCGGGGTCCATGCGTGGTGACCCGCAGGGAGTCATTCGCGACACATGTGCACCGCTTTCCTAACAGGAGGCTCCGCGTCATAGCTTCTTCGTGGTAGTCAAATCGTTCAACACACAATCAGCACATGTGTGCAACATTTACAACAACAACAGGCGATGGTCTATGACCCCTAGAAACTAGAAAAAATAGAAACTTTGCCATCATCTCATAACGTTGTAGTAGATGAGACTGCGCAACTGATAGGGGCCCCTTTCACTCGAGTTGCTGTCTTGATCTAAGGTTTCGTTGTCACAAGGTCTCGAAGCATTCGCAAACTTTGCACTGTTCCTCGCACTATCACTGTAGCTCGACGTCATACAGGGTGTACCAAAAGTAGGGCCAACCCAAAAACAGTAAACTTTTCTTTGTAACCGGAGATTCGTATAATTAGATTGCTCTCAATGAGTTCCCCGTAGTCAAAAATCAGAAAAGAAAATGATTCAGAAAGATTTTCAAAGTATGAAATTTTAAGAAATAAAAAGGATTTCCACCGTATCGATTATAGGACCACCTCAGAGTCGACTCCACAACAGGCAACCAACAATTACGAATTAATAATCAACTTGTCTACCATGATTGGCAATGAGATGAAAAATTCGGTTCGGCTCACTTTTTACCGAATTGTTCATGATACCAGAATCTAAATTGCTCCGCGCCGCAACCATCGCTCCTCGCAGTTCTTCGACATTGTTGAACTGTGTCCCGTCTCCATGTATCTGACTTACAAGTATTCCTTAGATATTCTCAATCGGATTCAAGTCCGGCGAGCAAGTTGGCCACTTTAACAAGGGAATATTCCTGGAGTTCAACCAGTGTGTCGTCGATTTACTCGCATGTACCGATCCATTGTGCTGCGTGAAAGCGAAATTCTTCGCATGGTGCTGGCGAAGAGGCGGCACCAAATGATCTTGGAAAACCTCCTGGTAATCCTTCGACTTCATTCAACACGCACTAAAGGCTAGCCGAAGAACGACAGAGCTACGAAATGCTCCCCAGGGTCTGCTGAAAACCATCGGGTCCTTCCTCAAAATGAGCAGTAGCAGTGAGATCCATCGGTTTCGTCCAAATTGAACCTCTTTTCATCCAAGAAAATTACCTGAAACGGACTTCTTTGAGTGGGAAGAATTCTAAGATGGGAAAATGATGCACCTTGTTCCAATCTGTTGCCATGTTTTCAAGTGCAAACTGAAGTCGTTTAGCTCTGTGGTGTTCAGTCTACCTAGAAGCCTTTCTCATCACCTCACGAACAATGAAGCCGCTTCCTTTTCCTCTCTTTCTCTCCAGATGGTCATTCGCGATGCACTCAAGGATAAGTTCGCCTTAACACGACTGATCGATGACGCTGAGTTCGATAACAGCCGCCGAAAATGTCGAACATCCTGACCGGAGGACGCCGATGGTATCCCAGGCTCCGCTGTCGTTCCGTATTTAGCGGGGTTTTTCAGTGTTCGTAGTTGTTCACAGCGTTTTTGGAGCGACGCCTGGAGTGACCTGCCTGGAGTAGTGCTCGAACTTGTGTCTGCTACTCTGCTGACGGTTGGGTACTATGCGACATGTTGTTAATATGATTGTAGACAGCAACAGGGTCAATGCCTACGTGTTTGGTTTCATAAAGTATCAAGCTTACAGTTTCAATAAACGGAGATCGTAAGTGGTCCTATACTTCTGATACAGTGGAGAAACCACTTTATTCTTCAAAAAATTCATATCCTAGAAATCCACCTGAATCATTCATTCTCAGGCACATATCCTAAACGTCCGTTAACGAAAAAATTACTAATTTTGGGGTGGCCATATACTTTTGATGCGCACCGTAGAGTGGAGCTGCAGCCGGTATGATATCCTCCTCCTCTGATATTATCCTGCCTCACAGCAGCAAATGCTCCGTATGCTACTCACGCAAAGATTTTTTTGTTTGTTGTGCATTGATTTCGGTAGTCTAGGCCAACAATGGATTGGCCACTGTCGAGTTCGATACTCGGGTGGGGTGGCGGAGGGCTTTGGTTTAGAAGATCAGCTCGTGGGATCCATCATCATTGTCGCCTTACGTGAACGTGGTCAGTACTGCCGCGATGATCGGTAGTCGAAGAGGTCCTCTCACCTAGCTCATGTCGTATGCCTGAATGTGCGCTTTGAGATCGATTCGATTAATTGGGATCACGGCTCGATTGATCACCTCAAACTTGGGTAATTAAACCGAGCATAGTAATCATCTGACCTTATGAAAATTGTTTCGTTGAAGCGTTCGAATACTTGATCGTTGACCTGCTGTTTTTTTGTGTTGCGGGCCTATACATTCGTCATACCTGACGACACGAATTTCGGAAACTGCTTCTATTTTTCTTGTACTTCATTGTTAATTGTTGATAATTGGAGTCCTTTGACACTGCCGTCTGCTAGGTTGGACATAGCTCCGGAGGCCACTTATCCAAACGCTATAGAGATGAGGTAGAGTACAGAGCTGAGTTTGAGGATTTGTTGCTTCGACACACACCGAAGTCGGTCACATCCTGACAGGATTTGTGGATCTGGTGAGAGTATGGAAGCGATTGGTACTGTGATTCCCTTCTGTTTCACAAACTTGAGACCTTCATGAGAGTGGTGGCCGGTATAGTGAAATCCACCACAGTGGGTTAGGGCTCACTAGAAGAAGAAAGGCGACGTAGAAGAAGTGTTTATTGTCACGGTTACCATAAAAAAAGAACAATACAAAAAAGGAGACGACGCTACACCGCGCTCGGCGGTATTCATATCCTCGGTTCCCGCGCAAACAGCAGGACCCCAGATCGATAATGTCGTGTGGTCATGGCGTCCTGACACCGCCCCCTATCGCACTGTAGTCCTCGAACGTGAAAAACACTTGAAAATCAAAATAAACATCTGAGAACTTAACAAGGAACTTATAACCAGTAGTAGTAAACGGTAAATATTCGAAGGAAATTCATCTTACCATTTATATACTCAGAAGGTGCTTCATATTCTTCACAAAATGACATGATAGGAAGGAGCTGCGTATCTGCCGCGTTGGTTTCTCCAGCCTTTTCTTACTTCGCCACGGTTCTGGTATCCCTTCATCGATGCCGTCCAGTTTTCCCTTCCTGTGCTGCCGCACGGAAGTATTGCTAAGATAGATGATTTCTTATTCATTCTACAATATTCTTCCCACGTGTGCTCTCTTGCAAACCGGATGCCAGCATTGATTAGGTAAGAGAGTTGAACGACATTCATTTAAAATCCTCCGGTGCTAGTTATCGTGACGATACTTCCATCATGAGAAAGAACGGCCCGTCGCACGTGTTCACAATGGTCCTTGAAATATGTCTAGGTTTGTCCCGTTCCTGCCGCTGTTATGAACAAGCAGCCAAACAACTTCAATCCACCGACGTTCACAACTCCTGGACTTTTTTGTTGGGAGCCGCTCCGCTACATTCAACCCAACGCTTGTATTGATTGAGGAGCCAATCGGCCTCACACGACTTTTTTCATGTCCTTTCGCTTCACTCAGGAGCTTTTCTTTTTTGAAAGAGGAATGGGGAGCGCTCGCTTCTACCTTGCTGCAAAACTAGAGCCGGCTTGGTAAACCACAGTCGTTTGGAGCTCTCTAGAAGACGGAAGACAGTATAGGAGAACCGTTAATTGTCACAGGTACCACCAGAAGTAAGCATAACAAAAAGAGACGACGCTGCAAAGCGATCAGCGGGATTTATATGCTCGCTTTGCGCGTACCCAGCAGGAACCCAGTAGATCAGATCGGTAATGTCGTATGGTCATGGTGTTTTGCCACTGTTGCTCTATTGGTGATAACAGTTACACTTTGACAAGAGAAATGCCGTAAACTTATTTCTTTCGCTTCGGTAGAGCCGAAATTAGATAAGCGGAGGGTTTGTTGTCTCATACATGTATTTTATTTGTTTATTTATTTTACACGGTAACATGCGCCAAGTGAAACAGACCTGCGCAATACTAAACAATCGTACTGTGCTCAATTTTGACTAAAAACTAAAATAAATTAATATGTTAGTAACTTATGCTGCATCTCAGCCCTCAAGAGGAGAGAGACCAACGCCATAGTGTACGAATGAATATGGGAAAAGCCTTCATGATCCCGTTAGAAGATATTCGGTTAGTACATGGTGGCCCAAAATTACGTTCACAAATATTAACCGTCATAAGAAGGGGCAGAAAAGACATCTGAGTCAGAATTTCATAGCTTTACTAACCCAACTACAAATGAAACTGCGCAATCAAATATTGAATGGGCTTCCTTTAGCGAGAACGCAAGCCTTCAGACGACGCGGAAATGCATCCAACGTGGCACGCACATAGTCCATTAGCATTTCGTCCCATGCCTTCGGAGGGCTCAGCTTCAGCTAGTCAAGCGAATCAAGGCGTATAGAGCAGGCCCTAATCTCCAAGTACGACCAAAGAGAGTGGTCTAAAGGGTTGAGGTCAGGGCTGTAGGAAGGCCATTCTTTTGCGCCGGTGAAGTAGGGAAGCTTGCTGCGGCACCACTCCTGCACGACTTTCGCTCTATGATCTGGTGCTGAATCTTGCTGGAAGATGAATGACTTGTCCTTGTAAACTGAATTGGTCCAAGGGATCAGAACTTTTTCCAGTAAATTTTAGCGTCAATTTTTTCTCCTTTTTGACAAATAACAACGGCGCCTTCCCAGAATAGGAGACAGCGAGACAGCTGCTCAAACCATGACTGACTTCGGACGACCGCAGCGTTCGTAGATCCTTACCACTTCATTGGCTTCGGCTACTGATTTGGCAAGTACACGGTCGTTTTGTCGGTTCAGCGCTGCTTCAATAGTGAAAATTTTTTCGTCTGAAAAAAATGATGTCCCGGTAGCGCGTCTCGCCTAGTCGCTTGAAGAGGGCCGTACATTTCATTTGACGATTCTCCATCATGTGAGGGAATACAATGTGGCCATTCTGGCAGCGGAAAGAATTGAGTCCTACCTTCTATTTGACGATACGGGTAATCGAGCTCCTACTGATTCCTATCACTTTTGCCATCATCCTCAACGACCTCTCTGGGTTCCTCCGCACCATCTCACGGACACATCTGATCTTCTGTACTGAGGTCGCAGTAGCAGGTCGTCACTGCCTTACCTATCGTTCAAAGTACCAAGCTCCTTGTATCGGTTGATGTTGGTATTGTAGACGGTTTTCCTGCTCACGAAAAGCGCTTTGGAGATGTTTGACACAGGTGCTCCACTAGTATACAAAGTGATTATGGCCTTCCTCCGCGGATGAGAGTGACCCATTGTGCAGGTAGTTATTATTGGAACGGAATATTTGGTGTTTCAGTTAAGCATGAGCACAGCTAGCGCGGGAAATCAAGACAGTTCATTCCTGACCCGTAAGTCAAGAGAAATGACAGGTCAAACAGGTGTGAACGTGAGTTCGAGCCACCCTGTATAGCTGTTCAGTTCGGTGCTGCAAGGAGCTAGAAGGATAACTAAAACACATAGCTGTAGTTCCTTCACGATGTGTGACTGTATAAAAGATAATTCGATCCATTATCTAAAAGAATCCTTGCCTTCTTCGCTTTCTAGGAACGATTTTCACTACTAGGCCAGTGAGAATCTGAGCTTTCTGCGCATAATGATCGTTAAACTGCAGTGTTGTTTGTCTATCCTCTGTTCTGTGAACTTGAAAGTCATATTGCTGCCGTGCTACAGAATTCTGTGCTGCCTGACCTGCTGCAGGGTGCAATGATGTTGGATGGATTTGCTGAGTGGGTACTTCCGTATTGTTTCGATGGATGTCCGCTGCGGGACTATGAATTGAAGGGTGACGCAATTTGAGTCCATAGATTCTGCCCCCCCCCCTTCTGATGCATTCCGTACACAGTTTCCGCACAACTGATGTTGATTGAAATAAGCGAACTTTTTTCGGTAGAGGGACTGTGACATCAAGTGGAGCTGTGGGTTATTCGCTTACAATGGAGACATTATGATCTCCTCTGAGATTGCCTTTGGTTCTACCGTTGGACAATTAAATAAGGTAAAGGTAGAGGTAGAGGCAGGGTGGCATGTTTTGCCTACACAATGACTTGAGGTGGCCAGCCGCTATACCGAGTCACTGTTTTACCTCCACAGAAAAGTGTTCTACCAATTCACCGACCCCGGAGGGATGGAAAGATTGGTTGACCCGAGCGAGGTTCGATCGACCGTGTGGGTGTCAGTAAAACCTCCTACCACTGCACTACGCGTCCGGATAGTACGGCACCTGAAACATCCGCTGGTAATGCTTGGCATTCCTCGATGAGCCCTTTCTTCGAATTGATGCTGTCAAGGTGAGAGTATAAACTGCTCCAATTCCGAGCCATCAAGACATTTTCCTGGAATTCTTATGTCTGTGGGGCTAACTGATAAAAAGTAGGTGATTGATTCGTTAACGTATTCCACTGAACCGCTCCGTATTTCAGGTGCCGTTTTCGTCAGCTTTTGTCCAGTTGCCTATCGGTCTGCGCTGTTGTCTACTGAAAATACAGTATCGGTCCAAAAGATGTGTCACCTTATATTTTTAAGCAAAAATAGCTAAAATCAAAAAATCAAAATTCAGCTGATAGTTCCGACAACAGTTTTATTTCAGTGCAGGCTTCATTTCGCTCATTTACCTCTGTCTACTTTTATTCACCTGCACCTGCCGAAATCCGAAAAACGAATATTGGAACCCACTCAGCAACAGTAAAAGTAAACTTCAGAAAAATGATCTTTTGTTAAGGCTATATCTTGAAGCCCGAATTTTAGCTGCTGCCGTGACTGCGACAGTGGGCATGGCTACGAGCGAACAAATAAGACTCCTTTCCCATTTGTTGTATTCTGTGACGTATTTGGAGCGGCGGAGTATGCAAGGGACTTAAGACATCGTTTTCGCCGTATATTCAGCCATATGCTCACTTGTACACTGCCAAGGCAATTCAACTCATCAATCCTCGCTTCCGCTTCTTCACAAACTGTTGTCAACATTAGATCCATCCCTTTGTATTTTTCCATTTCCTCCATTAACACATAAATTCATCGATTACCACTTTTGTGTGCCCTCTTCCGCACCTTTGTGCCCACACTTCTACAAACTTTTTATTAATTACTTGGTTGATTAATAGAAATACCAGAACTACTATTGTTAATTGAACACAACTGCCATTATTAAACAATATTACTTTGACTTAACGTCACTTTTCGCACTTCCGCGCAATTAGAAAATTTTGAGATCAATTGTGAGATGCCTTGCCTTAACTATTTCATGATGAAGCCAAAAATCAAATGATAATGCAGACTTTTTGCAATTGGCAGCTCTAAAAGCACAACCTATTCAATACGTTTCGAGCTGCAGTGACATCGAGTGGAAATATTATTCAAAAAAGGTTCCAGATCTCATGCAATGCTCACCGAATGAGTGCGCCCAAGTGAAATTTACCTTTCGTGAGTGGATGGTTGTCGAAATGCAATACAAACGAAGACTGATTTTACGCAGTGTTGTGCTTCCACTTATGTTCATGAAAGCGCATAATTACGAGGGCATAATTCATTAATTTTCATATATGAAAAATTCCCTTTGTAACTAAAAGCGGTCACTCATGAGTGAGTAAGCCATTATCAGACGCGTCATTGTGCGACCTTGTTCACGAAAGCGTTGGAAAAGATATCTGTGAAGAAGGTTACAATTTACGCAACTCCTGAGGGCCCGCGTGGTGAAGTGGTAAGAGGCGCTACTAACACCCGCATGGAAGAGCGATCGATCCCGGCCCAGGGCTAACCAAAGCTTCCATCCCTCCGAGATCCGGTGAATTGGTGCCCTCAATTCGTTTGGGAAGGTGAAGACTCTGACTTGGTATAGCGGCTGACCCCACGATTCACTCTATAGGTCAAACACGGATTCACCATGACTCTTCGATTTACATGGAACACGAATGTGACGGTGCGTCCTTTGGGGACTAGTCAACGCGACACCTTTACCTTTAACTTCACGGTAATGTTGGAAATGACATCTACAAAATGTTTTTAACTTGAACCTTTGCCATATGTCTCTGTCCTTTGCAGTGGCATCGTTCTAGCAAGTAGAATAAGTGAGAATAATATTCTGACAACTGAGCCATTAATTTCAGCTGCACCAAGCACGTTCCCGATTGGACCACCTAATGATCCTCCATTAATGGGCTATGTGCCGCCCGTGGAACCACGGTACGCTTCCTTCCCTCCGGTTCGGTCAAGTCCTTTTGTTGGAGCTCAACTCATGAAACCCGTCGACGGGCCCATAGGGCAAGCGGTGAGTCTGTGTTTATGTCTAAACAGAGTTGCACCATTAGCACTGAACCATTTCATTTGTTCACTCCATTTCATTCATTCAGGAGCACACGATAGTGAATTCCACCACTCAAGAACGAACGCAAAAAATGTATGAAAATCACGGATTTCAGAATAAACAGAAAAGCAAAATCTAAAACTGAACCAGCAATTTCTATAATTGTAGCGAGGATCCAAATGGCAGTTTGGCAAAGCTGCTCTTCAACGTAGTTTATAGTGGCAACCCTGGAAGAGTGCACACCCCATCTTCATTAGAAACTAGAAAATAAGTGGGTTCCGATATGGTTCAGAACTGTGTCGCAAGAAAAGGGCCTTTTCAAAGGGTGAGCCAAACAAAGCTTCCTAGTTTTGTTTTTTGAGTTTCAAAAATCAAAAATTTGAAGAAATGGACTTTTGTACAAGAATGGAGCATAGCATTCCATAATTACGAAAAGTTTGCGACTATCAGTTCAGTTCAGTCAACTATCACTTTTTATTTAAACGTCAATTCTCTGAATCGATGACGCGCCGCAAATTCGGATGAGTTCTTTTCGCAATGTGGCATTTTCTTGCCTTAGACAACTATGCTTTTTTCGAAACACAAAAGCAACACTGAAAGATGTAATTGCTACGACTTCGCTTACAGGGTTCTACATCTTTGCTGTTAATTTCATGGTAATCTTCTGTCAAAATGTGGGCTTTTTTTAGGTTGTTTCCAGATACCTGGTGCTCGGTACTTCAAACGCGCAAACAGCACCAGTGTCAGAAAAAACTTTTTCAGAATCTGAAATGTCGCAGATGCAGTTGCTGTGCCCTACAAGGTGTCCGAGGTGGGGGAGCAGGAGGTGCTTATCCGGTTGCTCCGCCCAGACCAATATATCCTATAAAGCCAGGTGGTCGAGGTACATATTTCCTCCAATTATATTTCAATATGCTTTTCTAACAAAACAAATATCAAAATGAAAGTTGTTTTCCATCTCTTATCGTAAGCAGATTTTGAACCTAAATTGTGAAAGGTCCATTTCTTATCGTAAGCAGATTTTGAACCTAAATTGTGAAGGGTCCATTTCTTATCGTAAGCAGATTTTGAACCTAAATTGTGAAGGGTGAAGTGAGGGGCCGAATTCTAGCCAGCTTCTTAACATTTCCTGGTGTGGTGTCTCTGTGTTAGGGGTATAGAGGAACCTTATGAAATTTCCGAAATCGTTTAAATGTCCATAGTTCGGGTGAGCTGTGAGCTCTTTTTTTACTCAAAAAACACGCCTGTTCATCACGTTGTTCCGTATGTGGCTAGCTTTATGGATTTTACGCGGTGCTTCAGAGTGCGTCTTGAAGGGAAACGAAATTCGTATAAAAGTTTTTCAATGAGTTATCGGGCACCTGTTATGTGTTTAACAGCTAATAACTTTTTCCTTTGCAAGATGAACATTTTCAGACGTTGCGGTTGAAATAATGCAACAGTTTTGCTTTCAGTATGCTGTGAATGTGGCTCATGTGAAGACAAACGACCTGGAGGTGCTTATCCTGTACCACCTCAACCAGCTTACCCATCTCCTCCAGTTTACCCTGTCCCGCCGCCATCGCCCTCTTATCCTTCCCCTCCACCACCGAAATTTGAACTGAGACCTCCCACTTACCAGCCTTACCCAACGCCACCTACACCAAGTTATCCCGCGGGTCCTCCGTCTTTCCCAACAACTCAACCTTCCGTTCCGATCTATCCCCAGTATCCTGTGAAGCCACCAGCTCCTCTCCCACAACCACAATATCCGGTGAAACCTTCTCCTCCTATTATCCCTGCCCCACCTAAGCCTCCTGGACCTCCAGCACCAATACCTCCTTCAGTTCCTTACCCGCAACCAATACCGCCT
This sequence comes from Nippostrongylus brasiliensis, assembly GCA_030553155.1. Classification (NCBI taxonomy): domain Eukaryota; kingdom Metazoa; phylum Nematoda; class Chromadorea; order Rhabditida; family Heligmosomidae; genus Nippostrongylus; species Nippostrongylus brasiliensis. Next base: position 30,042,292 of record CP130733.1, on the reverse strand, counting down.
CAACCAAGCCTTCCGACAAAACCACCTGGTCCACCCGCTATTCTACCAGCTTATCCGTTTCCGCATATTCCCTCCTATCCCTTGAAGACACCGCCACCACTTCATCCAACTCAACCAATTTTGCCAGGCCCATCTCCTCCCTTACCACTCGAATATCCCGTTCAACCTCCAGGCCCACCTGCTCCTATTCGTCCCATTATTCCGATACCCACTATCCCGCCACCTCCACCGCAGTACCAGGTGAAACCTCCAGCTCCCAGTTATCCGCTTCCACCCCCACCTTCTGACGCGTACCCTCTTCCACAAGTGTCCATTCCAGCACCTTTCCCAAGCTTTCCAACCAAACCTGTGTTTCCATCTGCGCCAAGTCCTTTGTATGCTGTCTCTCCCTCACCGTTAAGTTATGCTACTGTGCCAGAATCCCCACTCATTCCCAGTTATGCAACACCTCCCGGGAAAGTGCCCCCTTTCCCCGTTCCATTCCAACCTCCGATGTCGCCTCCGTTGATGACGAAACCAGGTCTGCGTTGCATCGGCGGAAAATGGTCAGAATGCTGCTATGTATTTTGCATTCCATGATTTTCCTGCAAATAAAACGAGATCTCAACGTGCCTTCATACAGTGTCACGCTTCTGACAGCGACTGAACTACTCGTTCAACATCTGTAGCATTTCTGTTGACAGCTTTAGAGATTTTAGCATTACTGTGCGTCGCTGTCATTGGCGATGCCTGCTATGATTAGCATTCCCTTTGCCTTTGGGTTATGCTTAGACTGTTTGAATTGATGAAGTGAACATTCTGATCTGAAAAAAAGAGAATGAATAAGGCAAACGTTCGCAAAAGTGTAGTTCAAAAGAAGCTGGGAGAGGAGGTATACATTGGCATAGCATTTCAAAGGGAACAAAGCTCCCGTTCCGCAACTTAGGAAAAGGGTAGGGTATTTTGCCTCAAATTAGCTCGTGCTCTGATTTCTCTGAACAGTTTTGAAGCGTGAAGCGGTGGATAATTAGCACTTGGGTAAAATATTTGGGAAAGTGATAATTGCGAATAATTACGTGTCGAATTATTCCTTTCTCTACGAGAGTTTGAGTTCGCCAAAGTATCAGCTCTGGATCAATACTCTATGTCTCTCCCCCTCTCTCTATGAGTTTTTCAACTATTATAACAGCTACTGATTACGTTTAGATAGCAAATCGGTCGAGCGAATGTAGTGGGCGGATGGATTCTGTACAAATATGTGTATGAAACTATTCTTCCAATCAGATAATCATATTCCTTAGAGCTAGTATGCAAACATAGTGCAGAGAAATCATAGTTCTTTTAATTGGAGGGGAATAATGCCAGAAGCTGATATCTAACTGTTTCAGTAACATGATGGTCCCTGTTCCGACCGCTGTTCCATTTGCTTCACCACCATGGTACGGACGTATGCGTAAATACTTATTTTATTAAGAAAATCCCATCGTGATTCTCGAATGATTCGCCAAATAAAACTGGTTCATGCAAAACATTGTACAATGAACTCCAATCGCATTATTGCTTCTTTGTTCGCATGCCAGTAGTAGTACTACATATTTTCAAAAACTATCAGAATTATCAGAAATTATCAGAATCACTGTTAACCACCTCTTATACAGGAAAAGCGGTGTTTGTTTCTCTTACATACTGAAGAGAGATCCTAGAAATGGGCAGGGTAGCAGTAGAGGGTGGTATGAACTGACTTTATCGGGTTATTTCCTACCTTGCCCCAGTTAAGTGTGTCTGAGGAGTTGCCTCTGGAGTTTTGAAAAATAGATTTGAAGAATAGGTTCTCCGGTCAAATATGTAGCTCAGCACACTTGAGGTTTAGTGGATTCATAGGACTTTGGGAATGCGTAATGTGGTTGAGACTATTTAAAATTTATGTCGGTTTCAAATGCATGATAGTCCGATACATAAATGGAAAGAAAGTTGATTGCGGCACTAGAGCCACTTGTTCTGGTGAATTAACAAATGAAGAGCTATGACTTCAATTCGATCATGGCATGTAAATCAGAAAACGAATCTGTGTTCTTTGAATACCAACAGAATACCCACTCACGGGCCGCGTGGTTTAGTGGTAAGGTGCGCTGCTAACCCTCGCACGTTCGAGCGATTGATCCTCGCCCAAGCTAACCAAGCCTTTCATCCACCCTTACCGGGCTGGGTCATGTGGTGCCACGGTTTTTTTTGGGAAAGTAAAGATCCTGGTTTATTATGGCGGCTGCCCCCCCCCCCCGCAAGTCATTGTATAGGCCAAATGCGCATTCACCATGTTTACGATTCTGAATTGAACACGAATGCGACTGCGCGTCCTTAGGGCGCTGATAACTACGGATACCTTAACCTTTACGTTTTACCCATTCACTCGAAATGTGTTTGAAAATAAACCTTCCAGCTTCAAACACAGTCGAGTGCAAGTAAATAGTGTCAATGTTTTGTTGGAGATTGTACGTATGCATCCTGTTTGAATATGGGAGAAAGTCATAAAGAAGCTATGACACCACTAACGCATGAAAGGTGTCGCGGGATAGGATTTGTGGAATGACAAGTATCCGAATACATTCCTAATAGAGAACGTCGTGATTATATTACAAGGATATCCGCCCCTTGGTAGGAGAATACAAGGTTCTCCGCAACAGGCTAGGATAAATATTCAGATGGGTTAGCAAGAACGCGTGAAATTTCCGCAATTTATGACTACGAAAAAAGGCAAATGAAGCACTCTGCGATTGGAGGTCAATGCGTAGATTACCAACTTGGTGCCCAACCTTGCCGTAGGATTCTAATACTTTCCTTTCAGCATTCCAGTTCCTCCAGGCGCCTACCAAAGGTTCTGGTGAGTTTGATATATTCATTCTTTGTTCAACGGAACCCGTCAAATTTTCGTCTTTCAGCAAGCAAGCTGCACGATCTCGTCTAAAAGTTCGATGGTGAGTCAATGGTGAATATGCGACCTTCCCATTGCTTTTCATTTGAAATCCTTCCCATTTTCAGTGTCGCACCTCGTCAACCAATGGCAATGTGGTACGTGCTATATGAACACTTGTGATAAGTTAGCAATGAATAATATATGATGGAAAAAATTCACTCATTGTCGCCTATTCAACTGCGACACCAACTGAACCATATTCATCTTCATTCCTTCATTTATCAATGTTTCAGCCTCGGTATGCCGCTCCCAGTATTGAGAAGGTGGTGGGTAAAAGAATTTTTATTTTATTTTTCATTTATTTATTTTCTCCTTTCTCTGGTGTTCTCAACATTGAAATCCAGTGAGCTACAGCCGTTTTGGACATAATGTACCCAAGAAAACCATAACAAGGTAACATAAGCAAAATATAAACACATAAAAAGCAGTGTTAGTAACAACTCTATAGAATCATTGAAATAATCCTTGATGAAAGCACTTCAGACGATAATATAGTGTAAGGATTGAGCAGTGTCCCCTTAGGTTCAACGTCATGGGTTTAGGGATTAGCAAGAGATGGTAGCATGAGACAAAGAACATTGCTTGTTTCTCCTTCACACTCTTGTCCTTTACCTTCTAATGGACACCTGTGTTTCCTACAGTAACAAAAGTCTAGCAATAAAATATAAATAGTTGAGTTATCTGAATTCTCCAGACGGCACATGCCTCGATATGCTCTGAACTTGAAACTGTACCACTATTGTTGTGAAAAGAATCTCACTTCTTAACGAAACTACAGTATCCGACGTGCCGTTTTGTCAAAAAGTCATTCGCGGCGCTTTTTTGCGCCCAAAAGCGCCGTTTCTAAATAACTTCCTTAGAACTGGTTTATTTAAGAGAATGAGCCCATCACCGTGTTCACCAGCTTGAGCTCTATCGAACGTCATATAAATATTGGCCAAATATACCGAAATTAACCGAATACAGCGATGCATCGCGAAGACGACGCGACGACAAGCATTCTCGTCCAACGCGCCGGGCGAGTTGTTCGTTGAACAGTATTCAACGTTATCTCCAGTATTAGCCGTTGATTTTTCGATGAAATGAGGAAAGTTGGATGAAAATAGGGAGAGACGGTGGCACTGGACCATACACCTATATCCACATTAGCTGTAAGCAGATAAATGAGTGAAAATGGTGGGGGATAAGGGCAGATTAGATTAGATTTAAAATTTTTGTTTCGTATTTTCAATAACTCGCTTAAAAAATTGTTTTTTGAAAAAGTAACTACATATTCGTGTGCAGCGATCCAAGCTCTATCGTTTGATACAGGACTTGCCCTATTTTGCCAAAACTCCTGGAAAAGTTTTTTCCGCCAGTCCCTGGCGACCCCACAATTCGTCAATAATCAATACGTCGATGCACGACCCCCGTCCCATCCCTTGTCAGACCCCTCGACGAGTTCTTCGACCCCATGAGGGGTGAGACACTTCTGCTCGGCTTCACTGCAGAACGAAACTTTTTTGGCAGAATTAGATGAACACGATTTTCGGCACTCAGTTCCATGCACTGGTCAATTAAGGTAATGGCAAGTGCAGCCAGGTAAGATGATACTTAGATACTTAGATGGCCCGGCTTCACTGAACGTGCCGGCCCCAACACGAGTTCCATTCGCTTCGTTGTCTCGCGATCGTCATCCAGCTTGTTGGTCGGAGGCGACTGTGACGACAGCGAGAGTCAGCCGTTCTGGAACACAGCACAGTCTTAATACGTTCGACGAACACATCAGACTATCTGGCAGGTGGTATTCCACGAGGCCGCGTGCAATCGCGCGGCAGCCATTCCACCGTTCTTCTTGTCCAACGGTCGTCGTCTCTTCTTATTATGTGACCGGCCCATCGATGCTTCGCTTTCGATGTGTAGTACACAGGGTCTCGCAGACGGGACATTTATTGATATCTACGTCTGCTCAGAGACGTGCTGACCAATGTAGTACATATTACGATGAAAGCGTATGAAGAAGAAGAAAAAAAGAAAAAACAACAAAACAAGACAACGACACGACGAAATCAGCACAACACAGAACAACCAACTTGACCAACTACTTTAACTTTATCGAAAATACGGTGCAGTTATGAGTTCCAATTGGTTCGACATCATCTGTTCAAATTAGTAATCAACAGCCTAGTGGAAGACAATTTAACTTTGTCAATCAGAACAGGGAGAAAGAGATATTCAATAAGAATAAAAAACACATATATGAGTAGTGATAAATCAAAGATGTGTTGTCATAATGATAATGACACTTTGTCCCTGAGTTGTAATTTCTTTTTAGAGGCCCAAAGTCAACCAAAACATTTTTCAATCTGACAGCGTATATCTACATGTGGTTTTTTCGTTACTACCTGAGCACGCATACGCTAGGCGGGTTCATTTTCGAGAACCTCATTATACTGGTACGCACCTAGGATGGCTCAGGAAAGACATCTGCCTTAGATCGGAGCTGCGAAGTCCGGCTCGGTGTTGGGATAGCCGGGTGAACTTCAGAAGACACCTTTCCAACGCTCTGTGTGTGACTTGCAGGGACTTCGCCGTGGCTGACGTATCAGGCCACGTCTCAGCCGCGTAGCACAGAGCAGGAAGAACTGTCGAATCGAACAAATGAGCACGGAGGTCAGCATCATGGAGTTGGTCGATGGCCTCTTTGAGAGACCCGTAGGCTGACCACGCGGCTCTCCTTCTTCTGATGAGTTCTTCCTTCATGTCGTTGTCCATGTTCATGGAGCGCCCCAGGTAAACGTAGGACTTCGTTTCGGCGATGGGAGATCCATCGAGTTCGATGGGTCCCCCATCGCACCAGGAGTTCTTCATGAACTGTGTCTTCTTCCGATTGATGCGCAGTCCAATGACCAGATACATTATCACCAATTTTTCTGAAATGTCGATTCATGAGGTTTTTGGACGTGCTGGACACGGATTTCGCACTCGTTTTGTGTGTCTTCGTCCGCCAAGGTAATTAAAGGTAACTGGAGGTAGTTGAGGTGGGCGGAGTCATCTTCACCGAGGACCCTGAAATCTCGTCTAACGGCACGACCATATATTCACTCTCGAGACGTTCTCTCGCTCCAACTGATCGTTCGTCATTTTCAGCAATCCCTGTAACAGGCCTGATTTTGGGGTCTGCTACAGTTCGGCCGATATCATATCTGTTGATGATTCTCATCGCCGCAGCCAATGGCGTTTTGCGATGAGATGTGCGTTGTCTTGTCGAGGGCTGCTCCTATCCGATAACCCTTATTTTTGGCTTTTTTCTCGTTTTATATTTTGATGTTTCGAATTTTTCGCTCACGGTGTGTCGACGGCCGAAACGGCTAGCAATTCGCTGCGACAACTGGTCCCCACTCTCTATGGGTAAAGAGGTCCTAACGCGGCCGAGCCAGTTTGCAACCGAATCACACGCCGAAATCGGTCGCATCGACCGAACTGTAGCGAGCCCCTCATAGGAGGAACAACCAGCGATCGATAGAAAATATGTCCAACACATTCGCCCATCGATAAGCTGCATTTTCATTACGATCTGCCTTTCTGCTCGATCAGTTGCTTCGTCTTGGCGTGTAGCCCCAAATTTCCATCCCTCCACTCTTCAAATGATAACCGTAACCTTCTATTGGTGAATGCAGTCCTAATTGTTTATTGTTATTTCTGAGTGTGAACGATCTGTTAGTGAAAACATAAAACGCTAGTCACTGTCATAGGAAAACGGGTCGCTTGAGTTGTGCTCAAGATCTGGTTGCTGCATCATGGCGGATGAGTTCCGGTTCCTTCGCGCCCTGGCTAGGTTCCTCCGCACCCTCGAGCCCAAAGCTTTGCGGATTGTTGCCCCTGCGGTTCTTTTTGCTTCGTCCTTTATCTCGTTAAACATGAAGACGCACAAAAAAAGATTTTCATCAACCAAATTTTCAAATGAAATTTTCTGTCACTTACCTGTTTTATGAACTCGATCTTAACGACTGTGGTGAGTCTTTTTTCGACCGGCTTCATTAGCTCTTCCGGCTCCAGCTCATACAGGATTTTCTCCAACTCCAGAGCGAACTTCCTCATATTGTCTCCGCGCATCATTTTGATTCGTGCAATTTTCTCCTTATCGAGGAGCGCGAAGTTTGGTCCTTAATCAAGAGGTACGTTACTGTTGTACGTTTGGGACCCCACTTTTTTTCGTGCTAAAATAGAGCTATCCGAGGTAATCTGCTATGGACGAACAAATCTGATGGTCGTTTTCTGTGGAAATGCCTTCTAGGCCCGTTATCGTGCGGAATTTTTAGAACTGTATTCCCAGCAAAGATGCTTTGATGGAAATACAAAAGTACCTCTCCTTAATGGTTTCTTTGTCCACTACGCCCTTGTCTCTTCCCAGAAAATAGTTGATGGTTTAAAGATTCCTATTTGGATGAATGTTCGTTTCACGTGTTTCGATCAATCAAAGTGGGTTTGCCACCCACGACTCTACTTGGGTGATCCAGGCAAGACTACCGAGTTTTATTTGTTGCGGAGCGGCAAGCCAATGAATTGGCTTGGCCTAAACAAAGTTTCCCTTCTCGCCCCACCCCGCCTAGGCTTAAGCCCATTCGTTGGACCACCTACGTTACCAATACGGGTTGTCTTGGGACGCTATTCGAAAATAGTGAAAAATAGACAGCAGTATCGCGTTCAGATCTCTAAACACCCCCCCACCCTTGACGAAATTCAGACGAAATCCGTGATCTAGGTTGGACCACCCGTGTAAAGACTCCAGCCATTAGCTGGCTCAAAACCTCAGCAAAAACCTCAGCTCAAAACCTCAGCAAAAAAGTGGCGAGCTAAAAGTACAATAGTGCCAGAGGTGCTGGAATAGTCGTACTGGTGTTCTCATTTGATGCCGCGACACAAGTGATGCTACCTTGATGACCACGTCATACGACCAATACGGGTTGTCCACGTCGTACGCTACCTTGATGACCACGTCTTACGACCAATACGACCTTGATGACCACGTCATCAAGAAAGTATCACTTAAGAACTACCTATTGCCAATTGCTCGCTCCATCGCGAATTAGTGGTGCGAACTACTTCTCCGCGTCTCAGAACTAATCACGCTCGTTGACGTAGTTGATTTTGTTTACATCATTGGTTGTTCGCCCACGCCAAATAGTTACGGGAGATTTCTTACCTAATTGATATATGAACATATCTAGCCCCTTGCTTGCCCGCCCATGATGCGCTGTTTTCGGTGATTCCTTCTGTTACGCTTTTCAGCTCAGAAGCGAACGCGTTGTTCGCACCATCGATTCGCCATGGAGCGAGCATCTAGATATAGGTCGCAGGAGATGGTTGCTGGTTAAACACAAATACCTACACCTCATATATGTGCACATGCATAAGCCTAATTCTCCAAGTTCGAGTCTAAATTGCTATGCATCAGAAAACTCACCAGAGACCGTTGGTTTTGGTGCCACAGCATTAAGATGCCTCACCATGAGGTGGATATCACTAATGTCGGCTTGCATTTTTTCGATAGAAAGACACGTGCTCCTCTCGAATGACTTCGAAGCAGTATTCATTCCCAAATGGTTCAGCCTTAGAAGGACTTCATCTATTTTCCTGCTTTCGTCCCTGCGCGAATCGCTACGGATACTCCTGCAAATGCATTTTACACTATAGTAAATTCAAGTTACGTGTTTGAAGCCTACAAGTTTCCTCATTTTCCTCCGTTGGGCTTGAGAGTTCCGAGCGCTCACCGGCTTCGAAGGGATATTGGTCCAATTTTCCATCAGATGTCACGTGGGACACTTTCTCCTCGCAGACAGACTTTGACCCGACATAAATGATCTAAACGAAGGACTTTTGAAATGCCAGGCATGTCGCAGGTTTGCTAAACGTACCTTTGCATCGTAGAGCCTCTCATTCCACTTTACTTTTCTTTTCGCTCCCACAACAGGTTCACCAATAACTGCTTCCGAGTTGACGACGTCGACTGATTTCGCTCATGTGAAAAAGACAACAACCCATTCGTTGCTCATTGCTAAACAGAATTCTGTATTTTTAGAAGGGGTTATCACGTCCATATGTATATCGGACAGACAAAAGCGAACACCAATTTTTTCACACCATTTTCGAAGATTTATTAACACGAAAGTCTTTGCTGACAATGTACATGAAAAATGCAGAATATTATAGCATTATGGTTTCGTCTCTACTATGTTGCCTCCTTTGGCTTCTACAATTTTTCCATCCTCCACTGCATACCGCAGACATAGTTCCAGCACAGCTCAGGAGTGAGACCCCTCCAATAGGTTTTAGCGGCTTTCCTCAATTCTTCTATCGTAGTAACTTTTTGCTTCCTGAACAAGCGAGTATAGGTAGGAATCAAAATCAAAAAAAAATCGAAATCAAACCAAGGAAGGAGCCTAACCTAATAAACTCCTTCATGTTCCCCCATACCAACTCTATTTGATTCATAGGTCAGGTGATTCCGGAGGCCATTCCAAACATCTCACACCGTTCTCTTCCATCCACCGCACAGTAAACGAACTTTTATGAGAGGGGGCGTTGTCGTGGACGAGTCTCGCGAATCCTTGAACCCACATGAGCTCGAACACCAAAAGCAATAAAGACTTATTATAAGGTAACATACCACGGTATTTTTTATTGGCGGATCTCAAATATGACCGCTCCAGGATTTGACAGTAAATTTTGCTGTCGATCCTCAGCTTCCCAGGAAAAATCACTAAATCGGTGGTACCACGAGCCGATATACCTCCCCAGATGTGAATTTTGGCTGGATGCTTCGGACGACTTCGGAGTCGTCGAGCCTGTTCACCTTCTTTAGTGAAGCAACGCCTCACATTTCCTTCCACTGAAAGGAAGATTGTGGTCATTTTGCTCTCATTATGATATGAAAACCGAAAGGCACCTACTCTGAACACAACACTCGTCAGTGAAAATGCGATCACTGAATGTTTCGTTCATATCCAACATTTGTCTACAGAACTCTTCTCTTTTCACTTTGTTTTCGTCCCGCATGAGATGACAATATTTTAGTCTTTCTTTTGAAGCCGCATTCATCGCGGACTCGCCGTATGTGGCGGTCGCTAACACGTATCCCTTTCCGTTTGAATAGGTTGCTCACAGCCGAAGTCGAAGTCGACGAATTGGCGGTGTACAATTGTCTTATTACCTCTTCAATTACAGAAATCGCACCTGCAATGCATTGTGCGGTAAATTGTCAACAAAGCAAGTTGAAGCTATTTGCATACCTCTTCGCGGTGCTACCGATTTTTTTTCCGACCAAGTACGCCTAAACTTGGCCATGTATCGCCTCAAAGATGCATACGATTCAATGTACCCAGCCTAAGTGAAGCCAGTTCAGTATGATATGCTACACATATGGGCTAGGGCTTGTTGTGACTTATTTTAATTTTCACATAACAAGAAGTTTAGGGCCTAACTATCATCAATCTCCGACCCGTGTTGGAAAGGCATTAGGTACCGGCACCATCAGTCGAGTGCAGAAATGAGTTATTTATGAAAGATGCATGGCGCATTCTTCACCGCTCGAGCATAAAAAAGTTTCCATTTTCCTATGCTTCCGTGTGCAACATGAAGCGCTTCAATAGCTTGTTTTTCAGCAGGGTTATGGCTTTCAAACAGAGGGTACATTTTCATGAGACACCCTGTATTTTAATAAACCAATCTACAGCGCACATCATATAATAAAAATAAATATAATAATATAAAGATAGAAATGAAAATTGAAAACGCAACGACTCTATGGGGTGGTGTGGTCTACTGGTTTCATCACTCGCCATCACCCTTCTTCCCGGGAACCTCGAAGTGCAGAATTTCGCAACAGCATGTCTGCAGTCTAGAGTCTGCAGGGGTAGTCAGAGGGGCTCTATGACGGAGATGATCAGCAAAACAGAGCAGTTTTGTATTTCGTTGTTTGAAAAAAATAGACAGTGTTGCGTGTACTATTTCATTCTTATCCAATTGCGCTCGTGCTCAAATGCATTGTAGGATAGCACAAAACGAGGTATGCGATGATTTATTTCTCATAAAATTTTATACACAAGATAAGATGTACATGTACACGAACTATGATATAAGAAATACATGTTTCTTGGTTTTCGCAATTGTTCTCATAGGAAATTCACTGCCGAAACACTGCCAAAAATAATGCAACAGATGCAGCGGAAAGTCGTCAAAGATACACTGGATACGTTTTCCACCATTTTCCCCTCTGTGCTACTAAAATAATTGATCCCACAGGAACCAGATTATGACCAATTCACACTTTCTCGTCTTACTATGGATCCATGATAAAAATCTTATCTAATGGACGGCAATATTCCACTATTTGGGCCTCGGACGTCGAATTTTTTTCCGCTGAAACTTCGCCCAGAGGTATTTTGGGGACGCTGATCGATCTGATACTCATTTAGCGCATTTTGGGCAACAGGTTCTTGGCCACCATCCCATTAGGTTCACTCAGGACTAGACTTAATCGGCAGTTATCCACCTACGGCCTACCATTGTGATATCCATGTCGCGCACCAACCAATGAATTGGCCTAGCCAATGCACCATCAACCAATGAATGGGCCAGTCATTAAAAGGTGCGCGATCACTATGTCACCATGGAACACCTCATGGAGGGTGTAAATGCCATACTAGTACGCATTGAGTATCACATTCGTGATCAGCGCCCTCGAAAACCCTCCGGGGAAATTTTTAGCGAAACTAATTTTTCAACCTCTGAGGCCTAAATAGTGCCATCAACGAGACGTGCAACAACTCTGTCAACTCGCGCTAATCACGAACTTTCCACAAACGAGGAAAAAACCAGAGCCATCGAAAATGAAAACACCAATAACAATAGCGAACAGGTTAAATTAGTGAAACTAATACAATTGTCAAGTATCATAATAGTTATACAGCAACGGTTAATTTTCTTTGACCCAATGTTTCCCCGTTGATCCTCGAAATTCTGTCAATAACTCATCTACTTTGACATCATCTTGGATCTGAAACTTTCCACGTAAAGAACATTCCAGAACATAAGAAGAACAAACTAAAACGTACCGTCTTGTCTCTGGTATCGGCGTTCACAGTACGATTTTCACATCATTCTCGCCAAGACCAACAGTGAAGTAAACTGGGTCAACTGTTGGATTCGAATCTGCTCATACGATGTGCCCGGACAGCCTTCATAGTGCACGTTGGATGGGAATGTCAGTCTAAATGCATAACATTGAGCGTGCATAAATGAACAAGCTGCTTGTCAACCTTCTATATCTTAACCAATCACAAATGTAAATTGATCTAACAACGATACCTTAGATACACATGCGCACCGTCACCTTCGTTCAGCTTCTGCGACCTTCCTCTTTCGTCGAGCCTTAAGGTTATTCGCAGCTTCAAACCAAATCCTCAATAGGAAGGAAGGGCACTACGGTACTTTTTGTCCCGTGCTTTTTTTCGTTTGAAGTAGGCCTACTGGGGGTAATCTGCTATTGGACGAACGAATCTGTTAGTGGTTAGTTGAGGAAATTCCTGATAAGTTCGTCATAGCCCCGCTTAGGAGAAACAGTGCCCTCTCGCATTGTTTTTGGGTCAGACTCAGACAAAGCGCTCGCGACTGCTCGCGGAACCTCGTCCCAAAGACGGCAAATCGATGATGATCGAGTTACAGGGGTCTCTCGCCATCGCGCGCTATCTTGCCGGATATCTAAACATCTCTGCAATAAACGGTTGATCATGTTTCCAAGCTACGGTTGAATGATTACCCACCCTCACTATCGGTCAATATGTGTGATAGCTTACCTTCAGCACCACCTCCCCCCTCCCACTAAATGTCCTTAGACGAAGTCACAGCAAGTTTGAACTACGTCCAATAGTGCTCGTTTATCCACATCAAAATGCACGAGGATGAAATCGACACCTTGCTACGGTCGATGTCATAAGGTCATCAATGTAGGTAATGTACATGATGAAAATGGGATTCGAGGACGGAATGGTACAAAACCGCTTCAAACTGATTTCACTCAGCTGGCGACACTCACCAGTAGATAATCGACGCAGCCGCATCGGCTGAACTGTAGCAGGACCAGGGTTAAGCGTCGGGTGCGATATTCGCAGGGGGAGTTGTGCCAGACTGCTGGGGCTGAGGGGGGGGGGGTCGTACTAGTTTGTCGGTCGTGGCTGGGGGAGGCTCGTAAGAGTTGGGTGAAGCACTAGGAATTTTTCAGACACTTTTCGAGCCCCTCCCCCGGTCGTCGCCTTTGAAAATTGGGATAAAGGCAGGGGGTCGTACTTGACTCACCTCGAAAGGTGGGCGGCGGGTCGTCGTACCAGCTCGTAGGTCGGATGAGGGGGGGGTCGTACCTTTTCGGCCAAAATCGCACCCCATGCTTGACCCTGAGCAGGCCCCTAAATCAGGCCTGATCCGGGGATTGCTGAAAATGACGAACGATCAGTTGGAGCGAGAGAACGTCTCAAGAGTGAATATATGGTCGTCCCGTTGGACGAGATTTCAGGGTCCTCGGTGACGATGACTCCGCTCACCTCACCTACCTCCAGCCACCTGTAATTACCCTGGCTGACGAAAACACGTGAAAAGAGTGCGAAATCTGTGTTCAGCACGTCAAAAAACCCCCTTAGTTGAGATTTCAGGGTCCTCGGTGACGATGACTCCGCCCACCTCAACTATCTCCAGTTACCTGTAATTACCGTGTTCAGCACGTCCAGAAACCTTATGAATCGACATTCCAGGAAAATTGGTGATAATGTATCTGGTCATCTTACCTGGCTGCACCTACCTGCCATTACCTTAATTGACCAGTGCATGGAACTAAGTGCCGAAAATCGTGTTCATCTAATTCTGCCAAAAAAAGTTTCCTTCTGCAGTAAAGCCGAGCAGAAGTGTCGCACCCGTCATGGGGTCGAAGAGCTCGTCGAGGGGTCTGACAAGGGATGGGACGGGGGGTCGTGCATCGACGTATTGATTATTGACGAATTGTGGGGTCGCCTGGGACTGGCGGAAAAAACTTTTCCAGGAGTTTTGGCAAAATAGGGCAAGTCCTGTATCAAACGATAGAGCTTGGATCGCTGCACACGAATATGTAGTTACTTTTTCAAAAAACAATTTTTTAAGGGAGTTATTGAAAATACGAAACAAAAATTTTAAATCTAATCTAATCTGCCCTTATCCCCCACCATTTTCACTCATTTATCTGCTTACAGCTAATGTGGATATAGGTGTATGGTCCAGTGCCACCGTCTCTCCCTATTTTCATCCAACTTTCCTCATTTCATCGAAAAATCAACGGCTAATACTGGAGATAACGTTGAATACTGTTCAACGGACAACTCGTCCGCGGCAGTGCGGCGCCGCTTCGCGACGCATCGCTGTATTCGGTTAATTTCGATATATTTGGCCAAGATTTATATGTCGTTCGATAGAGCTCGAGCTTCTGAACACGATGATCGGCTCATTCTCTTGAATAAACCAGTTCTAAGGAGGTTATTTAAAAACGGCGCTTTTGGGCGCAAAAAAAGCGCCGCGAATGACTTTTTGACAAAACGGCACGTCCGGTACTGTACCTGTTGGTTACCTCCGCATTCGAAAATGGACCACAATATGGTTTACGAATACTCACCACGGTTAGGATGGCAGTGTCAGAAAGAGCGAAGAGAGACTGTCTCTTGTCATCATATCAAATCATATTATAGTCCTGCTATTTTGCAACAAACGGTGAGGTTCATAGCGATACTCCAGTACCTAGCATGACAGTTTCTGCTTCGGCAAAAGGAAGACTTCTTTCGCGAACGTCGAATAGTATTTGTGTGTGGTCTAGATTTCAATCCAATGGAGAATTACTGAGGCAAACCTTCTCCACACGAATTTTCGCATTACTTGCAAGCGATTTGAATCATGAAGGAGGACTGACTTTTTGCTGGGTGACCTAATGAGCTGATGGAAATCTATCGCGAATAGCTGTAGGTAATATCAATAGATCTATGAGAGACAATAGGCTCTTTCAGACGACGCGTCGATAAAGTGACGCGTGACGCGTGTGTGATGAAGGATAGGTAGGTCAGCGTCATCGGTTGATCGGGTTATCACGCGTCATTACGAGTAACTCGTCCGATCGACGTCGCGTTGGCCATGGTGTACTTGCAGACCATTTCACGCAGTTCGCGCACGGCGAACCGAGCGGCGAAACCCCAGCGCACGACGCTTGACGGATGACGTCTGCCTTGAAAGAGCCTAATAGAGCGGTAACGATGACAGATATTATAAGGAAACCAAAAATATACCAACATACTTGAAATAAATGCATAGTCTCTCGTGGTTAACACACGTATTCTGTCATTAACTAATGTAAGCTGTTTTAGTGCTCGAGGAGATCCGAATCCGCTCGTTTGGTGAGTACATTTAATGTTCAATACTTATTTGATGCGCTATATTAGGATGAGTCATATGTTCTCGGTATTTATTGGTAGTTTTCAATTTCTTATATTTTACCAACAAAACGCCGCGTGGTGAAGTGCCAAGAAGCGCTGAAACTCGCACGCCTAGCTATCCAAGCCTTCCATCCCCACGGGATCGGGTAAATTCGTACCAGACTTGTCTGGATAGGTGAAAACACTGACTACATAGGTATAGCGTCTGGCTGCCGCAAGTCATTGCGTAGGCAATATACGCATGCACAATGCCTCTACGATTCTAAATTGAACATGAATGTGGCGGCTCGTCCATAGGAGGCTGGTCAACGCTGGTACATTTATCTTTTTACCTTCATTAACCAAGCGGATGCGCACGTGTGAGTGTAGATTCGCAGCTGAACCTGAAGAAAGCGATGTTCATGAGGAATACCGTCGTTTCTGATGCCCCATTTAGAACGACCAATGATTTGAGTCCGGGGCTGGCCAAATGGAAACGGGTGAGGGACGTTAGATCCCCGTGTCAGCTCGGCAAAGGTGATCCGCGGGTCCTGTGGATACAGTTAGCGACGACTCGAACACAGTGATGGCCCTCTCATTGAATGATGGCCCTACCGTCAAGGATGGTCCAAAAGTCGACCAGATTGTTAGGAATTCAATGCCTCAATCAAAAGGGTTGCAAGAAGCACCTTCCAAATTTCGTCCCAATGCAGACCCAAGCATGTTTCTGCTCGGAATTTCGAGCTCTATCCAAAGCGCTCAATAAAAATATTCCCACAACATGCGTCAGGGCACGAAATTATGGCCTTAAAATGTTTATTTCGTGAAGATAGATTGTGTAACAAATTTCCAGGATGATACTTCATAGGAAATGCAGATGCATGATAAGGAGATTTTACTAAAGTAGAAGTGGCAAACTACTTATAGGAAAATAATGACGTACATAATATTATTCGTAGTTCGTTTCGAGTTTAAAATTTAAAAGTTTGAAATCTAAAACGTCTTTATCATAGATAGGTATTTCTGCTCACAGATGGAGAAAATTGTTGAATTTCAGAAAGATGCGACCATTGTTAAATCATATGTGCGATTCTTCTTCTCTAAAAATATGAGTGTTAGACCGCGTAAAGAGAAGTTGTCATGGATATGTTTGGATTTCCTACGGAATTTGTTTGACGTGAATATCCTGCTTCCCTTCCATAAACGCGTTTTGCTAGAGACAGACAAACAACAATGTGGGGTTTGCAGCTCCTAGGGCGTCTTCTTTTGTGGCACAACATGGGTCGTTTTGTTTTTCTACGACAAGTTTGATACTAGTCTATGTCAAGAAGTTATTTATTCTGGTATTTCAAACAGAGGGCTTTAATTAATTAATTAATTAATTAATTAAACCTTCAGATTAATTAACTTATTTATTGCGCCCTTAGGCGTGCTAAAAATAAAAACGGCTTGCGTACAAGCCGCGAAAAGCATGGAAACACAAAAATGTATAAGGGAAAATGAGATTGTTAGCAAGACGGATGAGCCAGTGATTGAAAGCTTATTAGTATATTATCACCTCCTAATATGATTTCAGAAGGCGAATCTTTTCCAATTTGAGGTGAGTTTCAATACCACAGATGACATAGATTTAGAGGACGCAGCTTTTTGGAACACTTGGTTGTAATATTTTCGTTACTAGATTCCGAGATACGGGGTACGGTCACAGAGGTGCGTGCTCAAGTAAGGTTAGATCAACTCAGTTTCTTTACGAAAATAAGCTCACACTGGTGATGAGCTTAGGAAGATCATGGACCTATAGGAAGATCATGCTGCTGATATTGAGAATTTCTGTCGGCTTGAGTACGTCATTATCAACTATTGAAAGAAAAACTTCGATTTACAATATAAACTGCACCCAACTGCTTGTGACATCTAAGGTTAATCCTTGTTTGTAGATATACTCTACATGTTTGCCTGCCTGTAGCTACTGGGACTGCTTTCCATTTCGGTATTATCTAATTCTTCACTGCATTCATATTACAGTCCCCACTACCGTTTTCCGTTCGTTTACCAACTTTGTTTTATTGCTAGCACGCCTTTATATGTCATAGAAATAAATAAATAAATAGCCGAGACTAAGAAATTGAAGACCTACATACATATTCTTATTCTTTCTATAAATTCTGTATATTCTTTCCGTGACACAACAATATCTTATAGCCCTCCTACCTACTCACAATTTGTGACTCCCACTTCGGCGGCGAACATCCATAACGTTCCCGGACAGGTTGGTGCTACGAAGTCTTGATGTGTAGTTTAATTTACCGTGGAGGTATTTTTTCTTTGTTAAGGTTGCTCATGGAGGCCTGGAGAATCACAACAACCCCTCCAACTACGGCAATGCTGCACCCGCGTAAGTTGGGCCCTGACACTATGCTTCCTAGAATAACCCAAATGCTTCCTAGCGATTAATTATGTTCGATTTTCCAGTTCCAATTCACTACGGAATTTAGATGGAATTCAGGTCAGTGTGCTGCTTTGTTACTGTTCACATGGACCACGCAATGGTTAATTGCAATTGTAGGCATATTGTGAGTTACGAAATTATTGATTTCAGTCGGCAATGGAGAAAACGTTAACGTGAATTTTCATTTAAGGGTGGTACATATTGTGCACCAGGAACAGTCGATCTAGGCTCGTGTACAACATTCAACAAAACCTTAAGCACAGGTCAGCAAATTCATGTTCTCGAACAAGAAAAGTATGTAGGTAATCACAAAAACGAACAGTGCAGAGAAGGAATTTAAAAAGTGGGACATTTTGACAACCGGGAAAACTCAAATAGCTACTACGGCCCAAAACCATGAACTGAGAGCGTGATCCGAAACACCGTCGGCGATAAACCCGCTCGATACCGCGAGTTTGCGGCCTTTTGTGATTCGTGAAGGTCGGTGTTTCGGAGACCGCGGCGGTTTGTTGCGCGAGTGCCGCAACCGCACTCCCTGCGGGCAAGCGGCCGTCGACATATAATTGTGTCGATCGATAGGCGCCCCGAACAGGAATTCGCTAGGTATAATGGGAGATCGTGGACCGAGATCAAATGAGGGCCCCTACATGCTCTTTCAAGGCAGACGTCATCCGTCAAGCGTCGTGCGCTGGGGTTTCGCCGCTCGGTTCGCCGCGCGCGAACTGCTCGTAATGTCTGCAAGTACACCATGGCCAATGCGACGTCGATCGGACGAGTTACTCGTAATGACGCGTGATAACCCGATCAACCGATGACGCTGACCTACCTATCCTTCATCACACACGCGTCACGCGTCACTTTATCGACGCGTCGTCTGAAAGAGCCTTACGTCTTCTGCTGTACGCTATAATCGACTTTGTTGATCATCATCGATGCCCTCTCCTGTCGACTAGCGAGCCCGACGCCTCAATGGTAGGCCTGGAATACGCCTGCCTGACATGCCGTCCCTCCCTGAAGACATCAAAACGATTTCTACGAACCTATAAACGAAGAACGAAGGCAATGATGCTCTTACAGCTTTTTCCGAGCTGCTTTTCGGCACACCAGCACCTATATGATTGATAAAAAAATCCGGAACACACTGGCAAACCGGCTTCTATAAATAATTTCTCTTCCACAACTAATGAGTTAGCCGTTACAAACATTTGATTTTCATCATCAAGTCTCATAATTGCATCGTCCGAAACGCTCCATTAATCCTGCATATCTCTAGATCAGGTGATATTCTTTTCGCTCATGAGTGGTTGGCAAGTTTAACGACAATGTCGCCCTTCTGGCCATTCTTCTCCAATGCCATTGCCCCTTCTCCGGTAACCAAATGGTCCTCTCTTTTGTGGTCGTGACTTAACGTCATCATCGTTCAGCTCCTGCCACACCATTTGAAGTGCGTCGCTATACGATTTTTCGAAGTAGTGTTCTTGAATCGGAGCATGTTGGGCAATTTTTCTTGTGTTGGATACGAAATCCGTCCAATCAATACATTTATTGTACGCCATCTTCAAGACGTCCTTAAGTGCAGAGTCCAAACTAGTTGGTCCATCGCGCTGCAGTCGAATCTCTCCTGAACCGATGTCCCTGTTTTGATAAATACTCGTTGCCACCCAGGCCGACCACAACAACTTTATCTGCTCATTTCTTATTGCTCCCACGGCGATCCTCTTTGGTGCTATCAGGGTATGCTTGAGGCTCTGGCTTCACCGTAGCCACACACAAGTCTGCAACCCCTTGCTGGCGACTCATCCGCAACTTTCTCAACTGCGCTACCGCTTGCATTCTACCTGCCGTAGCGTCTTTCGCCAGCAGTTTCCCCAACTGTTCCACTACGGCTTCGGATTCTTTGTACCATACTTCCATAGGTAACGGTACAAAGCTGTCTTAGCTCTTCCTACCCAGTGTTCTTCGCCCAGAATTTCTATCAATGTTTGCATACTAAACAACGCCAATATTCACTTCGAAGCCTCCTTATAAATTCCCGCTAGTTCTCAGTGGGTTTACCTCTGTACACGCCCGGGTCAACGCAAGACAAAGATTGGAAATAACTCAGCATCTCGAATTCAATTGGCTGACCTGCTTCCTTTCCTGGCATCGCCGATGATTTCCCCGCAAACAGCCTCCATTTCGGATCGAAGCAGGCTCCAACCTCCATGTTTGCGATTGGTGTCTGGAACTGCGTGTGCACTGTCATTGTTTTCAGTTCATTATAAAAGGTACCTTTCAACCCACTTCATCTCACTGTGGGATGTACCTCAGTCTCTACTGGGTCCTTGATCTCTTTAACTGCCTTGACGACCTGCAATATCTCTATATTCAGTATGCTAGTGAGCTGTGCTAGTATTTTCTCATCACATTCTTCAGTTTGTACGTACTGTTCCTAGTCTTCCGCACTCTCCATACCCTTCCTGTTCAAATGCTCTACAACTTTACTACACAGTATTTTAGACATGTCACACCTCACCTCTTTATCGGATGCTCGACTGCTTCGCGAGCCGTGTCTCCCTATGTTTCTGTTTGTTCGCGGACACTCTGTGCTAGGACAGTTCCTCAGCCAGTGCATCCGATAACTGAGATTACGTGGTGACCACCCCCTGAAAGCTCCTCTATCAGAGTCTGGAAGGGAAACTCGCTATTGCTCACCAATCGAACCCGCCTTCAGCTGCTATCATCATCATCCGATGTCACCATGTGGGCGTCGTCATCCGTTTGGCCCATCCTGTTAGTCCTTATTAGTTTTCTTAAGCTATAACACCTATAAATTCAGCGCTCACTGGTCCAAATACGGTCACAAACGACGGGACATCACCAATGGCGGGCACGGTTCAATACGTTGCCAAAAGACGCAAATTAATCAACTAAGCAAACGCCGGTCCGAGAATACATTGCACTCACTCATTAAAAATTTTCTCCAAGTACATATTCATTCGCCGATAACCTAGGTCCTCCGCTTTCGGTTACTCCTTCTCAACTTTTCTACTTCTCTTTGAGCTTCAGCTCGCTTTAGACCATATTCAAATCTTCAGCCAACTCGTCCTGTCTTAAGAGTGGCCAAAAATCCTATACTTATTCCTATTGCTCGTCCTGTATGCGAAGAACAACTGGACAAATTCAAAAGCCCTGTCCTCTCTCTCTTCAAAGAGAGAGAGGACAGGGCGGCAATGTCGTCGTGGCCTCCGACGGCGCCTGGCGAAGCTTGTGACGATGCCAACACTTAAAAGAACCTGTCTCTAAAACTCTGTGAGGCCCCTGATTCCTTTCGGCGGGCACGCCAGATCGTGGCGACAGATCAACCCAAGCCCCTACGTCTTCAGATGGACGCCATAACCGACATCAACGATTTTCTCATGTTGATTAGTGAACCCGCCGCTTTAATGGTGGGACTTGACCACCCCTGCCTGGCATAAGAAGTGGTTTACATTCTCTTTCGTTTCAGTGGAGAAAAACAACCCAAGCAGAAAAACTTGTACGAAAAGCAATTTTCAAGTTCCCTCGCGTTTGAGCGTTGGCATCGGTGTCGATCTTTTATTTAAATATTAATTTCGACTTCCTCACAGAGTTGTTACAAGAAACTACTTTATTTATCCAACGGCCTACGGACGAAAACCATTCTGCTTGGATTTTCGTTTACAATGCGTAATCTATGCCAGTATTTGTGATCGATTTCTTTAAAAATAGTAATAGATGTCGATATGTGGTGATTGAATGTGAAATAACACAAGTGAATGTGAGGTTTATCCATAAGTGGCGGCACCACAGAGGGAGGCGAATAGCTTTTTCGAGACCAGCTCTCCGAGGTCGCATCTCTCGATGTCGCCGCCGGTTTTCGTTGGTGGCTGCTCTCGTCTCCTCGATCTCCTCGAACTTTGCTTTGCCACGCCTCGCCAATCTTGAAGCACACGGATAAGCGTGCTTATGGAACCATTACTTCACATCTCTAACACCTCCCTACGTTTCCTAAAAGAAAAGAAACCCCACTTTTATGACTCAAGCTGGGCAAAATTATCAACACCTCCACTTCCTCTTTTCCAAAAAAATCCCTTCGTCGAGAATCCAATCAATGGAAACGGAAATTAAAAATTTGCTTACCCTGTTCCGCGAAAAGGAACGCCTCCATATCGCTGTCGCGGACGATCGTCCCGTTATAATTGGCCTAATCGAGTACCCGGTCTTACACGGGGAGAGCGGTCAGGGATTGTTGGTGACCTAATACGAACTGACCATGCCTGCAGCGGGTTAGCGCGACGTTTACCCTGTGCGGATCGTTGAGGAACTCGCCGGCCTCAGGAATGAAGTGCGTCCGGGTGGTGAGGATGATCGTGACGTCTCTTTCACGACCCTGTATGGAGTCCACGGTTGCGAGAGTGACTCCTGTTTCCTGCGCGAACCCCGCGAGGTAGCGGTGCTGCTCCTCATTAAAGGTGATAAGTCAGACGATGACGGTCAGAACGCCCCGACGAAGGAGACGTCTAATTAATTCCTGACACGTCGACCTCCTCCTCGTTGAAGTACAAGCGCGAGGGTGCTCGGCGGGAAGAGCCGACCACATCAACGAAGATGAACGGCAGCGTTGGCGTTCGAGAAAGTCATGATGACGAGGAACATCCTTCGTGTTGTCTCCGGAGCACCGCTTCGTAGAGTCCCATCACATACGACCGGATTCGGGAGAGAATTCAGGAGAGGGTGGGCCCGAAACGTAGTTATCAATGCAGCCATCGGGACTGCTAGGGCGCGGGTCGATCGTGCTCCGAGCACCGTACCGTGCAGTGCTAGCCCCTCTCGAACGGCGGCGTACGGCTCGAGTTGGTGGATGCGCCGATATAGATGTGCTGGGTCCTGGGAAGACGACTCAGCATGGCGACAAAAACCGGCTCCGGTACTTGTGACGCTTCGTCACAACGAAGGACACTGGAATCGCCGAGCTTATCCTCGAAAATACCACTGTTACCGGTACCGTTGAGAAGCGACGACGTGGTAATTAAGAGAATGACCGGGTTGTATCAGGAGAACATGATATCCACCATCTTTCCTACCAGTGAGGACACGTCTCGGCGAGAATCAAAGATTCACGTTCGAGGGGAGACGTTGTTCTAGATGGTTCCGTCGTTAATTTTCTATGACGAGCCGGCAATCTCTGAAACGTAGACACTGGGCCAGGACGCGCCCCTCTAGAGCGTCACAGAAACGCTCGGCGAACGATTTGAGTAGTCCCTGCATATCGACCTGAGTCAACGGCACGGAATCGTCGAAGGCAATAGTTTCCGCGATGTACCCGCAAAGAGGGAGCTCCTGAACACCGTCAACACCTAGAAGCGACTCAGCAATCTGCGCCACCACGAAGTTGGTCGAAGCTGTGATAATAACGCGGTGACCCTGCTGAACGAGTAGCTTCGCCACTCAGGCGCCGATCATCGTCCTCCCGGTGCCGAAGCCCGCCTGAATGCCTACGACTGGATAGTCGGATAATCCCAGGGCGACGGCCTGTCGCTGGTCTTCGGTCAGGCTGATCTTACGAATGTGGAACGAATCGTCGCCGACGAGTGCTGCTAGAGGGCGATCCTGCGAGGCATGGCGTCGAGCAAACCACGCCCTCGCTGTCCTCGTTTACCTTCTGCAGTAGTTGCGGCTCAGACACAGCGGCGTACACCGGCATGGCAGTGGGCGTTGTTGGCTCTACAGCGGCGTACACCGGCATGGCAGTGGGCGTTGTTGGCTCTAACTTAACATAAACGTCGAGCTGAGCCGTGTCCTCGTCGTCATCTAGCACGCGCCCGGGTGAACAGCTCTGCTCATAACTCCGCTAGACCATGCGTACGCCCGGAGAGTGATATGGAAGCATTGAGCGGTCCAGTCCGGAAAGACCTACCTCGAATGAAAATTTACGAGTCGGGGCCTACATATCGACCCGACGGTGGGGCCTCCAGCCGGCTTCCGTCGTCATCTTGGCTAGCACAAACGACAACCGAAGTGGAAACTCTAGCAGACTGGGGACCTTGGCAACTGCTTGGTGGAGCTGGAAGTCGTCTCCAACGGTCGCGTAAGCCGCCAGTGCGGAGGCGGCAAGGTTGAAGGTCCTGCTCATCGTGGCAACGGAAGCTTCTCTGTCCTCAGCATAGTTGTCGAAATTCCTGTCGGTGAGCCATCGCGCTTCCTCCGTCGAGAGAGGGTGAACCTCCATCCACCACCTTGGCGAGACCGTGGTCGTGTTATCGGTCCCATCCTATACCAGCTCCGCAAGGTAGAAGCAGCATTCGAGAAGGTAAGGAGAAGGAAGGCCTGAGAGACATAGGCATGAAAACGTAAACATAGATATCTAATGGAAACTCAAGAAGCAAGAGCTGCAATCAAGAAAGCGCGAAGAAATTGTGTGGGAACAGAATAGATTGGAATGTGAATGGATAAGAGAATGTTGTGAAATGCATTCTTTGAAATGGACGGATGTTATTAGAACAAGCGGGAGATGTATAATGAGAAAAGAATGCGACCACGAATGAAATCCCAGCGGAGTGGAATACTTCGAGGAGCTGACGCAGCGAGGAATGCTGGCGAAAAAAACGCGGCGTGCCAGCGCACGGGCATGCGCCGCAACGTAAGCGCGCGGCAGCGCAAAAGACTCACCAGAAGCGTGTGGCGACGCGAGTAAACATGTGTAGTCGCCTTTCGCACATGCGAATTGTTCGAGAAAAAGCCGTCTGTGACAAACGGCCAATGATACTCAAGGAGAATACCACAAAAACAGCAGCGGACACCCTATCCGGCATTAAAGAATTTGAAAGGCACTGACACAACACAATGAAACAAAGACGCCGTTATGAACCTTACCAGTGCACTGTATACCGTCGAAACTTGTGTAGCACGACGTAAATCCCATTCAAAATCAGCGACATCACCAACAGAATATAAAAAAACTGCAGCGCTATCCAATACGTAAGAGTCGTTGGGGCATCGCATGCCATACCATGGAATGAGGGGAAAAAGCAGAGCAAAACACATGCAGGGTGGAGAGAGCGGAAAAAAGGAGAAAGAAGCACAAGTCGTTCGAGAAAACGGATACGCCGGAGGACCACACGACCGAAAACGAAAGAAACGCGCACCTTGAAATGACGACCTCCGAACTAGCCGGTTCGGAGTGTCCGCTGCTACCAGTAGATACTCAAGGATCAGCGCGCACATAGATCTCATCATCTCTTACAAAGTGAAGAATCAGCCATAATTTCAAATGTTTATTCTACAATTTTAACGAAACATTTCCACTTCATGAACGCAATGGGTCCACAAGGTAATCCTGGTTGGAGAACCCTTAACCAGAAAATTCTTGTCCGGCGCGCGTATCGAGGTCTCTTAGGCCCTTGTTATACGTTCGCTCACCCCCCAGCGTAACTCGTCCATTCAGTATCAGACACCGTGGGGCCAGACACGTTTGTACGAGTTCACCACGCCAGCGGCACCATGATAACTCGTACAAACGTGTCTGGCCCCACGGTGTCTGATACTGAATGGACGAGTTACGCTGGGGAGTGAGCGAATGTATAACAAGGGCCTTAAACCTGCCTCTTTGCGTGGTGTGATAGACTCGAAATAAACTAAATCCCGACGCGTTCACGAATCTCGGTTCGCGCGCCTTTCGGGGTATACCTCAGGGTTTATCGGGGGCTTACCAATGATGAGTCTGGGCCTAGGAAGGCGCTAAGGCCATAGTGTAGATCAAAACATACGTCACCTTGCATTTTTGAAACATTTATTTTTTTTATTTTATTTTTTTACCATGGTCCCTAAATTTGTCCAATTTTTGACCACATCAAAAATTGCTCCAAATGCTTCATAAAATCGTTGTATCGTATAATTGATAAGTAATGATTAATAATTGCTCTAAAAACTCCATATATGTCATCCAAAAACCCAAACCTGTCTTTCATAGCCTATTATAATAATGAATCACGCTCTGCAGAATATACCTTGGATTGAGTGGAGAATCAGTGGTTCTTGTAATATTTCCGGTTGAAGCTGGATATTAGTTTCACTTTAGAAAAAAATTCAAATTTTTTTCAAAAAAGAATTCGCAGCAAGGGTATGGACCGGTGTGTATTTAAATGAAGCTCTCAAAATTATCAATCATATCAGTATTTCTTTCGATTTGAGCGATTAACGCTAGAGTACGTAAGGTGAAAAAAGAAAAAACTTTTTGACAGCTGCGAAGGTTGACGAATCTAGAAAGCATATGAAACAAGCGAATGACGGCAGTGGGAAAGCCATATTTGGGTGAAAGGGGTGAAAATCTACTTAAATGATAGAATAACAGCAAAAAAATGTATGAACAACAACGGAGTAAAGATCTGACCCCTGGACCAAGATCCATCATAAGCATGCCTACCTCTCAAAGTATACTCTCTATGGTGCGCAAACCGCGATCTTCAACTCGTAGTTAAGCGCCTTTATATGCCGAGATCTGCATTCAGGTTTTTCGGGGTGTCTAACAATCATGAATTACAGCCTTCCGAAGTCTTTAAAATGCTAAATTTGTCTGGAGCTTTTCTTTTTTCAGCAGCCATCCGCAACTACACCGCTCCACTATCGTGCTACGAGGCTGTCAGAGAAGGCATCGTTCTGTGAGTTCATATCATTCAAGACCAAATGCAAAAATGAAACCCAGCAACTGCACTTCTCAATGACTTCCCAGTTTTACTGAATGCATTATTGAGCAAAAGTTCAGTTGGTACGAGAAAAGGCTGGGACGTTCTCATTAGTAGCATCAGAAGAATTGTTACTAGTTCGCTGAGTGAAAACGTTTTTTGATCGATCTCATTTTACTTTCGATCATTCATGACACGCGATATTAACCCTAACAACAAGATGGGATAATCACTTTATCTCGATAGTATCGTCTGTGACGACAGTCCTTAGTGACCCCCGTAGCTGTCTACGCTTCAGCCGGGGGCATACTACTGTGTGTACAGTACGAAGGATCGACACAGGATGGGTCTTGGGCAGATGCGCGCAGCGTCTTAGGCCTATAGTATACTCCGGCAACGGGTCCGTCGCAGCGGAGCTAAGAATGCATGGCTCGCCTCTATACAGCACTGCAGCTGGGTTTTTTGTATGCTGCTGCGTGCAGGGACTCGGAGCACTGCTGCCCGACAATCGCAGCTGGCGCTGGCTGATCGCAGCGCATGCGGCGAAAACCACCGTGCTGTCCTGAGAGAATCTGCACCATCCTTTCTGCCCTTGCGGTAAACTATCCGAGTCCACAAAGCAGCATTCAAAAAAACCCAGCTGCAGTGCTGTATAGAGAGTACCACGCATTTGTAGCTCCGCTGCGACGGACCCGTTGCCGGAGTATACCATAGGCCTTAGGTGCGCGTCGCTTTGCGAGGTTTAACGTATTAGAGCGAGCTAGCAATCCCAACCTCCCCGAACAGGATGGTCATCACTGTGCGGAACTGAAAACTGATAAAAAATACAAACGGATCCGCTCCGTTCAGAGCCCGTATGCTCGTCATTCTCTCGGGAGCGGGTGGGAATGGGGAGGAACGGGCGAGTATGAGCGGAATCGGCCTGTATCGCGGTGCTCTTATTGGCCCATCCCTCCCGAGACCCGGCCGCTCACGAGCGCCCTGGAGAGATGAGCATACAGCCCCAGAGCGATGGTTATGCGATACTGGTAACATAATAGGAGTATATCCATCAGGTGATCTGTTTTTCTCCTCGAAGCAGAATTTCGCCTGCATTTGACAGTTTTATACCGAGAATTTCAATTGGGGCGGGATGGCCGAGAGGTTAAGAGCTTAGGCTCAAGATCTCGATGATCAGGGTTCAATCCCGTCCCAGGCAGAAACCCTTGCCTAGTTTGGAAACAGCTGAAAAGGGTATCGGTACCAGCGTCAGGCCCGTGTGACAGGTCGGCTGATGGAGGAGAACTGTCACGATCACAAGACGGATCGATGGTCGCATGGAAGGTAGCGGCGCTCAAGAACCTGCAATCGAGGACGATATGGCCACCCCACAAGGAGCTCAAGACAGAGACAAGATGGCAGTGTGGCACCTCAACAAATGCGGGAGCAGCACCAAGACGAAAGAAGACGGAGCGACTATCGTGAAAGACGTACCCCGTAACTGATCGGGATAAAAACGTTGTGGAATAAAAAAATAGCGAGAGTTTCAATTGTGTTATAAAAGTATCTATCATCAAAGAAATGTTGAATGCGTGTTCGGTCCATATAAACGATTGTGTGAACGGTGTGATTGGCATTGGGCGAGGTGTGATTAGTCGATCTTACGGCTAAATGACCAGTCCCTTTCCACTTCAATTCACTATATGTCTGCGATTATGAACGTAATGACGACTTTTTTTTTGTTCTGATAACGTGTCACCTTCCGTTTGATAGGACTTCCCTGTCGTACAACATTTGTTTGAAGGAATCATTTTGATGCTTTTCAGGCCTGAAGATATACATCAGCGTTGCGGGGCAGTTGCAAATCTTCAACCGGCCAGAATGAAATGGTAAGAGGTGATTCTTCCTACATTTCATTAGCTGAAGCTTAGCAGTTCAGTAGCAAGTCATGCATGCAGTCATGCAGAAATAGATAATCGAGTCGTGCTCTACTTTTTCGAAGTGTGAATGTTTTACACAAGATAAAACAGTTCAAATGTTTTCCAGTGTCCACTTGCCAGGAATCGCTCCTGTGTGGTGAGTTTTTAAGAAGCTTATGAAAGAAGCTAAGGTCCAGAAAAAACTACCGATTGGAGAGAAGTCTGACAAAATGACAGACGACAATACATATGAGTAGTTCTTGTCCAGTACCTTAACTTCAAGAGCAAAACTGAAAACGCTCAGTGTTTAAACATAATTCGTATAAATTATCCATCGTGTGGATTATAAAATATTTGCATTTCCATGGTTTGCAGAATGTGTTAATTTGCCTGCTCGTTAGAAATAATGTGACTGCTTTTAGCTTTCCGTATATGACCGATCGTCAACCACTTCTGCTAAAACCAGTAAGCAGTCCCGACTTATTAGAAGGTACTGCTGGGATACAAGTAAGTTACAATTTAGTTACGCAGTTAAAATTTGCTTTACCTTAATGGAAACATACCGGAACTTGATTCCGACTATTCTTCCAACAACTGTAATTTTTTTACAACGCACTGATTCTTGATAGAGCAGTGATGTCGTACAATTACGGATATTTCACTTTTGGCTCGCATATGGACCCAACACCTGCCAGGATTTGATAAAGGCCCTACTCATGCTGCGCCCTATGCTAGTATACTTCTGAAGTACGCATATCCTAACTCCAACTAACTACGTTAATCACCCTGAAACGTGAGACTCCTAAACATCTTAGGCGGCCAATTACCATAAACTCATTCGTTATAGATTCGAGAGAACTATACGAAACAGCGTATGATGTTACTTCATAACATAACATAGTTATTAGAGTAGAATATGTCTCGAACAACAAATCACGATCCGACAACAGGCACTACCCTACAAGTTTCATAGAAACATCACTTACATCACGTCATGGGGACAACAGAAGCCAAACCTCACAATGCTCCTCGGTGCTCGCAATGTGACATGTGTCAAGCCATCACGGTTAGAGTCATTTATGAGTTACCTGTCTCCCGTCCGACCACGCTGCGTGTGGTCCACCTGCTGCCCTTACGCTGACGATGCGGTGAAGAGATGGGACAATAAAGGTAAAAAAGGTAAAGGTGCCGGCGTTGATCAGTCCCCTGAGGACGCGCCGCCGCATTCGTGTTCAATTCAGAATCGTAGAGGCTTGGTGAATGCGTGTTTGGCCTGTACAATGACCTGCGGGGGCCAGCCGCTATACCAGGGCAGTGTCTTTACCATCCCTGACAAGTCTGGTACCAATTTACCCGACCCCGGAGGGATGGAAGGCTTGGTTAGCCCGGGCCCGGATCGATCGCTCGACCGTGCGGGTATCAGCAGCGCCTCTTACCACTGTACCACGCGGGTCCTGAAGAGATGGGACAATACAAGAGACAATGACTGCCCTCCGGCTCCAGCGGTGACCCGAATTCCACCGACGATTCTCGAAGCACGGCAACCCATTTGGTGCGTTGGGCCATTTTTTGACTCTTGAACAGGCGCATGAGCGCACTTTCAACACACCTTTCTGTTGTAAGTGTGAACAGTAGAGAATTGCAGTCTCTGGCGAGCGTTCGCCCACCAAACCGGACCATCGCAAGAAAACCCGTGCTCCATGTTTTTTCAAGAGTCCCTCACTAAAATAGTTGCTTTCAGAACTATCCTCCGCCAACAATGTGGTATAAACCAATCGAGTGAGTAAATTCGTACACATTCTGCAAGTTTTATAGTTGATTTCATACACTTTTTTCAGCCATGCATTTCATTTCATTCCCTGATTTTGCTACATTGTAAAGACCGAAGACCAAGCGTCGTCTACAAAACATAGCCACTGATTATATACTATTGTTACGATACCAGACAGAAAATTCGTAAGTATGAAATTGAATGTGACGTGGAACTGGAGACAAGAACGATAGTACAACCATCTTCCTTGTTCCATCTTTACAGGGTACATACATACGTTCATTAGTGTAGAAAACTCCAGAAAGGAAGAGAATATCGGACAGTGAAGATTTGATAGGACACACAAACACACAAAGGACACACACACATCGTCCGTGGGGCAGATAGTGCGGAGGTTGTTCCAATTCGCCTTTATGCCAATGAGATCACAGCAGTGGCCGGTAGCGAGATGAAAGAAGACAAAAAAGAAGAAGGAGAAGGAAAGGATAAAAAGAGGGACAATTGGAAAAGTTGTGTAATATCCCGCATCAGACTATCTGTCATTAAAATAGTCCTACTATTTACAACCAATGCATTATTTTGGAGTAAACGGGACTATGTAGCTTCATATATTATACCTTTAGCGTACGCGATAGGGTTAAGGTAAAGAAACCGGCGTTGATCAGTCCCCTAAGGACGCCGTATTTTTGTTCAATTCGGAATCGAGGAGGTATGGTGAATGCGTACTTGGCCTATACAATGGCCAGCGGGACTTCACCACGCAGGCCCATTGGCTATTAACATCTACTGTAGTGCGTTTAAATAATACTTATAAGTATATCGAGTACCACGGCTACTTGGGCCCGCGTGGTAATCGATAATCTTAAAAGTATTATTTGAAAATATTACAGCAGATACTGAACAAGGGAGTCACCTCTGCTCTGTGTCCGGGGTCGGCCGAACCGTAGAGTCGGACTCCAGCTTACCTTACCCGCCACACGGAACTTGTACGGAAAAGGTGGGACGGCCCTCATGCTCACAACAGAGAAGGGATAAAGAGATACACCAATGTGTGACAGCTCCAGTTTTTAGTGCCCTCTTGCTACGGTCAACGGTACCACGAACATGTGCCAAATGTCGCATAAAAGAGTTAGACATCATTGTGTCTTCTGACACGAATGACCATAACAGAACGCTATATTACCTCACGGATTTACTAACTCTCGGCAGCTTATAGAGAAATGAACCAAGAAGATAAACAAAAAACAACACGAACTACGAGTTGTCGTTCCATCATAATACATACCACATGTTACTAGTGGTGTACCAAGAAGACGAAGGCTTGTGCGTCCTACAAGAGCCCTCAGCCACTACATGATGGGATTCAGCCATGCGCGGGACAGCACACGTCGCCAATGCTCGTGAGGCTCCTTGATTCTTCAGCTGCTGTCCTTCGTCCATACGTCGTCGATGTTCCTCGGTTAGGTGCGTAGACGGTAGAATTTGCGAGAGCATAGCTGACAGTTGACCGCCAAGGCGAGGAGACTGAAAATGGAACATTCCTGTATGTACGTAGTGCGCGTGCGTGCTGCTACGGCATTCGTTGCAGGACCAAGTTGACCACGAGACGTATCCTTCAACTGTAAGATCACAAAATAATCACACTGTTCCGTACATCGCCTCCGCTGTGACTGATCACAAAGCAATGAAACAAACGTTCCACTGTGAAAGGCTCAACGTTTCAACTGGAGCGGGAAGACGAAATTCACGTCAACATGAATTGAGTATCACTTAGCCATACCTTCAACGCTTTTGGCATCGGTTTAAATTACGAACGCCCATTTATTTAAGAACAACGCATGAAATAAGTGGAACAGGTGTCTTTCCATTTTCACTGTCACCTTCTGAAATAATGATTTCCAAATTCAGTCCCAAATGCTGTTCCGTGTACGTCCGTCCGTCCTACGTCACCATCGCTTGTGGATGTAAGCGATCAGCGAGCAGATCGGTGACTTTCCCATCGTACAACTGTTCACTTGGTTATATTGCACAACGACATCATCGTTTCAGTTAACAAATTCATGCTCACAAGCACTACTTGATGGTAACCTCAATAGCTGTAGAGTGATGAAGAGACAAGTTCCCGGTAAGCAATTACCAAATAAATTGTTCTAACACAAGAGAGATCTAGTCATTTCTTGGAATCAAGGTAGAGGTAAAGTTAAAGTTAAAGGTAATGGGGTCGGCGTTGAACAGCCCCTTAGGATGCGCCGCCGCGTTCGTATTCTACTCGAGGGATAGTGAGAACGTATTCGCCTAATACAATGACTTACCGGGGTGGGGCCAGGGTTGAGCGTGGGGTGCGATGATCGCAGGGGGGGTCGTACCGCCGTCATGGTTGAGGGGGGGGGGGTCGTACGTGTGAGGGGGGTCGTACATTTTGTGATGGGCTAGAAATTACGAGCAGGTGCATTAAGGAAATGTGCGGAATCATATACATAATCATATCATTGTTATCAGTTAGCATGTTTCAGATTCAGACGGACGCATATGGCCTCGCAAAGTTTTTACATCGTTTTAGCAAAATTTTTAGAAGTAGCCTAGTCATTCTGTTTTCGGTTCACGAGTGCTCAAATAATTGCTTTCTGCTTTCAGATGATCACATTGCGACAGCATGTGCGGCTGGACCGGTGCCGAGCGAAACAGGAATCTTTTCCAGAGAACAATGAGTAGTAGTAGTAGAAGCTAGTTCACGTAGCTGTGAATAAAGAAGTTTGCCTGACTTGCTGTTTTCGAGATTTGAAATAAATAAATTCAAAACCGTTTTGTAGCATTGAAGAAGAACAGTGGTTGATGAGTGTTGTTTCTTTTTTCTAGAGCTAGGAAAGTATGTGTAACAGCTATTTTTTTTATTTTTTATTTTTTATTTTTATTATTTATTTTATTTATTTAGTTATTTTATTTAGTTATTTTTTGCTTTTATTCATGAGATTTTTTTTACATTTTAGAGTCGAAAACTTACCGAAAACAATGAGGTTAAAATGAACCATCGACCCTAGCCAACACTGAGTAAAAAGATCGCACCCCCCTGCGCGCCTAGGAGATTTGCTCTTACTGGAGCTTTATATTTTTTCTAGATAGCATTTTTTCTCTAATTTATAACGCGGTTATGGCACTTTTTCAATTTTGATCTTGAACGGAGATATGAATTTTTGAATGACCACCTTCATTCCTGAGACGACCAGTAGGAGTTGCGACTTTCTGAGTGTTCTCAATCAAAAAATCATATCTTTGTTCAAACTCAAAACTGGAAAAGTGCCATAACCAATTATAAAACTACATGAAATTCTCTATAAAACAAAAATAGAAATTCTTCCAAACACGAAATCCCCTAGGCGCGCAGGGGGGTGCGATCTTTCTGCGATTTTAAGCCAAAATCGCAGAAAGATCGCACCCCCCCTGCGCGCCTAGGGGATTTTGTGTTTGGAGGAATTTCTATTTCTGTTTCATAGAGAATTTCATGTAGTTTTATAATTGGTCATGGCACTTTTCCAGTTTTGAGTTTCTACAAAGATATGATTTTTTGATTGAAAACACTCAGAAAGTCGCAACTCCTACTGGTCATCTCAGGAATGAAGGTGGTCATTCAAAAATTCATATCTCCGTTCAAAATCAAAATTGAAAAAGCGCCATGACCGCGTTATAAATTAGAGAAAAAATGCTATCTAGAAAAAATATAAAACTCCAGTAAGAGCAAATCTCCTAGGCGCGCAGGGGGTGCGATCTTTTTACTCAGTGTTGGCTATGGTCGATGGTTCATTTTAACCTCATTGTTTTCGGTAATTTTTCGACTCTAAAATGTAAAAAAATTACATGAATAAAAGCAAAAAATAACAAAATAAAAATAAATAAATAAATAAAATAATAAAAATAAAAATAACAAATAACAAATAAAAAAATAACTGTTACACATACTTTTCTAGCTCTCGAAAAAAGAAACAACACTCATCAAGCACTGTTCTTCTTCAATGCTACAAAACGGTTTTGGATTTATTTATTTCAAATCTCGAAAACAGCAGGTCAGGCAAACTTCTTTATTCACAGCTACGTGAACTAGCTTCTACTACTACTCATTGTTCTCTGGAAAAGATTCCTGTTTCGCTCGGCACCGGTCCAGCCGCACATGCTGTCGCAATGTGATCATCTGAAAGCAGAAAGCAATTATTTGAGCACTCGTAAACCGAAAACAGAATGACTAGGCTACTTCTAAAAATTTTGCTAAAATTTTTAGAAATTTTTTATACTCGAATGATCAATAAATTTTTGTTTTTAGAAATTTTTTATACTCGAATGATCAATAAATTTTTTTTCGATTTTTTGCATCTTTATTCTGTATACATTTGTAAACGCCCTTCTGTGGATGTCCTCGTGCTCCACTCACCTGTTATATTCGCCTGCAGTAGTTTTTGAAGGGTGGCGGGGGGGTCGTAACTGCTCCTCTCCAGAAGGGGGGGGGGTCGTAATTTTTGAGCACAGATCGCACCCCATGCTCAACCCTGGGTGGGGCAGCCGCTATAGCAGATCTTGAGCAGTATTCAGCATCCCAGACAAGTTTGTTACCAATTTACCCAACCCGGTAGGGATGGATAGAAGGCGCGGATGATTGAGCGAGGATCAATCGCTCGACCACGCGAGTGTCAGTACCGCCTCGTACTAGTGCACTATACAATTTTGAACATTCAAATTCCCACTGCTAACATTCTACAAAATCGCGTGGATAGGCTAGAATACGCTGCGAATTAACCTGACAAAAGGAGGATAGGCGTGGGATCGCTGAAGGGTAGTATCCAACTTCTTTAATCTTCAAATCTTGGCACCGATGCTACCGATTTAAGGACAATAACCGAGAGCAACTGTTCCATTTTTATGAAAAATCACCGCCTTCAGTGAAACAGAGACGTGACGCAGAGGATGAGGACACGAAGCGCAGCGCGGAGGACGAAAATACAGCAAAGCTCAAGAGAGGTACCGCCAAAAACGGTCCATCAGCATCGTGGAAGCCTTCCAAACGAACACCTGCAGAACAAGGTTAGAGTTTGACAGGAAGAGCCCGGGTGAGAAAGGCCGCAATGAGATCTTTTAGCCAACACCGTAGCTTATGCGGCTCCAATCGGTTGTGATGAAGCTCTTGAACAAGGAATTGTACGGTAAGTATGACTTATTCCAACTCCATGTGGTAAACCATGAAGTCCTGAAATAATCAGATAGAAATATACGCTGGGCTTTCACTTTATGCAGTACTAGACGTCAACAATGAAGCGGCGGGAACGGCGCTTTTTTTGGAAAAAAAAACTGCTGCTTACGCAAACGGCAGGTATAAAGTTGAGTTGTTCGTAAATTTAGGTACATATTTGAACTCAGCATTTCGAGCTCTATCTTATCTCATGCAAAATTTTTCAAATTCGTGGCACTTGTTTCCAGGAGAATTTTTGACTCCTGATTTCCGCTCGCTTGTCCCTTTGATTTCTTGTCTGCTGATTCTTTGCTGCACGAGGCCTGCTTTCGCCGGGTCACCACGCGGGGATCCCCGTTGGCCATGCGGTGCAAGTGAAGCGAGGCAGATTCTGTCCGGGTCACCTCTCGTGGACCCCAAAAACGCTACCTTTAGCCTCAAAAAAAAAGCATCGCTCCCGCCGTTCGTTGCTTCACGTCCGGTACAGTATGTGTCTGCATCAGCATATAATAGGAAGGCTGTGAACGATTCCTTTGTAGCAGCACTATTTTTGCTAATACTACGAGCTGTTAGCGTTAGTATTTTTTACAATTTGTTCCTCACTTTGCTGGTTTCGTGCTAATAATTGCAAATTTTGGTTGCTTGCATTCAGGGATGGGTAGGAAATTCGTCGTGCTAATGAACGACTTATGAAGTAAAGCATTTGGAGAGTGCAGCTGTATTCCAATAATTTCTAAAGTCAATCTTCGGCTACTCGAAGGCCGGGTATCTTCACGTGTTTTGAATGTTTGAAGCGAAACTCGCGCATTCCGCGATCACAGAAAAGAGTACCGTTGTCCTTGTTGTGGAGTGCCTCGGGTAAATATAGGACTTCGTTTTGGCGAAGAGAGATCCACCGCCTTCGATCTGCCCCCCCCATCGCAGCAGAAGTTCTCCTTGAATTGTGTCTTATTTCGATTGATATGTCGTCCACAAAACAAAGACACCGTCGGGTGCATCACTAGTAGTAGCCGGCAATATATCATAGAAGAGAATCGGTTATTTCTTCAACTGTGATATGTACAAACATCGGTCAAAAGTCTCATTCATGTCCTACCAACTTAATCTATTCCCTCGAATCTAAGGTAACCTTTTGCGATCCAATTCCTAGTAGTCGTAGTGAGCGATTTCCTTGTTCGAAATTCTCCCGACAAGGGATCCCCCAAGCCACCGTGAAGGTATTCAATCCTCTTAACTTGTAGTGAAATTGCAGGCAGAGCGACATCGATCAGTGCGACCCCTACTCGGCCTATTTACCAGAGATGCAAGAGACGATACCAGCGGCTTTTGGCAATGCAGATGAATCAAACCCGGAACCCATAGCCAGCGGTGGTGCCGGTTTTGGTGCTCAACAGATGTCCGCAAATACAGCATACATGCCTATTGGACGAAATGTCGAATCAGAGGCGCAATCAGTCGGCGCGGAGCAGTCACAGTGGCAACCAATTCCACCATACGACGCCGGCAACATCCAATACTTCTTCACTGAGTCGTACCAACCCACAACGTCTGACGGCGTTCAATTCGTTCAAGTCAGTACAGCTCAGCCGCACTTGGATCGAACGGATGACAGCTATCCAATTGGACCACCTGAACCTGTTCAGCGGCCATACACCGTTGGGAAATTTGGGACATGTAAGTTTGCTCTCATAAACGAAAAGTCGAAAACGGGATCAGTTAATAGCTTGCCGACTTCACTGAATTCCACGTACATTTCCTCATCACAGTAGGGCTCCCTTCACATTCTCAGGAGGTTAGAGCCACTGTCATGGACACAAGTCTTTTAGCCATACCACTGTCATATTTTTAGTTTCCTGCCTTTGAAACCCGTTCATGCTCAGCAGCAGAGCAAGTCTAAGTCTAAGATAGGGACAATTTTTGGGACTTTTCAATACCACAAAACTTTGCAATTTTTTAGTGATATAGTAGGTCCCAGTGATGGTGCGAGTGGTGCATTAGTAATAGGCGCTACTAGCACGCGTGCGGTCGAGCGATTGACCGTCGTCGGGGCTAACCAAGGCTTCATTCTCTCCTGAGTTGGGTAAATTGGTACCGGACCTTCCTGAGAAGGTAAGGACACTGGCTTGGCGTAGCACCTGGTCCCCACGAGTCACTGCGTAGGCCAAACAGGCATTCATCAAGCCTCTAACAATAAGAATCTGAATTGAGCACGAGTGCCGCGACGCGTCCTTACTGGACAGATCAACGCCGGCACTTTTACATTTACCGTTTCTGTCATAAATCCCAGTTGCACTTGTGGTGAGAACAGTAGTTTTAAGTGATTTTCTACCTGCTGCCGAGTATGAACGTCGCTCTGGCCTCTACTATAGCTTTTCTATTGCAACATCGCTGATGACTACTCACACAGCGTTTGCCATTGATCGTTCTAAGTTTAAGGTAGCGACTAAGAAATGGGTGCTAAACCAGAGCTTGTTAGAAATGATGGGGTGTTGTGAATTGTGCTGCTGCTCACTATAACTGTCCTTTCAGCCACTGTTCAGACGCCACTTATAAACACAAATCAACCACTGCCGCCAGTCCTACAGCCGGTCACTGAACTCATTCGTGAGTTGCTATAACTTGTGTTCACCGAGAAACTTCAAGCGCAGATTAATGCCGTTTCCTTATCACCAGTGACTTGTCCAAGAGCTGGCGGAAGAAAACTGAGATTTTCCAAGTCGCAGCTCGAACAGTGCTGTGTTCTGAAACTTTGACTGTTGGACGAGTTTACAACTTGATAAAATGGCTTAGAAACCAAGAATATTATTGAGAAAAAGTTCCATTCAAAGATGGTTGTAAGAGTGAGCCCTAGACTTTTTGTTGTCTTCCCGTTGTTCTGATCCACAGA
Source organism: Nippostrongylus brasiliensis (assembly GCA_030553155.1). Lineage (NCBI taxonomy): Eukaryota > Metazoa > Nematoda > Chromadorea > Rhabditida > Heligmosomidae > Nippostrongylus > Nippostrongylus brasiliensis. Next base: position 30,003,986 of record CP130733.1, on the reverse strand, counting down.
ACCGTCTTTATTAAATGGTGTTTAGACGGGTATGAGGTAAGCGTATGGGTAAACGTACCATCGTTGATCAATATCCTAAGGACACGCCAATCCCATAAGGACTCGTGTTCCATTCAGAGTCGTAGAGGCATGGTGAATGCGTATTTGGTCTACACAATGACTTACGGGGGGGACAGCCGCAATAATTAACCAGGATCTTGAAATTACCAAACATGGTAACAATGTATGCTACCCTAGAAAGATGAAAGGCTTTGTTAGCCCAGGGGGAGATCAATCGCTCGACCGAGCGGGTGTCAGTAGCGCCTCTCACCACTGCACCACGCGGGCCCAATTTGGAGGAGTAGGTTTCAAGCTTTATATTTTTGATCTATGCTCCGATGAAGGCGACACTGCGCCTAGGCCATGGACTTCAGTGGCGTATTTATATGTTCGCCCCTGAAGGTAAACGAGTTTGGCTTGGGAAGCTCATATCTACACGCCGGACTCTTACAATTAGACTTCTCGCTTACGAACTGTCTTATCTCATGCACTTCGAGAACGTCTTGTGTGAGAAGTTCCTCAAAATCCAAGAGGATCGATATAGTATAACATGTGGTTATCGCCTTAGAAAATTTAAACTGAAACGGCATTGTTCTTGCGCCAACCTAAAACTCACATTGTCGCAACATTTTCGAATAGTTAATCAATTATTGGAAAATGAACGCCACATTTTAAATATGGGAATTTGCAGCCACTCATACTGTAACTACAGCGCATCATCCACAAGAACATCCGACCACGATAGGGATGGCATCGCAGGTGGGCATTATTTCAATAGATGTCTAGTTGACAACGTGATGCTTGCATAAAGTGCAAGGGAAAAGTTAGGTTTCGGACCACCCAAGCACAAGGAACACTGCTTTAAACACAAACGATTTATTTAAAAAATGACAAAACAAGGAACAACTGCAATTATGAAAATCGACAGAAGAAGTTTGGTGATGGAGAGCGATGGACCTGAAACTGAAGGAGATCAAAAGGAGGTGGCGCGACGAAAGCAGGCGTCCTCCGCAGTGAATTGGAACCCGTCTGACCCTTTCCGTTCTTCTCCGACCTTACAGGGCCTCCCCGCGCCCGTATAGGCCCCACTCCTGATCACTCCCTCTACCCTCACATAGAGCCTTTTCGCGCCCCACGCTGTACCTTGTAGGCCGCACTGCTGCTCTCTCTCTCTCTCTCGCCAGGCTCACTGCACGCCTCCCACACCTTCAGACCGCTCCACTCGGTCTAAATCTACATAATCTACTACCGCTTTGCATCTTACTCTAACCTTTACCACCCCTTTGGACGCCACTCCCGACGCAGCCGAGCAGCTTCACCCAACACGTTGCGCCTGGGGCGACAAAAACGCGCTTTGTTACTCACACAGCAGTTAGAACATTCTCTTCGGCGTGGACTTTGCAACTTTTCCCGCGTTCCATCTGCGTACCATTCGGCTTCGTCTCCGAAGGGTCCGTTGCTCCGTGTCTGTGTAGTTCATTTCGTAAGGCTGGGAGAACATCGGTGGCCAAGATGATGCAATCGTCCATAGCCTTCGTGACATACATTCAAGCTAAGATCTCTCTCGGGGAGTCTTTGCCCTCTTTTAGGTTTACCTCGACCACTGCCACAAAGCTCATGATACTACCGGAAGCGTCGGATACTCGTAAAGATTTGAATATTGGGTGCTCCACCACTTCCCGATCGATGTCTACCCCATCCTACTTTGCAGCAAGCAATACCGCGGCATATTCTTTCTCACGCTTTTACATGCTTTCCTAATTAATCGCGCTGAAAGTGAGGTCGCTGCATAATGCTCATTTCCGCTCAACTGTAGCGCTCTTGTCTTACATTACTTGGCAAAGTGGCCAGCCTCACGGTAAATGTAGAATGGTGGGACTCGTTTCCCCGCAGCCCCCTTACGAAGTACCTCCTTATCGACTTTCGCTGCACTCTGGTCAATTCCCGGGCTCACAGATTTCGACCTAGTCCTCTCCCTACTAGCTCCTCTTCCGGGTGTGACGATCATTCCATCATTTTGCAAGGTCAAATTTCGTCGCTTGATACACAACATCATTGGTTGCAATTTTGCATACGAGTGGTGCTCGCTTTCTAATGCATCCATTAGATGATAAGAATTAGTCCAGTGCGCCAGCTGCTCGAATAATAATTAGATAAGCCTGTCGAGTCAGCCTTTCTGGTGTGATGCAGAAATCGGCCACTGATTGTCCGTCCCTTTCCCAAAGTTTCTTCAGCTCCCTTGAAGCTACTATCCTCTGGTTCCTCAACTCCGTTCGGCACTCCTGTCTTTTAACCTCGATCTGCACCACAAGGTAGCCTTCGCATTCGAATTTACCACGGAGTCGTAGGGGCTTGGAGAATGCGCACTTGGTCTTTACAATGACCTGCGGGGGTCATTTGGTGGGTAACCAATGTAGGTTCGCTGAGTTGCGGAACAAAGTTTTATTTGCACAAATAAGGCAGAACACAATAATACGATATCAGCGGTTTATACAGTGCGTTTCAAAAGTATGTATCCACCTTATATTCGGCAATTTCACGCTACGTGTTCGTTTTTACGAACCGGCGTTTGTTGCATTAGATTCCTCGTGGTCAAAAATATCTGGATTGCCCTTCCCAGTAAAAATAATCATCTCCAGCAAAAACAAAGCGTTTTTGAATTTTTTTGTTTGTTTCAAAATATGTATCCACTTGCAGAAAACACGATTTTTATTCGACGTCAATAGTCGATTGGACAACCATTTTCTCTTATAACATCGAACACTCTATTACATATGCTACCAACATGCTTACGGATCACGTCGTCGCTGATGTTGTCCCAAACGGTCAGCATTGCCTTCGTCAGCTCGTCAACGGTACTGAACTGCTTGTTGTCCGCGTGGACGTGCCGGAAAACAATCCACCACATGTCCTTCATAGGGCTACAGTCAGGAGAGCAGGCCGACCAGTCCACTGTTCGGATGTGGTTGCGCTGGAGCCAATCAGTAGTCGATCTAGACACATGCACCGCAGCGTTGTCTTGCTGCAGAACATGTGTCTGCTTCCTTCTGCCTCCCGAGAAGGGAAGTAGGCTGGACTCCAGCACACTTTGGCACTCCAGACTTTCCATTCTACAAGATGGAAAGCTGAGCTTCAGCTTTCCGCTGCTGTAGAAGCCGCCCCATATCATTAACGAGCCGCCTCCAAAGTTTCGTCGGGAGAACACCATGGGAGATTGTAGCAGATCTCTTCAGTAACACCGTAAGCCATCAAGACTGTCTAGGTTGAACTTTTTTTCATCACTGAAGATCAACTAACCCTCAAACTCCACCAAAACTTGCGACGTTAATGTGATGAGGATGTCTCTACCTCGTCTCACTGTGTCACCATCTTCTTTCGCGCACAATCCGATCTCGCCCGCTTATAGAAGTCCATGTGGCGAGCTGCCTCTTGCATGGTCCGTCTGCAGATGTGGTTGTTCATCCGCATTGAGCGGTAGATCGTCGTTCTCGATGCAGCTGGACCAGTACTGGGACGAATTTGTTGACACTCCATGTCGAATTCGACACCATGCGGCCAATTCTTCGATGGTCCTGACTCGAAAACAGTCGTGGACGTCCAAGTGAAGGTGCTGACAGATAGCCGTCAGGATTCCGGAGATAACGGGCCACGACTCCATGCGAACGGCAGAGTTGGAGATCAATGTCGCGATTTGACAAGCCCGTGTCCTTGAGGGCTCGGATCTGAGCTTGTTCCTCCAATGACAACACAGTTCCATGAATGTGCATCGTGGCTATTTTGTAGTGTTGGACAAGAGCACTAGTAATATTAATAGTTTTCCGCCAAAACGAAGCATATCGTGTGAGGGGGAAATTAAAAGCGTGTGGAGTCTCAAAGTGGATACATATTTTGAAACAAACAAAAAAATTCAAAAACGGTCTGTTTTTGCTGGAGATGATTATTTTAACTCGGAAGAGCAACCCAGATATTTTTCACCACGAGGAATCTAATGCAACAAACGCCGGTTCGTAAAAACGAACGCGAAGCGTGAAATTGCCGAATATAAGGTGGATACATACTTTTGAAACGCACTGTATTCACATTTATTGTGGGCGGGGCCATAATACTGGTGGACATCACGTATACATAAAACTATATGCCGCCTAGCTGATAGGCGCGGATGGCAATCCAAAGCTTCTTCAGCTCCCTTGAAGCTACTAGCACATCAATGGCTGGATTAGGCATGACTCCTTTCGCTGGTGGGATGCCTGTTGCACTTGAAGTGCCCACAAGAGAAATGGATTGATTGGTGACAAGTGCGATAATTGAAACCTAATATACGTTAAGACAGATTGATTAATAGGTATCATGATTAGTTGCGTTTACCGATTACTATTGCAATCATATTGTGCTACTATTATTATCACGGCGTACATACAATTCTATCCATATCAGTTGCTAGTCAGCAGCACTGGAGAGAGGGCCTTTGAACGGTAGCGACGTTTACATGATAATCTATATTCACAACGGTTTGTAAGTACTGACATTTATTTACTTACACGCATATTGCAATAGTTGCTGAAACACATGAAATTAATTATTATGTAGAAATACGTCAGTAACAAAAATGATAATACTATTAATGATATACGTCGAAATACAATCATAATCATAACCATCACAATGTAATAACCATACTGTATTATAAAACGGCAATAGTAATTCTTCAGGAGTGGATACAATGCCATTTTTGCAAATACTATTGTTTTTATAAATAAGCTCATCATGACCTGGATCCGTTTTTGTCTTGGTTCTACAATCGGCAGCTTCATGTCCAGCAACGAAGCAGACCTCGCAATATCTGCTGTTAGAAACAGCAGGACATCCGGGCTGCATTTCGATGAAGTGCTTCTCCTTCTTCTCGTCATTTTCCTTTGCCCATATTTCCAGCGCTCGTAGTCGACCATTAAAAGTTCGAAGACGTTCTTCATTACGGCCCTCTTCCTTTTTGATGTCTTGTATTCCGCCCATGATGGCATAGAAGATGTCGCGAATATCTTTGGGTGACATATCCGCTTTCTTTTCTTTTGATACCAACAGTGGACGCAAAACCATCTTTGGTACAGGTGTAGTTGTACTGAGTCTCTTCGCAGTTGACTTCACTGTTGCATCGCTTTCAGTAGTGTCTGCTCAACGCTTCCGCCGCTGCTTTTTGGAGACGTGGACTTTCTTCAGACTTTGGAGCTCGGCCATAGCTGCTTCAGCGCCGGAGATGTCGAGGAGATCTTCTTGCTGGTTGTCGACGTCGTCGTGACGAGAGTTTTGGCATGACATTATGGAATGGGCTGTGATTGGTCCAGTCATTTTACAGCCAAATTATCCGGCCTCTACGCGGTGGCCCTTTCTTGTTGGCTCTTGAGGCGCTTGCACGTCGCTCTCCTTACATTTGTTCCGCAGGGTGGTTAACTCCTTCATTGCGGCGTCTGCACGCGACACTTCCTACTCTCCCAACGGCCTCGCGATTTGGGTGCCCACACCTCATGAGCTTGGCTACCTCCGCTCTCATTAGCACCTCCACATTCTTGATGGCCACTGCCACTTGGTCACGTACCTGAAGGATCTCTGTGCTTGCCTCCCGACCACAGAAACGCTGGAATTCTTCCTCCAGTTCAACCGCCATTATTTCGTCCTCAAACATATCTGCTCCTCGCTGGTCTGCAATACTTGCAACATTGGCATTCTCCTCACTATCTGTTGACCTCAATGTCAGCTCATAATTCACCGTGGGCTCCATAGTGGAGGGGTCCAGCGACACCAGCGATCGCTTCAATAAACCGTCTGTATTTACTGCACTGCCCCGCTGACTTGGGTCACTGGCTTAGCTTCCAAGTTAGATTCCGAACGACCCAAGCACAGGGAACACTGCTTTAAACACAAACTATTTATCAAAAAACGACGACACAACGAACAAATGCAATTATGACAACAGAAATAAGAATCTAAGTTTGGAGATGGGGAGCGATAGCCCTGAAAATGAAGGAGATTAAAAGGAGGTGGTGCGACGAGAGCAGACGTCCTCCGCAGTGAGCTGAGACTCGACTGACCCTTTCCTTTCTTCTCCGACCTTGTAGGGCCTTCCCGCGCCCTATAGGTCACACTCTTGACCTCTCTCACCATACTCACAAAGGTGTTGGCGTTTATCATTCCCCGAAGGGCAAATGCGTATTCTCTGACTTGCGGGGCCACTCGCTATACCAAGTCAATGTCTTCACATTTTAACACAAGCCCGATACCAATTTACCCGACCCTGGTGGGATGTAGGGCTTTGTTAGCTCAGGCATGGATCGATCGTGCGGGTCGAGCGATCGGTCCCCGCCCAGTCTGCACCACGCGCGCCAGTGTGTGCCTATACCCTAGAAATAACCGTGATTAGTTCGTTGAGTTCGATCGAGCGGCTAAAGGCCGATGCACAACAACTGTTAAACTGTATCCTTTAGCAAATCTTCCCATCGAACACATGAAATACTTCTTCAACGATTCAAAACTGTAAACCAAAAATGCTGAGATAAATCCAGAGTATCACAATATTTCAGGAGCGTTCGTCGTCAAGCGTTCGATTACTTCGCACCAACTGGGCACTTCTGGGGATTCTTTGTTCGCTGCCCGTCCTCGGCATACATATACTTCAATTACCTAGCTCATAATGAAAAACAGTAGGTCAAGGGTGTTTGGCCGATGTTTAAATGATTGCTCACAGGTCTCATCAACACCGCAAATTTGTCCGTTCATGTCGACAGCATACCCAGATCCATATCCGCATACAGACTCACTACTTAATCTGATACATACATGTATGAGTAGTCATCTGTTGTTAGCGAAAATGAATTACTGAAACTTCTAATAATCCCTGAATAAACTTGAGAAATACAGCATATCACACCTTTTAGCCCATGAAATTTGTTCCCCTTCCATTAAGTTGAAGGATGTATGTATATGAATGAAATTTTCGCAGCAGACAATTTTTCACAACGATCAATTCATATGAGAGATTTAAATATTCATGTAACGATGCTGGACATCACAACATACAAACGGACGTAGGAATTACAAGGGAACGCCGTGGTGATGCCTAACGCATTGAAACCGTATAGTGCGGATGGAAATCTATATAATATGAGACGCAGTAATGGATGAACGGAAACTGCTTCAATACCGACGCCTAGTGAGGCTAACAGTGCGACTGAACGTACAATCGCATCAAAAACAACGAACAAAGCAAAACCAACATTTCAATAAACACGCAAAAACGATAATGACGAGATGACTAATAACTTACACAAGCAATGATAAGCATCCTCTGCCACATATATGTCACAGGTTGGTTAGATGGTATGAGAGCAATTACTCAAAAACATCCAAATTTAACACCTTATACGACATCTTTCCTTCGCCTTTCTCGCTCTTGTTGAGTCGGAGGTGGAGGAGTTCCTTTTCTGTGTAACACGTCGATGTATTCGTCTAGAATACGATCGCGCTCTGAGGCGTGATTCTCAGACATACGCATCCAACGCTTATCGTTCTAAAAGCAAAGCATTCAAACCACTCTCATATCTCATGAACTTCCTCGCTTCAATTATCAATTTGCATACAAATAAACACAAGCAAATACTAACCTCTAAAACAGCTAGAATGTCCTTCAGATGCTGTTCATTCTCTTCGATCATGCGTCTGCTCTTATAGGTAATGATTTTTGTTTCCTTTAGGAGATCTTTGAACTCACGCACAGCGTTATCGTGTCGCATTTCTTGCCAATCTCTGTAGTCTCGTTCCACTTTCTGAAATTACTCGTAAAGTTTTGAAGAAAATCTGGCACAAACCTCCCTCATGACCATTAATACTCTTACACGTTCAAGTACGAACAATTCGCATAACCACCGACGACGCAAACTAACATGAACTATGACACGGCAGTTATACAGTACCGAAGTTCATGCCGGGTTGCACCGCACCACCCAGCCTTATTGAGGAACCTAGGATGATCCTACTAGAAAAGTTTCACCTAATCATGGTGTACCTAGCCAACATTATGGACAGTCAACTGTTCCTAGAAACCAGAAAGGAAAATTTTTGCGTTGAAATCATCCCAAGTTTCACTGAGACCTTCCAAAATTGATGAATGGGCAAATTTGGGGCAAAATTAGATCTAGGGCCGACAAACAATATCGTCAGTTGATGACACAAGTCACAGTTTGGAGAGAACAAGAAAGACCTAACATTCCCAATGAGCACACCGATCGCTCGATCGCGGTGAAAGTCGCTTACTTCGAGTAGCCCATGTGATATGGAAACGTCATTTTGATACAAAAATACTTACAGATGAAAATTTTCACAATCATCGCTAAGCAAAAATTGCAGCATTTACACAAAACGTTTCAAGAAAAATGAAACCGCTCTGCTGAATGCCATCTTTAAAAGGAAAAATGTACTCCTCCAGTGGTGATCAACAGGGAGAATACCGCCTGATGCTCAATAATTTAGAGAAACTAACCCTCTCACTGTTACTGGCCACCTTTGAAAATGTTTCCTCTTCGTCCTGAATGATACGCCTCGCGTCTTTCCATCTGGTTTGCGTTGTAATTTTCGGATGCTCGTCGAGCACCGTAAAGAATGCATCACGTCTCTTTTTCTCGAGATTTCTGCAACAGCCAAAATAAGGAAAAGGAGAAGAAGAGATATTATTTATGGAAGTGTGGCGCACAACCGACAATTAGAATCTCCCACCCGAATGACATGTGCACACTTCCAAATCATAAGAGGAATCCAGACGTACCGCACATGTTCGTTGAAGGCATTCTCCTTTTTCTCCTTATCCAGCAAATCACACTCGGCGTAGCGTTCGTCTTTGCGAAGAATTCTTCTAGCTTCATGCCACGTAGCTTCTGCAGATTTCACCTGAATGAGAAACAATCAATATCTAAGTAAGCGTTCGACTTTTTTCTTAATAACTTACGAGATCGACGAGCAGGGCATTGAAGCGCTCATGATGCTCCTGCATGCGGTGTCTCTCACTCTCCATATCGCGCTCTCTAAGTTTGTCACCTAACTCAGCTTCCACCTAGAGAGAAATATATTGGGGACACCAACATTAAATCGGAAACACAATGGAAAAAGCCCTAATGGGTATAATTCCCACCTCACGCTGTCTAGCAGCAATCGCTGCATCAGCCGCAAGACGTCTTTCTCGCTCCGCCTCTTCTTCGATGTCCTAAAAAGCAAAACGTAATAATACGCCGCAGATGCTAGACTAATAAACACCTTATTGGAAACGGAAGATGGCAAATTCTCTACGGCACTCAGGACACGGCTATATCAACTGTAAGTTAGCTACCAGCGGTTTTACCTTCATAACACGCACCCCCTTACACATTGTAAACCAAATATATTCAGCATTAGAATCAACAATAGGTGATAAAACGCAGTACTGTGCAATGTAGGGCCCGAGTGGTGCAGAGATAAGAAGTGTTACTGACACCCGCACGGTATGAGCATCGATACCAGATCGGGCTAACCAAGCCCTCCATCCCTCCTGGGTCGGGCAAATCGGCACCAGACTTGGTATAGCAGCTGGCTCCGCAAGTCATTGTATAGGCCGAATAAGTATTCACCGTGCCTATATGACTTTGAATGGAATATGAACGCCGCGGCGTGTCCTTAAAGACTGATCAACAGCGATACCTTCCCCTCTACCTCTACTGTTCAACGATAAAAACCACTCGCTTGTTCAATCATAGCTGGAAATACTTCCTTTCCTGTTTCACCTCACGTTTTGGTGCCAAGTACAATGAAATTATAAAACCTCTCGCACGCAGTGGGATCACAACGATGAGGGATAGGACTGAGGGAGGGGGTCCCACTGAAGTGGGGACTGAGGTGGTGTGCACGCTTCCACTGCCACCGTGAAACGAAGTGTTTTTTCAGAATATGACGTTGCAATGGTGATACTAGGTTCATCGCAAAAGTCGCATCTCAGGTGGGATAAGAACCTGCGTCTCGCGCCTTAGATGCGATTTTTGCGATATACCTAGCACCGCCATTACAACATCATACAATAGTATACACGATAATAACTCGAGGAAAGCTGCAATAGAACGATAAATTCATGCGTGTTTTCTGCCCATATACCTTTTAATACTGCTTATAACTGTATAGTAACGTACTACATAGTAAGCAGAATGAAAAAGAAGGAAAATATAAAACGTCAAACAAATATTCAAAACAATAATCCACTCACAGAAAGGCTTTCATCTCCCAGTTTTTCGACATGATCACGGAACATCTGTTCTCTTGATGACGAACTTTCTACTGCCTTGAAACGTTCATCATTCTCCAGCAGTTTTTTGGCAGCTGACCATTTTGTCTTTCGTGTGAAACTGGTCTGCTCAGCTAGCATAGCAAGGTACTCCTTCTTCGCCTGAATAAACATGGTACATACATACACCAAGGAATGATTACTCTAGCTTGAAAATTCAACAGAAGCAGAAAAATGGACGCGAAGCCGTGCCAACCACAAAAGTAATAGTCTCACCTTTTCTTTCTTCTCTCTTCGTTCTTCTTTTTCCTTCTTGTGCAGTTCCCCGACGAACTCGTTGAAAAGATCCTCACGATCACGCATTTTCTCCACGGCTTTGAAGCGCGGGTCTTTCCCAAACTTCGAACCAAACGACGAGAAAGAGGACCTGTACAGATTCAATAAGCACAATAGCAGCATTCAAATTGCCAAAGTTAACTATACAATGGAAAATAGGGTATTTTACCACCAGAAGATTTGAAGAAAGGCTTAGATTCTCAACTAGGAACACCCACTTTCCGTGCAACTCTGCCTCTGCAAGCAATTCCTGGAATTTCTCTTTGGCTTCCTTCATTCGGCGCTTCTTTTCGGCCCGCTCCTGCTCCAACTTTTCGCGAACGTATGCGTCGAAGCACTAAAATTGAAGAGAGTTGAAAGAATCCTTGTTTATCTCGAATCGAAGAATATCATCCAAGCCAATCGATTATATATAATAACAGTGTCACAACAAACTATATTCCTATAGCCCATAAATTTCACATTATTATATGATAAGACCACACTAAACGTACTGCTCTCCTCTCTGTAGCACTCAGCAGCAGGTACCTAGGATCGAAAACAATTTTCGATAGTTCTTTCTCGAAAGTGCTTCCAGTAGCGACACCCTTTTCTCCAAGCATTGTCTTGAACTGCATCAGGCGTTCTTCCAATGGCAACTGGAAAAATATTTTAGTCCACTTTTGTAAGCGATACTTTATGGTTAATGATGCGAACCTTTTCGCGATCTCTCTGAGCTTGTAACTCGGCAGCGACTGCAGGATCGACAGGTTTCTCCAACATTTGACGCACCGGCTTTTCCTTAAAAATAGAATTGCAAGCATATAACACATATCACACGCTTCAAGATCTCTTGATAGATCTAACTCTATTCAATGATGGACAGGAGGCGCGAAACGATATACCAATGAAGCGACCTTCTCTTTCTTCTGTTGAGCAACAAGAGCTTCCTTTTTGCGCTCAGAACGACTCTTCTTTTTCGGTGGTCCTCCATCTTCGGCGTCCTCTTCTTCTGAGCCTTCCTCGGATTCAGCGCCCGCGTTCTCCTTCTCTGGTTCATCTTAAGATATATATTGGATAAGGAAGAATGGAAGATCTCCTCCGAGGTGACGAACCTTTCTTGACCTCTGGGCATTTGCTCACTAGGATATCGACATCTGCCCTGCCATACATCTCCGGCGGTCTTTCCCACACAGAAGTTTTCGTCGACGGATTATAGAAGAAGACCTGAAGAGATCGTGTGCAAAACAGCTCCATTTCAAATCCCTATCAGGATCTCTCAGTTTTTACACAAACCGCAATTTCAACAGTCCCCGCCCTTTCGAAATTCGAAAACATGAAAGGAATTCTCTCCGAATAGACATGCCGCATCATTCTGGCGTACTTTGTTATTATACTGAATCCCTTAACGCTATCAGCCCTTTTTGTACCCGACTTTTCCTCACTTGTAGAGCCAGTCCCGTATTGCTAACACTAGTAACAAAAGAAGACGGTGCTTTGTCCTTTCAAAAGTATGCTATTCGTATAGTTACCTACAACCTTGAAGACAACACTCAACGGCCTTCAACCGATTTCACCCACAAGCATATACAGTTTTAGGTAGCGCTCCATCCTCAGAACATGTACATCAGCGTGCCAAACTTGCTTATGAACTAATAAATCTCTCCGTCCTACATACTGATTCCTCAGCCGGTGATTTATCGATTCGCACAGCACTGCCTTCAAGCTCAAATGAGGGTAATGCATGAGTGGCTAGACTTAATGACCGACCTTGCCGTCTCCTGTCCAAACCACACACCATGCCGTACCGGTGACGGGAGTACTACTGATAGGACGCGTGTTATCCTTCTTTTCCTCCTTTTTCGGTGGTGGATTATGTTGTTGTTGCTGCGCGGCATTATTCTTGCTCTGAAAAAAAGAAATTCGGTTGATACTCAATTCCTTTTCAGCTGGTGAAAAAGCTTTTGATTTATTTTGTTTATTTATTCGCATCAGTCGCTGCCCGCGTGGTACAGTGGTAAGAGGCGCTGCGACGAGCAATCGATCCTGTCTCAGGCTTACCAAGCCTTCCATTCCTCCGGGGTCAAGTAAATTGATATCAGACTTGTCTGGGAAGGTAAAGACACTTACTTGGTATAGCGTCTGGCCCCCGTAGGTCAATGTATGGGCAAATACGCATTCACTATCCCTCTACGACTTGAATGGAACACGAATGCGGCGGCGTGTCCTCGGGGACTGATCAACGCCGGCACCTTTACCTTTTACCTTATTTTTTGCGCCTTTTCACAAACGTGCTAAAAATGGTTAGTGGTACCAAGGGCAGGAAAACATGCTTTAAAAAAGAACCGAAGGCGAGTAGACCGAAACGACAGCCGAATAAATCCATATCATCTTGGACAACTCGAACAATTCGAAGTGAAACCATGTCGAGATTAATAGACTCGGTCAATGGGCGGTTTGAGAATCATTTCCATGGCCCATATTCAGGAACGGACAAGCGGTCTCCGAAACCGCGGCGCAGCCAGAAACAGACGGCAGAGTCGATGAGAGATTGCGTTTAACATAGGAAGTTTAGGATAAGTAGAGAAAGGTGCGCGCCGTTCACAGGCTATATATCGGGGTTTATCGGGGTTTACCAATGATGATGAAGAGCCCGCGTGGTACAGTGGTAAGAGGCACTGCTGACACCCACACGGTCGAGCGATCGATCCCGGCCCGGGCTAACCAAGCCTTCCATCCCTCCGGGGTCGGGTAAATTGGTACCAGACTTGTCTGGGAAGGTTAAGACACTGACCTGGTATAGCGGCTGGCCCCCGCAGGTCATTGTACAGGCCAAATACGCATTCACTATGCCTCTACGATTTGAATGGAACCCGAATGCGGCGGCGCGTCCTCAGGGGACTGATTAACGCCGGTACCTTTACCTTTACCTTTTACCAATGATGAATGTGGGCCCATATTTCTCCAAACTCGGGAAAAACATTCGCAAAATTCCTAGAGAAAGCTATTGTTTCAGGAGAAAAAACCTACCTGTGCAAGGTATTCTGCTAGCGCTGCTTGTGCCTTCGCTTGCGCTTCAGCAATTGCATCAGCCGGCATTCCCGGCGTCCCTCCCACGGTTGATGCTGCTGCTGTTGTTCCGGCTGCCATAGCTGATGTGGTGATAGCAGACGTTTGTTGCGCATCCATTGGAGATTTCGTTGCTTAAAAAACATTTTCCATCGACCGAGCCAGACACGACAAAACCAACGCTAACTACCTTCTTTATCAATAAGAGCCTGTGGTTTATCCCATGTGTTTTCCTGGGTAATAGAATTGTAATAATATTTGCGACCATCGGGAGCTGTATACTCGTTCCAAGCGTCATCCGGATTTGTTGGTGCGACAGGTGCTTGTCCTCGTCCAGCTACAGGAAAGCCGGGAGGGAAGAACGGTGGCGGCATGAAGCCTAAACGAAGGTATTTCTGGAGCGTATAAAAGGAGGAGCAATGCACAGAACACATAGTCCAATTCAAAGCAATTGGAATTGCAACTATACATTAGGCTGGCAACAAAGATCGGCCCTACAGTTTCTACTCTGAATAAAATTGAGCCTATGAAAACCTTACACTGCAAAAAACCTAAGTCTGAAGGAATGGAATAGAGCAGCTATATGAGAATTGAGGAGCACTATTGCTTTTCGGCATTTGGTAATTGAAACGTTTGCCGAAGAGAGTGCTGGAGAGTCCACGAAATCAAAAGCGAACCTAATAACAAGAACTGAACCTATCAAATTTTCTTCTTCAAATACAAATCAATGGCGTTCTCACTTCTAAGCCATGCAACTACTGAGGACAAATTACCCATCTAAGCGTAACTACAAGAACAACGGAAAATAATATTGAACAGTAAGCCAACAGACCTGGAGGCCGCTGAGCGTAGGCAGCAGTAGCGTTCCTTTGAGCCTCTGAAATTACATTCGACTTAGAATCTATGCCCCTTTCTCATCCACTCATGTGGAACATGATAGCAGCGAGTAAATGATACTATATAAGATGTGCGATGCGTGAGTGGTCGATGAGTAATGGGTACTCTACTCTATCAATTCTTTAGTTGAGTTCTAGTCTTTCTATTCCAGTAACGATTCATTCTATTTCATTGAATATTGCAGTTGGCACGACTTTAATAATACGTTGTTCATGTAGATTCCTACATATAACAAAATGGACATTACACTATTGCGCTTGCGACGAGCGCCAAGCGGATGGAGAGCCCGGAAACCTGGTGGTGCACGCTCATGCCACTGTCCATCTGCCACAATCGACATCTCACATTGGCGACTTTAACAATGCACAATTAGCCATAAACGCACATTTAATATTGCGTAGTGCAACCGATTTCTATATCGCTGTTCAATTATGTAATACCTACAGATCACAGATGGTGCACCGTCAACCGCTTCAGAAGAATTGTTCTGCTTATTTCAAGATGACCATCAGGGAAAATGATCCCGAGCATAACGAAATCCAGTGAAGCACAACATGGTGCTGTATAATGGAGATTTTCGATACTAACCTCGATGTTGCTTAGGGATTGATTTTACGATAATAACAAAAATAGCAGTATCCAGAACATCGCCACCCTAATTCGTGTCCCTAAATTAGCGGAGCTACATCATCGGTAGATGAAGCTTCTAACTCAGAGAAGTCTAAAACCATAACAAAAGGAAATTAAAAACCAATGTCACAACGCATCACAAAAGAAAATAATTGGAAACGTTCGTGTCCTTAATTTGCGCCACTGATGCCGGTGGATTTTGGCGCGTTTGAACAGAAAACCTCTGTAGAATACATAGCTGTCCCTATTTATGATCTCTCGCGCGATACATCGAAATAGTCCCCCAACTCAAAGCTTCTGGCAATGCACTATCTGTGACTTCAACGAAATGCGATAACAATACCCGCACCTTTTCAGATGCTGTGTAACAGTGATATTCGGTTGCACTAATGTAATGATTTTATTTATGCGTTTTATCGTATTAGAATGGTGTAACCTGCCAGTTTAGAACAGAATCATTCAGGAACCTTCTTCTTACAATCCTGTCGATGTGTTGTCGTCGCGCAGTGTGAACAATAGGGAGGGAAAACGGATACAAAACACCTGTCCAGTTTATCACGAGTCACAAGAAAAGTTGTTGCTGTACCTGCTCATCACTAACCTGATCTCCACAGAATCCTGAAACTCCTACCGAGACACACCCATATTCACCAAAACAGTCCGATATTTCAACATCGATACGTTTAGAAAACGCTTGCCGACGATGATTATATACAATTTTTTACAAAAACAAATGCAAGTGCTGTGAGAGATACCGAGCATGTGTAATAATCTCAACAGCATAATGAGCTTAATTTGTGTTCCGCCTTCTCTCACCTCAAAAAAAGTCTTCCATAAAAATTTGAGAAGGAGGATCACAAAAATAAGCCAACAAACTTTTCCCTACTAAAATGAAATCGAAAAGATATGGCCCACCTTCTCGCTCCTTGCGTTCCTCTTCACTCGATTTTTGAATCAACTCTGCAAGTTCAGTTTGTCCAACGATCTTAGCCTTTTCCGGTCGATCCCAAACTGTTTCCCTTGTTTGCCAGTGATAGAAGTACGGTTTCCCTTCCGGAGATTCGGCTTCCACCCACAGTTCCTCATCTTCTGCGCAATTCGCAAGCTGTAAAAAAGCTTTCGCGTATACCGTCTAACATGGATGGTGCACCGTGGAGCGACTAAAGGCTTGACAAAATCCTTTAAACCTGACAGTTTTAACACTCTCAACTATGAAAGAAACAGCCACTATACCATCCTTTTTTCGCACAACAAGTTATGAAAGCCCAATAAAAAGAATACGATTCAACTAACCCTTTTCAGTCTTGTAGTTTGATCGACAGGAGCAGTTGTCGTTGTGGTTGGTGTTGTCGATTGTGTTTGCGGAACATATCCAGGAGGAAAGCCAGGAGGATATGACCCAGTGTATCCCCCTCGGAATGGTGGATAGCCGCCGCCTCGTGGTGGAGGAAAACCGCGGCCTCGAAAAGGCGGAGGAACGAATCCGCCCCGTGCAGCCGTAGCTGCGGCAGCTGTAGGTGGCGCCGCAGCAGCAGGAGGAGCAGCACCGCCACGAGTTGGCAAGCCCGGTGGGACTGAAAATCATAAGAGTGAAGTTTTAACAACAAAAAAAAAACAACCAAAGGGGGTATGTGCGTAACGTATTAGTTCTCAAAAATAGGGACAAGAGCTTCAACACACCTCCACGCCCACGGAAGAACTGCGGTGGAGTCTGCGGCGGTTGTCCCGGCTGTTGCTGAGACGGTGGTTGTTGCTGAGACGGCGGCCCGTTGAAACCAGGCGGCATTCCACCAGGTGGCATTCCGCCTGGAGGCATTGCTCCCGGGGGAGGCATCCCACCTGGGGGCATTGCGCCCGGAGGCATTCCACCACGACCGGGAGGGAAGCCTCGGAACGGTGGGCTAGAAGAAACGATGCATTAGACAAGAAGAGCCAGCTCTTAGGCCACATTGAATTGAATTCGTGGATCCAAATTAACGAAAACTATACAGAGCGCAAAAATTTCTCCGTCATGTGATATGTACAATACTCGAAACCGCTCGAAAAAGTGTAGTATTCTCAATCATTGAATATTAGACGGTTCTACGTATTATCGAGTGCAGTGAAAAATTAATACGCATTTCAAACTTCACTGTTACCTCATGTTATTTAATTGAACCCGCGTTTAATTTTCGCTGGTGATAATGACGACAAGGAGTAGTGAAGCAATTGCCAGCCATGAAAGCACTTATCGATCACAAGACTGGTTGCACGGTAACGAGAAAACACTCAACCGCTGTTCTCTCAAGCTCACCGCACAGATCTTGATAGGCCACTCAAATACACATTTCATTGGAACTGCCACGGACAAGATCAAGTTTTTCATTCCTTCCTTTTCACTTCCGTTATCTCCGTTTCTTGTTGACTTTCACAAATATTGCGTACCTCTATGGTAAACAGTCCCTTAAGAAGATTATCGTAAGCAAAAAGAATCTTACACGAATACTTTAACCTTTCAGCGAGAAATTTGGATGACGTTGAAGTTTATAGGACATGGTGCTCTGTAAGTCAGGTGTAGCCAGAAATTCCGGGCCTCATTTCTATTCGCAGCGAACAGGTGGCACATTGGCAAGAGTCGCTACTGGCATGGTCATAGTTAAGCGATCGATACTCGCCTGGGCTAATCAAGCCTTCCATGTATTCGAGGTCGGGTGAATTGACGCCTGTTCAAGCATTGCATCTCTTCGTAGTAGGGTTAAATTACTCAATACTTAGGTGGGAAGGCGCAGCCTCCACTTGCTAGGTAGTTTTTCACTTTCCACTCAAGTCTTGTACAATCCAATAATTTTTCCTGTTACCGTTCCCTTCACCGTCCGAACAATGGGTGTTTATCATATACCTAACGCAGGCGCAACTTGGTCTGATTGTTTCTTCACACAAATCAGGTAATACGTGTTAGAGCTCGTTATCATAAGGGTTGCACCCCTACGGTCATTTCAACAGAACAGGATGAACTCATCGGTTGTGAGAGGCGGAAAACACCAACACTCACGACCGAATGAACGCTTGCTACCCAGATCCATAAAAATCGGAACATACGAGGGGAAAAGCTGAATAGCGTATGAGAAGTTAGGCATCTGGAATAAGAGCCTCATGAACGAATAAATAAGAACATGATGGTAATAGTTATAGCAGCAGAAGTGAACAGATGAACGGCAAATGAGAAACATGGCATGCAGCACACCATGGCATCCTAACATGCACTGCAATTATGGCGCGCTTTACCATGTAACTAATACATCTTAGTAAAGCACCAAACAACGAAGCAATTCTTGTCCCACGGCAGTGCAAACGTTAAGTCAAAGTATATAGAGCAGTCGTTTTACCACGAAAAATCCGAAATTTTCCAAACCTAACCATTCAAAATGGTTCCTGAAAGTCCCACTTGTATTTTTTTCTAGATAGATTAAGTGGCGGAAAGGTTACCACACAAGACACTGAAAAATACCAGAAATACTAACATTTTTGAAGTCAAACGTGAATAGACCCACAAACACCAACATTTTACTGCTAAGTATAGAGAAGTAATGAGGTTTTCACAGATAAAATACTCGAAACTAGAATGGTTCCTTACTTTTGGTTAAAGAAAAAATGCCGCACAGTCGTCATTGCTGAAGACGATCTCAAAAACGAAAGTGATGAATGAGCACATCTTTCTACAGTAAGAGATTACACACAGCAATCACGTTGAGATTTGATCGTACCCGTTTACACTGGAGAGGATCAGCCATGAGCTGATTTGGTGAAATTCAGCGAACGGTCACTTACCGTGCCATTCCTCTACCACGGAAAGAGTCCCCTGAGGGCGGTCCCTGATATCCGTCTTCGAAACCACCGTAGTTTCCCTGATCGTACGCTTGCCCATCGTGTCCTGCATGGTCGTAGTGTCCTCCGTCATCCCAGTCTTGTCCTCCTTCGTGACCGGCTAAAATGATCTCAATCTAACTAGTCAAATACATATGAATCACGCGAATGAAAAGCGCTCACAACAAGCCAAGAAAAACAGGTCCCACTCCTGTCTTTTTTACACCAAGACATAACCTAGCTTCGGGAGAAGTTTGGCGCAGAATTACATGAATATATTAGGCACAACGATGAAGCATTGTTATCCACAAACTAAGAAACTGCACAGAATTAACACCTGTTTGAGAATGAACGTCACTGCGAAATGCATCGTGGTTGTTGTACCCCGTAGTGACGTCATCCCCCACGTCCATCTGGGCGTGATCGTCAGCAACTAGAAGAGAAGATTTTCTGCGAAAACAACACTGCGACGTAGAACAATAATATTTGATATTTTCATATAAAATATAGAAGACGAGGCATCACTCCACCTATGGGAGGGACACCAGCGTTCGAAGTGAATTTCTTTTCGCCAAATTCTTTTCGATTATTTGGTGAACTGATCAAGAATCAAGGTCCGTTTTTCGAGGCTATGGTTCAGCAACGACAGCTAGTTTGGCTGAACTCTAGTCAACAGGGGTTAGTTATTTCGCACACTGATCTTGTAACATTCCCAAAACCCAAATCAGATTCGTGATCAGCATATGAATTATTAGAGAGACCCAAAAATTTGTGCGTATTTCAGATTCTGACTTCTTCTATTTATAACTCAACAAGAACAAATAAGTGATTAATGAGATTATCATGATAAAGCACAATTGATTGTTATCAATCCGGTTAAGAATTGTGTTTAACCACGACAACCTCATTGGTCATTTATTTGTTGTCTTGAGTTATGAATGGAGTCAGAATTTAAATGTAAACGAGCTCTTGTGTAACACTAATACGATACGATTGAGCAAAATCGGTGGATCTGGCTGAACTACCCCTCTCATTGACGGTACATACGAATGGACATCGCCAACACTCGAATGGATATTCTACGAGTAGCAGTGTCTGATTTCCGCGGGTAACCAAGATTTATGTGAAAATTTTATTCGGATTGAGGTTTCACCGTCATTTCCTCCTTGAGAGCCATTTTCGAAGTGGCAAACTAGTAAGAGAAGACAGTGAGGACGTCAAAACTTCCGCGTCTTTGCACAAACCAGATATTGTTCACTGACTACCAATAGGCAAAGATTCAAAGAGGGCCGGACATGGAATGGACGTCTGATTCTCGACCAGCACTCCGAATAACCCTTCTAGGCGAAATCGCAGCGTGATTGAGGCAAATTCGCTCCCACCTCTGAGCTGTTAGGAGCAAGGAACAGTAACACAATCATCAAGAAGAAAAACGTTTTTGATTGTTGACTTCGATTTTGCCTACGTGTTACATTCACCCACAATCGTATCAGGAAAGGTGTAAATCGTGATAAAGCACTAGGAAAGGCCAGTGTTTCGACTCAAGGTTCAGCTATGGTTGCAACAAAAGCGAACATCTTCTATGTTACCATTAAGCTCCTAGCAAAAAGCAAATTTAGTCGATAGTGAACGACAGCTACTGAGGACGACCCTTTTCACGCTCAGTGCCATTCTTCGGGACTAAGGCTAGCTCATCAATTGGCAATTTATATTAATTTCAACTGTACTCGACAATATTAAAAACTGTTTTTGGTAGTTTTGTTCCAACCAGGAAGACCCTTCTACCGAAAATCTTGAGCTTAGCTAAACAAATGAAGGTGGGCTGCATACTGTGATCAAAACTGATCTAAAGCCCACCTACACTTCATGACCACAACATTAACGCGAATTCTCACCTTCACCACCACCACCATGTTGATCTTGGTGATAATATCCATCTGTTTCCATATTATGTGCGTCAGAGTGGCCGTAGTCCTGATCTAAAACGAGCGAAATGATTCGATTGTTGCCGAGAAACAACCGAAAGAGCCGTGAGGCTTAGTGACCATGAACAGAGGCTACATAAGGGGGCCGCTAAGGAACAGTACGAAAATTCTCAGAGCATTTCTTCGGGAGAAGCAAAATTTCCGCCATTCCGACCACTTTTCATTAGCCATCGAAGCGCTAGCACCGTTGAAAATTAAAAACAAGTCAAAATAAATAAAGACTTGACCTTTTAGCAGCACTATTGAAAACTAAAAACAAACAAATAAAAAATTGACCTTTTTGATGAGCAAGGGTTCGAAAGCTCCCGTAAAACCACATAACAGACTGTACCAAAAGCTCCCTGTAGTCATCAGTTTTCGGGTTTGAGATGAATAGCTTACCAACCTGTCTATGAGTGAAATGATAGAAAGTTCAAAATAACACAGACTTATTTTCTAACCGCGGAGATAAATCGTTCATTGGAAATATGTATGCAGACACGCAGAACAGGGAATTTTGAAACCCCTTGGAGGACTAGATACTGTGAGATTTTCAAGGCTAAAATTGCACATCGACCTAAGAGCCAAATAGTCAAAAATATCCTTTCACAGTTATTAGTGTCAACAACGCTCCTAGTCAAAAGCTCTGACTCAACTGACTATACCTTAATGAAAAGATTGTTTTGCACTATAACTTTCGCTGCATGAGTTACTTCTGGTAATGATCAAGAATCTGACATTTCTTTTTCAAAATTCTGGCTGCAGACGCCTATATCGTTCTCATGCTTATCGATCTTAAATCACTTGTATCATCTTAAAACGTCCACTGGTTTCATTTGAGGCGCTGATCACGAATCTGGAGTGCGTTATCAAAATGGTAGCTTGGGACCACGCTGTTGAATGAGCTGATCGAGTCGGATAACAGTTGAGAGGTCTTCAGCAGAAATTCCGAAAACGTGGTAACACTTCTTGGTAAGGTTTCCCATGATTTTGACCTGACCACATATATGAACAATATTGGTGGCCCTCACACGATAGTAGGAAAACGAACATCAAATTCGTGAGCAGCACGTAAAACAACTACCCGAAACAAAGTTTCGACGAAATCGGCGATTGCAAACTACCCTAGTTTACGATATAAACAGCAGAAGTGGTCTTCGACCGAATTTTCAAGAACGGTAATCAGATTCGCGATCAGCGTCCCAGCAAACCGCTACAGGTAAAATATGGACGAAGAAAATTGACGGAAGTCGGATTCATGAAGTTGGAGACTTCAATTGCTGTCCTAGCAACAACCAGATACTAGAAGGTCGCACTATTGTACTTAATGTTCCGCACTAAATCTCGCTAAACATATCTATTAGGAGTTGAATGACTTATAGATTTGGAGATGCTAGGTTATTCCTAACATCTCCAAATCTATAAGTCATTCAACTAGTTCTCGTCTATAAACCGCTAAACAAAAAGCGGCAAATAGCAGAATAGTTTCTATTAGGAGTATTCGACTATGAGAAGAACGAATCTGATACACATTCAGTGCGGAAATGCTTAATAAGCACGCTATGATAAGCTGTATTCGCCATAAGCCCTGCAAAATAGTGCGCGTCGGAGAGAGACGCAGGTTCTGACGCAATGCACGACACGACATAGGTATGTTTTGCACGAGGTTTAGTGCGGTGCATTAAGTACAATAGTGCCCTTGAAGGTTCTATCGCGAATATTGGTATCTTTCTATGGAACTTCTTTAGACTTCAGGAACACAGATCAGCTCTGGCCTCCATTCGAAAGGGAAGAGCTGATTAATAAAGCCATCGTAGAAGCGGGATAGACAGAAGTATTTTCAAGTGCAGTCTCGCTAACGCGAATCCGCGGGCAGGGGATATGGAATGCGGGCTCTGAGAACGTCCGCTCTTCCCATCAGCTTTACCCTCTCCATGGTGAACACGCTCCACGTATCCATGACTCCGCTTCCTATTTCTGTTCACAGTAACGACTAGAAATAGGCAAAAAGCTTAGCAATCCGAATAAAGCTGGGATCGCTCACATTTGATTTGGCTGCCGAAAACAAATTCAGAGCCCCAAAAAAATTCGCTTTACATTTCATCATTGTGCGATGATGAATTTACTGATTACCAGTCCCGAATTATTTCGGAATCTCCCTTTTAGGGTGCTTATCACGATCAGGACATTCGTCTCGCGAACTTTTTGCGGAATAATTTTATACGCACCGCACAAGTTAGCAATATGGGTGATTTGCGACCGCAAATTCCGGAAACGATAGTCAGATTTGTGATCAGCGCCTCATACAACCCTAGTAGGCAGAATTAAGTCCCCTTCAAACCTTACTGCGTTGCTGCCGCTTTCATGGCTTTACAGAGGCAACGGGAATGTTCCGGATCATTCGCTTCAGAAACTTCCCCTAGTTAGGTTATCGGAGACGCTGATCACCAATCTGACATCCCGTTTCTCGATTCGGCAGCTATTATGGAAATACGCTCATCCCCTTTTCGTTGCTCCATTTTACATCACTGCGACGTTGAAGTGTGAAGGGGTCTTACAGCGGAGAATGATTTTTTGACCAACATCCGATCCGTGGAGTCGGAACGTTTAATTGTTGCCTAATTTGCTGTCCATCTTTAGCCCATTTATCTCTGCACCTAGAGTTGCTGATGTCTCAGAACTATCCCACCATACGCGTACCTACACCTGAATTCAGAGTGGAATGTGATTCTCAAGCCCAAAATCTACCCCAACTGTGCAAGCTCGGACATACAACCGATGAGCGAACCGACTCGAGCAAGAAGAAATCTGAACCTAGTTTTTTAGAAAAAAAGGGACATGAGAAATTTAAGAGCAGCTCAAGACAATTACTAGTGATTCAATGACTGAAAACATATTTGCTCCCATAACTTTGCACTACGGTTTTATTTTTGCATTGAAGGGTAAGAAGTGACATCAATGATAGCGCAAGTCCCGTTTCGAAACCCGTTTAGAGCCACCTAACACAACAACAGTGATTCTGAGGCTAGCCTGGAACAAAGCAGAACTCTATACAGAGCAGGTTATGTACACCCACCAAGAGTTCGTAAGCACGTAAACCAGCACGGTACATAACTACATGACTGATAGGACTGGTCATTAGAATTAAATGCCGCTAAAAGACCCATGAAAATTACCACAAAATTGTGTAGTAATGATGAAGGATACAAAAAAACTTTTCACCTGTCTAACTGCACGCATGCTCCCTCAGCTCACAGAAGGTAGGAAGAGCCTCGAAAAAAATAATAGAGACGTTTTAGAAAGCATGAAGTGAACAATACATGTTTGATGAGTTCATAGTTTGTTGTACATATCAAAACACAAAGAAGCACCACACCAGTTTTCACTACAAAAAATAAAAAGGATCTGCGATCACAGCAACGATGATAACCACCTTATAAGTTTAGCTAAGGGAAAACACTCAAAAGAGTCGTTCAAATCAAGGTGGACCACGTGGAGAGTGATGAACTGGACATCTAATCGCGGGTGCAGAGCACTCTCAACGTTGAAGATGTACAATTGATCACGAGATGAGATAAGCGTAGAACGCTACGTCGATCTCACAATTTTTGACCTTTTACGAAGACTGACAGCGTTGACCCACGGCTCGAGTCGAGCACAACATTCTCCCTAATTTTGAATAAATACTTCAAATATCATATCTGTTTTGGAATTGTATTCACACTCAAACTAGAGAAGTGCCTTAATCAGGGGTATGCGGAATTTCCGTTCCCGCGTTCCGAATTACGGTTCCCGAACGTATTTCCCTTCCGTCCCGTTCCCGTGCTCCGCTCTTTTTTTTTATACGGAACACGGAAGCGGAAATACAAATCGAGGAGCTTCACTGTGAAGGCTAACAAAAGGGACAAAGAAGTTATTGGGCGTCGATTACCCATTCGATTTCTGGAAGAATTAAACTAATGCAGCGAAGTACAGCCTCTCATGAAAACTTGCAATGAAGTATCTGTCGGCACCCGCCACATCGTCAGAGTGCGAGAGATTGTTTTCTACTGTTAGTTTCATTATATAACGGCATGAGAAAAAGCCTCTCTCCCGAGCCAAATTCCAATAATTTTGTGATCTCTGCACTAATTCCGTTTCCGTGTTCCGGTTTCCGGCCATTTTGACCATTTCCGTTCCGTCTTCCGTCTCCCGCGTAAAAAAACCGCGCAACCCTGACCTTAAGAGAAGTGTCGGCCCTAGTTTAAAGTTTCGACTGAGCGAATCCGCTCTGGGTCCTTTTGCCGAAAGTAATATTGTCTATGCGACTATTTGAGACGCTGATCACGATCCTGATGTTCTCTTTGCAAATTTCAGCCCAGAACCCGCATCAGAAGTAGCTTTAACTAACGTGATCTGACCAAATCACAGATTTCATCTCAGTCAACTCAGTCAAGAGAGGGTAGATTGCATGCGAATCATGAATTTGCCCTCTATTTTCCAAAAATGAGCCTAGAGCGCTGTTGTGAATAAGGAACGTAGATTTGCGCTCAGTCGATGAAATTTGAGCAAAAAATAGTTTTTCAATCGATATGTCGGTAGCTCTAACACTCATTAGTTACTGCCCAAGAATAACAAATCCTCTTTGCTCTTCAAGGTATAATGCTTACTTATCGATAGTTTTGATAATTCACGTGGTTTGGGCCCCGGCAATGAGTGAAATGAATTAGAAAGAAGCTCACGGATAGGAACCGACTTAAGATGTATTAGCTGAGAAACAGAAAGCACAAAGCGCGATTTAGACCGCTATATTGTTGCGACTAGTTCTATAGTATTGTGAATACTCATATGTAGTTCATACCGCCCTCAAAAAATTATTTGGCACTATTTCACTTCACGGACTCCACTGGCCGGAGAAAACTTTCTCATTTCTATTCCGCCAACTTCGCCTCCGACGGTTTTCCGGGGTGCTGATCACGAATCCGACATATGTTTTCAGAATTTCGGCCGGAGACCACCCATACCGCTTGCAGGGGCTGGCTGGGTGATCCAGGAAGGATCACCAATTCGGTTAAAAATTTGTCAAGAGTGATTATTTTTTATGCTGATAACGATTCTGACGTTTGTTTTTCGAAATTCGACCGAAGACCACCCATATCGATAAAGTTGACAGTAGGGTCAAAATCACCGATTTGGCTGCTACTTTTCCTAGATGGTTGTTTGCTATGCTGATTACGAATCTGCTGTCCCTTTCTCAGACTTCGATCGATTCTGGCACATCCACTCACCTATTCCCCCACGCCTTCATGGCTTACCTAAATCTCCATAACGGCCCAAATCGGACGAACTTCGAAAAACCAACATCACAATCGTGATCTGCATGTAAAATAGCCCCGCTAAACGAGCTTTGATCCCAATTCAAAAATTAGACTTGACCACCCTAATGAACGATATGGGTGGTCTTCGACGGAAATTTAAAAGATGGATGCCAGAATCGTGATCAGCACCACGTTTTTTCCTGCTAGTGGAGCCCGTGAAGTGGAATAATGCCAATTATTTCATTATTTCAAAAAAGCTTACCACCATATCCTCCATTCATGTGTGAATCGAAGTGTTTATCGGAATCTCCGCGACTTATGTCGTGGCCCTGAGCCATGTGATCACCGCCATTACTCTCGTATTCCATGCTGCAACATATCCTTTGTAATTCTGAACACAAGAAGAACGAACGACGCGGTCCACAGACGGAACTATGAATGACATCCAGTTCTTCGATAAGTCCAAAAAGGAAAAGGAGGAAGAGAGAAGAATCACAAGTTTCCGCAGCACTCTTCTCGAGAAAATGTTTGTAATGTTACTTATACCATATTATCTGAGCTCTGCACGCTGCGCATAGGCATCGATTCCTAAATCTAGTGTGATAATACGTTGACGTTATTCTGCGACTGAGTGCATACTCTTTACTAGAGGTCGGAACCGATCCAATTCCTTCGATCGCTTCCGCATTAACTTTATTCTTCTCATTTTTGTGTTTCCTTTACACACAGGGTAGGCCGGAAGTTTTAGGTGATAATGTTGAACTAGTTACCCTGTCTGAGAAACATTTACACGCCTGCGAGAGATTAGGAGTCTTCAAAATTTAATTTCATGTTGGTCTTGCGACTGCGTAGCGATCAGATTCATGGGGTTAGTTGATGGGAACAATAAAACTGCTGAATAAGGTACATATAATGGTAAACACCACTGACAAGTCCTGAAAAATGATAAATGATAGACTACCGCTACGTTTAGTTGGAAAAGCGGGTTTCTTCAAAATTGCTTAGCTTTCCACGCAGTTTGAAGGAAGCTGCTCGAGGTTTTTTCCACTCTGGCTCGCTACTACAAGAGCACAAACAGTTTTCTATAGTCTAGAGAAATGTCAAGGAGCCCGCGGTATAACTGCACTAGAACGGGATTATTCTTCAAAGTACAATATTCTTAGTCATGCGCTTCATCTTTAGCGGAGTGTGATAGCGACTTACCGTCAACCAATCCAGTTGCTAAATAGCTATTCCAAAACTCGTAATTGAAGTGATAACGTGCTCAAGTGTTGTCGAATTTTCATTCGGTGCAACGGCCCATAATACTTACAACTTTTATTTGTTTACTATTATATTAGTCGTTCATTCCTTTTTCTTTTCTTTTAAAATAAAATCGACGTCATCCATTGAGGATATCGAGCGACAATAACCAGGCAGTCACAAAGTTTTGCTAAAACATACGAAATAAAAAATAGTGAACACATTACACACAACTTTCCTTGAAGAAGATAATAGCAATGCAAAAATCACTAGCCAACGGAAGAGACTAACAACGCGAAGAACGAAACGAATGTATTCCATTAAGATATGAGGAATTTTCTCGCCGTCGGAAGGATACAAGCAAAACGGCAGCTTCTCCCTATTGTCGACCGGCAAAAGCATCCGGCAATGCACAGGCAAATCAGTTGACACTAGGCGGAGTCATTTTCGCACCGAGCCTTGCATTTACAAAAACAATCTCAACAAGAGCTCGGGTAACGAGTGACCTTACGAGTAGTCTGAATTTTGAAGCTAAAAACGTCTAACAACAGAAAAATGACAACCACAAAGTAAAAACAATGCCAGTCACCTCCGAATGGACACAAATCCTGCGAAACGCGCGCACCCAGAGCACGTCAACCACACACACGAAATGCGCCAGCTCTCACCCTATAGTGGCGGGCGCATTTCAAGTGCTGTCAGCTGTCGAGACAACTCGTCCGCGCAGTTTCTCGTCCAGGTGTTTTAAATTTGTTCGATATAGTGACAGTGCCAGCATTGGTCTGGATTTGTGGACACAATTCCACTTGCTGCTCTCCAGTTATCAGAAGGAGGTCTTCGATTCATTCACTCCGGTGACCTGTCGGGATAACATGGTGATCCATTCAGAATTGGATGATCCGGTCAAAATCACTGTTGTCATGTGTTTTCTCGGACTGCGATTGATTTCGGCGGACACAGGAACGTACTCCTCCACGCCAGTGCCCTCGCCCTGCCTCACGCCTTCATGGGTTTCCTGTATCTACCCATAACTGACGAAGTCGGCCGAAATTTGAAAAACGAATGATAGAATCGTGGTCAGTACGCAAATCGAGCTACCTAGACGAAGATTGAGCCATATAGTCGACAGCATGTATGCTCTGCCGAAATTCAAGAAACATAAGAAACACCGGTACTATTGTACTTTTGGGGCCCCACTTTTTTTTTCGTTTAAAATAGGTTCTATTAGGGGTAATCGGCCATGAGAAGAACGATTCTGGTTCTCGTTAAGTGCGGAAATGCCTTATAAGCTCGTTATCTTAGGTTTTAGAGGCAAGGAAACCTACGAGATAGAACGCGGCGGCGGGAGACGCAGACAGTGCGCTCTCTTCCCTGCACATTTCGAAGTGCTTCCACTGCTGTTTCCTATTTTGTTATACAAAGCTCGCTTCGACTGGTCGGAGAGTTTCCAGTGGCATCACGTGGAGGCTCGGACAACACCACCAAGGGTTATCTCGGCGCGGTTGCCGTAGAACTCGTCCCCGTCCCTCACGATTCCCAGACAGTATCACAGTAGTCCTGTCTAGGTGTTGGCTGAGCCTTGGTGGTGTTGTCCGAGCCTCCAATGGAAACTCGCCAACCAGTCGGAACGAGCTGAACTCGGACTCAGCAGTGGAAGCACTTCGAAATGTGCAGGCGAAGAGAGTGCACTGTCTGCGTCTCCCGCCGCCGCGTGCTATCTCCCAGGTTTCCTCGCCTCTAATACCTAAGATAACGGGCTTATAAGGCATTTCCGCACTTAAAGAGCATCAGAATCGTTCTTCTCATGGCCGATTACCATCAATAGGCCTATTTTAAACGAAAAAAAAGTGGGGCCGAAAAAGTACAATAGTACCGAAACACCTCAAATAACTCAGTTAACTGTAGTTTGAATAATATTGGGTGGTAAATTTGCCTACGACCCGTTGGAGTACCATAGACTGAATCATGTCGTCTCGTGATTTTCGTGCGATTGCAGCTGCAATTTTTTGTTTTGTCGTTGTGAAAAGAAACCTGTTCAGTTAAAGTTATCCATGAGTACGGCCCATGGTTTGTTGCCATGGCACGCGGTGTCCATTGTCACAGCCGCTTTAGTAGCCTTGAAAACGCTGCTAATTCCAGCCTATTCATCAACCGACTTTGAGGTGAGTGAACTGTAGAAACGTCTTTCATTTGATGAAAAATGATGCACCCTTCGTCAGGTTCATCGAAATTGGATGGCAATTACCCATAATCTTCCTCTTTCAAAGTGGTACTATGATTCTACGTCAGAGTGGACTCTGGACTATCCACCGTTCTTTGCGTATTTCGAGAAGGTAGTTCTTATTTGGATTTCTCTTCAATTCTCTATCTTTTTGATTTGAAATAGAGCGTTGAAGCTCTTCCCTGAGCGGCATCATTGAAGTGACGATGTTGTTTCCTTGCTGCGTTAATGTTTACTGCGGGCAACAACTAATGCCACCTCTTCTCCGCTCTTAGCGGAATTTTTCAATGAGGTCTTGCACAGCGCACCCCTTACTCTGAGCTAGATTTGACAATAGAGTTGAAAATGATGCGTCTGAAGTAACATCTTTGTTTCCTTTTAGCTCGTACGTATTCAAAGTCGCATGGCATAAAACAGCGTTCGGAATTATTCCACTTGGACACCAGTCGTAAAAATTTTTCCTTCGTCAGATTTCGCACAAATTTGATGCCGAGGAGTAATCTGGGGCGTTGATCTCGAATCTGGTGTCCATTATTCACCATGGTGGTCGGGGACCACCCATTTCGAAAACTTGAGTGGTCCAGTTAGGATCACCGATTTCGCTGAAACTTTGCATAGAGGGGGTTATTTGGGGTCCTGAACACGATGGTGAAGCCCGTTTTCCAATTGGCAGCCGAATACGGTAGTTATTGGTGAATACCTACCGACCCTACCTGTGAGCCTTCACCTATAACTACCGTATTCGGCTGCCGATTGGAAAACGGGCTTCACCATCGTGTTCAGGACCCCAAATAACCCCCCAATGCAAAGTTTCAGCGAAATCGGTGATCCTAACTGGATCACCTAAGTAGCGTCGTGCGTGGTCCCCGACCACCATGGTGAAAAATGGACACCAGATTCGTGATCAGCGCCCCAGATTACCCCCGATACCAAATTTGGGCGAAATCTGACGAAGGAAAAAATTTTTATGACTGGTGTCCAACAAGTGGAATAGTGCCCACTGTCTTTTTTCCCCTACATTAGAAAAAATTGCTACGTTGTTGACATTAGCTAGAAACTCCGACTCTAACGTTAAGGGACTCCTCTTCGGACGAGGAGATTCTATCGAAACGTTGTCTACAGTGGTTGTTTGGGGTGTTGATCACGAATATGGCATCCGTTTTGGGAATTTCGAATGCAGACTGCCCAAAGCTTTGTTAGTCGATCAGCTTATTGAACAATGTATGAACTGCTGACGGTAGCTATTTGAGAACGGATGTCAGGTCCGTGATCAGCGCTTGAAATGAGTCCCGTGGACCGACGCTTCAGCGGAAAAGTAATAAGTGGCCTCTGAGTAGAATTCTTTTACCAGTGTCCAATTGTTGACTGCAAGAAAGTGCATTACCATTTGAAAAGGAGTCCAGCCTGCAGGGATGCTGTGAAGCTTTTTGAGTAACAACTCTACTTAAGGATATGGCATGGCGCTAGAATTCCTGCCTTTCGCTTGATTTAGGCAGTAAAGTGGCTGAATGTAGAACGTAAATGTGAACGATAGAACCAGAAGTTTTCACTGCATCTCTAAATTTCGTTGGTCTCTAGCTGATCTGGAACGAATTGTGACGTATATGTTGAAAGCCTCGAAGTTTCCGCGCGGTACATTTTTATTTGCCGCGAAGTCTAACTACTGTGCGTGATGCAGTGGTAATAGGCGCTACTGATACCCTCGCGGTCGAGGATTGTTTATCACGTGAGCTAGCGAAGCCTTTCCTCCCTCCATTGTCATGTAAATTGGTTCCAAATTTGTCTTGGAAGGTGAAAACACTGACTCGGCTAGCCCCGCAAGTCGTTGTTTAGGCCAAACACGCATTTGCCATCTCTCTTCGATTTCAATGGAGCGTGGATGCGGCAACGCGTTTTCATTTGCTTTAATTTATTCATTTATTTGACACTGTTGTGTGCGCCAAGTGAAATAGACATGAGTTATTCTAAACAGTGCTACT
The DNA here is from genome assembly GCA_030553155.1 of Nippostrongylus brasiliensis. Classification (NCBI taxonomy): domain Eukaryota; kingdom Metazoa; phylum Nematoda; class Chromadorea; order Rhabditida; family Heligmosomidae; genus Nippostrongylus; species Nippostrongylus brasiliensis. The sequence continues at coordinate 29,972,202 of CP130733.1, read as the reverse complement.
GCAGTCAATTACAATTAAAAGTCGTAGGAGACCAATCAACGCAGAGTCTTTTATCTTTAAGTTTTAAAAGTGAAATAATATAACCATAAAAATATAATCTACTCTGGTATCAGATTAAAATTGTTATTTTCAGTGCCTGTCAGTGATTGCCCACTATTGTGGCTTGAATGACATTTTGCTTCTTCAAAAAGAAGCTCTATTCAACAGTCGAGTACTCTATTTCCAGCGCCTTTCTGTGATCTTGACAGATTTTCTATATGTGAGTGCCCTATCATTGATACCATTCGCTTTCCTTTCAAAATTGCTTCGGACGGTGTTCATTTGATCGATACGGTCCGTGGTCGTACAGGTTTTCTCTAGATCGCGTCATGCGTGGCATTTTGCTTCTGTGATTCTCCTCGTTGGAGATCTCTCCCAGAGCGAATACGGCCGAAGGTCAAGTAAGAGAATTCAACGTGCATTTCCTTTAATACTTTTCCTTACTACTAAGAGTTGATTTGCTCTTAGGACGGCTGCTTTCATCGCTCTTTCCTGCCATTTCGGGCTACTGTTGGTGGACAGTATCCATTTTCAATACAACGCAATGCTTACCGCTTTCTTGATTTTATCGATACACTTGGCTGACATGGAACGCTTCCTTCTCGTGGGTCACCTAACTTCATATTACCGCTTTACATATGGCTTAAATAACAATAATAAATTCAGAGCGCGTTCTTCTATTGCGTGCTGCTGAATTTCAAACATATCTACTTGTATTATGCTCCAGCATATGTTGTTTTCTTTATTCGTGTTTATTTTTTCCGTTCTACGGATGATTTATTGAATGCTAGCAGAACCTTATATAGAGGTAAGTAATCATGAAGTTTTATGTCGTTACTTTTTCGAACTGTTCGTTTCAGGTGTTAAACTTGCGGCGGCCATGATCATCCCATTCCTGTTGTCATTTGGTCCGTTTCTCACTGTAGGTGGCGTTGAAGGTGTTGTTCAGATACTGAGTCGACTGTTTCCCGTATCTAGAGGTCTCCGAGCTATCACAAACACATTATCACTTATTTTTCTCAAGTTTATCTATGATACTTACAATTGCAGGATTAACGCATGCGTATTGGGCTCCTAATTTCTGGGCACTATACAATGTTCTGGATTTGATCTTGTATAAAGCGTTCTCAATATGGAAACCTAACATTTTTGCTGCCCCAACATACAGCTCTGGACTCGTTCAGGTAATTCCTATAAGTTCGTTGTCAGTGTCCACGTTTAGCATCCGTTCAATTATTTATTGTCCATTGTCGACCTAATTTTCAGAAACAGATTCTTTTAGATGCTAATTTTTCTATAATTTGGGTTACAGAGATTAGTCAAATAAGATTCCAAAGGTCATAATGCTAAAGAGAAGGGTTAGATACAGTGAATTCAGTCAGTTCTTCTCAAGATGTAGCTAATGTTAGTTGTTTGATATAGTATAGTAAGGCAAAAAAGTCTTGAGGCACTTTGCGTAAAAGTTGAAAGGCTTCCGCCTCTGGATGACATCCATGACCTATCATGTGGTAGTTGTTAGTCGTTCGCTAAGCAACGATACTATGTCCGCCTAGCCAAACCGTCTTCCTTAACTTTAATTACGATGCCAATTCCACAAGAGCATATTTGAACCCTCATCATTAACGGCTGCCGGCGCGGCACTGGAGCGATAACATCAGTTCGCAACATCAGCGCTGTATTAAGAGAAGACACCACATGCTTAAGCACTGTAGAACTCCTGGTTGTCTCGTTTCACGGAGGGAGAATATGTCAAAGCGGATCCAGAAATGAGCACATGTAGTCACATGTGCGAGAAGACCATCACGTGCTCGGAGAACTACTGGGCAGTCTGAGCTCGGACGTAGTGACCAACAACACGCGGTCCACACATGGTATCCACTGGTTAGTCTCCCCTTCTCCGATTCCTCCAAAGGAGGTTTAGAAAAGCTCAGTTTGTTAAGATGAGAGGTTGAACCTTTGCACCCTGAAATCACGCAAAGTTGTTTTGTTTCCCTCAGCAGAAGCGTTTTTACGGAAGTGGAATCGGAAGAAGGGTCTCCAGTGTTGCTCCTGGTACACTACGGAATGGTGCACAACAAGATGGCCTCAAAAAAGCTCACAGTCCCTGCTGTCGTGAGAACAATTTCGCTTTGGAAGCCCGCCGAAGCAGTTCAAGAGAAGTGGCCGACGGTGTATTCGGTGCGCACTCTCCATGATGCCGCCTGACCCTGTGTCGATCAAAAGACCAGTAAAATTCCGAAGAAATGCGATGGACACACGATGTTTCTATCATCTTATTATACGTATGCTGCTTCTTACAGCTATGCATCGTTCCCTCATGTGTTGCTTTTAAGCTGAGAAAGAAATCGCTGAACTCGAAGCTGTTATGGGGGCAGTCAGCGACTTCTTTGGCTTCCAGCCTACTAAGTTCTGCAAGTAGAGGATGGCCGAAGTTTTCCTTCAGGGGCGTCATTGTTCTGATGAACGATTGTGAATATCGTGGAATAAAATGCATGGTTTCTGAATAACAAACGTAGCGAAAGTATATGTCGAGCGGCTTATGACTTTTTTACTATCCTATGGTTAATGATAGTTGTGCTTATCATTCCTTTCAGGAATACGAACATTCGGTGCTGCCCTCCATTACTCCGCTGATATCTTTGCTGTTTGTGATCGTTTCTCTAGTCCCACTATTTGCAAGTTTGGTCAAGCGAAAGTTGCCAGATTTCTGTCTGTTGCTATCGCTCAGTGCATTTTCCTTCTTTTCCTTCGGATACCATGTTCACGAGAAAGCAATGTTGTTGATTGCGGTGCCACTACTCAGCCTTTCATTCAGTGTAAGTCATTTCGAACTTTTTATGAAATTCTTTAATTTTCCTCTAGTAGCTTTTTTTAATAGAATCCGAAGTTCACTCGATTGACTGTGCTGTTCACTGTGGTGACTGCGACTTCACTGTTCCCTCTACTCTTCACGATGTTTGAGATTCCCATCAAGTACTGCACATCAGCTGCATATATGCTACTGTTATTGCAAGTTATAAGGTAATTCACGTTTTTTTGTTCGTGCGATATTTGCAGTTTATTTTTTAATTTCCAGGTACACTTTCCACATTCGTCTCCACTCGATCATGTCGCTTCCTGCTTTGTTTTATGTTTTTGGTCTTGGATTGCTTGAGTTTTATGGAACGTTACTTCATCACGTGAGTTCTTAAGTTCCAGTTGCTCAGCAGGTGTTGTTGTGAAATGAGCTTTGGGTTGGGGGCCGAAGGAGTGAAGAGGTTTTCAAAACGATCAATCGTTCCGCAGCATTGATGTGTAGGCTTTCTCTTTGACTATAGTGCTCTGTTCCGTAAAGCCAGAAATTGGCTCTGCTGAGACTTCGGTATTTTCGAAATGACCTATTGAAACTGTGAAATTTTACCACTGAAGCGGTACATTCAACATGTCCGTCCGCTCTTTTTTCAAACCCTGGATTATCTCATATTGCAGGTTTTGTTCGGCGAAAAGCTTGCGTTCTTCCCACTTATGTTAATTTCGGTTTACAATGCGATGGGAGTTTTAATGTGCTTCGTATGGCTTATTGTGTTAACATTCGATAACGACATTGGAGTAGTGTACAAAAAGAAGCACTGCGAGTTAGTCGAGGTTGGTCGTTTGAACTTATTTCCCCGCCACTGTGCGGTCTTCTTCACTGACTTTGGTCTTTTTGAAATGGTCTATTGGAGCACGCGGTTGATTCTCTAGTGTACCGCGGGTTGGATCCTAGTCCAGTCGTTAGTTCAGTCCATCAGCATACCGCGGGTTGGATCCTAGTCCAGTCGTTAGTTCAGTCCATCAGCATGGCAACAAATCATTTTCATTTTCTTCGTCAGTTACGTCAGTTTGGCAGCAAGGCTAGAAATCTAGTCTTTTAACAGTTTTAAAGCCGGAGGCCGAAGTTCATCAATAATTTCACGCCATCAGTTTGATTTTGGAACTTTAGCAAAGCCTTCGTAGTATAGGTACAATGGAATGAAATTGAAAGATCTGCCTCTGCGAAAAATAACGATGATGGAGAGAGATGGCTGAATGACATCTAATTTATTTAATATATGACTAGTAGCTGTCTTTAGAGTTTTATCAAAAAAGGACACTATCCGGTCCAAGCTGTGGAGTCATTAGAGGAAGTGGAAATTGTTGGTGGCGTCGATATCTCTACGTCGAAAAGCAACCCAGATTTTGCGGTTGTGGCTTTCAGCGTCTTCGACTACCCGAGCATGAAAGTACGTTCCTTTTTAGCTATGTTCGCTTTAATTTTGAGAAGAGTCTTGTGAAAGTCAAGCTCTTAGAAAAAACATGGAATTATGTGCTTCAACTTGCGCGTAAGGAGACCGGAGCTCTTTTTGATTCAATAAATCTTTTTGATTCATTCAATAAATGTGAATAATTAAGCGATGCAGCCTACAAGACGATCATGAGACATATTATTGTGTTTGGGAGAGTAATTGGTAATATTCAACTTATGGCACTTTAGTGGTCGGAGAAAACGTTTTCCATCCAACCTTACCCAAACTTCTCTGATAGGGGTAGTTTGTGCTGCTGATCACGAATCTTTCGTCTGCTTTTCGAATTTCAGTCGAAAACAGCCCTTCTCGTTTAGGATGGTCTTGTCAAAATCATCAATTTGGCCAAGACTTCGGCTAGCTGGGTTGCTTGGTGTGCTAAACACAGATATAATGTTAGTGTTTGGGCCCTTACAGAACCGACTACGTGCAATTTGAGCGACGAATTAGCTGTTATAAATGAAATTGAGCGAAACACACGACGACGAGCATTCTCGGCCAACGCGACGTTTGCGACGGCCGCATTAGGCTTATGGTTTACTTCGGCAACGGGCCCGTCGCAGCGGAGCTAAAAATGCATGGCTCGCCTCTATGCAGCACTGCAGCTGGAATTTTTGTATGCTTCTGTGTGCGGGGACTCGGAGCAGTGGTGCCCGACCTGTCGCAGCTGGCGCCGGCTGGTCGCAGCTCGCTGCGACAAAAGCCACAGTACTGTCCTGAGAGGATCTGCACCATCTTTTTTGCTCTTGTGGTAAACTATCCGAGTCCCCGCACACAGCAGCATACAAAAATCCCAGCTGCAATGCTGTATAGAGGCGAGCCATGCATTTTTAGCTCCGCTGCGACGGGCCCGTTGCCGGAGTATACCATAGGCCTTACTCTAATCGGTACCGCGTTGGACGAGAATGCTCCGCGTTGGGTCTGTAAGGACCCTTTCCAATTTTGGCCGATTTCGACCGTTGCAAGCAAGTAGAGGGAAGCAATGAAGGCAAAGACGGGCTACGGCGGTGTCGCGGAGGTGCACCTTCCAAAGTCGCCAAAATCAATTGAAATCTGCAAAAAAAGGCATCAGGTTCGTGATCAGCTTCCCAAATAACTTACCTAGCCGAGAATTTGGCGAAATTGGTCATTTTGACCCGACCACCTAATTTGACGGTATGGATGGTCCTATGCCGAAATTCCGAAAGCAAACGTCGAAATCCTTATCAGTAAGTCAAATAACCACTTAAGACAATGAATTGTCGAAATCGGTGTCCTACCCGGACCACCCAGCTAGCCTTTCAAGCGCTCTGGATGGTCACCGGTCGAAATTCGGTAAACGGATGTCAGATTCGTGGTCTGGTCTGAATGTCTAGGGTAGCAAAAATAAAAATAAAAAATAAAAAACGCGCGTTTTTGAGAGAGACAAATGTGAGCAGATCGCCAGATTGGTAGTTGTTGAATGCGTCTTCAGTGAACAATGCGCGGTCTCTTAATTGGATAGTTGGTGTTGGAAAGTCCACTAGGTGATCGGAACAGCGAGTATTGAGAGGATTTATAGCATCTTGCCACGTTCGATGGTGTGGTCGTCATCACAGAACCATATATGACCGACTACTTGGCGGTTCGAGAAGCAGCTCCCGTGGCAGAGTTTGTGAACCAGACACTGGCCGACCATCCCGAGCTCCGTCCAGATGTAATTCTATGTGATGGAAATGGTCAGTTCCACGTCAGAGGTATGTTATGAGACTAGATATCATCCGAAGTTGAATACAAATAAACAGGATTGCATATTATTTTCAGGATGTGGACTCGCATGCCATATTGGCGCTCTTACCGGAATAGCTACTGTAGGAGTGGCAAAAAATCTCAATTTATCCCTTCTGAAATGTGCAGGAGCGGACGAAAGTGTCGTGCTGGCTTCTGAAGAGGTATCTCTCGAGAGTTCCAAACACCTTAGCATTCTTTTTGCTTATTTGTGCTTCCATGGAAATTATGTTCAGTTGGAACTTTTGTTCTTCATCAAATCGATAGACGACTTTTAGGCAATTTTAAATGTGTAGGCGTTGATCAGTTCTCTAAGGACGCGCCGCCGCATTCGTGTCAAATTCAGAATCGCAGAGGCTTAGTGAATGCGTATTTGGCCTATACAATGACTTGCGTGGGCCAGCCGCTATATAAAGGCAGCGTTTTTACCTTCCCACACAAATCCGGCTGGAATTTACTCGACCCCAGAGGAATGGAACGCTTGGATAGCCCGGGCCAGGACCGATAGTTCGACCGTGCGGGTGTCAGTGGCGCCTCTCACCACCGCACCGCACGGGCCCTAATCATCGCGTAATGCTCTTAATGTGGAACAATCTTGTGTGATTCATATTCGTATGTTGCTGTACTGAACAAGCTCAATAGGTGATTTATTGTTTAAAAAAAGTTAGACGTAGTGATCGCAACCGTTCGTATCCATCGCTTGGTATAGCAGCATAACAGTAAAAATAAAACATGCCGAGGTCCTTAGAAGAGAGAATTTGAGGAATTATGTGGTTGTTCATGTCGCTTGGTAATTCTAGATTGTCGCCCGCGTGTCTTCACAAACCACTGATGGATATGCGCCGTTCGATGTGCTTCTTCCGGTTGTGATGAACATCACCAGACTGGGAGGATCAAAAGTGCCCGTATATGTGTCGGCTGGTTACGGAATCGAGCTGGATCTTGCGACGAATTTGGTCATATCTACCGCACGAAGTAGAATATGTGAACCTATAAGAAGTGTGAGTTCTACATTTTCAATATCCTGCAGTCGTCATCCAAGTGGCGTTTCTGGGAAACGACAAACATTTTTCGGTGAATTCGAAGCTAACCAAGTTTTCGTCTCCACAATTTCCTTTCACATAAAATGACGGTCTTTGGAACTTAGGACTGACGCGGACATTTTCAGGCAGACTTGCGATCACGAGAAAAGGTGCGGGAGTATTTCGATGGCTGATCCAGATTTCACTTTGTAGTCATGTTGTTCATTGTTACGGATAGCAGGTTTTTATCATCTACGGGCTATTTTTCGAGTTCATTGTGCCAGTTTCTGGTCATGGAACAGTGTGCAATGGGATACACAGATGTGTTGGTTTTTTATACCAATTTGTTCTTCATCAACAATAAATATTCACGGTAGATTGAGATTAGAGTTTGCTGAGCACAACCGGAGGCAATTTCTGTCGCCTGTCACAAAGAAATTAGCAATTTTCTCCAGAATTTTGTCCAACTGATTCGACGCTGCTTTCTAACATCAGCTATCGTTAAAAATCATATCTATGTCACCTCCATACTCGTTCCACTGCGAAACCCTATTGACCTACTTGGGTACAGCAGCTCACAATTCTTATCTCCAACGACCTTTTTATCGAGCCGTTTTGGTCAACAACCGTTACAAGTTCAATATTACACATATCTTCCGTTTTGCCGACGATTCTCACTACAGGAATCCTCATCCACAGCTATAGTAAAACGGATCGGGCGAGGTCATATCCATTCCTGTTTGGGATGATGTTTTCACTCATCGAGAGATGTCTGCTACCGCACTCTCGATCCAGTCTCATTTCGTCTCAGCAGTCGAGAATCGCCCTCTGATCCGTTGAAGTCGCATTCGTTCCAAGATTTGTTTAGTTTTCTAGCAACTCCTATACCATGTAGTACGGATGGACGATCACAACTGAAATTACATTCGTTTACATTCAACCTTTCACAGTCTGGACGACAAAATGAAGAGAGGGTATACACAGCGGGTATGCCTTAAATGTAAGCTATAGGTGAAATACATGGGTAACCCGAGCCCGACAATATACAAGTGGTGAGTAATGGAGCAGCCTTTGAGCTTGAATTCTGTAAAAGATATCGATATGATGAGGGCGGAGTTGATAAGACCCTTGAGAACGTGCAGCGCATTCGTGTTCCATTCAGAATAGGAGAATCGTTGTGTGGTCAACACAACGGTCTGCGGGAACTCATTTTTTCACCGTTTAAGAGATTTATCCAGAAAGTCTGATCAGCTAAGGCGAGGATCGATCGCTCGACTGTACGGGTGAAAACAGAGCCTCCTACAACTGCGCCGCGCTCGACCATTAGTAATGGATGGGGGTTCTTCCCCATCTGCCTTCCACAGAACACATAGAATAATAGCAATTTACCTTTAAGGCGAAGAAATACGTAGATCTTATAAGGTGGTGGAAGCGGAGGGCCCAGAGGTGGCGTTGGCCGGGCGAGATCATCACGGGTAGCTGGATCTGCTGAGGTGGATGTCGGGGCGGCCAGTTAGGTAGGGTGGTCGGCTGGCGCGGATGAAGAGCCACCGGTCGTCGGGAGGTCCTGTAAGTAGAACGATTAGCGGAGCGGCCGATGGACTTGATGGATGAGTCATCTAACCCAAAAGTGCAAGATCGAAGCCTTACACATTAGCTCACTAGATGAATAGTTTCGGCTGTATTACGCGGTTATCATTAGGCTGCTATTGATGAGCTCTCTCGCTTGTTTTCCATAGTACTTTTTCCATAATACTTTGTTTTCCATAATACGTTGAGTTCATCAGTGTATTTTCAGAAGCGGGCGAGTTCCATGTCTGACTTCGTATAATCTTCAGTATAATTTTCTCAGAATTGTTTTAGTTTTACTAGCTCGATTTCACGCTTTGCCATGTGTTCGCTCTATGGTTAAAAATTACGATGATCTGATGCTCATTCGACACCTTTTTATATCTTTTTTGGTACTTTTCCTCTTAATGCCCAATTGTCATATCATGCCCAACCGTATTCGATATCATACCATTTCGCATCCACCTATGGTCGTGTGCAGCCTGTTTAATCTGCCTGATGTGGAGGAAAAAGCCGTTCTTTTCTCGCAAGTATGACATGATAAGACCGCTTCAAGGACGTGATATGAGCATGATATGATACGCTTGGGTGATAATTGGGCTTTAAGAGAAAAAGTACTCTTTTTTGCTTGGAAGAGGCTTGTCATATTACCATTTCTGCCCCACACCTAATGTCATGTTCCGTCTGGTCTTGATGTCCCGCAGATGTCGTCAGCGCATCCCTCGATTTCCACCGTCTTGGCGGCAGACATTGTTGATCCGGTTCACCTCTTTCAAACTGGGTCACCTACAATCAGTAACTCTACAAACACTACTTTCACTAGTTTCACGACAACGACCGCACCTTCACTACGGAACTGATTCATTTAGTAACCTTTCTCATAACAAATACATCTCAAGCTAAAAGTCTTCTATTATACCATTAGTAATGGCGCAGGATGTTGCAATGATGGTGCTAGGTTTATCGCAAAAATCGCATCTCAGGCGGGTAATTACAGTTTTATTACCCGAAGAAAAGCGGTAATAAAACTGGAATTACAGTAATGGCACAATTCTTCAATGAGTCACAAGTTCTATGTATATGTGTAGTCGGTTTTATAGGGCAGCCTGCTTACAATCACCAGTAACCATAATAACCTCCCCCATTGATCACAACTGGCCACTGAGGACATATTGTTCTACTGGCTCATTTAACCGTATGGCGGTATCACATCTTTCATAGCTCCTTGAACTGTTCATCTTCGAATCTACCCTTATACTATATTATAGCTCATCAGTCTTATAGTATTTATTAGTATATTATTCCTCCAAAGCCAGCTCCGGGACAACTACCTCATCCAGACTGACCTTCCCAACGGCCGTTAGTTCTCGAAGACAAAGTGTGCGTTTTTGAACTTCCGAAACCAAACTTTTGCTGTACAATCAAGGATAATGGAAGGACCCATTACATCGCATATGCCGTTAACTGAGCTTCCTTCACTGCCTTATTCATGAGCTTGTTAAGGAAAAACAGTCTATGCCCGTAGCAAAAAACAATGATAACAGTGGCACATGTAGACCGTAACAACCCACATGTGGGTTTATGGTGGTGAGATCCCTTCACACGTTTTAAAATTTTACCAACGGACCAACGGCAAAACTGAGTGGTGGGAACTTTCCCTACAACCCAATAGATAATGACCTTAGTCAAGTCGACTTTTGGTTTATGTATTGGCTACTACCAATGAATTCACTAACCGGTCCCGCTGAATATGCTCATGACCCACTGTCGGTTCCAATGGTCCTCATTTTCATGTCACTTAAGATATCCCTACCGGTTTTTTCTCAGAATGTGGTCTACGTCGTTATGTTGCAGTTGTTTTTCTGTTAGTTGATGAGACCATGCACCGTTCTATCGCGTAAGATGTACAAATATTAAGTTGGCCCAAAAGTTCGTGTGTATTTCAGAATCTGACCTGCTTTTCTTAACTCAAGAAAAACAAATAAATGGCCAATAAGGTTATCAAGGTCAAGAACATGAGCTTTTGGGTCATCCAACTAGAACTGAAGGGCCTGAAGGTGATATGTAAATTTGCTTAATCTTCTTCGCATTTTATTGAGGGACTCTCTTGGGCAACTCTTCGTTTTATCGCTGAACTGAAATTTTTGGAGAGGTTCCTTCCCATTCCTCAATATTAGTCGGTGTTGCATTCAAATTGAGTGAGGAAAAATTCCAAGCAAACTGGTGGTCCGATATATCATGTTGACAACTAAAGTTTCACTACTACGCGAATGACAATTGAGTGCTATTCGCGACTGGTAAAAAATTAGGTTCATTTTTCTTCTCTACCGCTTTTGTTTTCACCCCCTCCGACTGAATTGTCGAGTATTTTAGTCTAATTCTAAACTCTAATTTCCTGTTGCTTATGTCATTGGACTTTGAGGAGTAGGTCTTCTTTGCTGACCTGTTTCATGATTGTCTTTAGGTATCAAACCAGAATAACCTAGAGAAACACTCTACGTCCAGCTGTCGACGAACATTGTCTGGTGTTTGATCTGATGTTTAAGATGTTTCTGACTCAGATGCACACGTTTGGAAGAGATGCGATTATCAGCAGAGAGCTGGAGTTCTTCCGAAGAGTACTGCTTGTGTCCGTAATTTCAACGGCGATGTCTGTTCTCGTAGCTGGAGTTCTGGTGCCGGCGCTCTATTGCTATGTTGAGGTAAGTGTTCTTGATTTCCCTGTGATCGTTGTTCATTGGATTCCATTCGATTCGGATTAACGTTGAGCAAAGAATATTCCACGATCGACTGTCGTTGAATCTTGGTATATCGAATTTTGCAGTATATGATAGACCGAAGCCCGTTAGCCAAGATGGTACAAGTTTATTTCGACTACCGTTTCGCCGAGCCCGCCTTCGTCAGAGCCTGGAAGAGAAAAGAATTTGGGTAATCATCCGTTCAAGCACAACTTCAAATTACAGTAGTGAATCAGAAGGCACTAGGAGAGAAAGACGAATCGCAGATAGGGGAAACACAACCAGAAGGGGGCAAGTAGGCAACCGATGAAAACTATTAGGTTGTTAACTAATTATTTGCCGTTTTTTTCAAGCTTCTGTTGTGCGCCTAGTAGAGAAGCTTTCAAAAACATCCAGATAGCATTCGATAGAGAATTGTTTGCCCTTTCACAACATGTATCTGTTATTTACGAAACCTTGAAATTTTGATAACTTTTTGACCATTGAAGCTGAAATCAAAAAATGGGAAAAATTGACCCCACCGACAGTGATTTTTCCCTGCTTCGTTTTGAGACTTCCTGCAAAACTGTATAAACCCTCTGGAAGTAGACAAAATTCTCTATAAAACGTTGTACTGTTTGTTTTGATTTCCCTTGGTTTTTGTTTGCTTACCAAGCGTCAAAGAGGGGTATCTCAAAGAGAACAATAATTTTTAGATGCTTGTGCTGCCTTTCTGCCGGACGTTTTCCATCAGCTCTAAACACGTTACGATAGAGCATTGGTTGTTCTATTAGGTACTACGTTTATTTTTCCATGCTAGCCGTTTTTTAAAACTTTGATCATGAAAGCGTTTTCAAAATTCCTCGACGTGTTAAAGTTTTCGTTGGGAACCTTTTGCAGAATTTCAGGCATCACTCGAAAGAGGAGGATTTGGGCTATAAGAAGATGCATCACTGCTGTCCAATCGCACCAGGTTTTGTTAACTTTTAGGTCGTCAAAGTGGAAGTTAACAGGCGACTTCGACGGATCGCGTGGCCGCGCTGCGCGGCCAACGCGACTTTGTCAACCACTTTGTCGACTTAAAAGTTAACAAATCTGGTGCGATTGAAAAACTGTAATGCATCTCCTCACAGCCCGAATCCCCCTCTTTCGAATGATGCCTGATATTCTGCAAAAGGTTCCCAATGAAAAGTTTAACACGTCGAGGAATTTTGAAAACGCTTTCATGATAAAAGTTTCAAAAAACGGCTAGCATGGAAAAATAAACGTAGTACCTAATAGAACAACCAATGCTCTATCGTAACGTGTTTAGAGCTGATGGAAAACGTCCGGCAGAAAGGCAGCACAAGCATCTAAAAATTATTGTTCTCTCGAGATACCCCACTTTGACGCTCTGTAAGTAAACAAAAACCAAGGGAAATCAAAACAAACTGTATACCGTTTTATAGAGAATTTTATCTACTTCCAGAGGGTTTATACAGTTTTGCAGGAAGTCTCAAAACGAAGCAGGGAAAATTCACTGTCGGTGGGGTCAATTTTTCTCATTTTTGAATTCAACTTCAATGGTCAAAAAGTTATCAAATTTTCATCGTCTTGTAAACAGCAGATAAACGTTTTGAAAGAGCAAATAATTCTCTATCGAATGCTATCTGGATGTTTTTGGAAGCTTCTCTACTAGGCGCACAACAGAAGCTTGAAAAAAACGGCAAATAATTAGTTAACAACCCAATACATGCTCCGAGAGATGCATAAGGTAATTTGGTCACCCAAACTAGACTCTGGCCGACTTTTCTTCGGGTTGTAACCGCAAAGGACGCCGTGTGCCATCTTGGCTAATTGGCTTCAGTCTATTACGTACTATGGACAATGAGTAAAGATTTTTATAAGTTGTAATATTTATTGCGGAACAGGATATCGGGAGAAGCTCTCTCTTCACCGCAGGACTTGGAAGAGTCCTTCAATCGGAGAAAAAGAAAGATAGAGCCCAGGTGACAGTTCGAAGTTATGACTATGGTTAACCCACAGGATTTTCACTACCACACTCTTATGGCCTTCTCAAACTAGGCAGTAAATTTAACTTTCAGCCGCACAAATGACAATTTACTCAAAGCTCGCTATCTCTTATTGTTAGGCACAGCAGATGCAACCATAGAGAACCAGAAATTAAAGCAAAAAGATGAAGGGTCAGTTAAGGTCGGTAAGGGTCAGTCAGGGTCAGCGATGATTAGACCCTTAAGGTTTTTCTGTTCCACACAGAATCATAGAGCTTTGAATAATGCAAATCTGGCTACAAATGACTTCCTGAAGGCAACCACTGTTCATGTTTCTGTTTTGAAATTCCTCAGGTAAGCCTGGTAGCAATTTGCTCGATCGCAGAGGGATGGAAGGTTTCGCACTCGGACAAGGATCGATCGCTAGTTTGTATCGGTATCAGCAACGCCTCTCATCACTGCACCACGCTATCCTGAGCTCATAAAGTAAAGGTTGGGGTAAATGTAGAGGTGACGGGACCGGTGTCTAAAGGCGAATCGTCGCATTCGCGTTCTATTCAGAATCGTAGAAGCGTGGCCAATGCGTATTGGCCTACACAGTGATTTACGGTGGTCAGCCGCTGTACAAGCCAGTAACTTTACATTCCCTTGGCGAATCTGGTACCGATTTGCCCTTCCTCGGAGGGATGAAGGGCGTGGTTAGCACACGGCGGAGATCGATCGCTCGAACGCGCGGGTGTCAGTAGCGCCTCCTACCAGTGATTCACGCGCGCCCTGAGCTCATGAAGTAGCACAATAAATAAAATTATTCCTTGAATGTAGCTGTGCAGAACGAGGTCGAGAGGGAATCAACTTATTTTGGCCTTACGCTTCGACTTGATCGTCGCCTTTAGAAGTCTAAAAATTATTGTTATTTCCGTTCTGAACATTTTCATTTAGGAAGTGATGTCTTTGACGAGCAATGATAACCATCGTTGCAAAATAGGCGTCGACTCAACGCTGGCATTCGTCAAGGTGAGTGAGTAAATTGGAACAAGTTGGATGAACTGATTGTTAAAATTTGTTTATTACCTATTGGAAATAATTTATTCGTTCGTGATGTTACCGCGTATTCAAATTAAACCTAGCGTACCAGCGGTTACACTCAATTCCATCAGATTTCCAACCGTTTTGGCCCGATATTTTGACTGGTACGTCGTCTTCAGAGGCGGAAGCTCTAGTGATAATGCGATGCTCACCACTCTAAAGGTGGATAGTAAGGTCTCTAAAGACGACGGGGTAAGTCCAATAGTAGGTCGGAAGGCGTAATCACAAATGACACCCCCTCATCACATTTGGCAGAGCAGCACAAAACACATCTGACCAATGCTGAGGATTCAAGAGGAGAATCAGTAACGGCACTCACACACCATCCAAATTCGATTTTCAACAAGGACAAGGCTCTTTCGGACCCTAACCTGTTAGGCAGCCCGAAATTGTTTTTTGTCCCCTCTATAGTATACCAGTCGTTCATTGGCCTATCGGCCACCAGACGTTTGTTTGCCAACTTCGTTAAATAAAGAAATAAACGCTCTAGCCTATATTGCTTGCCAAGCTTAGTCACCTTTCGTTCATTTGAAATTTCGACACTTCCACGGATTGCACTCCGGTGGTCGAACAAATTCTATCTTTTCACTTTGGCTCGAACAGCCAGCATAAGTAGAATTGTTGTTCTCTTTCTACTTGGTGGTGTCTTCAAGGAGGTCAGTTTTTTCAAGCTCAAATGTGTATTTTCAAATTCTCCATACTCTACCACTAATCTAAGAACGGAAGAACTTTTTTCTCTAGCTGCAATCACTCGTCTCCTCCACATCACACGGCACTTAAAATCGCCCTCAGCATGCAGAATGACCTACGTAGACGAAGATTTACCCAAATATGAAATTAAGAAGTGTGAGTGCGTTATCATAGAAAGTGATTTTGAAAGTGATACCAACCGCCCCCACCACGAATCATTTGAAAAATGAATTGACATCCATCCATCCATCCATCCATCCATCCATCCAAACATCAACCCATCCGTCCAAATAAACAACTGGGTTTCGCTTATTATATAGTAAGGATAGAATGTTTCATTCGTTTCTTTGAAAAACAGAAGCCCTGAGCAGTGGCTACGAGAGGTAGCTTCCCGGAACGAAAAATCGATCACGCGTGGTATAACAGCTGATACATCGCTTGATGAACAGTGATTATGATTATGATTATGATTTATTTCGGAGGAACACAATACGTATAGGTGGCGGAAAACATTGCCAAAAAACCCACCTACAATGGCGTACCTATAATCAAGAAAAAACCTATAATTTATTACTATTTTGAAAACAGAACTGGATAACAGCAATGTGAGAAACTTCTGCAAACAATGCTTATTTCAATCTGCCACTACTCAGTGAAGCTAGGCTCAGTTTCTATAATACTTAGGTGAGAAAACGAGAAATTCGACAAATCGCCAATATATCTTGCTGCTATGGTATGCCTGGCCCTGCAGGAGCGACAGGAGAGGACGGATCTCCAGGTATATTTTATTTTATTTTATTTATTTATAATAAATAAAATCTTCAGGTATATATTCTCATAAAGCAAGAAAAGCAACTAGGAAATCTTAACGAGAAAGTTTTCCGGCTTGGATGGAATGCTCGGGCAAGACGGGGCACACGGCAAAGACGCCACCAATGCCAATGAGACCTGCGTCGACTGCCCTCCCGGTGCACCGGGACCAGATGGTATACAAGGTCCGCCTGGAGCTCAGGGTGCTCCTGGAATGCCAGGTGTGCCTGGAAGAATGTTCGACGGAGTTCGTGGGGCAGGTAATAATCCACAGCTACTCAATACAGTGACTGAATCAGCTATTTGTTCTTTTGTTGAAGAAGGACCAGTCGGCGAGAAAGGAAAGCGTGGAACTGTTGGTGCGGCTGGTAAACCTGGTTTACCGGGGCGAGTGTTCTACGTGAATGGAGAGCAGGGGCCGCCAGGTGAACCAGGACTCCGTGGAGAGACTGGCCCTAGAGGACCTCCAGGTTTGTTGCTCTGCATTTGTAAAAACTTCATATAGAGTCTAACAACAACATTGCACACGTTTATTTGATATATATCGAGTAACTTCCGCTTGCCTCAGGACTTTGGTGAATGTTAGTTCCAGAGCAACGTGATATAATTGGAAATCGGTTTCATTTTGCTGAAAACGACGGATCAATATTTATGTGAAGTATCTGAAAACCATAACTATTCCACTAAAATCGTTCCAGGATCTCGTGGATCGTCGGCTGACGGAACTCCTGGTGCGGCTGGAGAGAAAGGTCGGAATGGTGCGCCTGGACTACCTGGCGCGGTAGGGGAAATGGGTGAACCAGGCCCCCGCGGAGAGCGGGGCAACTGCCTACACTGTCGTCCGGTTCAGAGTCCTCCTGACTACTGAAGAGGAACTTGCTAAAAACAATTTTCTATTGTTTCTGCTGTACAAACCACGAAGCTACAATATTATCCAAGTTTGAAACACGTGCTTTACTGCTCTGCGGGAGCACATCACGTCTTTTCGTTTAATTCTGAGAGGCCATTATACCAGAGAAGTCAGATATTCCTGAAAAGACCCATGAGTTTTCGCTCCGTTAGTTTTGAAGTTTGTTCTCGGCAATGTTCGATCTTTGTGCTGAACTGAACGCCCCACTTCCACCCACACGCTCAAGGGTACGATCCTCCCCGTAGATAACTGAATCTTGTGGCCACGAAAATTGGTACCAGACCTGACCAGAAACCAGACCAGATGACACTAACTGAGCAGCCGGATGTTTCCCGTAGGTCATCGTGAAGGCCAATCTCGCAGTGCCCATGCTTCTATGATTCTGAGTAAATAACGAGTGCGTGGCGCGTACTTAGTGGACCTACTAACGTCGCCCAGATTACCTTTACCCCTTATTGTTCGATCTTTACTATTTAATCTGGGCTCTTATTTGTTACATTGCAAGAGGAAGGTCGATTCTCCGAACTCTTTGCTTGTGGTTAGCTCAATATGTGTGCTGTGTATTATCCTGTTGATTTATTAACTGAAAGAATTTCTTGAGTGACTTATCAGACCTTATGGATTAAGTTTATTCCTGAATGTCAACAACCAACGTATACATGCAAATAATATTATTATTAAAAAGGCCATCTGTACATGAGAGATTATGCTACATAACAATAATAACAACCGGTAATGTGCCTATCGGACTAGATAATATCGTAGGATAGAGCAGAGCCTACTGAATGTCGTCAGTAGAACATTGTCTACTCCCTGCGCCCAGTTGGACGTGACGTGCCCAACTGGCGCCTCAACGAAAAAGTAAAGGACTGAGGCGGCCGCAAAGCTGACCGCTGCCACAAACGGTACCACAATGATCAGTTCGACGGCACCGGTGGCTTGTTGAAGGAATTGCGAGTGATTGAAGAGGTAGATGACTGGCATGTGAAGCAGGTAGGTGTTGAAGGTGAGACGGGCCAGCACTGACCACGCGACCGGCATTGATTTGCTGAAAGCTCACAAAATGTAACCTGGTCGAATTGAATGGAAAATTCATTTAGTTCAAAGTCTGTTGAATGTGGCATTAAATGCCGCATCGGGGTTGAAGTTCTATCCCTTTTTTACCTCTCGATTGGAAGCAGAAATTCCGCTTCGAAACGTCTAGGTACAAAAAAAAACTTGGTTATCCTCAATATACCGTAAAGGGGCCTTCACACTACTGCGGCAGTAAAGCCAGAGCACAGTGTGAACGAGGAGGCTTCCGTAAAAAGCTACCTCTTACGGGGTGCTGCCCGGAAACGGTAGTTTTCGCGCTAGGACCAGCAACGTTTGGATTGCTGCTAGGTGTTAGTACGCCGGTTAACCATTGCTACCTTTCTGCCGCGGTAGGGTGTGATCATCCATTCAATATAATTATCGTATCTCACTCAGGTGCAATATTCAAATTGTTTACAATGTAGGAAGGGGTCGACATCCGTGCGATCGAGCGATCGACCCCGGAACAGGTTAACCAAGCCTTCCATCCCTCCGAGGTTGGGTAGATTGGTACCAGGCTTGTCTGAGAAGGTGAAAACACTATCTTGGTATGGCGGGTAGCCCCGCAAGTCATAGGCCAAACACGCATTCACCGTGCCTATATAATTTGAATGGAACACGAATGCGGTAGCACCTCAACAGGGAATTCCGGCCCCTTTACATTTACAGTGTGGGACTTCACTGTGGGTTTTTTGGATCAAGAAATTGAATCTTAAAATTTTGCTCGTTTGCTAAACCTCCAACCTCATTAGAGAAAGAGAAGGAAACAAATCTCACCTTTCTAGCCGTGTCGTGACCGCCAAAATCATTCCGCAGACTCCGACAGCAAATACGGTGCGAAACATCGCCGTGTAGTAGAGATTAAAGCTGTAGAAGAGATCGCCGTACCAGTATTGAGGCAAAATCGCGTAGATGACTGCGATACAAAGTGCACAGCAGGCTGCTGCGATACGTCGCGACACGGCCCGACTCAGACATGGCCTTAGGCTTATTGTTGCAACTCCGACCAGCAGTCCTAGAATGAACGGCCCGCACTTTGTGTAGGGACGAGCATACATCTCCCACAAGCCGGCGTAGATGCTGGCCAACGTCTGCGGATCCTGCCCGGGATAGAAGATGAACTGAAAACACAGAGTATGAACTGGTGCCATCACGATTGCAGGGTCATTAATAAGACGATGAAACATACCGGTATATCGACATCGCTCTTGTGGCAGACACCGTAAGCACTGCAGTACCCGGCACGAATGAACATCGAAACTACAATCATTGCGGTCGCAGCCATTTTGCCGATTGTTGGCATTTTGTAGAGAGCGTGAAGCAGAAAAGGAGCCATCAAGTACAGCTGCATGTCCAGCCCGAGATACCAGAGATAACCCATGCAGGTGGGTGCTGATTGCCAGTTGCCGAGGAACGTCAGATGCGCAGCAATTCCAGACACGCCGCATGCAGAGATCATTGTCGTATGGTATCTGAAGGAGAAAAAATCAGATGAAAAGCTTACGGAGATTTCAGAACTCAAACTGAAAAATTGCCGGTGCAGATAGAGAAGGTGCTACTGTGAAAAATTCCTTGATTGAGCCCTTTTCGAGTAGGACATTCATGTATCAAAGAAAAATCTAGGAAACACAGTCGTTTCTTAGGAAAAAGTGAATAAACAAATTGTTGTCCAGGAGGTGAATTAGCAGGTATTTTTGACTGGTGACTATGAACCAAACAAACAGTTGTAAGTGTGCTATTCTGATTCTCGATAAATTGTGACCTTTGAGGGGATGTCTTTAGGCGGAATATTTTGGAAGCGTTGTCCTGCGCAAAATGCGAAACCTTACCTAGGTAAAAAGTGCTGCGTGATAGGGCCAGCAGCAATGTAGATGAAGAAGAACACAGAAGGAGCGAGTCGGAGAACGCGACGAATGATAAACGTTCTGTAGTGAAGAACAAATGGTTCGTCAGCCTTTCTGAACCATGATCGAGCTGCAAGCAGTCCTGAGAGCACGAGAAAGATCTCGACACCGAGCGCCGAGTTTCCCAGCAGAGGACCGAAAATCAGGTTGTTGTGAACGGATTCCTGAAATGGAATAAAATTTTTAGAAGAAAAGCAGGTTCGATGAAGTTGTGCTGTCCTTCTGATCGTACTTTAGGATTGGATTGTGTGACTAAAAGTGTGTAATTGGGCGATTTTACACTATCACCCCGTTTCTCGACACACTTTGACCTCGAACAGATGTGCTCTCGTGTCGGACCCTGATCTATGGTACAGCCTTATCAGAACTTGATGAGAGGTGATGCTTGAACAATGTGGTTAAAGTAAATAGATAGGCTGCTGATAAAATAATGCCCTTAACCAGAGCGATCTCTGCTATAAAGACGCCAAGAGTGAAATTTATGGTAGAATGGAAATGTTGAAGGAGCAAAAGCTCTTTTTAGTTCTCAATCATGAATAGTGATTCTATTTGTTTCTAAGAATATTTCACACTCGAACAATCGCAGATAAGATAAGGTGTTGTTCTAATTGTTCCCGGGGTTTTTTTCAAAACCAACCGCTTTTCATCATCACCCTCATACAAAATCACTGCTCACCTTGAATTTGTCTCCTGACGGTAATCGATCCAGAACGTCGAGTCTGCCCTCACTTCCGGTATGGTTGACGATCACCCACATGACAGCGATTACCCGAAACACGTCGAGCACATCAAGTTGTGAGTGTCGCTCCATCGTGAGCTCTTTGAACGAACGTCGCAGACTCAGCGAAGAGAACAAGGAATTCGCGTGAATTGTGCCATAAACCACCTGTAATGATGGAATATGACATCATACCCTTGAAGGGAACATTGTGAAAATGCATCCCATCCCATCATCATCGCACTTTTCTTCTCTTTTTTGTGAAGAGGTTCAAGTTTCTCTCTGCTCTCCGTATCTTGTCAAAAGGCTAAATATGAAATGTGAACTCACAGCAGTCATCCAGAGCAACACTGGAATCAACGCCACGATGTAGTCGTCTGGAATCATGTGACGTATGGCGGACATCACACAAAACGACTCATTGTGAAACGCTGGAACTCGAATTTCTCGGTATAGCAGAGTATTTTCCACCATCATCGATGTCGTGAAATCTTGTCGCATCGACAGCCGTTTCTGTAAAGACGACGACGTTCACGAAGAGCGAAACAAATCAATCCCCGATAACGAGTAATCGACGGATGCTGATAACGATTTTGTCAGGAAGTACAGCAGTGCGTGAGGATTCTGAAACAATAACGGACAGAGGAACTCTGTCAACGAAAACGACAAAAGGGGTATACCACGAGACAGCTCATGAAAAAAGTATCAGTGATTTTTCCGTTGTAGTGTAGCGTGGCGCTCGTGAGAGTGTAAAAACGACGAGCTGAAAGACTCGGTCGGTCAGGCTCTGAACAGTGGCACTGAAACACCACGACAACAGCACGTCAGCAACGATAAGAGACTTCGCTCACATGCCCTATCGCCGAATGTCGTTGAACTGATGGACTTCTTCTGATTCTCTTCACTCCATCACTCAAACATTCAATGAACTCAGAGCACTCGATACATCACCCGAAACCGGTAGTTGTGTTGATGATTTCTACCTAGTTGCACGAATGTCTGCCAAACTGCGCTCCACTATAATCTACTCGATCGGAATGATCAATGGATGGAAGGGTAAAAAGTAGAGTAAAAGATAAAGGTAAAGGTGTCGGCGTTGATCAGTCCCCTAAGCACCTGCCCTTCATTCATTCATTCATTCATCCACCATTCAATTCAAAATCGTTGAGGCATGGTGAAAGCGTATTTGGACTATACACTGTATAGTAACTTTTGGGCCAAGTCTGGTACCTCTACCGGGTGATGAGGACCTGATTAGAGGATCAATCGCACCAGCAAGCAGGTATCAGCTGCACCTCTTACCACTGTACCACACGCGCCCGAAAAAGCGTAGTGCTTAGAACATATGATATTTTGCAGAAGAAACATCGCGATAGAAGCCCATTATGTGAACAACGAAGAAGAGACAACTTCTATGAATCCGAAGGGAAAATAGACCAATGTCCATTCTTCGAGGTGGTGGAGGTCGACTGAGGAAAGTCGATGAACTTACAAGTCATGCATATTTTCGGCCGCAATATCCATTTATATAAGGAAAGATCGATGAATGGACAAAATATGACTGCACAGTGGGTGGCGGTCAATAATGGTCGCGAAAAACGAAAACGTACAATAGTGCAGCATGACTCCAGTTCAAGCTGAACACGTGCTAAAGAGCGTACTATCGTTATCACCTGGACGAATGTCGACTTTATTGAGGATTTATTCATTTGGGTCGAACAACTTGAATTCGTGGTGGCAGTTTCTCTGTTCGTTCTCCATAGCTCGTAATTGACCCGTGATCTGAACGAAATCAGCTCCACTCAGTCAACAACATTTTTGATCTGAAGGGAAACACCCAAATTGGTTGTACCTTTATGGATAAACCGGCCCATTTTTTCAATTAATTTTGATTGGTTGAAAGTAAGGATCTCTCAACATGACACGAGCTTGCTTCTTAATTTTCACTGATTGATCTGTGGATAAAGCAGGGCAAAGGAAAGTCGTTCAACTTTGACTTAGCAGGTTCGAGAATAGATCGCAAATTTCTCCATGCGATTTTTGATCAAATTGTCACGAATCGTCTTGACCATTCCGGGCTACGAAGAAGACGACACTGCCGAAACGTCAGTTAATAAGGAAATCCAAGTGCTGTCCTCAGAATGCACAACCAAGATAGAACTGTACCACACCAAGGCTTATCGGGAGTTTTACTTGAAGGTTTTTTGCGGCTGCTGGTACCTTGACAGCCGTCTCTGATTAGATATGCACAGAAGCTGCAGGAAGATACAAAAGCCGAAGTAGAAGAACAGGTCAAAGGACGACGAGGAACTCTTCCTATCTCACCGCGCCTTCTGGAGCTGCAAAACGCGGAATGTTTCGGTGTCGATAATTTTTGACCACTGATTTACAAAGAATCGCGTGTGGTATAGTGGAAGGAAGCGTTAATGACAATCGCACGGTCGGTTGATCGATTCCTCTCGGGTTGATCGAGCTCTCCATTCCTGGTAGGAGGGAATCGTACAGACCCAACAAGGAAGGCGAAAACACTGACTTTTTACATCGGCTGTCCCTACAAGCTTTTGTGGCCAGATTTGCATTCACCATGCCTCTCTGATTTTGATGGGATCCAATTAGTGACGTGCTCTAATGCGTTTGATCAACGTCGAGTACTTCACTTCTACCTTTAGTTTTCGGTGGTGCCCCTTCGCTGGAGCCCGAAATATCGCATATTTTGAGAAACTACCCATTCTAGGACATTTCGTTTTGCAAATCACTGTTCTAAAGATTAAAAGACCTGTGAAGGAGATACTAAAAAAAGTTGCAGAAACTATTTGATACACTGAGAGCCAAGATGAGGAATCGCGTCGCTTGCCGTTCTAAATTGCTTAGAATGATCCAAAGACAAAAAGCTAGAGGAACAGAAGCGCCAACAGTGAAAGGTCAAAGTTGGCGGTGACTATCATGAGAGATGTTGCTCACCGTGAGGAAGGTGTTGGTGCTGCTCAAGGCAGAAGAATCTGCTGCTGAACGAACGACAGTAACTGGCAGCTTTTATGTGTCGTCTCGGAGGTGACGGCGATGGGTGGGGCGAGCGTGAAAAGTGGCCAAAGTCACGTAAGCGCACCGAGCGCCTACGTGACTTTCAGCAGAACAGCCGTCGATCGCATCGTCTGATCAGTTTGTTTGAGCGATAGCGAGTCGTTCAGTCGCGTTCTTTTCCGCCGATCAAGTCATCATTTCGCCGATCTCACGTACGAAGTGCTCGTTGGTGTTGGCGACGTGTTCAACACGACAGTCCTTCACCGATTAGTTCGTCTCTGGACGTGCGTACAGTCCTATTTCGGCACGACATGTGGTTCGTGACTGTCCGTCAGAATTTCTGACAACATCTAACACACCCAAAAGTACTTCGACTTCCTCTATTGCACACTACTACCGATCGGAGGAAAATTCTTCCAGTATTAGTCGATATTCAAAAAAAACGGGAACAGAATGACAATTAATCACTCGTAAATCACTCATGTACCCAGCTTTTGAAGAATGGGCGGAACTAGTTGAAAGCTCCGACTCCAACGACCGTGCTCGGGTCAAAAAGAAAATTTCACTTGAAACATCGCTCACGGTAATTATTTGGCGCGTGCTGATCACAATCTGATGTCCGTTTCCCGAATTTCGACCGAGGACCACCCATATCGCTTGCAAGGTTAGCAGGGTGGTCCATCTAAGATCATCGATTAGGTTGAAATATCGTTTAAGGTGGTTATTTTACTGAAAGCGATTCCGACGTTTGTTCTTCGAATCTCAGCCGAGGACCTCTCGTATCGTTAAATATGGTGATCGGGTCAAAAACCGTCAATTTGGCTAATACTTCGACTACCGTTCATGAATTTGGGCCCAGATTTCGGTCTGTTCGTGGTTTCAGCCAGGTACTCCTCCGCGTCACCACTCCGACCTCTACGCCATCATTACTCACCGAAATCCATCTGTAGCGAAATTCCGAAATTGGGCGAAATTCGGAAAATAAATATCATAATCGTGATCAGCAATCAAAACAACCTACCTGGGCCCATATTCATCATTGGTAAACCCCCGATAAACCCCGAGATATAGCTCGAACAGCGCCCACATTTGTCTCCTTATCCTAAACTTCCTCATCGACTCTGCCGTCTGGTTCTGGCTGCGCCGCGGCTTCGAAGACCGCTCGTCCGTGCATGAATTTGGACCCTGGACAAAGTTTGAGCCAAATTCGGAATTTTGACCTGACCGCCAAAATCGACAGTATGGTGGTCTGAAGAAAACGGACATCTGATTCTAGATCAGCGCCCAAATAAGATAAAATTGATTCTTCACCTAAACCGGGTTGATGGAGACTTCTGCCGGACCGAAAATTCTTCCGGTATTAGTCGGAATTCAAAAAACAAACAAAATCACAATGACAATTAATTACACGAAAATCACTCGTGCACACAGCTCTTGAAGATTGGACTATCATAGTTCTCAATCTCCTCTGGTTTGAATGAATTTCCATTTTGGTTGACACATCTGAGTCAAATTCATGGCAGATGTCCTGGCCTTTATGCAAAAATTACAGCAGGTCGTTCTGGAGCACTATGGGGAATGCACGACACCCTGCTTTGGCAGCTTTGATTTTTATGGAAAAATCGTGAATGTGGGAAAATCGCATTCTAATTCTATGGGTGCAGATATGACCTTAACGCTAGGCAGTTCAATCTCTAATGTGGGACATGTTGAGAGTCCTCTAAAAATATCATTATCAAGGACTTCCGCTGCTCTCGATTTCCGGCTCTGAATGTGTTGAGATCGGGTAATTTCTCCATCGAAAAAAACTCAGGAGATGCGCTATTGCGATGCAAATAATTCTTTGAAATTGAATAATCACAACCGGTTCGGATCTAACTGCACCTCTGAATGTTCTTCATGGGCAATCATCATCTTAAGGGCGACCGGTTTTTAGCCTGTGTTATCGAGTCTTGCCATAAGTTCTCCGACAAGATTCTTGTAAACAGCGTCCTTCTTCACTGCCGTGAATGCCCGTTCCTTAATGTGAATGCTGCGTTAGCAGAGTGGGTGCTACCAGAATCCATAGTCGGCTCCAGGAACACTCAAACATTTTTAGTCGACCGAAAAATGAGCATACCCTTCTGCCGGGACCACTGTAGTTAACGATCTAGACGGCTTATGTTGTGGAACTCAATTTGGCAAGGGATGTCAGGGCTCAGATTTATGAACGGAAATTGGGGTAAATAACACTCCGGGCGAAATAAATCCGGCACATTCATCACAGCAGGGTGTCCTTTACCTGACGAGAAGCAGTACAAGGGCCGTTATCACGTTATAGGAAAGCAGCCGCCAATTAATAAATTAATAGGTCCGTTTTTATGAGGATGTTTTCTAGCATGTATTATATTTGGTTGCTGCTGGCTTTGTTTTTGCGCTGCAGTTCTAATGGTGTTCTTTATTTACTGACTGATATAATACAGTACCGTCGGTAAATTTCCGCCAAATTGCGATATGAACGATACAGAATGTTTTTTATCGTTCAGCCGCCATAAATCACTTCACAATCAATTGTATTGAATAAAAAATGTATGGACGGAATCAGAAAAGCGTGATCTATCCAACAATGAAGAAAGCGTAGTGGGATTTTAAAAATTTTGATTTCCATGTGCGTGTTCCTTGACCTCATCAAGGCGACGGCCACACAAGGTCAACCTCATTAGGCCGTCCTCGCTAATTACACCCTGTGGATAATTCCAATCAAGTTACATCTGAAGTTATATCATAACACTTAAGTAACTATGTAACATCAAAAAAGAATATCATACCTGAAGAGAGGAAGCCGAAGCGATCATTTTAATATACAACAAGCCTAAGAAAAGAGCACGTTCAAAAATGGGCGGAAGTAAAATTTGAAATATGGTTACTTTCCATGAAGCGTTGCATCGCGAGTTCCGTAATTTCGTTCTAATGGACATTATTATCTCAAAAACCAACAATTGTGGTCTATGAATTTATAAATTCTGCAAATGTAATCGACAAATGTAAAGAGTTATTTACATCCGAAGTAGGCAACTCGTAACATTTCGGAAAAGAAATCGTTCGATATCGGCGCATTCATAAACGACAATCACGATCATGAGAAGACAGGAAGTGGTGAGCTTTCGTGAAACGATTACCAACATGTTTATCATTCGTGATGTAGGTGAATATCGTGTAGAGCAGGCTTAACAGAATAGAAATATAGATCAAAAAAGCCGTTTTCGCATTTTTCATGAAATTTCAAAATGGTCAGAAATTGCTGGGCTTTTGTACATGGGTTCAGGGTAGCATTCCAAACAAAGTCACCTGACTCAAATAACCCGTTTGAGGTGAGATGTTTGCCACAGGGCTACTTTCGCAGGTCGCGGCCGGCGACCAGTGACCTCTGGCGGACTCCGTCAGCGAGCCTCTGCGCGGCCCATTAATTAATACAGCCATCGTTGACTGTTTCAAGGAAGGCTTCACGTTTGCGCCATTGAGTTGCTACGGACCATTTTTCTTGCTAGCAATCTTACTAATGCTGCTATGAGCTTATCTACAAAAACCCAGCAATTTCTCACCATTTTGACATGCCATGAAAAACGCGAAAACGGCTTTTTTAATCCATCTTTTCTATTCTGTCAAGCCTGCTCTACATGATATTCTCCTACATCACGAATGACAAACATGTCGGTAATCGTTTCACGAAAGCTCACCATTTTCTGTCTTCTCATGATCGTGATTTTCGTTTATGAATGTGCTGATATGGAACGATTTCTTGTTCGAGATGTTACGAGTTGCCTACTTCGGGTGTAAATAACTCTTTAAATTTGTCAACTACTTCTGCAGAATTTATAAATTCATAGACCTCACTTGTTGGTTTTTGAAATAATAATGTCCATTGGAACGAAATTACGGAACTCGCGGTGCAACGCTTCATGGAAAGTAACCATATTTCAAATTTTACTTCCGCCCATTTTTGAACGTGCTCTTTTCTTAGGCTTGTTGTATATTAAAATGATCGCTTCGGCTTCTTCTGTTTAGGTATGGTATTCTTTTTTGATGTAACATAGTTACTTAAGTGTTACGATATAACTTCAGATGTAACTTGATTGAAAATATCCACAGGGTGTAATTAGCGAGGACTGTCAAATTAGGTTGACCTTGTGTGGCCGTCGCCCTGATGAGGTCAAGGAACACGCACATGGAAATCAAAATTTTTAAAATCTCACTACGCTTTCTTCATTGTTGGATAGATCACGCTTTTCTGATTCCGTCCATACATTTTTTATTCAATACAATTGATTCTGAAGTGATTTATGGCGGCTGAACGCTAAAAAACATTCTGTATCGTTCATATCGCAGTTTGGCGGAAATTTACCGACGGTACTGTAGTATTATAAGGACTCAAACATTGAAAAATTATTGTCGAAAATGAAGAGTGAGTAGCATGTCAGCTAATGCCACAGTCTCACCTTCACCTACAAGAAACACCTCCAATTTTTCCAGCCCATAGCTCTTCGACGGAAGCGCTTTGTGGTCCAAGTTATCAAACAATCGCTACATGCTTGACAATTGAATCGTTATCGAAAAACGAGCTGCTTTTGGGTGAGTAGCGCCATCAACTATTTCAAATGCTCGTACAGCTCAAGAACTTCCGTAAAACTAAAGCGGTTGGAGGAAATAGAAGGAAATAGTCACTCGAAGAACTGGTGTCAACCATAGCCAAGTTTGGAACACTTAGATTAAAAAAGAAGTGAAACATGAAAAGTGAGAAGTGAAAAGAACAGAACATTCACAGTGATAATCCTGTGATACTTACTCGATTGTATAAAATACGTTTTGCCACACTTGGAGTATGGATCTCAAGTTTGGAATCCTTCCAGTGAAAAAGATATCCTCAAACTTGAGAAAGTTCGAAAGAGCTTTACAAAATTAGTATGCTCTAGGCCCAACCCTGGTTTGGGCTGGCGCTCCCTGCCAAGTTATAACGACTGTTTGGTGTTACTTGGATTGAAGTTTCTGCAATACAGACGCATAGTATAGGCCGACCTTGTGTTTTGTTTCCGAGTGTTAAGGAAAGAGACAAAGCTCCCAGTAAGTAAATACTGGAGATTCCGCCCATGTAGCGTACGGACAGGTGGGTTTGGAATTCAGTATCCTAGAATTTCCTACAAAAAATATGGACAACTATTCAACTTTATTTTATTTCGTGCGGTGAGGTGGCTAGACCGGTTGCCGAGAGAAGTTCTCAGTTCCAAGACTTGCTACGCGTTCAAAAGGAAGTTGAGAAGATTGACTTGTTACATGTGCTTGGAATCGATAGGTTTTCCTAGTTGTTTGATGCAATGGTGTTTTTTCTCTCAAAACCGTATTAGGCAGTAGTGCGTTAGATTGTACCTGATATCAGTGCAGAGCATGAAGTTTTCCAATCTTTCGTTATTGGATAGCCGCTCTCCAACTGCACATTTGATTTAATTACTTTTTGTGTTATGGCATGATGTTTTTGTTTTGTTAATGTTTGCGTTTATGATTGGCGCGTCATTATGGGGCGTAATAAATAGAATACAATAAAATAAAAATCTCGAAAATTGGGGATTTCCAGTTGTTCTGCTCAGCATTCACCATCACGGATCTGACGATGGTACCGACAATATCTCCCGATCATTGTAGACAATAAATTTTCAAATCATTAATAATGTTGACAAGAGAAAGCAGACTGCCTCCTGAAGCTGGACCGAATCCTAATGATTGAGGTCAGGAACTCCTCGCTATCCAGCTCACATTCTATTTACCCATAATATCTACATTCATCCACCTGCTCAAATCAGCATAATCGTTCGAAGCAATCAGTCCAAGAAATAACCACACTGTTCAATTTTCAGTAGAATTCACGATCTATACCTCTCACTGTGAACATTTTTTCTATCTCATGCTGTTTCCTGTGGCAGTGAAAGGGTGCTAGGGAACACACAGTGTTGGACAATAACCACAACGTACAACGAGAAGTAGGATTCAACAGCAGTAAAAAGGATACAGCAACGAAAAATTCTCAGACAAGAGTCCGATCCTTTCATCAAATTTCGCTGAATGGTAATTTGAATTCGCAACTGTTTACTTCCACCATGCAGGTAAATAACGATCGTATAACGGCGAGCCACATAAACTCGAAATTACACAGTTTTCAATTTCAAAAGAAGGCATACAACTCCAAGCGTCTACTAATTTCGCTAAATTCTATATTTAAGGTAACTTTGAGAATAGGAACACTCCTCGACCTTGGAGTTCATCCAAAACTTAGTTAAGTTCGAACTCTTCACGAAAATACATTGTTTAACGTCATAGGCAAAAATCCAAAGTTGTGAGCAAGGACCGTGAAGCGTTTCTAAGTTTGACAAATGTTCGTCCAAAAAGCGTAACTAAAAAAGATCCGAAAATGCCTACATGTAGACGTAATAGGCCTGCGACTTCTACCATCTTTGTTTCGCCTTTAGGATTGCAAAGTGAAGTGTGAACTCAGTTTTTAAAGGCTGTGCACTTGCCATGGGTGCGGCTGGTCGTGGATAATAAATCTCATTAAGCGATCTAAATGAGTTAGGTTGGTAGAGATATCGCCGAAAAATCTTCGACGTTGGCTCCTCTGCAACCGCCCTCATGACCGATATTGCGCCACCCTAGGGTGCATTTGCTAGTCATATGGGCGCTTGGGCGATTGCTTCGTGTCGGGTGCCATCTATACGTCATCACCTGCAACGGATTCGGCGACGAGTATGTAAGGGAAACAGGGCGGCCACTGGCGGTCAGGGTGAAGGATCACATCGATGGGCTGAAGAGATCGAATCCCTTGATCCCTCTCGGCACGAATCGCCTAGTAGACCACAACAACACAGAGATTCAGATGTCGGTATGAGTACTAGCACTAGAGAAATAACCATCCGCACGAAAGACTTTGCAGGCATTGTAGATCCCCGCCAAAAGTCCCAAAATTAACAAAAAGGACGAATGCCTAGCCATTATCGGCTGGCTCGCTCCGGTCCTCGACCTCTGTGGATTCTGGTCTACAGCACCTACACGTCAGGGCGGCGGCACGTCTTCAGGGTCACCGATATGTTAGAAGGTCTGAGGACGACCCCCACGAGCCGTTCTCCTGACTTATAGGTGAGTCTATGTACTTACCTCGGCTGAATGGTTTTCCCCTTTCTGAGTATAACGGTGTATTGAAGTTAACTATCTAGTAGTTTGAATAGGCTGTGATGGGGTATACTCACACTGGCTTCCCAAGCACGGACGAAAGCGAGTGCGCCTAAACGTCAGCCAAATAAATCTGTATCATCTTGGTTAGCTCGAACAACTCAAACTAAAACCGTGTCGTCACGGTGCCAGGATTAATAGAGAGGCGGACGTGCTACATATAACTGCACCCTAACTGATCTCCAGTGAGTTCTATCATCGTACTCGGTTCGTGCCCATCAATCGATAAGAAAATCCGATCAGGTAGTTTCTAGCAAAGTTGAAATGGAGTTGCTTGGTAGAGGCTTTTCTCGCGATAGGAGGATTACGTGTGTTTTGCAGTGCTACGGTTCACTTGCCAACCACAAAGGCGACGAGTTCGCGCGTAATAGCTAACCCTTGCCACTGCGTCTAAGCGTTATAAAGTCGCTTTTTGAGGGCAGCGAGCGTTCTCTTCGTATGCGAGCACTGTTGTCCTGCCCTTGAATTTTCTTCTGCTTACGGTGCTACCGTATTGCCTTCACGTTAGCTCACTATTGAACAGTTTCCTCATGAATATTTCACATTTTAACCCTTTCAATTGAAAATTTTCTCCTCGCATCGAAAGTTCGGCATCACATTTCTCAATTCCGTCATTTGTTAAAGAGGGGCGGCTGAGTTCACTAGCTGTCCAAGACCGTATGTATACCGGTGTTGAAGTCGCAAAAAACGTTCACTTGAATTATACAAGAATCTGCCATCACGACAAAGACACAGGGGAGCTACCAATAGAAGGAACCGTTATTTTCCCCGTAAACGAAACGGGTCTATGTGTTCTTTGAGCAATTATTCGAAATAACTTATTGAATATCTCTTGCAAGCCATTAGAAATTTATCAGCATGCGTAGTATTATCTCTGCTAGCAGGTAATGCTGATAGTTAATGGGGAAAGAAATAAACTACTAAGAAAGTTGGAATGAAACGTATATTGTCTGGGGTTGTCGATACCCTTTTTGCTTGAATGTCCGCAGTAATGGAACTCAAATTATTGCGAGGACTTCGGTGACAGAATGTATAATGATATTAATTCCGGTACTGATTTGAAACATTTTCGCAACTACAAAATTTCGCCTTTCCAGGGCAAAATGAGAATTTTCTGGCTCGTCGTGTTAGTGGTTCGATCCCAGGCTCTGGTGGCACTGACGCCGAAGGCAATTCTTACGCAAAAATTCCACGATTTCGTCACTGGATTCTTCGACGAATTTCAGATTTCTAAGGTATGAATTGAACAACCGTTAATTTAAAGCAGGTAAAGCTTCCCCAAAAATTGCCCGTTCTGGTATAGCACGGAAGCTGTCAAAAAATACAACATTTCAGAGTGCTGCATCTCTCCTGTTCCTTTTTATGTAGGACAAAAGAGATAAGGTGAACTGATGCAATATGGGCTAGTTACCAGACAAGAATTTCTGGGAAATGCTCTTGTTAGTCCTCTTGCCAGGGTCTGGAATTGTTGCAAGATTATGTGTATGGTAATTTTTGCGAAGACGCCTTATATGTAAATGATTGTCGGTTATTCGTAAAGTTAAGTACTTCTGCCGCACGAGGTTGTTAGGTGGACAAACTTTATTTAACGGCCTAACGTTTCGACCTTCCCGTCGTCTTCGGAGGCCTGAACACACATCGAAGTTAGTGACTTACCAGACTGGCCCACCAAAAGCCGTTAAATCCTAGCATTTCTGATCGGATGCAAAAAGAAAACAAAGAAAAGTCACTTGAACGAAACAAACGCACCACAGTCGTCCACCTTTGAGCTAGAAGCTCAATTAGTAAGTTACGGATGTTAGTAGCAATGAAGGAGAAACGAACCGCTGCTCATACTTATGTACTCGCACGCGGACGTATCTCATATCATATCTTACATAGCGGTCCAAATGCAAGAAGTTCATTTGTCACTGAGAGACATTCATTGCGGTTGTTCATTCGCGGATTATGCATGTTAATCCAGAATGATTCCAATGCTTTCCTGCAGGATATTTCAGCCTCGAACGCTGTAATTAGTTGTATAGGAGGGCCTACTGATCGAATTTCATGGTTTCTCACTACTATCGTGAGTCAACTACTCCCCGTAATACCTTCGCATTTATCCAATACCAAAACGTTTCTCGATCTCCTACATAACACGCGTTTTGAAACAAGCTGTGTAATTGAGTCATTTGATGTAACATCCCTTTACACGAATGTCCAAAACGAGCAAGCTCTACAGGCGTTAGCAGAAATGATGGAGCTTCATAAGAATAACATCACAACCTTTGGACTCAGTAAAGCTCAAGTATTGACTCTTGTAAAGGAGTGTCTGAAATGTAACATTTTCAGATGGTCGGGAAACTATTACTCACAAATCCGAGGGTTAGCTATGGGGCAAAGGTTAGCGCCGGTACTTGCGATCTGCTTTATGAGCAGAATAGAAGAGCCTGTTTTGGCACGAAGACCTTTATTATACTGTAGATATGTGGATGACTGTTTCATTGTAACATCAACACAATCCGAAATGGATGAGTGTTTCCGCATCATGAACGAACAGTCACACCACATAAAACTCACACGGGAAATCCCGAAAAACGGTTGGCTTCCCTTTCTCAATACTCAAGTGAAGGCGTCCAAAGGTATTTTCGACGTGAAGTGGTATCGCAAGGAAAGCTGCAAGAATATCTTGATTCACGCAACATCAGCACACCCAATGACCACGAAACGTGCTATTATACGAAGTATGTTCCGAACAGCAGTCAGTGTGTGCACCAGTGATATTGCTAGACAAGAATCTATACGAACAGCTTCCGCGATAGCTAAACAGAATGGTTACCCGGTATGCCGAAGTCCCCGTCAACATCACTCCGGTGACCGACGACCTAATCCCCGTCGCGACGGCAAAATTCCCTTCTGTATTCCGTTCATTTCTGACAAGTTTACAGCAGCAGTACAGAAGTACATTTTGCGCGCACAGTTGCAAAACGATGTTGTCCTCGTTAACATTCCAAATAACAACATCAAAAAGCAACTGGTTAGAAATAGGCTCTACGACAGGTACTGTATGTCAGAAGAGTGCATTATTTGCCCGAATAACAGATTGGGAGATTGCATGAAATCAGGAGTAATATATCGAATTGTGTGTACGGCTTGTAATGCTGACTACATTGGGGAAACTGGAAGGCAGCTAGCTATACGTGTAAAAGAACACCTAGCGGGCAAGCGACGTTGTGATTTAAGAACACCCCTCGGTCGACACAGAGTAGAACACCACAATAGAGAGGACTTTGACGTAACATGCAAAGTGCTTGCGTTCGAGGCTGAAATATCCTGCAGGAAAGCATTGGAATCATTCTGGATTAACATGCATAATCCGCGAATGAACAACCGCAATGAATGTCTCTCAGTGACAAATGAACTTCTTGCATTTGGACCGCTATGTAAGATATGATATGAGATACGTCCGCGTGCGAGTACATAAGTATGAGCAGCGGTTCGTTTCTCCTTCATTGCTACTAACATCCGTAACTTACTAATTGAGCTTCTAGCTCAAAGGTGGACGACTGTGGTGCGTTTGTTTCGTTCAAGTGACTTTTCTTTGTTTTCTTTTTGCATCCGATCAGAAATGCTAGGATTTAACGGCTTTTGGTGGGCCAGTCTGGTAAGTCACTAACTTCGATGTGTGTTCAGGCCTCCGAAGACGACGGGAAGGTCGAAACGTTAGGCCGTTAAATAAAGTTTGTCCACCTAACAACCTCGTGCGGCAGAAGTACTTAACTTTACGAATAACCGACAATGCCGAGGTTTAAAGACGAGAGAACATGGAGATTGTAAATGATTGTTATTTCTTCAGATCATCGATATCACTGCATTAGATATCCATCTTAACAAGTCCGTTGAAGACACAATGAGTGGTGAGTTCGATTCAAGCACTGTTCCCTCCATAGTAACTATTGGATTGTAGGAAAAGCTTCCCGCCCCACAATTTGGCTGTTCGCCAAAGTCTTGTAAGGTGTTCTTGGATCTCACCGTTATAACACAAATGTAGGCTTGCTCAATGCTTACACATACCACACATTTGCCTTGGTTCTGCGATAGAGGTGTTGCAAAGAAAATCGATACTGATTGTAGGCAGTAAGAACTGCCTTTTCTTTGCGGGCTCATAGAAATAACGCATTGAAGGAAGCTCAGCTAATGGCACATGCGAGGTGACAAGTCCTTCAATTGCCTTTCATATTGCAGCAAAAGTTTGGTTTCCGAAGTTCGAAAACATACACATTTACTTCGAGGATCAACGCCAGTCGGGGAAGCCAGTTGTTTTCGATGAAGTGGGTCTTCTGGCGCTGGCATCAGAGGATCCCAACCGATAGTACCCATCAGATGAGAGAAGAACTTAAGGGCCATATAACCACATGAGCTCACCGCCTCTCTGCGGCACACGAGGAGCGGAATGATCGAGAGGTTAACAGCCTAGGCTCATGATCTCGACTATCATCGTCCAATCCCGTTCCAGGCTAAAACCTTTGCTTAGCTTAGAAATAACTGAAAAGGGTGATGGTACTAGCGTCATGCCCGTGTGACAGGTCGGCTGTCGCAATCATAGGGGTGTTCAACAGCGGCAGGCAAGCAATTGGCGCTCAAGAACCTGCAATCGAGTACGATATGGCTACGCCACATGGAGCTCAAGACGGAGATGAAATGGCAGTGTGGTTACTCAGCAAACCTGGGAACAGCATAAAGTGAAAGAAGACGAGGCGACTATCAAGAAAGACGTGCCCCGTAACAGATCAGGGGCCGTATGCTCGTGTCTTCCGAGCTGGGGAGATCTACCCAGCTCGGGAAACACGAGCACACGGCCTCTGGATAAAACGTTGTGGAATAAGAAAAATGCATATAGGGCACATGACTGCAGCATGCCTTAACGGTCATCGGCCACAGCTGGATATAGGTGCGCGCATCAACTTTTCGAAGGAATTTTCCTTTGCCTGACAACTCGGTATCAAACAGTGTGTAGTATGCAAATGCCAAAGCTTGAGCGGCTCAGTTGCAGCTAACGAGGGGAATCCTTCGAATGTCGAGGAAGGTAATGAAAAAATGTTAGTTACCTATAGCAT
Organism: Nippostrongylus brasiliensis; assembly: GCA_030553155.1. Classification (NCBI taxonomy): domain Eukaryota; kingdom Metazoa; phylum Nematoda; class Chromadorea; order Rhabditida; family Heligmosomidae; genus Nippostrongylus; species Nippostrongylus brasiliensis. Next base: position 29,936,257 of record CP130733.1, on the reverse strand, counting down.
CTACCCACAAATGCTACTGCTACTATCGATGTCTAATGTAGCTAGGTCGATGGCGACGCAGCTCTTCGCGAAAAACAGGACATTCTTCATTTACAATTATGTGCCTTCACCTATTGGGAGAAGATTTGGAAAAATCAGAATTTCTGATCGCTTACCCAGGCATTAACCGATCCTTGCACCAAAGAGATAGTATTCGTCCCTTTCGTTATTCATTCGGTTTCTAGAGAGCCAGCTCAACGAGTAGGAGCAGCTCAAAACGTGGCTCGATGAATTCCTTTCTTCAGAACTCAAGGCATTTTGTGAGAAGGGGCCTCAAGAATTATCTGATAAATGATAAGATGTGGTGTTGATAGTAATGGTGCGTAAGTTCATCGGATGTTGAGTGGAATAAAAGAAAGGAAGAATTTTGAAAATAATTGCGGATATGGCGGAGAACTTTTTCTACGATCTGACAGAAGTGTTCTTCTTGTTTTTCGACCCGATTTTCTGAAGCTTGAGTGAATTTCGTTGAGCTGTCACCTGCTTAATATCGCTATTTTAAGATCTCTACACATTTCTTTCAAGTGCACTGACGGTCGAACAGCTGAAAACGTTGAACGCAAGCTACAAGGCTATGGTTAAGGTGCAGTTAAAAATACATAATAGCTATTAGGTTGTCGCAAAATTAATTTCGGAAATGGACCGTTCAGGTCAAACTGCAATAACTCGGCTCAAACGCAACTTTATGAATCAAACTAAAAACTGTCAGCATCTACACACCTCTGCCAGTGAAGCGGTAATAAATCCAAACTTTTAGAGAACAAGCCAGGATCACGGGAATTAATGAAAGCGAGAGAGTCATTTTCAACATCGGTCAAATCAGCAATTTTTTTCTGACGCAAATAAGAATCAGATGCTTGTAAAAAGTGATAGTCTGTTGGCGAATGGTCAGGAGAATAAGTAGGATGAGACAGAACTTCAATGCCTAACTGGGTCAATTTTTGCCGGGTGATCTTCGCGGTGTGTGCTTTTGCGTTATCCTGCAATAGGATCGCACCGCTTCTGTTCGCTAGTGCCGGAGACAATTTTTGCAGTTTCGGGTACATTTCGTCTAAATCACAACAGTATGGCTCTGCTGTAACTGAACCACCAGGTGGCATGAAGCTGTGATGGATGACTCCTTTACTACACCTTCACAAAGTAATCATAACCTTTTTAGGATGAAGTTTCAGTTTAGGAAAAGGTTTTGGTGGAGAACCCTTATCAACCCAAGCAAATCCCTGTTTGCTATTATTGTAAGGGATCTAATTTTCATCTGCAGCTATAATTCGGTTGACATACGGTTCATTTTTATAACGATTTAGGGGATTCAAATAGATGCCAAAACTCGTAAGACAAGCTCATCGGTCAATTCATAAGGAATCCACTTTGACATCATCATCACCTTGCCGATTTGTTCTAAACGTCTTGCGACTGTACAGTAATGTACGCCCAAGTCTTCTGCTAGCTTACGAGTATTGGTCTCTGGATTTGCTTCAACGGCTGTTCTAAAACCTCTTCATCAAGGGACCACTTGCGACCACGACCAGCCTTTACTTCGAGATCATAATCGCCAGAAGCAAATTTTCTAAACCAGAGCTGCACTGTCCGTTCGCAAGGACAATCCATCCCAAAAGCTCTGCCAAAGTAACGTGCTACGTCTGTCGCGAGATGTCCCAATTTATATTCATAAATGATGAGCACTCGAAAGTCGCATCGGTTCATGTTCAAATGAAGCCCTGGAAAAAATCGGCTGCGCAAAATAGAGAGACAGTAATGTACGCTTTTGATAGAGCGGATCATCTCCTACCTGACAGTATGCTTGGCTTTCCTTGAGACGAGATAATACGGCGTAAAAAAGTTTTCTTCTGAACACACTCAGAAAACGAAATTAATTTTGCGACAACCTAATATTACGTCGGAATTGTTACTACGCCCTAGCTATATACTCGTATAGGACCTCGGTGAAGAAGGAGCAGCTGACGTGCAGACCCGGATCAAGAAGGTTGTCGCGTACGCGCTCTCTCCCGCTGCTGATGTGGTGAGTTCCCTAAGAACCATTCATACTTAACAGCAGGCAGCACAATGATTGCATGGACTCCGTGGTAATCGCACAGGCATCTATAGGGTGCGAACCAGCGGCAACCGAGCTACCTTCTTTCAGGTCCGTGCAACAGGCGAGACACCAGATCTTGCCTACACCGCAATGTCACGACAACTGCACCCAGATCTGGTGAACGGTGTCGTCTCTCTTATCAAAGAAACACTAACGCCTACGGAATGGAACAGCGTGAAAATGCATTTCGGTCCAATGCTCAGAATTGTGTAAGCTATTGTTTTTCAAACTATCATATATTTTAGACATATACATATGGTTCAGTGGTAAGAGCAGCTACTGACACCCGCACGGTTGAGCGGGAATAAATTCGTACCGGACTTGTCTGGGAAGGTGAAAACACTGACTTGCTGTAGCAGCTAGCACCCGAAAGTTATTGTATAGGCCAAATACGCATTCACCGTACCTTTACCATTCTGAATGGAACACGAATGCAGCGGCGCGTCTTTAGGGGAATGATCAGCGCCGGCACCCTTACCTTTTACCTTTACACAGGCTGGCCCAAAAAAATAACCCGGTTTGTTCGGCGCTTCGCTGGCTCTGTGCCTAGAGGTGTCCTTAGATATCCCAGTTAGGGCAACATTACCCGTGTCTTCGTTTCTGATTTGAGATCTGAAGTCATCAGCTAATCAGCCACTCGAAAAAGCAGGTTCGAAAAAAGTCGAAATGTCCGATATTCCGCCAAACTCGCTATGACTGGTGTAACGTCCACTGGGAAATTTTCGTTGGATTTTAATGAATAAAATATTAAAATCGGATCGGAGGCAACTGAAGTGTGCATTAATGACGATTTTGTTATGATGGGTCATTAAAAGCTTTTCTTATCGCCAATTTCTTCTCCATCGAAATTGGGCTTGACCACAAATTTTAAGCAGTGAAGACATTTTCAGTGACTATTGGGAGCGAGTATGTGAAGCCACACCAAAGCCTACGACGCCCATCTGAACACTGCCCATGGATCTGCATTAACCATTATGTCAGCGTACCCACTTATTTTAGTTATTCGCATTTTATTTTCGCCAGTTAAATCTTTTGTAAAACATATTTAGTGCAAAGCTATGAATGTACTGTTATTGAAAGCATTTTATGTCTCTTATGATACTGAAAAATTCTTTCTCTCTTTTCGTTTCCCCTCAAACATTTACCGCTTTAACGACAACAATTCTACAGCGCTTATGACATGATCTTCTCATCGAATTCTGAAACGATTGTCGAATTCTAATTGTAGTTAATCTGCTGTATCTTTGCCCACGAGAAGACAATAAACTAAATTTCGCAAAGTGTGTTTCTATTTTAGGGAATGTTTAATGGTAAAGGATAGGGTCATTCCATTGACATTCCGAGTGCCTCCTAAGCGACGTCCACATGATGTGTACAGGTGGTGGGGGTTCATCTCATTGCCTTGACCACTACTGAGTTATTTCATCGCATCCATTCCACCGAACTCATTATATTGATGTTTTACGATTAAAAGGTAAAGGTAAAGTGTTGGTCAGTCTCCTTTGGACGCACCCCGCATTCGTGCTCCGTTCAGAATCTTACAGGTATGGTGGATGTATGTTTGGCCTTCACAATGACTTTCGGGGGCTCGCCGCCATAGCAAGTTACTGTCTTCACCTTTTAAGACAAGTCTGATACCAATTTACCCACCCCGAAGGGATGGAATGCTTGGTTAGCTCGGGCCGGGATAGATCGCTCGACCGTGCGGGTGTCAGCAGCGCCTCTTACCTGTGCACCGCGGGTGCTTCATCCTGTTCGGTAGCCGTGAATCGGTTAAGCCTAAACCGAGACCATTGACGATAACAAATGTACAGCCCATTACACATTCACGACCAAGCGGTCCTCGCGCGCAATGCGCGGGACGGACCGCCGCATTTCTGGGGCGCGCGCGCGTGTCCACTCTTTTGTGTGGACACGGTCCCTCGCAGGGTATTACAGTGAGTAGTGGGACTTGGGTACTGGGACTCCACGCGGACACGCGCCCGCCTCTGCTGCCGGCCGCCCAATAGTGTCGCCCCCTCGCCCGCCCACCCCCCCCCTTAGGCCTTCGTTATAGTTTCGCTCGCGCTGAGCGCCTGCGATTTGCGGGCGGTGACCGCGTGCTTTCCCCACCCCCCACCGAGGCGGTCCAACGCGGTGGAGGACGCCGCGAAGCCCATGATAGCCCGTGCGCGTCCCCGCGACGGCGTCACCCCGTTAACTCGTACGCGCGTGTCTGACCCCACGCGCGTCTCATGCTTAATGGACGAGTTTCGCTCGGTTCGAGCGAACCTATAACAAAGGCCTTACCCACCATCGATGTTATTTATAGTTACAACGCCTATCCCGACGTATTATATTGCAACCGCGTGGCTTCGCCACGCGGTTATATTGAAACCGCGTGGCTCCGCCACGCGGTTTCAGGCTAGGGGAGGAACTCCGGGGCGGGTGAGTCATCCTAAGCATGATAGGATGACCATTCATTAGAATTAGCACGTTCAAGCAGGTACAAAAAAAATTGGGCCGAAATTTGAGTGTACAGGAACCAAGACGGACGGGGAAGGCTTCGCTGCCTTGAGCGAAAAAACGCAAATCTGAAAGGCAACGCAACTTTAAGCTACATATACTCAGCTGCCAAGCAGTGTGTTTTCTCCTGGCAACCTTGGTTATCATGAAGAAATCTCATGTTTTGTAGAACAGCAAATATAGATGAAAATTGCGTCGCTTTCCAGTCGTTCCCTTGCACACGCCAGCTCCCTAATACATCTGATTTGATAGTCTTTGCCTAACTCTTTGATAAATTTTATGGCACCGAATGGATCAAAAAAGACCTACAAATAAGAAACGACCCGCAACATTGAACGAAGACTGCTACATGTTTCTGTCCAACTCGGATAACGGTGAACATGTGCTAGATCCGGACCTATCAAATATGTTTCCATGAGGGAGAAACATTTTGAGTTATTAACTAGTCCGAAACGGCTCTTCGAAAATATTAGATAATCAATGGCTGGTGAGTGTTCTTACTCCTCTTTACGTTGATTTTAAAAAAAATTATAGAAATCTTTCGGTGTTACGACAATATCTTGTACCACTTTTCAAACTTTTAGAACACTACCTAAATTAGCAAAGTAACGGTCTCCTTTAGAGGTCGTATGCTCGCCAATCTCCGATAGGGGTATATCCCTGTGGGGCGCTATGTGGGTTGGGGGGTGCAGGGTGGTGGTCCGCAACTTTACGTCGACTTTAACGTGTTATCATTGCTATATCTTACATTATTTACGATCAACTCGGTCGGTTTGAACATGTTTGACATGTGAACTCTTCGGAATTGTTCACACCTTAACATGTTAACTAGCATACAGTCGACGCAATATTTCAGAGTACCACCCTGCACCCCCCAACCCACATAGCACCCCCTGTGGTAGGTCGGGGATGACCGTATTCTCGACAGCCGGAAATCCCTCGGGGACATGTGGCAGTGCTAACAGCATGATATGGATGATAAGAGTATCATTGACACATGCGGAATGGAACGGCGCAAAATTGCATTTCAGTCCAATGCTCGGAATTGTATGAGCTATCGTTTCTTCCATTTCGAGCCAAGCGGATTTCTTTTGGATTCTGTTGTCGTTATTTTGGGATTTCTTCCATTTATTGCTGACTTCATGTAAAGTATAATTGGTATAGTTCTTGGTTCCATTTGACCTCTGCGTTAGATACCATTCTTAGGAAACCTGTCCATCTAGTAAGTTGTAAGACTGTTTATTTCACTCCATGACTTAGTAACGGTTTTTTGACTTCGTGGTTACCGTAAAAGCTCACAGAAGACTCTCTCAGGGTCCTACAACTTATCGTTAGAGAATGAAAGACAGGAATTCTGAGACAATTAAATAACGCAGAGGTGAAATGAAACCACTACACCAACAAAAGTAGGCGCTATCTGGGAAAGGAGGTGGATCCAGCAGAAGTTCAACCCTAAAGACGGACTCAAGAGAGCTCTGGGACTTATTAACTCTATAGGAACGACATGCACAAGATCACATTATTTTCCCAAACATTTCGCCCCACAGATGAGCGACAGACGCGTAAAGGACACATTACAGCACAGAGAAACAAGCAAAACAGGGCAAAACTCTTAAAAACTGCATCAAATCTTTAGCTTGTAATGAGCTTTAATGTGCTCCAGTGCTATAATGCCATTTTGTTACGGCATCCCTGTTCGAAATACTCTTGGGACATATCGTCCGTTGAGGACGGCATTGCTCGGGGATGATATTATCCACACCATCCCCGGGGGTAGACGAGCATACGACCTCTGAGCAATTAGATTTGGAGGAATCAGGACACGACAGCAGGGAAGCACGAAGACTCTCTAGTCACTTCTTCGTTCGTGGAAAGAGTGAATTTGCCCGTAGTTCGTGACGGAAGCGGCCCATTCTGCGGTTGAAAACGCTGAATGCTCTCTTCGTAGCATGAGTCGGCTTTCACTTCCAATACGTCGGAGGCTGATGACGTAGTCCACCTTTAATAAGTTTGAAGGATATAAGTAAATCTGCAATGACACGCCGATTGTAAAGAGTTTGCAACATGAATATCTTTAATCTAGAACGATAATCAGGAATCTTAAGTGATTCACCAGGCCCTAGACGCTGCAGAACAAAACGCGTGTGAATGTCTTTTGTATTTTCTCCACCGAATTGAAATCTTTTCGAAGATAGAGGCTTCAAACCGAGCAGCAATACACAACTAAGTGTTGCACTATAGCCGCGACCGCAAGGACGCCGCAGACAATATAGAATGGAATTGCCGAGTAAATAGCACTACATGGAATCATTATAGTGGACTAAGGAATTGAGCTCGGTCGTTCCCCGGTGCTACTGCCTGATTGGCCTCTGCAGGAGTTTTAGCAGAACTATGATGGAGACCTTATCAGCGTGGTGAAAGCTCGAGTATGCCGTGCTTCAATGAAGTGGCGTGCAACTGAATATTGACCTGCCACCAACGAGCGCCGCCTCAGCGTAATGGAAATGAAAATGCTGAGGTGAATGGCAGGCGTAGTGCGACATGATCGTAAGACTAGCGCCGAGATAAGGGAAAAGTTCGAGTGGCTCTAAACTCTAAACTTTGCGAGAGCCGTTGGAGATGGTACGGACACGTGCTTCGAGCAAGAGACGACACAATATGCAAGATTGGACTCGGTCTCAACGTATGTACATGGTGCAAGACCGAGGAAGCTCCGAAGCAGCGCTGGCTGGATACGATTCATTTAGACCTTCAGGGAAAGAATTCATCCAGACCACGGTCTAGAGTTGTATGGCGTCGAAGCACGGGTAAAGTGGACCCTGCTTTGAAGTGGGTCAAACGATTTGGAGGAATAAGAGAAGGAATTTAAACAAAAGGATGAGGTTCGGCGAATTAACCTCCATATACGAGACACTGGAAATTTCTGCACTCTTGTTGAGAATGACCAGTGCTAGCGAGAATGCTCATCACTCCATATAAATAGGAAATTCTCTGGAGCGGTGCTAGGGCATTTCTAAGGCCCTTGTTATACGTTCGCTCGCATCCCAGCGTAACTCGTCCATTCAGTATCAGACAGCGTGGGGCCAGACACGTTTGTACGAGTTATCATGGTGACGCTGGCGTGGTGACGCTCACGGGCTATTATGCAGACGCTCGCGTACCTTCGACGCTCTAGTCGCTGCGTATTGCACAGCGATTGACCCTTTCGCTGGGGGTGAGTCGATCACCTCGCGCATTGCTCTGTATGCTTCGGGCGCGTGCGTGCCTGCGTCGCGTGCTCAGTGTCTGAGGTTAGCGCTCGCAAGTCGCAGACGCTCATCGCGAGCGAATGTATAACAAGGGCCTAATGAAGCACTTGTTTCAGATGAAACTGAGAAAACACAAGAAGCACAGGACAGTCATGTTGTTGCAGAGCAAATTGTCAAAGCGAATAGCTACATTAAGGTTGTTCCATATGTAATTTCCCTGTCACTTCATTCCTACACGGAGGCTGGTTTCGATTTCGGTCAACTTATTGAAAAATAATCGTACTGCATTCATCCAACTAATTGTAAGCTCGAGGTCTCATCGTGTTAACCGCAATAGCGTTTATGGAAACTCGAGGACATAGAGAATCTACCACTTAGAAAACACGACTCCACATTTACCAGCAATCAAAGACCATCGCGATCTTGTAGAACACTTACCGACCGTCACTTTAAATCTGTATGATGAAGGGAGTCATCATTCGTCCCGTTGTTTCCAACGAGACAACACGGACTGTCATGAACTCCTCTCAGAAAAATTGAAAGCGAACAAAAATAACAAAAAAAAAACAAAGGGTTGTTCCCTAATCGTAAGGGCGCGCCGTGCATTCCTGCTCCATTCAGATCGAAGAGGCATTATGAATGCGTGTTTCGCCTATACAATGACTTGCTAGGACCAGTCGCTTTACCAACGCAGTGTCTTTACATTTCCAGATATGTAGCTGTACCAATTTACTCGATAGCGGAACGATGAAAGGCTTGGTTTTCCCGTGCCGGGATCGATCACTCGACAGTGCGAGTGTCAGCAGCGCCTCTTCCCACTGCACCCTCTGCCCCATGTTAAGAGCAGTGGTAAAGAATGCAAGGAAACAGTATTCCGGATAGAATAGAAACTCAATTGCCAGAGGCAACAAAACTGCTAATAGCTGAAGCTACTACCCCTGGGAAGTACAATTGGATGCTATGATTCTTTGCAGCACTTTGAATCATCGAGTTCAGGTTGAAGCAGAGATCCGGTTCAGAGAGATAGAGAAATTCCTTAAGAAAGCAACGAAAGAACTTGACTCCATGATAAGGTGAGGTGCCTCCTCTTTGGATGAGATAGCTGTAGTCAAAGTACATAGAAGGGTGTTACACGTAACAGCCTCGAAAGACATAACAAAAGAAATCAACAAAAGAATGTGCTTTTATCGAATTTCCTCACAACTTCATGGGTTCGGACAATCACAGGTAGTTGCCATTAGTTCTAGGAGCCCTGCTTTGGCCTGTCAGCTTCTTCCAACCAGTTCTTTTCTGATTCGCCCCGACATTTCTGGGGATAGTCGGGGTAGGCGGTATGCCACATGTTGGGCAATCCATATGAGCTCTCTTCTGGCAATCCATATGAGCTCTCTGATCAAGCCATGGCCTTGAAGATTGTTCCAGTCTCGGTTTTCTGAAGGGCCTGTGCGTATCATTCATCATTATTTTCTCTATTTTGTTCTAATTGACATGAGACTGGGTCCCATATCAATGAGCTAAAGAGGAAGAGGAGCTTGGTCGACATAATGGTATCTTCGATCACTACAACACTTGGCAGCCAACGATTTTTTCGAAGTCTTGAAAAAGGCTGACCTTATTTCCTGGCCATCCTGTGACCATAGCTCTGTGACAACGACACGAATAATCGATAGTGAAGGGTAAAGGCGTCAGAGTTGACCAGCCCCCATAGAACGCGCCGCCGCACTGGTGTTCCATTCAAATCCCAGAGGCATGGTGGATGTATATCTGGGATAGTAGGCTTGATTTGCCCGAGCGTGGATCAATCGCTCGACCGTGCTCGTGTCAGTAGCGCCTCTTACCACTGCATCACGGACGCCCTAATGAATAGTAGCGCAAGGAAAAAATTACTGCTACATTATGTACTAGTGCTACGCAGAAGTAACGGAGCAGTTTCCGCTCTGTGCGAGTGACTAAGCCAATTTTCTTGAAATCAATTATTGTGTCGTTTTGTTTTGGAGCCCCGTTTTTGTCTCTTTCCAAGTTTTGTAGCACTCTCTTGCAGCAAATATTCTGTGGAAGAGCATCAAGTGAGAGTTGAACAAATTCTAACAGAACTGGATAAATGCGAAAGAAAACGACAAAGTATCGCTCTATTGTGAGTCAACCAGGACGCATTTCCCTGAGCATGACCTTTCATAACCTGTCTGCTTTTCTCCCCAATTGGATGTCTGAGATGTCAGTGGAAACATAACTTTGCGACTCAGCGTTTGAAAACAACGGAGAGCGGAGATCTGTACATAGAATGTCTACGAAAAACTGGGCAGTGTCGAGCAAGAAGACGAACCCACCTCTTATGCGGAGTTGAGATGTAAAGGTGAAAGGTAAAGGGAGTTGATCAGTCATCTAAAGACGCGCCGCCGCATTCGTGTTCCAATCAGGATCGTAGAGGTGTGTTGAATGCGTTCTTGCCCTACACAATGACTTGCGGGCACCAGCCGCTATACCAGGTCAGCGTACTTACCTTCTCAGGCAAGTCTGCTACCAATCTACCGGACCCGGGAGCAATGGAAGGTCTGGTTAGCCCGGGCATGATCATCGAAACACGCTCCATCGACGCGCTCTCTTGCGAGGACTTTCCTGACCCACGAAAGACTTCACGAAAAAAATTAAGAAGCACCAAAAACTATGCAAATAATGTGGTTCCAATTGTCCTGATGTTCCCAGGTCCTGCGACATGGCTTTGCGCGCAGATCCACAAGAACGACCGCAGATGGTGTCATTAATATCGGTTAGTTTGCTTGCTTCCATTGCGTCCATTCTTCTTCGCTTAAGCTGCTGCTGAAAAATACTCAAGGGACTACTTCCAAAGTATGAGCTTGTCAAGAAAGTTCTGTCCTTTTCGAACCTTACTTCTCAAAGAGCATTACATAACTCATCTGAGGACCAATCGTTTTCCCTACATAATTCAAGCACAATTCCCTACATAATTCCCTACATAATTCAAGTTCGAAGAAGCATACGTTCCTCTAGAGGAGGCAGTGTCACTTGTGCCACTACTGCAGAAATCTGGAGCTATGAATTGAGTACAATCTTTAAAGGAGATTTGTTGGTTTCTCAATCCCCTCTTCCCTCAAAATCACTATGAATGTGAAGTGTGCAAAGTGATTTCGGTCGTAGAATAGCACCCATTCTTCGTCGCAGGTTCATTCGTCGCAGGAGATCACTTCGGTAAATTCATTCTGACTGATGAGCTGGCAAACTTTATTTGCTGCAGCCGCCGCATCGCGATAAAATTGGGGAGGGGGACGTTTCGCACGAAACCTAATTGCCAACTCATGGCGCGCGCAAGGTGACAGTACCTGCGGACTATTGGCGAGCTCACCGCGTGCACTTGCACCCTGACCCTCGCCGCACGCGATCTTGGCCACGGCCGAGCTCCTCGTGAGGGCGATGGTGACCCGTCGGACGAGAGGCGTCACCAGATCGGCCAGATCACCCCGTAATAAAATTGTGGGGCTCTAAATTGTCGAGCGTGTTCAACATCTAGAGCAGCTTAGAATGATCGACGGTACGGTGAAGAAGGTGCCTAGGTTTACTGCTTTCACGTAAAGCAGTTGTGATTGTTCCTTTCATCTTGCCTTCTTTGAAATATAAGGAGAAACGAGCAATTGGTATTTATTAACCTAAGAAGCGCGACTCTTAGATATCTGGCTGGCCGGTAGTATCCTTCGAATTTGATGTTGGTAGTAGAACGAGACAACTGTTAACTTTCCTTTTTTGTCATCTAGAATATAAACGAGTCTAGAGATATAAGTGCACAAAGTCTTCCGTACAATTACCAGATACTCAGATTATATTACTGCACCAGGAGGTCCCATGTCCTCCACCTATGTATTATCGACGTTGCGACTCCATACAATCTTTATCTCTGCTCACATATTCATATAGATCTGAATAGATTTGAACAAACACCAAACGCAGTTCTTTCATGAACTTTGCAGGATAAATCCCTCACAGACACTTCCAGAAGAGCAAGGGAGGCAAAGCAAAAAGAAGATCAGTTAAGGCACAAGTGAGTACAACGAGGTGTTAGCAGAGTTCGTCGCGAGGGTTCCACAGTCTTCAAACTTCCATGTTTCAGAAAACGAACGAAGAGGAGAGATGGCAGTCAAAATCCGACACCGATCAGTTCACTAATGGATGAAACGGCAACACCGTACGATTTAACTATTTCCATAATCACCTGAATACATACCTCTACCCCCTCACCACCAACACCCTCCTGCATCAATCGTCCAAGGCGTTTCTGTCCAAATCGAAATGTGAAGTTAGAATTCATCCTTCGACCAAGGTCTGCAGCACTCCTCTTAGAATTCTACTCAATGAATTCGAAAGGATTGGTAGTGTCCCCTGTAGACATAGGAATACTCCGGTTTCAGTAGAAACCACCGCAGAATGTACACAGCTGACCCAATTTTACAAATAGTGTCTTTTACCTGTATTTACATTCCTGGATGTATCCACGTCAGCCTGGAAATCCTACAAAAACAAGCGTTTTCAAGGCCTTCTGAAGATATACTATCTCCGTTGCCTAAGCATGGGGACAAAAACTTAGAAACAGGGAACAAACCTTCAAAGAAATCGCTGTCAATGATCGATAAGTTGACTCCGAAGCGTGGAATTCGAACTAGTTTATCCCATTTATTCCATTTAAAAGCTGGAACCATATGGACGCTATAGAGGGTGGCGAAAAACAAGTTTGTGTGACACTTGAGTTTATTCTAAGCATGGTATAATACCTTTGAGCATATTTTGCAGCGATCACATTGGGACCGGCGGTGTTTTCAGGTCAAAGGCCGCCAGCAGAAGTCGTAATTCATCAACAATAGATCCCAGTATTGCAGATAAGTACGCGCTAATCACAAAGTTTCAAAGTCAATTGCACCACCTAAAATTTCGACTCTATAGGAAGAGAAGTCCGGCAACTGGTGAAGATCATTCATACAGAAGATGGAGGCTGCCTATAATCAGAAAAAAATCGACAAAGTCGAAATTGACGGAGAAAAAGTCGAAAGACACCAGCGTTGCGGAGAACAAAAAGCGCTGGTGGCAGTTTTGGTGAAATGTCAATGATAATACATAAATACAACTCCATAACCTATTTCAGTCGGGGCGAAAAGCAGCAATAAACGTTAAGAATTTGTTACCATTGCAAATAACATTTGGCAAAAATGTGTTGCTTAGTAAAGGCGCTGACTCAAAAATGCCGCCACTACAGCAGAATTATCTTACAATGAACGAATAAATGCGTCTGTTCGGTAGGAACCAGCTCCCTCTGGGTGTGCCGCGCACTCGTCCTCCATTCAGATTCGTGGAGGAATGGTTAAGGCACATTTTATTTCCATGACGCACACGCCAGTGCGCGTAGAACCAACAACAAATCAACGACAACAACACAAATCAGAAAACAAAAAAACACAAAACAATTATTCTTTGTAAAGTTACTAAAACACTTAAAAAACACTCCTGAAACACTCCGAGAAAGCCCAACATTGAGTCAGCGAAGGAGTATGCTTACTGCTTACTTACATTTAAACAATTCAATGAATCAGGGTGACCAGCTGCTGTACCTTCTTCGACCTCGCAGACGAGCGTGCCTACTCAACTAAGGCGGATCGGAGGTTTAGATTGCCTGGGCGAGAATCGACCACTGGAACCTCTGATGAACTACTCCCCATGTGCACTCTTATTTTCTTCCTCTACAAATGTACCGACCACCTGTATCACCCGTCGTCTCGTTGATCATCGATTTGCTCGAGCGGGCGCCAGCAACGTCTCCATTCGTCCCTGTCGCGTACCATGGGATACCAGTGGTCCTGCTCGCTCAGGAACACCAAGAGCATCGAATCGATCATTTAGGGATTTGACGAACAAGCCAAAGATACCAATAACATCACTAATATTAGAGATATGTAAGAAAAATCTTTACTCGTAAATCTTGCATCACTCACAAGGTGACATGCAATCACCGTGAACACTTGTAAGTTGCAGTTTTCGATCAAGTCACTTGAACAGCGTCACAAAGTCAACTAATCACCTTGAACACAACGTGCTAACAACCGTTAGTAACAATAATAAAATAGAACATTCTATTCACATCAGTCGCGATGACTTGAATGTACACCGTCAAAACCTTGTTTTGTCAAACTTCAAAGAGAATGAACCAGACGAGACTTGATCCGGCCGCACCTTGAGATCAGCAAGTAGTTTGGCTCGCTCTGGGTTCTGTAAAAAATCATTCCTCATCACTCGTGCGAAGAAAGTGAGAAACGTTACTACTACATATTACTCACTACTACAGAAACCACGATGAACTCACAATAATTTCTGCTTTTTTGTTCGCCTTCTCTGCCTTTGGTGGAGGAGCTCTATGCTGTTCGCTTTTCGCTGGGAACGTCGGGAACATTTCTGGCGGAGTAGGTTTCGGATCCTCTCTGAAATTCAGCAGTACAACTGTAGAATTAAAATGGGAAAATGACATGCAAGAAATCTAATGCATCATGCATACTCCTGTAAGTCGTCACCTGCTAACTCGGATCTACACTTTCCAACTTCTCTATAACATAGTTCGCCCGGGTCGGCACGTCATTTTTGGACACCACAGTTTTACATTTTTTAAATAACAGACAAGAAAATAATTTTCTTCGGAAATAGGCGGGAAAGAAGCTGATCTTAACACGTTGACGACAGTGTGGCGCAATGCTGCACCACGCTTCAGCGGCCGCGTGGGACCGTGTGGCGTAATGGTGCGCCACAGTCTTGTATCGTATTTTTCTCGATACATTTCAGAATTTCGAAGGATGTTTTTGTGCCACTTTTTAGTAGACCTTTGCACATTGTAATAGGATGGTCCACGAAAATGATTTTTAGCTTCTGATTTACTGGAATTTTTGATTGCGCACTAGTTTTCTTTACAAGTAAAAACAAATAATGGTTATCGCAAGAAACAAATAAATGCAAACAAATACTGGTTACTGAAACAAATACACAAATACAAACAAATATTGATTATTAGAACAATCAAATAATGAACAGTAAACAAATAGCAATTTCCTTTTAACCTGGATAGGAAAAAAGGACATTCTAGAAGCTTCCAGCTGTTATTTTTCTATTTTCATTGCAAGAAAAGGAATAGTCACAATCCCCGATATTACAGGACTGTATAAGTAGTCTTCGAGATTTACTATTCACTTCCATTTCGAAAAAAAATTCGCCGTATGCCGGCATCATGCCACAGCCTCGGCGTGGTAGAAAATCGCTTGGTCCCACGCGCCAGACATGCGAAAAAGGCGCTGTCGTCAACGTGTTAATATGGATCAGCCTATCCATAGCCATACAACTATTAATCGTGTCGCAAAAAACGGATTGAAACAACATTAATGAGACTTCCGCAGAATATTCATTTCAGAAAATAGAACGAAATATAAAGTCAACATTTTTTAAATTGCTCACTGTTTTGTTGACTTTTGGTTAACTAAATGCAAGTTTTGGTTAACTAAATGCAATCTCGCTTGTACCCTGGCGGCGAGCGGCTGGTCGCACATTTCGCTGGTGTCGACTTCCGTAAAACTCCAATTCTCACGCTGCTATTTCTCTGAGCAGCAACTGTGTCTACCAATATTCTTCGGCTACTAGTTCTCCTTCATATCCGAGGATGGATACGCCTGTTTGTTCCGTTCCTGTCTTCGAACGACCACCGGTAAAGCGGCTCTGTTTCGACGCATCACCAGGTACGCCGATCGATTCGTTCGATCGGGATGTCAAACTTGTGTTAGATGATCAGTCTTTGGCATCGCACGTTCGTTCGGTACTCGCAACTTTGATTGAGGATCGGAAATTCCTGCATTCGGTACTTCGTCGGAATAATGAGCTCCTTGATGAGATCTCCGTATTGAGGGCTGAAAATGCGGAGCTCAAGAAGGCTCTTGAAAGTTGTGGTGCAGCTCCTCTAAAGCAGCCGTCACAGCCCCCACGCAGTCTGCCATCGCCTCATCCGCCGTCGATCGTGCACAGTGATGAAGCATACGATGAGAAGGAGAGAAGGCGTTGTGCTGTTCTTATTGGTCTTCCTGAGAGTGGTGCCG
Organism: Nippostrongylus brasiliensis; assembly: GCA_030553155.1. Taxonomy (NCBI): domain Eukaryota; kingdom Metazoa; phylum Nematoda; class Chromadorea; order Rhabditida; family Heligmosomidae; genus Nippostrongylus; species Nippostrongylus brasiliensis. The sequence continues at coordinate 29,920,247 of CP130733.1, read as the reverse complement.
ACATACCATCTGTTCGAGTGGCGGAAGATTTTCGTGCGGTCAGAAGCTTGCTTGATTTCTTAGGTATTCAGTGCTATATTGTGCATGTTGATCGTATGGGACCATATAATAGGTCGCATCCCAGACTTTTGAAAATTTGTTTGCCTCGTTCTTTCTATGTAAACCAGTTATTACGTCGTGCTCATCGTTTGAGGTACTACTCAACTCCCAAACTCTTTCTCAGGCCCTCCTTGAGTAAAGAGGAAAGGACGAGAGCGCGTGCTGAGCGATTAGCACGTCGTACTTCCCCGTCTCAATCTGCTACTACCGCTGTCGAGCCCATAACTCCTCAGCATAGCAGTGTCACCGCTGCAAATGTATCTCGACAGAATTCGGCCCTCAGACCTACAAATGTTTAGTGCCTCGTCGGAATCAAGTTCACCGCCTTTCGTGTTTTTTGGCTAATATCCGCTCACTACCTAAAAACTACGATGCGCTATTATTTACAATTACCCGTATAAATGTCGATATAGCAATTTTAACTGAAACGTGGTTGTCCCCAGATGCTAGTGTGGCTCCCATTCTTACTGGCGTTGGTTTGCGGTACGAGCTGGTTAGGATCGATCGCCCGAACAAAAAGGGTGGTGGAGTAGCATGCCTAATCAAAGAGTCGCTGTTCCCAGTAGTGATATTTCGTGAGTCATGTCCTGACTCTTACGAAGTTCTCTGTGTAGATGTCTTGTCAGGAGATAATGACGTAAGAATCATTGCCGTTTATCGAGCACCGTCATGTACAACTACGATGTCAGAGCGATTGTTTAAAGCTGTCAGTGATCTTATTTCCTGTGAACGACAAAGCGTTATCGTTGGTGACTTTAATCTCCCAGACATTTATTGGCGTGATGGATCCAAACTTGTAAAATTGAGTCCTGCATCTAGGTCCTTTGTGGAACTCTGTCAAACACATTTCCTAGAACAACATGTAACTTGTGGAACTCTAGGTAAAAACATTCTAGATCTTGTCCTTACTAATACTAGAGGACTGGTTGACAATGTAAAGGTGGGCCCACCGGTCGGAACCAGTGACCACAACTCTATCAGTTTTCGAATTAAAGGTGGTTCTCGAGACTATAAAGCGGTCAAACGAAGGTGTTTTAAGGACGCGAACTATGATCGCATCAAGGAGTATTTAGAGGGGATTGACTGGTACGGTTCATTTCATACCGTCAACCACGTTGACGAGATTTATGAGCTTTTCATCGGTATTTTACACCACTGTATTTCAATGTTTGTTCCTATAAAAAATGTTCCTCTAAATAGGTCTAGACTCCCTGGTTATCTTTTGAAATTGGATAAAAGCAAATCTGATGCGTGGAGATTAGCGTCAGTAAGCAATAAAGAGAAACATTGGATAACTTTCAGGAAACTTAATGCCAAGTTTGCGAAAAGCCTTCGGAAGTACAACAGCTCCTTTGAAAACAAGGTCGTATCTTCTAAGGACAAAAATGCGTTTTACAAATTACTCAATTCCAGGCTTAAACGTAAACCTAGACTTGCCACATTGAAAACTAGCAGTGGTAACTTTATAACCGATGACCAAGCAAAAGCGGAACTTTTGGCTGATGTTTTTGAAAAATCATTTGTGCGGAATGATGATTTTGATGTTGAAAACGAGCAACCGTCCTATCCAGCGATGACAGATTCTGTTTGGTTCCATGCGGATAGTATTCTTTCGGAACTATTACATTGGCCGTCGTCTTACTCTACTACACCGGACTTTGTTCCTTTGATATTCATTAAGAATGTTGCAAGTATTATTGCACGTCCGCTAGAATATATCTTTAATTTAAGCTTTATGAGAGCAGAAGTGCCGTCTAGATGGAGGACATCGTTCGTGACCCCAGTTCCGAAAAAACCGCCAAATGATTCGCCGGAAAACTATCGTCCGATTAGTATAACCTCTATTTTCGCCCGGCTTTTCGAAAAGATTCTTAAGAAGCGAATACTGCAGCACCTTAATGAGAATTCTATAATATCTCCATTTCAACACGGTTTCGTCAAGGGTAAATCCACTACTACGGCTATGATACAAACCCTTAATGACTGGACCTCCTTTTTAGACGAGAACGACTCAGTAGATGTAGTGTATCTGGACTTCTCCAAAGCGTTTGATAGGGTTTGTCATAGAAAGCTCATATTCAAGATGACTCAGGTTGGGATCCATCCACTGATTGTTAGGTGGATTGATGCTTTTATTTCGAATAGAACATTTGTCGTTAGAGTAAACAGTACACTATCTAGCCCGCGATCAGTATTGAGTGGTGTCCCACAGGGTGGGGTTCTTTCCCCGATTCTTTTCAATATCTACACACACGAACTCCCGAGTATGATCGTAGGTGCAGGAGCTAAGTGTTGCGCTTTCGCTGATGATGTAAAGTTGTATAGGAGAATGACGTCTGAAGAGGACTGTTTGATTTTACAGGAATCCCTAGAGTTAGTGGTCCAATGGTCCGACAAGTGGGACCTGCCTTTGTCAAAAGAAAAAACTTGTGTCCTTCATCTAGGTTCTCATAATCCTGAATTCAACTATCACATTGAAAGTTCAGTTATAAATAAAGTTGACCAGCATAAAGACCTTGGGTTTTTAATCACAAAAGATCTAAGCTTTGACTCTCATTGTACTACGATCGCTCGAAAAGCAACGGCTCTGATGTACAACATGTTTCGTGTCCTTAGCACGAAGAACACTTCAATTCTTCTTCGTGCCTATAAAACATATGTTAGGCCAATACTGGAATACGGTACTCCAGTCTTCAATCCTCATAAGGCCAAAAATATTGCGATACTGGAGAAGGTGCAGAATAATTTCACCCGTAAACTTATGGTTAGAGCCCTAGGATTCCTATATGACGGAATTCCTTCTTATAAGGAGAGGAACGCGAACTTCAGGCTTTCTACGCTATCACAGAGAAGACGAAAATTCGACCTTATTCTATTTCACAGAATTCTCACCGGTGTTTGTGGCCTCGATCTTGAACAGTTTTGTACCCGTAGACCAACTGCTAATAGGAGGGGTGCCACTTCAGTAGTGCTTCCTCGCGCTCGACGTAATCTGCGGCAGCGCTTCTTTACTATTAGAGCGGGATCTGACTATTTACGTATCAGTAGGTCTAAATTGTTACCGAGCGGAATTCAGGCATTCAAAAACACGTTGGACCGGCACTTGATTACGTAAAAATTAAAAATTTGGCAAGTTTTATGCTGTTTAGTTGGTTTGATTACTATTATTTGTTATAATCGATTGTGTTACTAGCAGTGTTTGAAATTGATTTAATGTTACTCATATTCAGATTGTTGATTATAAGATGTTTTTTTTATTCATTCACACGGCGTTGTCCCGTGTAATAAATGAAATAAATGCAAGTCTAACTGCTTCATTTTAATGACTTTTCCCACAACAAAGCTAGCTCCTTCTAGAACCATGATCTGTTCAAAAATGGGAAAAGCTCTTCATATCCATATTTGAACCAGACTCTTTTTAGAACTACGATCTCTTTAAAAATTGGTCTTAATTCTACATTCTCAGTTTAGAACAAATCAGTCGTGTAGGACTGGAGACACTCATTAGGATAAAAATTGATACAGATAATAACCGCACCTTTTGACACCAAAACTCACTAACACGAGCAAGTAACTTACGTAAACCATTTGTCGGCGAGTGCTTCTTCCGCTGTAATTCTTCGTTGGGGATCGTACGTTAAAAACCTGGAACGGCATTCATTCACATTTTCCCACCACAAAATGTGAAATGTGTCTCAAAAATCTCTCACACACCACAGCTCAAATACTCTACTGAATATTTCTAACTCACCTATTCAATAACTTGAACCCAGTTTCGTTGATTAGAGCTGCAGGGAATTTCTTTCGCAATTGATTGTACGGATAATTTCCCAGCTTCATCTATAACGACAGAATTCAGCAACATACGACAAAATTTGAAAACCGGTGCTGCCCGACTCGAAATAAAATATGGTAGAACACTAACCATTTTGGGTCCAGGCAGTTCACTGTATCCCTCCCAGATGCTGTCAGACGGTGTTCCGAGTTCCTAAAAAAAGCGCTCTGATTGCGTATAACGTGAACACTAGGTGAAAAAAGCCAACATACGGTAAAAATTTTATTGATCTCGTCCAGTTCTCCATTTCCCGGGAACAACGGTTTTAAGAGAATAAACTCTCCCATGATACAGCCAACAGACCAAAGGTCAATAGGAGTTGAATAAAGCTGAAAAATGACATGTAACGTAATTTTGAGCAACGAAATTCTGCCAAACACAACATTTTCTTCGAAATCTAACACACTGAGCCATTCGTGCTCTCTTTTAATAAACTAACTTACTTGTTTGTATTTAGCTTCTAGAATAAAACCACTGTACCTTTTGACCAAGGAGTAGTTCTGGTGCACGATACCATAACGTTACCACTACTGCTGTATAAGGCCTCAAAGGATCGCCGTACTCACGAGCCAGCCCAAAGTCAGCGATCTGAAAGGGAAATAATGTACTTCTTTCATCTTGATAGCAAAATGTTGCCCTGCAGCTTGGACTGTGAAGCCACTTAATGTCAAAAATGGTGATATGCAACAAGAAATGTCCTCACGCATGGAACTTGCTCACAATATCCTGTTAGGATAGATAAGGCGCACCGTCTTCTTCCCGTCCAATTCAAATTCTGTTTCGCAAATTTTTCCCCAACAGCTCACCTTCAACACGCCCTTGTGTGAGAATAGCAAATTAGACGTTTTCAAATCACGATGAAGGATCCAGTTATCGTGAAGATGCTTCAAACCAGACAACAACTGACGCATTAGGGTTTTTTGTTCACCTGAAACTTCGTTCCATCTCGTACAGCATAAGACCAATCAAATTAACCACGTATCACCAATCAGTTACTTGTTGAAACAAAGGAAAAGCAAACGAACCACAGGAGAATCTCTTGCCGCGTTTATGCATGGTGTCCATGAGATTTTTCATGTCATGCTCTACAAATTCCATTGCCAGGTAAATCTTATCCGCATTGCTGCCTATTAATATTTCGCGAACCTGAAAAGCATAATTACTTTCCCAACATTCTCAGTATCAATATAATGCAAAACTTACATTTACAACATTTTCGTGCTTTCCAGCCTTAAGGAGCATGTTAATCTCCCGTAACGCAGTGATAGGGAAGCCTTCCCTCTCCTTTTCAATTTTCAGCCGTTTCAAAGCGACGATTTCATCTAGAAAAAATTACGTCATTTCAAGGTAATAAGGATTGTGGGAGAGAAGAAGTTCGCCTCCAAGGAAACAGAGGCGTCAGCTGTAGAGTGATCTGGGTGGTCGGTGGGCTGACCTACCGCGCTGATCGGTGGCGCGAATGTTGGCGCCAAGATTTGATTTTTGACTGAGGGGCCCGCGAAGAAGAACCCTATAAAAGGAGGGCCCCACATCAGAACCCTCGATCGTATCCTCCAGTCTACTCCGCCGCCAGCTGTCGACGCCTTCGCCTTCTCGCCGATTGTTTTTTTTTTATATTTTTTTCATCATCAACTCTGTGAATAAACTACTTTATTCTCCTCCGTGTTACTAGCAGAAGTACCGGGTCTGACTCGATTAAAATCGTGAACTCGAGTGTCGTCTCGGCCTTACATGGGGGCCGAACCATTTTGATCGAGAAGGACCGGTACCAAAAGCTAGTCTCTCTATCCTCAGTGGACCGCGGCTGAGTTGAACGCCGTGAATCTGAAGCTTGCAGCGGCTGAGTTGAACGCCGCCCATTGTGTTTTTTCCCAGGCTACCGTAAGGCGAGGGTACCCGGGATAACGAAGTCAGGGAGGAAGGAGCCTGACCAGAGGAGGAGTGTACCCGCGCCCTACGTGAGCCGGGGACAAACGAAAAAAAAAGCAGAGCTACTGTGTGTGCTCATTGCAGAATGAAAATGGTCGGCGACGAAAACGTTATGGATGCCGAGGAGAACGTCTCACTTCAGGTGAGTGGTGTAAACGTAGAGGTGACAGAGAGCTGTATCAAATGCATTAGAGAAACAGAATAAGATACTGGAAGTTTTGAGCGAAGGGCGGTTACAGAAGGATAAGAAAGCTGAAATTGAGCGGGAGTTAAAAGATGGTTTAGGGAAGATAATAACCTCTCTGAGAGCAGCAGAAAGCGAAATAGGCGCGCAACGAGAACTGTGGATTAGCATTAGGCGCACATTAGAGCAGAAAGGGATAGAATCTGCGGAGGACTGGACCGACTACGTAGATACCATGGAAAAAGATGGAGAAATAGTAGCAGATCTCTGTGAAATGCTGAAAACCAGTGCATTGCAGGTTAAACACGAAGTCGCCAAGCTCAAGAATGCAGTTGAAACAAGAGGAACCGACGAGCAAGGTGAACTACACACCGATTCAAATCACACTCGAACCAACCATGAGACCCAGCTGTTGCAGAGAGCGCCGCATTCGACTGGACGGCACTATGCAGAATTTTGGAGGCCACGTTCGCAGAGCCCAGCTCCGACGGAACCTGCACTGGAAAACGCAGGTATGTGGGTCTCTAGCCAACTAGCAACATACCTTAGGTCAATGGCTTGTGTTGACCCGGGAATTTTCAAAGGCCTAAGGAACGAAAACTTCGGAGAATTCGTTAGAAGATTTAACCGCAAATACAAGGAGGTAGTCAGATGCGAAGCCACGCTGATAGAAATTTTTGCAGACGATCATCTGGCCGGTCGCGCTAAGAACATTTTCATGGCCCTGCCTAGAACTATCAAAGAACAGGGTTTCGAAGCGGTAGTGAATGAGATGGGAAGGTTACTTGCCCAGGACTCAACAGCGGCTAGGGTGAGAGCTTTGACGGACCTCAAAAAGCTGAGGATGCGGTCGAGTCAAGATGTGGCCGAGTTTTGCGTAGCGCTGGAAAGATTGGGTAGACAGGCTCATCCAGACAGTACAACTGAGGACCGGTCGCTGGAATACGCACAAATATTACTCGACAACCTAGCCCACTGGCCCGAGCACTTCCAGTTGGTAGGAGCTTTACATAAAGTGGAACCGAGGAAAGCGTACGACGAAGTCAAGCAATTAGCGCTTAGCATCGAGCAATCGAGACTGACATTTAGGTCAGATAGGAAAGCAGATACCCCCAGCTGGAGAGCTAGAGCGGAGCAATACAACAGTGTACCTAATAGGGGAATAGATCAAACCAGAAGTCCGCGTAGAGAGGAGCAAATCAAGGATGTAAGTCGTCGAGATCAGGGAATTAGTCAGCAGAATATCCTTCCTCTAGGGCCCCGATCTAGCGCAGGAGGCCAGAGGCAGGGTTCACATGAGAATAGGAAATGTTATAACTGCTCCAAATATGGTCACATTGGTAAAGAATGTCCCCAACGGCTAGCCAAGGTAAACCAGGTGGAACATAGAGAAAAACGAAGAGATAGGAAGGATACGCTGGAAAGAGAGCAGCAAACAGTTTCCAGCATAATCAAAAAGGTCCGCAGTTTAGGTGTTGCGACTAAGAACGAAGTGGACAAAATGAATGAGTTAGTAGGTGACCGTATCGTGGGAGAACTCAAGCTCCTAGGCACTAGAAGCCCGGCGCTATTAGATACTGGATCAATGATCAGTATAATATCTGTGGAGGTGCTGGCCAAGGCGCAAGAAAGGGGATATGACGTAGATGCCCTTGAAGTGATCCAAAACTCAGAACTAAAGCCGGTGTTTGATGCATCGAATAATCGAATGTCATTTCTGGGAGCGGTATATATTGATGCGGAGCTAGAAGGTGGTAACAGCTATCGAGTACCTTTCCACATAAGCGCAGATAAGACAGAAAAGGTTATTCTGGGAACGAATGCGCTGAATAAGTTGGGCGTCAAAATCTCCATTAGTAAAAACGAAGAGAAGTCACTTGCTCAAGAGGCGGTCAGTGGACGAAATATAGTGGTTGTAGGGCGTGTGTACATACCACCCCTGGATTCCGCGTGGGTACAGGTGCGCTGTGAAGATGAGGAAGAGGAGACGGTGGACCGAGTCATTTGGCCAAACACGAGCAATATAATGCCAGGAGTGTACCGTATAAGAGGGCAAAGTACGACTCTATCCGTAGTAAATGATACCGACCAACCGCTTATTTTGAAAGAAGGAGAAAATGTAGGCAAGTGGGGCACGGAAAAGTGGCACCAGAGATGGGACGAGATTAATCCGCTGATGGTGGACAGCAAGGAAGCGTTTTCAAAAGATGAGCGATGGGATAAGTTGCAGAAATTGATATCGGCAAACGCAGAATCGAGGGAATTGCCGCATGATATTAGGATCCTGCTAGACGAACATCAGGAAGTGTTCGCAGTCTGCGATACAGAGCTTTCTCAGACCGACCTAGTGCAAATGGATATAGATACCGGGGATAGTAGACCGATAAAGTTGAAGGCACGACCGGTACCTCTGGGTATGCGAGCAAAGCTAAAGGAATTACTGTCTGACCTACTGGACCGGAAGATTATTGAAAAAAGCAAGTCAGAATGGGCCTTCCCCATTGTTCTGGTAGAAAAGAAAGACGGGTCTATCAGATTATGTGTAGACTACCGAGAACTTAACAAGAGGATAAAATTAGACGCGTATCCACTCCCGAAGATCGAGGCAGTTTTACAGAGCCTTAGTGGCAAACAATTTTTCTCCACGCTAGACCTGTGCAGCGGGTATTGGCAGATACCGTTATCTGACGAGGCCAAAGAGAAATCGGCGTTCACAACGCCGGAAGGGCTCTTTCAGTTCCGTGTGACGCCTTTCGGATTAAGTACAAGCCCACCTGTTTTCCAGAGATTGATGGATACGGTTTTGGGAGATATCCTTGGCTCAGAAGTTTTCTGCTACATAGATGACATCATGGTATGTACTCAAACCAGAAACAGACATCTGGAGCTCTTGAGGGAGGTTTTCACGAGGCTGGGTAAAGCAGGATTACGTCTGAAAGCGCAAAAATGTCATCTCCTGCGACAAAAGGTATCTTTCTTAGGTCACGTTGTGGATGGTGACGGGGTGCATGTCGACCCTGAAAAGACCAAGGCCATCACTAACTACCCGGTGCCTAAGAACTGCAAGGAGCTCAGAACGTTCCTAGGTATGGCCTCTTTTTACAGAAAATTTTGCCTAGGATTTTCAAAGCGAGCGGGTTGCTTGTTCGCCCTAGCTTCGCCAAAAGCCAGGTGGTCATGGGAGGAAGAGCATAGAAAAGCGTTCGAGGAGGTCAAGCAAATGATAAGTTCAGCCCCGGTCTTGAAGCAACCAGATATAAAGGCTGCGCGGGATGGCAGTCGACCATTTCTGATCTACACGGATGCTTCTACCTATGGGTTGGGGGCAGTGCTCTCGCAGGAAGGAGAAGATGGGCAGGTACACCCCATATTTTTCGCGTCCAAAAGTCTAAGTAAATCAGAGCGGAGATACCATGTCACCGATTTGGAAGCTTTGGCTGTCCTATTTGCTGTGCGTCGTTTTCACATGTTTATTTACGGGTTACCGACAGTTGTGAGGACAGATCATCAGCCTTTGACGGCGCTATTCAAAAGAAGTAATGTATCGGCACGCGTCTTAAGGTGGTCGTTAGAACTCCAAAGGTACCATCTAGAAATTCAGTATCTGAAAGGAAAGGCTAATGTGGTAGCTGACGCCCTCAGTAGGGGAATACCGACAACAAGTGTAGAGGCATCATCATTGGAAGGAATAGACGACGCAGTGGTGAACGCAGTAAGGGCGAACGAGGAGTCAACATGGTTATCGGAGCTGAGGATGGACCCTCACTTTGGCGACGTCATCCAAGGTATTGAAGGAAAGCAGTGGGACCTGACCGTGAGGATTCCAGGAGAGAGAAGGCTCTTAAGAGTGGCCGATTTTTCATTAGAAGAAGGAGAACTGAGGATGTATCTGGACACGGGTGATTCGGTATTTGTAGTACCAAAATCACATAGGTATGAGGTGTTCCATGAAGCGCATAGTGGTGTGTTCGCGGGACACTTTAGTGCTCACAAGATTCTAAATAGGCTGAGGAAAGAGGTCTACTGGCCAGGAATGGCCCAGGATATCTTTAAGTGGACGAAAGAGTGCCAAAAGTGCTTCGTGCACAATAAGCGGCCAGTAAACATCCCACCACTGAAGCCAATAGTTACGTCCAAACCATACGAAATAGTAGGAATAGATGTATTGGAGCTTGGACCGACGAAGAGAGGAAATAGATATGCTGTAACTGTTATAGACCATTTTTCGAAGTTCGGGGCAGCTTATCCAGTGCCTGACAAAACTGCGGAAACGGTGGCTAGCACGCTATTCTTTCGTTGGATTGCGGAAGGGTGTAGATGGCCGAAGTCGATTTTGTCAGATAGAGGGGCCGAGTTTGTCAATAAGGTACTAGAGGAGTTGGTGAAGATAACGAAAATAACGCATATCACCACTAAAGGCTACAATCCGCGTGAGAATGGGTTGACAGAAAGATTGAATGGCACGATTGTAGCAATGTTGCGACGTAGTACAGTGCTGCCCACGGAATGGGATACAAGATTGCCATTTTGCATGATGGCGTATAATATGATGCCACACCGGGCAACGGGAGAAAGCCCTTACTTTTTACTCCATGGGATGGATCCGATGTTCCCCTCGGAAATCATACCGAACGCCGGGATTAGCTGGTACTCGATGGACAAATCCTTAGATGAGTACAAAACGGAAATATTGCAAGCAGTAGCCGAAGCTCACGAACGGGTAAAGGAGCATAATGCGCGTGAAAGAGAAGTAATGAAACAGGAGTATGACGCGAGGAATAAGGTGGACGAGAAAGTTTTCCCAAAAGTAGGAGACAGGGTCTATGTCCTATCACCAAACGAGAAGTCGAGAAACACCCATCCCAAATTAACATGTGAGTGGGCTGGCCCCTTCAGAGTGTACGAGACTAGCCAAAATTCGGCGTTAGTGGGTCGTATTGGAGAAAACAGCGATCCCATAAGGGTACAATTCGATATGTTGAGAATAGTGCCTAAAGAAGTTAGTAATGACCCGACTGACACAAGCCATAGAAGAGGAAAGAGAGGAAGGAAACCGAAGATACGAGTGTTTAGCATTAAATATGACTGTTGCAGAGGCGCTGTCATCGCGAGTGCTTCGGACAAGGGACACGTCCAGTTCGAATGTGCGTACGGTTGTTTCAAAGACGTGCCGCTGCCTCGATTGGACAGAGTTCGTGTGTTCGAACACGATGATTGAGAAGCACGCCGCAGTAGAGGATAACTGCATAGTGGACTTCTATAGGAGCGCATTCAAGTCATTGAAAGAGGATTTATCGGAAGAAGAAAAAGGAGAGAGAAGAAAAAAGGAAGGGCCTGTGGGATATGCGGCTCCGGAAGCGGCTGCACTACTAGAACGAGACGGGCCGCGGGGTAACCTGATAACGAAGGTGACCCAATCATATGCAAGACTGCGAGAAGTGCTTGCGACGTGGGAAAAATTCGGAACCTGGATCATTGTCTACCCAATGGTAGATGTCGGAGAAGTGGAGGTCCTCAAGGACATCATAAACTTAGTGAAAAACCACCTGGAGGAAGGTGGAATAGTTGTAACGGCGTGGACACCCATAACAGAACAGAATCTGTCAAAGTGGCGCGCAATGATTGAGTTATGGAATACTCTAGACGCAACGTTCCAGAGGTTCGCCGCAGCCGGACAAATGATTCCGACGGCAAGCAGCACGATAGTGGATGGAAAGCTATTCCTGGAGGCAGGATGCCCGGAAGGGAGCGCCCAGTTTTACAAAACATACGGCGGAGTTTCGGCAGCAAAGCATCTTTATGATGCAATACGGAAGAAAGCTCCCAGCGCCCGACTGCCGGAGATGGCGAACTCGGAGAACGTGTCGATGGGGGCATCGACTCCCCGACGAGGGGGCATGTGGGAGAGAAGAAGTTCGCCTCCAAGGAAACAGAGGCGTCAGCTGTAGAGTGATCTGGGTGGTCGGCGGGCTGACCTACCGCGCTGATCGGTGGCGCGAATGTTGGCGCCAAGATTTGATTTTTGACTGAGGGGCCCGCGAAGAAGAACCCTATAAAAGGAGGGCCCCACATCAGAACCCTCGATCGTATCCTCCAGTCTACTTCGCCGCCAGCTGTCGACGCCTTCGGACCGCTTCTCGCCGATTGCCTTTTTTTATATTTTTTTGTTCATCATCAACTCTGTGAATAAACTACTTTATTCTCCTCCGTGTTACTAGCAGAAGTACCGGGTCTGACTCGATTAAAATCGTGAACTCGAGTGACGTTTCGGCCTTACAGGATAACAAAAGTCATTGATAAACTATCAGAGAACAACCGAAATTACATTCACAAAAAAACCACCTGTTCGCTTATTTTTCGCACGATATACGACACCGAAAGTTCCTTCTTCGACTCGGTTGACGCAGTCGAACTCAACAACGTTACGACATCCCATAAAAGCTGAATAAACGCGCTTCTTTGACAGGCAGCATTTGTGTTTAGGAAAACCCACATGCATAGTAGACTGGCAGCTGTGATATCAAGCGTCCCTGCCACTCGTCTTCAAGTCGCTTTTTCGTGTCTGGTGACAGCTAAATAACGCGTTTTTCTTACACCAAAATATAATCTGATTGCTCTGATGGATTAAACCAAACCAAAGCCTTCTGTTCCTCCGTTAACGTCTCATAAGTAGCTGTCGATGGGTCAAACTCCGGCTCCGCTTCCATCTCGTGGTCGCTGTACTCTCCCACTGAACAACGAAATATAGTGATGAAGCCATCAAGGAAAGGACAATAAACAAATAGCCTTACCAGGACTGTGTTCGGGAGTTGGATCATCAGGACCTCCTTGTTCTGGGCTGCTGTCAAACTTGGAGTACTTCTGTGGTCCTGCAGGAGAGTCCAAAGTGAACGAGGTTATTTCTAAAGATTCGACATGTTTTCGTCATAATGAAAAGGAACACAACGTATGAAAATAAAAAGTAGCCGATAGACTTACCGGCTTCAGCAATAAATGTTTCCTCTTCTTCAACTACAGCCTCGGTATAGTCAATTTTCGTAACAGCCACACTAGTAGCAGGAATCGGCGCAACTGGAGGTGCTGGCTCCTCAGTCTTCTTGACTTCTGATGTGGGAGATAATTTAGAGGAAAAATAATCGTAAAACATCAACGTAAGGATCGTAAATGTCATAACTTACCTTTTAGCCTCTCCTTTTCCTTCTTTTTCAGCCGATCTATCGGAGATCGTGGTGACCGTTCGCGTTTCTTGATATTACCGAGAAGTTCATCAGGTGAAGGTGTGCGGCTGAAATTACAATCCATTCATAAATTCGTTGAAACCTTTGAGAAATCATTGGTGGTAGTAGCTTTGATCCAAACATCGACAGTCTTGAGATAATCTTGTTTTGCATGTTGAAACGACCTCCTATAACAAGCAGCGCACAGGAAACTCCCAAACTTCTTCAAAAAATATGCTTTGAACGGCAACTACTATTGTAGGAAGCATACGCCAGACATAACTCTCAGCACCCACAGAAACGCGAATTAACAAATTCTCTCGCGGTCACTGAAGCTGATCTGCAGACCTGACCCCAGCGTTCGTAATATCCAGAACTTTCATTTTTGAAGCACGATTATCAGTTTTCATCGCCCATTAGAAGCTTAGAATTTTCAATCAGAAAAGCTCAAGGATGACAAACAGTACCTGGCTTCCCTTTTCGGAAGCCGAGCTTTCCGCGAACGTTCATTATCGTCCTCCTTCGTTCTTTTATCTTTATGGTGCTTGGGCGGAATACGTGCAGCTGATTTATTTCGCACTTCCTGAAAGGAAAGTAGAGTTACTCATGGGAAAATCAGCAGATATGCTACGCACGAGTTTTCACACGCAAGGCCATTGTAAAACATCGGAAAAGAGCGCACTTGTCGTATTCCTATCTAACCATAAGACTCCAGAGATACATCCCCACCACTGATCACGAAGACCAAATCCACAATAGGAAGGATAGCCATAAATCATTTGTAGAAGGATACAACAATATTGCGGGTGAAACGAAAGCAATAGCAAATGAAGGACTTGCAGTTTAGGAAAAAGTATGAAAAGCAACGTTGAGGGAAGACACTAAACCTGACCTCATGCTTCTTTTTGTGGCGTTCTTCGGCTCGATCTCTGTCTCGGTCTCTATCTCTTCGATCTGGAAGTGCTCGGTATTGTGCGAACTGAAAACTTAGGCAGGGCACTGCTGCCATACCTGCATGCTTATGTTTCTGTTTGTCACCTTCTCTTTCACGATCACGGTCCTTCCTTTCGCGATCTCTGTGCTTTTCTCTGGGCTTCTCTTGCTTATCGCTTTTCGGTTTCTAGAAAGAAAAAACATCACAGAAAGAGAGCAAATAGAGCGCAAGCAATCACCTTCGGCTGGATTGTAAACATTTCTTCATCTTCGCTATGCCTTGCCTCTCTTTCACGCTTTTCGAGGAGTCGCCTCCTTAAGCGATCTTCTTCGCCTGAAAATAAGCAGCATAACCTTCAATGCAAGCGCCAAGCTAAACAAAATCATAAGAAAACGAAACAATAGAACAAGTAATCAAACGCAATGAAAACCCAAATAAATAAAATCATTTCCCACTTTCTATATCAATCTTGATATCGATGTGCTTCCTCTGCACTGGTGGTTCTGACATTTGTACAGGAGAGCTCGATGGTGATCGTTCACTATGTGCCGCTGAAGAGAACGCAGAATCTAGCAAAAGCCATGGAAATAAACTTAACACAGTTCAAAATGCGAAGCCCGTTCGATAGACAGACACAAGGGCGCCGGCTCAGCATGATGCCATTCGCTGAAAACTAGATCCATTATCGACATCAAGTGGCTCGTCTTTAATTAATAAACACAAACAAAATCCACTGTCACGTGTCGGAGATCAATCTTCGCGTTTGCGAAATTCATTTAGAACCGGCACCCTTTCTCGTCAATGCTACGCTTTTGGCTGCTGCTCGGCAGTCACCCCAGCAGCATGTCCGAGCCAAGAATAAACCCTTGAGAGCACAAGAAAGATAGCAAAATCTATTACTTTGCTTGAAAATGACTTCTTCACTTGAACTAGTATTCGATGAGCAAAAATGCGAAAAATATGTCTATCGACTCTCATCTTGTAGCAACAAATCTCAGAAATATTTTGTGGATGAATACTACGGCACCATTCAGTTTATAAGCTCCAGACAGAGACATTTCTCCAGAAAATCGTGTTCAAATATCACTAACGGCGGTAATTTAAGGTGCTGATAACGGTTCTGGCGCTTGCTTTTCAAATCCCGGTCAATTTAAGAGCAGGTATAGGAAAAAAGTGAGGACTTGAGGAGTGAGGTCAGGGTGACAACGTAGAGCACTACTAACATGGCGAAATAGATCGTAATCTGAGAAAGATTCCAGATCGATGATCAGTGTCCAAAATCGCCTACCTAGACTAAGTTTAATGATTTGGGTGGCCCAAGGCCGGAATCCGAAAAGCAAACGTCAGAATTGTGATCAACATGCAAAATGACTAGCGTAGACGAAGCTTCAACCAAGTCGGTGATTTTAGCTAGACCACTCTACCAGACCTACAAGCGATATGGGTTGGGCACGGGTAGAAATTCGGGAAACGGATTCTAGATTTGTGGTCAGCACATCAAAAACCCCCTTTTGGAGAATTTTGAGCCAAATTGAAAAAGAAAAACCTTCTTCGAACACTGCAAAGCCACAAGTTGAATGGTACCAACACTACTATTTCGATATATTGCAGTAATTAGTATATGTTAGGTTGAGCAAATCGAACCGCTTCACAGGTATCACGTGATAATCAGTTTTTCTCGATTCAAATATCTAAATTTATTCTTTTTCTATTCTAATTAGGAAACCGGTACTACACAATTTCGAATACATTTTGTAAGCAGAAATACGATCCAAACTGGAACAATGGACCAAACTTTCGGTGAAAATCTATACAAGTTCACGCATATAAATTTCACAGCTTTGTGGATATATCCCTCACTCAAAATACTTCACGTCTGCACTCAATTCATTTAGTTCAAATTCAAAGTTCACTGAGCGTAAAGGTACCGAAAAAATAATTCGAGCAACGACGACTAGAGGGATTTAATGAATTACTGAAAGGATTAGAAGTGCAACGCAATCTGGTGGAAGGGAGCATCCAACCTAGCAATTCTTTTGAAAGTGGTGCTGCAGCATCATTTTAACTAATACGTGACCAATCAAACCCATCCGGATTCCCTAGCATTTCTCGTCGTCGAATCCATCCTATGGAAACTTACTCTCGACATTAACTACAATTTCTTCCCAGCTACAAATATGAACACTCCACTTCTGTGCTATCCGATGAGAACCATAACCCACGACATGAGCTTCGGTTTTTGTTGATTTGATTTAGGTATGTCTCCGACGGCAAATCACATTCACATTGAAGAAAACTGGTTAACAGAAAAGCAAACGAAGCAAAGTATAAAACCTACAATTTTCTTGATGCGCATGGCTGTCATCCGTCAATTCTCCATCGTCAGACGAGCCATAATTACTCATAACAGATCTGTAATGTAGATTGAAATTCGTCTCACATAAAAACAGTGCAGGGCACGCTTAAAAACACGAGAACTAGCAACGAGATGAGACAATTTCTGATTAACTCAAGAGTTACAGAGCAGGAAGAGGACGCCTTTTGACACTGCGGACACTTAGAAACCTAATACCGTACAGTAAAAGGCAGCACTAAAATGAAAAATGGAAATCTTGCAGTGATTATCCGGAACGTACTAGGCACCGGTTAGGAGATTCGGCTCCGCGTATTCGATCATGCTCTGATGTCCGTTGTTAGAATTGCGACCAAGGACCACCCCTATCGTCGACTAGAGTGGTCAGGTCAAAATTTCATATTTGGTTCAAACTTCATTCACTCAGGTTGTTTTGAACGCTGATCAAAATAAGCAACTCCAAGAATTTACGAATGAACAGCTCCCGATTGGGACAGTTATGGTGGTTGAGGCGGAGTGGGATTGGTGGCGCGAAGTACCTATCTGAGTCTGTCACGGTCAGTCGAGTTCTAATAAAAAGACATGAGAATCATGCTCAGAATGCAAAATGATTTCATTGGGAGAAGTTAAAGCAAAAATTGTGACTTTGACCAAACCACCCTACTTGGCGCCTCAACGATGTGGGTGGTCCGATACCAAACTTCGAAAATAGAGACAGATTTGTGATCAGTGCCCATAATAACCCCTTGATCAAAGTTTCAACAAGAACTGTTCTGAACCAGAAAACCGGTATGCGAGATCGTTAGTTTTAACTGTGCAGAAAAACCGTTCTCTCTAAGCTTCGTCTCGCGAGTTATTCAGGTCACTGAATCACGTACCTGATCTGCGTTCCAAATTTGCTGCCAAAAATGACCCATGACGCAAAACAAGGTGCTCAGGTCACAATAGTATGAGTGATTCGATACAAAAAAACTCCGAAAACAAACCTGAGATTCGGCAACATCCCAAATAATACGTGAATTTGGACTCTGGGGAAACAGACGTAAAAGTTGCTAAGTCATGTTAAATAACACTTAAGGCGAAGTTTCAACGGAACAGATGATTCGACCACCCCAGTTGATGATTTGAGTGATGGCGGAAAAATTCATAAGAAGGTATGAGCTACACAGCAGAATTCTTCGAATTCCTTGGAGAAGGATCTGCCCAAAGACAGAGGCGAGTTAATTCACGTGATGTGACACACTGCATGATCTGGTTTATAAACCAGTTGATCACTGCACAGATTCATCTCAGTTTGAGGAAGATATTACCCGAAGTATCGCGGCGTAAACTTGCCAAACCGACATTATCATCGAAGCCGAGTCTGTGCAGGAAACTTTTACCTAACGTCGGTACAAAAAAGTACGACAACACATATGAAAACGTTCTGGATAGTATCGAAATTGTACACAGTTGTACAACGACCGAAAAATTCACTTCGAAAAATATCCTATATATCAGAGAACATACCATTTTCACTTTGATTTGGACGTTTTTCAAACCACGTCGGACGTTTTTCAAACCAAACTGGAGGTTTATCAAACCATGTCGGACGTGTCGGACGTTTTATAAGCCTAATTGAACGTTTTTCAACCACGTCGGACGTTTCTCAACGTTCAAATTGGCTCGGAAAATGTCCGATTTGGTTTGAAAAACGTCCGACGTGGTTTGAAAAACGCCCAATTCGGTTTGAAAAATGTCCGACGTGATTTGAAAAACGTCCGACGTGATTTGAAAAGTGTCCAATCCAAAGTGAAAGTGGTATAAGAAAATAAATTTCTCAATATCAGAGAAAGAAAGCACCAAACTCTAAAACAATCTTGAGGGATATAGCACACTATAAACAAGGTAACAATATGCCATGTCGGCTGGAGAGCACGATTTTTTTTAACAGAGATACGAAAGAAACGTTGTTGAGTCGATTTTCGTAGGAGATTTCGAAAATACACAAAGACAACATGTTCCTTTTGAAAAATCCGGCTCCGATTCTTCCGTTTGTAGGAGCAAATCTCCCTATATTCGTACCAGTATTTGAGTTAATTTTGCGGCCCTTCCTCAGATGAATTCCGAGGATATGCTTAACGCAATGAACTGCATTCAAACACGAATCATTTTCCAATGATAGTAGCGAGACGGTTTCATTGTGGAAAGAATGGGGAATGTGCAGCAACCATTACGATACAACGAAACGTGAGTATTTCCAAACTCTGCGTCGTAAGAATATGTCACAACGTCTTCGTGAAAAAAATGAGGCCTGGGAGAAATTTTTGATTCAACACAGACAGAGTAGGTAATTTTTCCGTAGAATACGTGACTTGGGCACACACTGAAAAGTGAACGCTCAGAGATGGAAGATAATGACTAAAACGTGGAAAATAAGTTAATTAAGAGCAGCCTTCGCACGTATGGTCATTAATTTAAAGGTCGGGTAGAAAAACGAAATCCGTCACTGCGCGTGTGCCTTTTTCGTGTCTACGTCTAACTGAAACGTGTGCTCTCTGCAGGCACTCTCGCCGTCTGCCTCAGCACCGCGGACAACTGTTACTTGTGAACTAGGTACGCTGAATTTTCACGCTGCTATCATTAAATGCTTTACTTTAACAATTGTAGTATGAAATAGCAGTCAAAAATACGTCACCTTACATTTTTGAATACATACTGCTCGAACCAAAAAGAACTTCTGTCCAGTCGGTAGTCTTGATAAGTTCACTCAAGAACACATCGATCCATGCACTTCTTACAAGTTTTGAGTTTCTAGAAAGATTTGCACCACAACAGTGTCCAATCGATTTCCTTCAGGGTAATCGGCAAATACTCAAAGCACGATATTCACCACAAAGAGAAACCCTTTCTCTTTAACATACCTTAACTAAGCGCATCTGCTCAAGCGGAACTAAAATAGAATATTCTGCTTAAAACATGGTCACAAAATTTCGCCCCAACAATCTAAGACCTTGTTCCAAAAAACTACAATTAATCCACGGGTTAAATCATACATTTGAAGCCTATTATAACAAAGCAATCATGCTTTATCAGAATATGACTTCGGATTGGACGGAAAGTCAGCGGTTGTTAATATAGTCCTGCTCAAAATTGAATACAAATCATTATAATATGTATTATTGTCCTGTTGGTAACGGTCTTATACCACTCCTGCCCCACTTCGATGCTCTCAAATCAGTACTATATTTATATGAAATGTAGATATCCTCTGTTCTTTATTCTGGAAACCTGCTAGTTTAATCTTCGAGAATTTTTTTCGGTTTTTGATTTGATCTGATGATTTCGGTCATGATATCAGTCTTCGATTTTTCCTTCTGTGTGATTTTGGAGCGACGGGTACGAGAGGGGTTCTGAAAGGTTCATACCTTGATGACAGGGTGGTTGGAGTAAAGCATTCGCCGATCGTCCATTTTTTTTGTAACTTTGGCAGTGTGGTATAGTAGTGGGTAAAACACTGCTGTCTTCACCACGTGGAGGGCGAGCGTGGTACAGTGGTAAGAGGCGCTGGTGACACCCGCATGGTTGAGCGATCGATCCTGGCCTAAGCCAACCAAACCCACCATTCCTTCGGGGATCCGCTAAATGTGTACCAGACTTGTCTGGGAAGGTAAAGGCACTGACTTGGTAAATCGCCTGACCTCCGCAAATCACTGTAGAGACAAAATACGCATTCGCCATGCCTGTATGATTCTGAATGAAACACAACTGTGGCAGCGCGTCTATACAATTAGGGAACTGATCAATGTCGATACCTTCACCTATTACGTTTGTAACCCAAAGGCTGAGAGGATAGTTCGACTGTCAATGTAACGTGGACAGCAACCTACCTGTACGGGCAGATAACTTCGACTTATATTCGTACCTGCTTGAAAAAGGCTTTATTTATGGTGACTCGCTTTTTTACGGACGAATTGGAAAGATATTTTCCATTCAGAAAAGGCATGAGGAATTCGTAATTGGCCTATACAGTGACACGCCTATACATTTCAAGTTAGAGCGTTCACCGTCTCAGGCAATTTACACGAACCTGGAGATATGGAATGCTCAGCCAAAGCGAGGATCGAGCGCGCGCAGATGTCAGCAGCGTCACTTACCAATGCACCACGAGATCCTCATTTTTGGCATATTACTAACGTCTGTTTCTTAACTTCGGCTGAGCCATGTTGTTAGGTGGTGCAGGCGCTATGGTTTTCGTAGCTTAAGAACTTTGGAGCTGCAAAAGTGGTATAAGGTTCCAAGAACTTCTTCAACGCCGTTTTTTTGTGTAGCACTCGGGAATTGAGCGCTCTTTACAAATTCGTTCACCTTTACATGCCATGATGCAAAAATCGATGGGACTGTTTGTATGAAGCTATAGGAGCTTTGCTTTATGCTTTTCTTTCAGGGATGTCAGGACCAGGAGAACGTTTTCACGTTCTTGCCCAATTGGACCATTTGCACTCCAAATACACAGGCACAGGACACGCAGATACCTCGCGGTACGAATGGCTGACGAATCAGCTGAGAGACACACGAGCTTCCCAGGTAGACCTTGTCTTCGAATTCGATTTTGTCATTTTTCCTCACCTGGTACCCTTCTTTTATTACCGCGTTTTTTGCTAATTACTGCTGTGTGTGAAAGGCGTAGATGTTGTTTCGGTGGTACTACGTTTATCGCAAAGTTCGCGGCTAAGAAAAAAAAGAAAGCAGTTGGAATTCAAACCGCTTCGCTTGCCTATCTGGGCCTCATGATGCTAGCTTTTTTTTAAATTCAAAACGTCTTACGGTCAGAAGTCTGCCTATCGTCATATTCTGGTTACCTGGTAGGGTAGGGTTGCAAAATTCAATTTCGTAAATGTTACACGACAAATTCTCGGGCTAGACGGCACTGTGCTCCCGGTTGAGGGGAGGGAGAGCCATTAGTGCTATAAACTGACTGGAGTTTTATATCGTCTTTACCTCTGAATAGCTAATAGGGATCAAACTCCTACGGGAATTCGATGGACCCTAAACCCGAGGGCTATTGATGAATTTGGACATATGGGCGAGCTACGCGATGATCTCCATAACCCCTATAAAGCAATGTTTAGTGATGCTGTATTGTTTTTCTGCATATATTTTTCACATGTACAGTGGTGAGAGGCGCTGATGACACACACAGTTGAGCGATCTACCCCGGTCTGGGCTAAGCAAGCCTTTCATCCCTGAGGGTCGGGTAAATTGATATCAGACTTGTCTGGGAAAGTAGACACTGACCCAGTATAGCGACTGGCCCCCACAGGTTATTGTATAGGCCAAACACGCATTCACCGTGCCTCTCCGATTTGAATGGAAGACAAATGCAGCGGCGTGTCCTTAGAGCACTGATTGATTCCTTTGCCTTCTTTACCTTATTTTTCACATGACTCAGTGCCATACGAAACGAATAGACAACATGTCTACCACATTTCTCTCCAGTTTATCTTCAGCTTTTTGTTTGCTCATTAGTAGATATTTCTGTTACATTTTTCTACAATACCAAGCGGTTTGAACGAGTGATGGACGATTTAAGTTGTAACTTCCATAGAAATTTCGAAAGTGTAATGGATAAGAAGAACATTTCCATGCGATAACATTGTTGGTGGTTATCCTGAAACTATGTAGTTTAGATGAGTCATCCAGGAATGACATCGTTTATCGCCATTGTCGAGAACGAATCACGTGCTCGAACTCGCTATAATCTCATTAATCGCATGATTCTACCATGTGGGCCACCACCAGAGAAGTCGCCACTTGATGATTGATCTGATCTCTGTTTTCTTCTTATGAATAAATTTTTGTCCTTCTGAGTTGATACTTCTTGTTTCAAGGATATCCACGAATTTTACGAGCAGTTCTGTATTCCTTCGTGCTGTAATGCTCACAATATTCAAAATTGAAGGTGTGAACTACATGAACAGGATTTGGACCGGTTTCGATTGGTCAATCTTGTTCAAGAGGGACAGTGCAACGCGGGCGTTTTCCTGTTCACGTTTTCAGTAAGTGAAAGTAGGTGTAGTTTCTTTGGTGTAGACAGTAGTTAATTGTTCCGACCTCACTGGACTCACTTGTTCCGACCTCACATTTAAAGAAAATCAAAACTTTGTATATGAGAGTTATCGGTTACGAATCTGATGTGGTTTTTTTCCAATTTTGGAGCACATTCATGGGAGAATTTCGCCAGGTTAGTTTCCACATTAAACCTAAACTTGCATACCTGTACCAAAACCTGCATAAGCGGTTCACTTCTATATCAAATTCCGATGGTGCGACACCCGACAATTACGTCGACCTAAGGTATCTCGGTTTTTTTACTGCATTTATGCTTAATTATTTGATTTTGTGTACTTTATGTTATCTGAAAACAAATGTTCGTTTCATAGTCTTCACCTCACGTAACTACGGTAGGCGAGATTTTTACCAAAAATGTTAAAATTCGGACTTCACCGATCGGGTTTAGAAAAATTCCTTCAGACTTCGCTTATGAGGATTATTTCGGGCATTGATCGCGAAGGCGATGTCCGTCTCTCGAACTTCGGCTGAGTAGACAATGGCGCAAAGATTTCGAAATTGGTTATTTCGATTTTGATCTGATATCTTTTTCTCAGATTTCGATCGGTTTCGGCAGATTTGCGTAGGTACTCCTCCGCGGCATCACCCTGACCCGCCTTGCGCCATCATAGCTTACCTAAATCTATCAGTAACGGCAGAAATCGGGCAAAATTCGAAAAACCAACATTATCGTAATCAGCATGCAAAGTAACCGGTCTGAACGAAGTTTCAGCCAATGAAATTTTGACCTGATCATTCAAATTGACTGTGGTGCTCTGTCGAAAGTCGGAATCCGATATCGGATTCGTGATCAGCGCTCCAATTAACTGCCGTAGGCGGCTTTTCAACGGAAATTGACTTTTCGATCTAACCGCCGTTGCTGGAGTCGGAAATTCCACCAAGTGCCAAATAACTGAACAAGCTCGAGTCTGTGGAGTCGGAACTTCTAACTAGTGTCGTATAGACTATTGGTACGCGCCGAATTCGGCTATTGAGCGTACTTTTCAGTGGAACCATGTTTACGTCGTTCACTTGCGTCTTCAGCAGTAAAAATAGAATAGGAATCGACGTTGTGCAGAGGAAATCGTTCTTGTTCACATATCTCTGTAAGGATTGTCTTTGATACACTTCTTTCTCTTGAATTGAGGATTTATCCTGTTGAAAATTCAAAAGGAAAATCGAAAAATTGTGCGTCCAAATTCCAATCATTATTCATTTATTGCAGAGCGGAACTATAATTACAAATACAGCACCAATATATTTGTACTTTCGAATAGTTTCCTTTTTAGGAGAATGTCAGCGACTCGCTTCACAAACAGACTTGCAAGTGAAAAGTCACCGTATCTTCTGCAGCACCAACATAATGCAGTAGATTGGTTCGTTACCGAATTTTGAGCAGCTCTGCAATGCAGTGCATTCACAATTGTTCTAGGTATCCTTGGGGATCAGAAGCTTTCGAAAAGGCGAAGGAGATGGATCGACCTATCTTCCTTTCTGGTACGTCATGCTGCTGGCACGTCAATGAAAATTTCTGGCGGTCTGCTGATTGTTTCGTTTTTCAGTCGGCTACTCGACCTGCCATTGGTGTCACGTAATGGAAAAGGAGTCTTTTGAGAACGAAGATATCGCCCGTCTTCTGAACAACGATTTCATTTCTATTAAGGTTTTAGCTGCAATATCTACTCCATGCATTTAGAGAATACTAGCTCGACGTTTAGGTTGATCGTGAAGAACGACCGGATGTTGACAAGTTGTATATGGGCTTTATACAGGTATGGTAATTCTAATTTCCTGCCTGAAACGTGTGTGCGTTTTTTTCGTTATGTCGTACCACTGAATGTTTCTGATTGTGGTTAACATTAACTGATGTCAGATTCATCAACGGTTTACTCGTAATTAATCGCGAATGCACCCCAAATGGCGCGCAAGCTGTGATTTATCAACGCATGTTACGGATTTCATTTAGGGTTTATTTACGGTTTGTACAGGCTCAAACTAGTAACGGCGTATTAACCGAAGTAGTGACAGCGAATTGATTCGAGTAATCTTCAAAAACTACGATTTGCTCGACTTTCGGGGTATTGATACCTCGCCGTCCTAATAAATTGTGTTGGACCTTGTGTGAACAATTAATAAATATTAAATTGGCCTCAAAGAATCATCCGGAGCTTGTCTGGGACCAATGCGCCTCACTGGTGCAACAAGTGTTCCAAGACCCCGAAGTAGTAGTGGCGTATAGGCTTGAAAGAATTCCATAGTACTCGAATAAACTCAATAATGTCGGGCGCGTCTATGAATCACGGTCTTCGCGCCGTTCGGGGTTTATTGCAGGTATAAAGTTCGCATATTCAGACCTTGGTATGAATTAACGGCGGTGGAGCCGTGAGGATGTTCGGAATTTTCTAATGGCAGATGTTATTTTTTGACTTTCTATAGCGGTTAGAGCGTGGTACAGTAGTAAAAAGCGCTACTGACATCTATACGGCCAATCGGTCGATCCTCGATCTTGGTCTAGCGCCGCGCCCGCAAGTCATGGTATAGGCTAAATACGCATTCGCCATACCTCTACGATTTGAACGGAGCACGAATGCGCGGCGCGTCTTTCGGGATGTGATCAACGCCGACCATTTTTACCTTTACTTTATAGCTGTTAGAGCCATTGATTCTCTACATCTTTTAATTGAGAAATTTTGTTCATGCGCCCTCTGTTATTTTTTTAACTTGACATAGTAGCCAACTTGCTTTAGATAACCACTCGCCATAACAACTTTGCTCAATGTGTTTCAAGGATCGTACAACTGCATCACTCAAAATGAATATCATGGTCTAAACTAAGCTTCTGAAAGTTTTGCCGATTTGGATATGACGTCTGCGAATGAAGAACTACAGAAAATCTCAACAGTATTGTCTTCGATCTGGATGTTACAGGCAACGAGCGGATCCGGAGGGTGGCCAATGACCGTCTTCCTTACTCCTGACTTGGATCCTATAACGGGCGGTACCTATTTTCCTCCACGTGACTCCCAAGGATCGTTGGGATTACCGTCTGTTCTGAAAATTGTCGCAGAAAATGTGGGTGATTCTGTCTTGCTCCTGTAGAAAAAAATCGTTTTCAATAATTTTTCTGCTCTTATAAGACCACTTTTGTTGAAGTGGAGCGATTCGCAGTCTCGTCGCGCTATTGAGCGTCAAGGGCAAATGATCACTGACGCATTGAAGAAAGGCAAGTTTATCTAACTTCTCTCGACATGGATATGTGGTTCCCCAACTATCCTCTTCAGGTTCCCTCTATGCTCAAGGGAATGCGCCTCCTTTGGAAGCAGTCATAAATGGTGCATTCGAACACAAGGTGTCTACTTTTGATGAAGTACATGGTGGATTTGGAAATGCTCCGAAATTCCCCAAAGCGTGTAAGCTGGATTATTTTCTTTTCAGGCTTTTGTTTCACATTCTGCGAAGTTGTGTTCTCCGGCAAAAGGCATTGTCAGATAGATGTCATAATGATGGAGCCAGGATCATAGAAAAACAGCGGGTCAGGCTTGTTTCGAACTGCATGGGGCCCATCTGGGTACCGTGACGTTATATACACCACCGAGCCGACATTCACCTCCAGCTGGGGCTGTCACACCCTAACTATGAGATTCGTTAAGTCAAACGGCTCTTGCTCCCAGCATCCATTCGTAATAACGGAATGAGGGGAAAAGCGGAGCTCGACATTGTTCCAGCTGCCGGTTGGGCTCAAACCGCGAGTTAAAATCTCTCCTAAGCCGCGATTTTGCGATGATCCTGGGATCATCATTAGAGCATCTACTTTTGAATTAATAGGTAATGTAAAATCTGAATAATGAAGGTAGAATTTCACGTCAGTACTTCATGAATTCTTCATAATTTCAGGCGATCTTGAGTTCCTTATAAATCATTTCTGTTGGACAAAAAGTGAGGCTGTACGAGATCTATGTAACCACATGATAACCTCAACGTTGGATGGAATGAGCAGAGGTGGAATACACGACCACATTGGGAAGGTAGAGTTTTTCATGTTTTCCTCCGCCTTTGACCGACCAATCCAGAAATTCTTGAAGATGTAGATGTCCCAGAGTTGAAAAGCGTTTGAGCTAAATTGTTTCGTGAAGAGTGGGGTTAGGAGATTATACCTGTATTTTACGTCTTGTCACGTCGACAATAAAATCTAGTGGTGCTCTCCGCCCTCTCAAATTTGACGATTGAGACCAAGGTGTTTGAACTGTACATTTTAGTGCGCTGTACATTTGTAAGGGAAAATTATCGATTTGATAAGCTCTTGTTGTGATAAAACATTCTTCTCTGTTCAGGGTTTTCACCGATATTCGGTTGACGGCGAGTGGCACGTTCCTCATTTTGAGAAGATGCTATACGATCAAGCTCAACTCCTTGCTGTGTACTCCGAACATTGCCAAGTTTTTGGTCCCCAATTCAACAGTGTAATCGAAGACATCGTTCAGTACATGGAAGAATGCTTATCACATGAGGTCAGTTTAGGTGTACGGGATGAGTTGTTTGGGCTGAATCATAATTTGTGGTTCAAACATATTCTCCTTTGTTACCAATGTCCATCTGTCACCTTCCTCAAGCATCATAAAAAAGTAGACAACTTCACAAATCTAAGGGGAGAAGATTTGCACATCAAATAGACTTCTCCTTGCGGATTCGAAGCAATAATCTTCCACCTTTCATTGAAGTAGTAGAACTAGTTTGCACTCAATGGTTTGTATAAGTACGGGGTATTAAACAAAACGCACTCAGCGTTTTCCGAAGGAAGCATTGTGTTTTGAAAAATTCGAGCCTAATTCTGCCGCATGTTTTCAATGAAGGCCAATGACTCCTTCAGGAGGGAGGATTTTATGCTGCTGAGGACGCTGATTCTCTTCCGAAAGCTGATTCATGTGAGAAGAAAGAAGGAGCATTTTATGTTTGGGAAATGTCGCAGGTGAATGGAGCTATGCCTTATTCAACTTCGTGTTCGAGACTCCTATGTGATGGATCCGAACCATATTTTGGTGCACAATTTAGATCCAAGAATCGTTGAAAGACCTAAAAGTGCTCGGGAAAGACACGGAGGATGTTTTCTGCCAATATTTTGACATTCAAGAGGAGGGCAACGTAACTCTGTTGAAGGTATAATTTTACTTGCCTCTTTTCGCAACAAAAAAAAACAACAACATTTATTTACAAGGATCCGCGAGGGGAATTGCAAGGACAAAATGTTCTCCGAATGACTCGATCTCATGAGGAATTCGCTGATGAGTTCGGTGTGCCTGTTGACGTGCTGTCCGATGAAATTGCTAAAGCGAAGGTTTGTTTTTACTACATATCCCGAAACATTATGCTCTCAGAAGACCAGAGTGGGGTATGACTCTTCAAACATGCTCCACAGCTCTTTTATAGACGACGTGATGACGCGACGGTCCTTTCTTTCTTATCCTGGATTATCCTTGTCTATCCTCGTCCATTCCTCGACTTATCTGAAAACAACGCGTCATTTTCACCCCCTACAGACCTACCAGCGGCCGACCCCTTAACACTATTATTGCTTGAGTTGTTTAATGCAAACTTGTTGTTTGTTCCAACACCTATAATGCAGTTTGTCAACCAATGAGTGGTGCATAAACCGAAATAAATGGTAGTTGGAGCCATTCTTAATTCCTGAAGTTTCTTGGAGGAATAGATGTGACGCTTCTTGAAGCACACACGTACATGTTTGCCATCTCAGATTTTGCATTGATTCTTCCACCTATAGAAATAGGAATTTCTGTACTGCTACTGTAACAAAAGATCTAACCACATTTGCTGATCTGCTGCTGGCGTGTTAATGGGTTTCATGGGTCGCAAACGAACGAACGTCTCCTAGCGTCACCTCAGTAAGGAAGTCAACACAAACAACGACTTGAGTCCAAAGTAGGAAGAACTGGTCGCCGACACGTCTTCGAGGAAATCGTATCCGTCATGAGAACGAAGAACCAATTTCTGTCCTGGCGCTCTGATCCAAAAAACTAAGGCTCGATGTGATTCTGCCAGTTTTCGTCAACGTGCGCCTCAGTTTCTCACTGTCCGTTTTCTAAATATATTTTTCTACAAAAAAATTCAATTTTTGGGACAGTAAGTATACACACCAATGCGGGACGATTTATGCTTCAAAATGAGCTACGCCAAATTGACAACTCTTTTCTTACAGGATAGATACATGCCAAAAAAACGCAGCGGAAATTCATAACTTTCTAACCTAATGCCCGTCGACCCCCTAATATTCCATTAACACTTAAGTTGTTCGGTGCAAACCTGTTGTTAGTACCAACACCTATAGTGCAGTTTTCCTATAAATGAATTGCGATTTGCGCCATTCCTAATCCTTTCTGGAAAAGTCGATTTGACGCCTCAGAAAAGATGCACGAACAGTTTGCCATCTCAGATTTTGTATTGATTCTTTCACCTATAGCGATAGGAATTTTTGTACTACTACTATGATTAGAGATCTAACCACGTTTGCTGTTCTGCTGCTGGGGTGTTAATGGGCCTTACTCATACTCAAAAGAACGAACG
This sequence comes from Nippostrongylus brasiliensis, assembly GCA_030553155.1. Taxonomy (NCBI): domain Eukaryota; kingdom Metazoa; phylum Nematoda; class Chromadorea; order Rhabditida; family Heligmosomidae; genus Nippostrongylus; species Nippostrongylus brasiliensis. Next base: position 29,891,030 of record CP130733.1, on the reverse strand, counting down.
TCTCCCTATGTCACCTAGGTAAGGAAGTCAACGCATACAGCGACTTGAGCCCAGAGTAGGAAGAAGTGACACGCGTCGAGGAAAAAGTAGGAAGACGAATAAAACTCGGTTTCGTTCTAATCCATTAGACTCCATGACTCGCCTTTATTAACGTGCGCCTCAGAGTTATAGGCGTTACCCAAATGAGCATGCGGGTCGCATCGCGGAACGAAGTATAAAGAGAAGGATGCTCAGAATCACTCGTTTCACGTAGGCGCGAGGCGGTGTACCAAGCTCTCTACAGCAACAGGACAGAAATCCAGTGGGGCCATCTGATCATTCAATTCGCTATATAATAATTTCGTGGGCTCACGTGGTGCAGTGGTTAGAGGCGCTACTGAGACCTGCACGTTTGAGCGATCGATCCTGGCCCGGTATAACCAAGACATCCCTCCGAGGTTGGGTAAATTGGTACTAGATATTGCTAGGAATGCTAAAACTCTGACTTGGTATAGCGGCTGGCCTTCGCAAATCATTGTATAGGTCAATTACGCATTCACCATGCCTCTACGATACTGAATTGAATACGCACATCATTAGGGTACTGTTCGACGCCGATACCCTTACCTTTACCTTTATGTAGTAATTGCAGGCCATTTTGATTGATGTTCGTTCGAGTAGACCACGACCTCATTTGGATTCCAAAATGGTTTGCTCTTGGCAAGGACTAGCAATCACTGGACTGGCGAAGGTTTGACATTTCATTCTCGATACATGGTTACGTAGCGGAAAAAGGATGAAAATGTATGACATGGATTTGCATAGGTCTAAGCGTAAAACACCAGTTTCTCCAATATGAAAATGTGGATAGCGTATTTATGCTAAGCGTATAATGAAGTATCTCCAATATTCAAGTGAACAACTATCGTTATGAATGACATCTTCTCATTCTCAATAGATAATAAATAAATAATATACAGATAATAGATAAATAATATACAGGATGCAGCTGAGGATAGTTTTTCTTCTTACCACCTCTTTTTCCATTGCTGTCGACTAGACAAGCAGTTACAGGTGAGAAGAACAACGCCTCTGAATCCCTTGTGAGCCTTATGCGCAGAAGAATAATTTCACGATCAGGAAAAGGTGCAATGAACATTGCAAATTTAATCGGATGGATTATCACCAGACTACCCATAACTACTCATTAAAAATGAAGAAATGAGTAACCATTCTTTTGAACTTCATGGAAAGCTTATTACGGTCATTCTGAAATGTTTATAAGCATAATCTGCTCCTTTGAACAGAGAACCAAACAACTCCGCGCAATTTATTTCAAAAAATGCACTGTCGCACAGCATTGCGTGACATCCTCCAAAGGGACAAACTGCCGCGTACCATTAAGCGACATTGTCGTCAACGTGTTAAGGAAGGTGCTAGCGGAGCGCAAATTACAGGCGCAGTTGGGAAGTTCAGACTGTCTGAGTAAGTTATGGTAGTGATTGACGCTAGTCGATCAGGCTAAACTACGTACATTTCTGCGTCGAGTAGACTTACAAATATTACATCAGTGTAAGGGACGTCGCGACGTTCTCGGGAATTTATTCTGATATTTAGGCTGCTATGGCACTTGTACGCGACGACCTCGCAGAACGAGCTACGAAGACTGTGGCATTTGTGAAAAAGTACTTGATGGACGAGGATGGCCGTTTATTGCGCTCCGCTTATAGAGGGAATGACGGCAGTGTGGATTTAACGTAGGCTTTCCACTAATATCTCAGTGAAATGTCCGGTTAACACAAGCGGGTTTCTTACTTGTAGTGGTGCTCCGATTCTCGCGTTTTCTGACGACTATGCCATGCTTGTGCAAGGACTTCTGGACTTGTATGAGGTGACGGCTGACGCAAGTCTTCTAAAGCAAGCAGATCAACTGCAGAAAAAGATGGTCAGCGTTTTCACTATAACTTCTATGTGGAAACGGGGATATATTGACATGCTTATTTCAGGATGCTTTATTTTGGGACAGCGAGAGGCATTCAGGTTACTATATGTCTGAGGAACGAGCAGATGTGAAGGTGCGCGTGATGGAAGGTCCGTTTCCGCTGTTTTCTTAAGTTTCACAGCGGTGAAAGATAACATCCTTACGTTCGCTTTCGGTGGGTACAATACCTATTTTCGACGACACCACTGTTTTTAGCGTTGTTAATGGTACTCAAATGATATTAAGCGAATGATTTCTGGGTGTCTCTGAAGATGGTACAATTGTGAAAGGCAATATTGTGTCCCCAATCACCTGTTCCTGCTAAATATTCGATGACTATGCTATGGCGCTATCATTCGCTGCTGGTAGAGAACGCGTCTTTGAAATCGTGTAGAGAAATTGCCTTCTTGGTCAGAACCCATGGGTCGAAAGTTCTGCATGCACACAATCCGTCGTCTTTGGTTAAAAAGTTTTCGCTCAACACGCAACTGCTGGGGTTATTCGAGAAGCTGACCACAAGTCTGACTTCCATTCTCAAAAACTCGCTCAATGAACCCGCATCGCAGTAGAACTGGCTTGGTCAGAACGATGAATGCGGTGATCAGCGCTTCAAATAGCCCCCACGAACGAAGTCTCAGCGACGTTTTTGACGGTAGTCGAATTTGTGGAGTCGGAATTTTTCATTAGCACTTTTGAAATGATAGCCGTCGTGCGAATATCTCAAATTGAGACGGTCTCTGCACTCCTAAGGAAAGCGAAGGACAACCATGTGGTATTCATCAGCCTTGTGTGCTGCCTTGGAAGTCAATGAGCCGCCCCTCATGTTCAGAAGCAATTTTACAATCCTACCTTACACGGCCTGCATGGTGTGGTGGTAAGATGCACTACTGACACCCTCATGGTCGAGCGATCGGTCTCGGGTTGGTGTAACCAAACCTTCCATCCCTCCGCGGTCGGGTAAATTGGTACCTGACCTGTCTAGTAAGGTAAAGACACTGACTTGGTATAGCGGATAGCCCCCGCTAGTCACTGTATAGGCCAAATACGCATTCACTGTGCCTCTACGATTTAGTATTGAACACGAGTGCGGCGGCGCGTCCTTCGGGGACTGATCAACGCCGACACCTTTACCTCTTCCTTTTACCTTTCTTCTTTACATGCGACTTCAGAGCTGGGAACTATCTGTTGTTTTCAGACCAGGACGGTGCTGAACCATGTGCCAACTCAGTGGCTGCTGGCAACCTTGTACACTTGTACGAGTACTTTGGCAATGCTGAGTACAAGCGAAAGGCTGGAAAAATCGTTGAGGCGTGTTCATCCCGGCTGATCAAGTGGGGTTTTTGCAACTTATTTTTCATAGGCTCTTTTAAACCCGTCGGCAGCTGCCGCGCGGCAATGGTCGAAAACAGGACCGTAGCGCCACTGCAGCTACTGCTGGCCAGTTGTGATGTTAACTTAGATTATGTTGTCACGGAAGTTCTGTCCTCGTTTGTACTTATTTGTGGGACAAGGGTGCGCGTGGTGCAGTGGTAAGACTGACACTCGCATGGTCGAGCGGCCGATCCTTGCCCATGCTTACCAAGTCTTCCATCCCTCCGGAGTAGGATCAGTTGGTATCAGACTTCTACTACCAGAGTGGGAGTGTGAAGGCGCTGACTTTGTATATTGGCTGGCCCCACAAGTCATTGTATAGGCCAAATACGCATTCATTAAGCCTCTACGATTCCAACAAGGGAGGTTGTTCAGCATGCCCCAAAGATTCATTAACGAGACTCACATTGTTTTGTAGAGCATCGAATGGCGACTACAGCGGTATAGTTTTTTTGCTAAATGCCAATTGGGGCCCCAAAAAAGGCAAAAAACCATGACCACTGGCGAATGGGCTTCTAGACCTCCACTGCTTAAGGTAGTACCGTGGCGGCTCAGCGGTTAGCATGTAGGACTCTCAATCTGATTGTCGAGGAGTCGACCCTTTTTCTGGGCTTTTCTTTTGCCTTCATACGCTAGATTACAAATTACGATCGTTCTGGAATTTTGTCGCAGTTGCGGGATAGAATCGCGTTTGGGAGGAGTATGTCCAGCAGAGTGCTCACAAAGGACAATGTGTTCCAGTACTTATGCATATGACCCATATCTACCGTAACCAACCCAATCGATCCCAAACTCAGAAACAGAAGTCAGATTTGTAATCAGCGCCCCTAGTAATCCCTGTAGACCAAGTTTGGGCTAAATCGGTGATTTAGACCCAACTACCCAACTTTGTTACCACGGACCCTAGCAAACTCACGCCTGACACAATGGGAAAAGTCGATGTCAGATTTGTGAATGGTGGATTTGTCAGCAGCCTAAGTGATCGTTCCTGATGAATATGAAAAGAAACTCATCCAAAATGGAGTCTCTGTATCCTTTTGAGTTCAAAAAGTGGAACAATAGGAATAAAGATATTCTCGGCAGGTGGACCTTCGTACAACTTCTCAACATTGGTAAGACCAGTTGGGTCAAAATCATCGACTCAGTCCAAATTTGGTCTCCTGCACGACGATTCCTCTGCTCTGTGCCTTGTGGCACACGCGAACGTGCGTCTGTGGAGACCGAGGCTGTGCGTGCAGACGGACTGACGGCGAGTACGGAGACGAATGCAGATATGAAGTGCCGAGGTTGGGCCCAAAACTTTGGCACGCCTCGGCGGGCTGTCGGGATCACTGTAGCTGCCCTGGGACACAACGGTGCGGCGGTCATGCCGATCTTATAATCGTGCGAAGTCACGGAAAGTTCCCATGTCACCTTATGTTACCCCTCGCACTCAGCGGTCAAGGACCGTTTTAACATCATTGTCGCCAAGCTCGAGTTTTTTCCATAGTTGAAATCCAAAGCAGCAGTGCATAACGAAAGGTTAGACCTATCTGTCGAGCTAATGTCGTACTATATATTTTCTTCCACAATTTCTCATACCGAGTCCAGCAGGTTCGTACCGATGTGCCTCAAAAGCGTCTTTTTGAAACTCCGATAATAGATAAATTTTTGGGTATCCATTTTCAGGTATCCGTTCATTTTGACGAAATTAATACCTGCATACCACAAGTTGGTGAACGGTTGCACGAAGGCGAGTGATGATTCGTTTTCTTTTGTACAACACATTGAAATCTGCACTTATATTACTCTTTAAAGATTGTCGTTGTTGGCCCTGCATCCGACAACCTTGTGAAGGAGTTCAGGCAAGAAATCAAGTCACATTTCGTTTGGAACAGGCTAGTCTTATATCTGGATCCAAGCGTTGGTATGTCCTCTTCCCTTCATTCGTTTTGAAAAGCCACATGTTTCGATTTGTTTAGATAACTCATTCCTAACCGAGCAGTATCCACTGTACGAGGAAATGCTGAAGAGGGACAGGCCCAGTGTTTTCATTTGCGCAAATTTCACCTGCGGCTCACCAATAACTACTGTGGATGAGCTGAAAGTTGAGATTAAGAAACTGAATGTGTAACCAATGGTCCATTCGCCATTTTCTTTCCATTTCTTTATATTACACTGAAGACATGAAATGTAACCATTTTGCATGAATTTGTTCACCAGCTCCTTTACTTACCTCAAACGTAGCTCCATATTAATCTTTAATAAGATACGAATTTCGTGCGAAATTCTTAGTGGTCGCAATGTGCAACCTAATGTATCAAATAACGTGATTGTGATAGCATAGTGCACCGTTTATTAGTTTTTAGGCTCTGAAATAATTTTAGTTGTTATTTGTGAGATCTACGGCGACAAGCGTAAATTATACTTTATACTGTACATAAGATAAAAGTTCGAATTTGTGACGTGTTCCGTTTGCTGCAATGTCAGAGTTGCGTTGACGCCGTGCCCTGCAACATCTGTATTTGAGAAAAGGGTGCTAGGACTCGTCGCCGACACGCGCCCGCCCCTGCTGCTAGCCAGCCAATAGCGTTGGCTGGGCGGTCCATAGACGCATGATGTTATTTATAGTTACAACCCCTCTCCCGACCTATTATATTGAAACCGCGTGGCGAAGCCAACCGGACAGGCTGGGGGAGGAACTCCGGGGCGGCGCGTGTCGGCGACGAGTCCTAGCACCGAGAAAGGAAATGAAAAGTTGTTCGTAGTTGGTCTAAAATGGTTTCAGAACATTTCTCTTTTGAAACTGTCGAGCTGTATTGTACTGAATAAGAGGTTTTCAAAATAGAAGCCCATCTATATCACCATATCGGCTTTTCGACGAAGTGATTTGTTACAGTTGTTTTTGTCATGTTGGTCCATCCGTGTTAGCAAAAATGTGATTGTTTGTTTACTGCGGAGATTTTCCATTCATTTTAAAATCTCTATTCATGAATATATTGAAATTAGATAAGGCTGTTGCGTACATTGTTTTCCTTTACATTTTGTGTTAGGACCATGTATCTGTGTAGCTTTGTAAGTGGTCACAAAGTGAGAGAGATGGTAACCATGCTATCCATTAGCCTAACAGTGCCCATCATTTTACGCAGGCATAGCAGAAGAAGTTCATACCTCTCGCTTGCGAAATTCGCTGATGGAGTTGCTGAAAGTGCTCGTACGAACGTCGCCGAGTTCACAAGCATCAGCTGCGTTTTCATATACGGTGACGCCGTGGAGATCTCGTAAGCGCATCACATCCACAGAGGTGAAGCCTTGCGAGCCGTCTCTGTAACGCTCGTAATAGTACATGCGGAGAGTTGCTTGAGAATAAATACTGACTATTCAAGGCTTCAGTAAATTATAGGATTAACATCAAGACAATATCCCTCAAGTTTCACACGCGTTTAGCACACCAATTTTTGAAAGATACGTTTAGATTTTTGGATACATTCCCTTCGATTCGCCGATGAAAATTCGATGCGACGACGAAGGTACGAAGTCAGACAATCGAGCTCAAAGGAAATCAGCCTACCAGCCCTGTCAGGGATACTGTTGATTCCTAGCACTGACTCATTTTCCCTTAGAGTCCTTGTTCATACTGTAGACGCCTCCGAGCAGATTTGGTCATCTGCTTCCGAATTTTAACAGGTGATACACGACTTCGGGTATCCCATTGCATACAAAATCGGAAGGGCGCCTACCCATAATATCGTTCTCACAATCAGTCAGGTTTCTACGTGGACGGGTCGTCTATCGCTGCACATAGTACAAGCTAGGGACAGTGAAGTCTTCAAGGAACGGTTGCTTTTATTGGTTGTTAAACGTTGATCTGTTATCATTGTTGGACATTACTTCACCGTATTGACTAATTGATTATGATTCCATATTACGTTGAAGCCTTGTAGACCTTGGTCTTTGGTCATATTTTGTCATACTATGATCCGGCGGAGGGTTGACCCTCTTGCTTTTTCCCGTCAGCACAGTTCGCTAAAGATTACACGCTGATCTTGTGCTGCGATTCTGTGTCGCTGAAATCACTCAGGCACTCTACAGCTGTTATCTTTGGAAAGACGTTATACTGAAAGAGGACCATTTCAACTCTACTGAAAGGGAGCTTGGCGTGCCGGACACCAACGTCCAGATTGCAGGGTCGTTCTGCCTGAAGTAAGGGTGCATCTGCTTCATCTTTGTTTCTTACGCTTATTTGCTTGAAATTGTGATTGATCTGGTTCTATGTTTGTTGTTTTCTATCTACAGCACTTTGTTTTTTACCCATACCCATTTGAATATTGGTGGCACACTATGTGTATATTCATAAATCGATAGATAAATATGCTCATGTCGACTGTTGCCTAATAAATATAGTACTATCAGATCTATATGTAGTATATATTAAAGCAACGGCTTTTGCAAAATAGTGGAAGGAGTCTAATTTTGAATTAAGCTAGACCCCAAAATAGGTCCGAAATTGTTGGAAAGCTACAAAATATTGTTGCAGAGCCAGCTGCGCGCAATTAAATGGGGGGGGGGCGGATATTGGTGAAGTTCATTTGAAACGAAAACAATTGACTGTGAATAAAAAACGGGTTTTCTCCGTTTTCTTATTATAGGCGAAGCGGGTATATACTGTATACCGCGCACAAGCTACCGTCAACAGTAGATGGTCGGTGTTTGTTGGACTTTTCTTTTTGCATTATTCTTTGTCCCGGTTTCGGCTTGAAATTGTTGCGCATGTACGTTATAGAGGTTGTCTGCGAAATCTATAGTGAAGTGCAAGTTGTTATTGTTTGAAGACATTTTGATCTTCAAACTGAAACTTTTGCGCCAAAAGGTGCCGTTTTTGGGATCCACGCGTGGTGAGCTGGGCGGAGTCTACCTCAATTCGTTGGAGCTATGTGGGTTGGGGGTGCGGGGTGGAGGTCCGCAACTTTACGTCGACTTTACGCGTTATCATTGTTATGTCCGTCATTGTTTACGATCAATTCGGTCGGTTTTGACATGTTTGACATGTAAACTCCTCAGAAATGCTTACACCCTAACATGTTAACCAGTATAGAGTCGACGCAATATTACAGACCAGCAGGCTGCACCCCCAACCCACATAGCATCAATTTGTTTACGCTGCATTCCCAACGGGGATTCCCGCGTGATAGCAGCGCCGAAGAGGGAGCCTTGTCGAGCGAATGGTCACCAGACGAGGAATCGAAGGGACGAGGGACCGAAAGAAGAGGGGTCAAAAAATCGCTTGTTAACGAGCTCCACGTATACGGAAATTTGTGTGTGAAAAGTTAGACCTCGGGCTGGTGAATTCACACAGATACTTATTTCCACGAATAATTCAGTTTTAGAGAAAATACGGAAAAATGGCGGTTTCTACGCAAGAAAAGCGCAGTTTCACCATTGCGGCACGCCGAGCATTGCAGCTGGTCCACTGCAGTTTCACAGCCTGAACGGTGGGTATAGGATGAAACGATGATGGCGGATACCCCAACAGAACGCACCATGCGATTCAACAAATATGCCATCGTTAGCCAAAATAAGTGCGCCCATCCTTCTCAATGAAAACGCTCGGCCGCAAGTTCCAATAATCACCCGACGAAAGACGTATAGTATCCGCTGCGGATCCTGTTCGCGACAATCCTGCTCTATTCATCAGGCCCATCGCCTCTGGATTTCCATATTTCTAGTGCCTATAGGTCTTCTCGCATGAGAAATGGCTTACAACCCCAGAGGATGCAAGAGAAGACACCCTCGCCATCTGGGTTAGCTTTGAAATAACGAATTTTTATAGTCAATAAGCTCAAAGGTTCGTAAGCTCGCGACTCACTGACAAAAGCCGGTTTATTCCACTGGTTACCTATTATACCGAGTAATGAAGTTACCTGTATGGGTCTGCCTGACTATGTTGTATTTAATCTAAAAAAAACAGTTCTTAGGAGTTGATGTTGTCTAGCCTACCCGAGCGTGTTGCTTCGGCTCCTTGTGTGATCGATCAGCGCTTGCACGAATATCTGATTTTTTCCTAGATCGCCTTGGCCCTAAACACTGCAATTTGCATTGGCTACTATCGACAAATGCCACCGTAACACAAGAAAACGGGAAAAGTGTCGATGATTACCTTCACTAGATCGCGGGCATCTTGCAATTGAAGCCGTTCAAACATTCGCACGATTTTCGTGTTGTCCATTTGTTTCATCGTATTTCGATTCACGAGCAATGGTTTCAAATAGTTGTTATTTACGAACTGGAATCTGTAAGAGAGATTTTTCTTCTTGGGACCATTATTTTTGTTTTATTTATTTTTAAATCGTGTGCTTTGCTAAAGAAGATGCTGAAATAACCCACGTGTCTCTGATCCAGTGATGGCCCTTGAATCCTGCGATGTCTTCCATACCGGACATGGTATAGTCAATCAGCTGCAATATGAATTAGGTGAGCGCCGTAATTCCTACATATTTATTTTGTGATGTTTAGATTGCATTTCGAATGTTCTTAGATTTCATTGAGGTTCTATTTTGAAATAGCACTGCGCGTGAACTTGCAACGTCTGGAAATGGTCGCGGTCTCTACCGTAGGAAAGTGGAAATTTCGCTGGGTAAATTCGGTTTTTTGAGCTCCACAATGTCGTTTCTAGAGCTAAAGCGTTATCCGGCCCGAATATACGATGATCTTGCGGAAAAAGTTGAATATAAGTTGAATAAATAAAAAGTTGAAAAGTTGTAATAAAAGTTGTAATGTAGTTTCGACCCTGTTCTTTACTTCGGTTTCCCGATTTCTATAAGATTTTCCTTGTTGTCAAATTAAGAAAATTCTGCTGTATGCGGTACCATGACCTGAAACATTTGAAATATATCCAACAATGCTGGCACGTAGTAGAAATTGTTATCCTGTACTAGAACTACGTAATGTTCACCTCTTGGTAGATGTACTCGGTCATGTTCTTCTTATGGATGTGCTTTCGTTCCACCTGTAGGAATTCGGCGATTGGCTTCAATGTAATACCCTGGAAGCTGGAGAACTTCGTGATACCGTAATGATGAATGCATATATGGGAATGAGTTATAGACTACGAGGAGTACTACCTGAAGGAACACCGTGAAATAAATTACGACGATGCAGCTGGTAATGAACATGTTTTTCGCTGGTATTGTTGGCAGGGCTACCACAAGACCGTAGGCAATCGCACCACGAAGACCACCGTAAGCCATGATAAATTGGTCCACCTGAACAAGATTTATACATTTATTCTAGCTTGGCAATTTGATTAATGCTAAACTGAAATAGAGAGAGAGGAAATGGAAATGAGGCCTGTTGTATAATACTACCATGTGTTAGGGACCCTTCAGACTTTACTGTCACAGTTAAGTAAAAAGTAGCAGCAAAAGAGGTGGTGGGCGCATTTCCGCAACGGCTACGCCCCTTCCACTGAAGTGGCGTTGGCTAAAAAATTATTTAATATTTAGTTGACGATGTGGGTGGCTTTCGCCCGCAAAATTGAAAACTATTGACAGATTCGTGATTGTCAGACGTTAAGGCCATTTCAGACTTTACTGCGTTGCTGCCGCAGTAATGATGAAACGTAAGGACCGACGGCGTGCGCGGCAGCTGCGCAGCAGCAGTGTTTCACTGCCGTAGCGCTGCCGCGGTGCTGCCGCAGCAGGGAATGTCCCGGGTCATTCTTTGCTGCGGTAGGAAGTCAGTTCTGACCTCGCTAAAGCTATTTTCGCTGAAATTTCGTTTATTTTGGTTATAAGAGGCGCTGATAACGAATCTCACATAGTTCACGCAAGGGCAAAAAGGATGGTGTAGATCTTTTCAGGACAGTACTGTCTCTTTTGCGACCGCAGCGCAGTATACAAAAAACCAGCTGCAGTGCGAGCCATGGCTGCGATGGTCGGGCTAACGGTCGCATTTAAATTGTATCGGCGTGACCATTTCACGCTACGACGCTCCGCACTAAACGGCGCGCGTAACCGTAACCGCACACACCGCTGTGTCGGCGTCAGCATATGAAAAAACCAGCTCACCGGCAGTGCTGTATAGAGGCAACCGTAGCACCAGAAATCTGGATCAAATTCAGATAATCAAAACCGGAAAACGCAAATCAGTCACCGGTTTTTTGACCGGCCCGTTTGAGCTGTGACGTGCCCGTTGCCGGAGTATACCATAGGCCTAACATGGCCTGTGAAACGTAACCGCCTTACGCATTAACTCGACGTACCACACGACAATGATAGATAGCGGCCGGTGTCGACCACACAGTTCGCGACGGACACCGCGTGTGCGGCGTCGTCTCGTTCGCGCGCGGCGAAAGTGCGGCGATTTGTGTCCTAAAGACCGGTCATTTTGAATCGCCCCAGGTGGGTGAACGACTAGTTCCCTATAAATGGAGGTGGTGTTTACGTTAATCTCTTCAGCTAAGAGCTAACAAACAAAGGAGTGAATACATACGGTGTTGCGTACTATTTATTTTTTATAATACATTAACATCTATTTAAACTTCTTAGTAAGAATTTTGAACAAATATCATTATTAACAATTTTCAACAAGTATCATTATTTATAGACATCTTTAACATCCATTTCAGTTCCTGGTGCAGATTCTCTCTTTTTGGGGCGTTCTTTGGTTTCCTTCTCTTTGATCGCAGAAAGAATTGAAAGAAAGTTTAAATTTTCGTTTTTCTGATGAAGAATTTGATTACTCGTTTACCGCTGTACCAGCGGGCGACGATCTCCCAGAAGCCAACCTCTTAAATGAAGAACAAATGAACTGTCTAACAGCGCACGCTCGCGTGGCGTCCACGTGGACGCCACGCGTATGCCACGCAACGGTAGGCGCGCAATTCAAGTCAGTTTACGCCGATAATTTTTAAATAACACCAAGTCTAACAGGGGCCTTACGCATTAACTCGTATATATGACCACACACTTCGCGACGGCACTTTTTCGCATTTCATTGTGAATCGTAAATGATAACTCACCCATTACTGGAACGAACTTGAGAGTTGAAAATAGCTACTCACCTTTGAGAACTTGTTGAGTCGGTATTTGTTGAGAATGAAACACATCACAACCACGCCTAGTGTGCGGTAGATGAGACAGAATACGGTCGTTAGTACAATGAAAGGAGTATCCCAGTGATGATCGGACGAGACCGTAGAAAGACCGAGGAACACGAAGATTACAGTCTCCGAACACATTGACAGCACCTATTGTAAATACAATGATTTTCTTATAATGTGTGTCAGAAACGAAACAACTGAAGTCTCAAAATTTAAACCACTTTTCAAAGGCAATAAGGGAGACATAGAATGAGCGCCAGTTAATGGACACAAAATCCTCGATATACATTAGTCTATATATTCCGTGAGAGCATAAGAACAAATTGTGAAGTAAACAACTATATATAGGGATACCTTAATGAAGTAATTAATGGAGAGCAACGCTTGCTCTGGGACGTTCAACTTCACATATTGCTTCATCGCTGCACCACAGAAAACGATTCTGAAAATGAACGTGGAGTATAGATGAAATCGAAAATGAAATTCGATTTTAGTTTTAAATGGACACTTCGATAAATGTACGTGATTAAATGAACTCACGCCATAATACTGGACAAGCCGAACATCTCCGATACGAGGTAGGCGACGAATGGAAGAACTATGACGAAGACCGGATTCAGTCCGCGCACACAACAGCATACAAAAATCGCAGCTGCAGTGATGTGTGTATATCTGTAAGTCTAAAGTAACTCACGCCATAATACTGGACAAGCCGAACATCTCCGATATAAGGTAAGCGACGAATGGAAGAACTATGACGAAGACCGGGTTCAGAACAGTGACTTCTGCATGATGTGTATATCTGTAAGAGTTTTTATCGATCATAGTATTATACATATGAGAATGCGAACGCGGCGTGGGTGCAACAATACGAGTAAAACAACGATACACATCGGAAGTTCTGCTTCGGCGAGGACGTTTAGCAGGTTCAACCACGCTGTGAACGCTCTTACTCGTGGCGAAAGGCGGAGTGTTCCCTCTGCACTTGTTTCTCTAGACTGTTTTATGCCTTGTACCTACAATTCTAGAACAGTTTTCCCCAACGCCGACCTACATTTACACTTTTCTCGAAGCTGCTGATCACATTAAATATTATGTGATTGCACTACAAGAAATCAAGAGTGGGAAAGCCGACATACGTCAACGTTACGGCGAGACTCCTGTTATCCATGGAGAGACGATACCGTCTTGACATGTCGATGGCGTAAGATTTCCCATGTACCCATCAGACGTCTATCTTCTCGATTCTCACGAGATCCTGTCTTTTCGTCTGACCATTTAACGCCTTCGTCCGCCTCAGCAGAAAACCATATCAATCATCAATTGCTGCTCACCACAAGCAGCAGCTGGTGATTCGGAGTCAGATTATTAGTTAGCGTTCTACGGACATCGGGAGGAAGAAGTCATACGAAGAGAGAAGTCCTTCTACATGTTCGTCATCGTTGACTTCAACGCAAGGATCGGAAAGGGTAACGGCGAGGAGCACAGGATGGGAAGATTTAGGATAGGCGATAGGAACGAGAATGTCAATCGTCTATTTGATCTCACGTCCGCTGCTCGTCTCCTCCACGGCAACTCGCTGTTTGAGAAGAACGACCACCGTCGCCAGACATGGGAATTACCTACCGGCACGACTTACGCAGAGATCATCACATTTTGGCAACATAAAATGATGCCTTTATGATATATCCGTGGCACTACATTTTGCTAGCTCGTCACTCCTAACCGAGGAGAAGCTTGGTTGGGTCCTCAGCGACGATGAGCGTGTATTGACACTGCCTCGCACTCACTGCCAAGCAGAAATGCCCTCATCTCATCGAATACCAAGGCGCTGCTTGCAAAGATAAGAAGCTTGAGGATGGATCCGAATGTAACCCACCTGGAGCGTCTTTTTGCCAATGCCAGTTGCAGAAAGACCTTTCAAGAGGACCCTACTCAGCACAGGAGTAAGAAGATTTCGGAAGCAGCACAAGAAAAGAAGGCCTGAAGTCTGAAGAAATGTTGACGGGAACTCAATGAGTTCAGTATTCCGTTATCTTCAGTTCAGTATATCGCTACCAATGGACAGAAATTTAAAGACGGGCCTGAGCCGCTTTCCGATTCGAGATGAATTCGATCACAGAGAAGTTTTACACCAATCTGCTCCGTTTACACAACCTGTACCAGATCGCAATATCCCCGTTGGTGAACCACCGTTAACCTTCGAGCAATCTACCATCCGAGGTACGAATTGCATTCAGGAGCATGAAGCGCGGCATGGCTCCAGGGCCAGAACATATCTCCAATCTTCTTTGTGCAGGAAATCGTATTTTGCGCTTCCTTCTTGCGGCGCACATGTCGCCGAACTGTAGGAAGGATCTAATACCGGCACAGTGTGGGAATTGGCGCAGAGTCATCTCGCAAGTAATATGCGAATAGAATTTAGTGTAAGTACTGTAGTAAACAAATCGTAGCTTTTTCAGCACGGTACAGTGAAGGAATGTCACTGCTCACCATAGGTTCGAGAGAACGACTCTGGAGTTTGGGGATAAGGTATGGTGTGTTCAATTTGTTGGTGAGGATTGGTTTACAGTAGTGTAGATCAATCCTCAATACCTCTGTTTGTGGGTCGTCACCACAGATTTTTCCAGCAACTCACTTTGTAATGAAACTGGCACATAGTGCTACCAGTAGTCCAAGCCCTATTCCTCCAAAGCATACCACCAGGTAGGAAATGCCACCATTCACGTAATCCATAGTGATGAGGTTCTCTGTTCCAATTTCAGTGAATGAGGCGAACATGCGGTAGAACACCTGAACAAAAAATACAAGTAGATGAAAAAGTCGCAACAGTGCAACATCTTCGAGATTCAAAGTCCGACTAAATCAATGCGGAAAATAAGTATTATGTGGTATTTTAGGAATTGTCCAGCTGAGAAGCAGGATGGTATCAGGCCGTGCCCATCACCCGTAACCGTTCTGAGGTTTCTACTTCTTCTTGTTAGACATATCTGTTCTTGTTACAATTGACATATCTGTTCTTGTGCTTGATACAATTGGCTATAACTGTACTATAAAACCTTCGAGAATCATAAAATTCAAACAATTGAATCTTGTGGCTCAAACGTTTGGAGTTTTGGGCGTGTTCACGATAATTTCTCCCCAGGCATTGAGCAGGCTTTGTTTTAAATCCTCTATAAACGTGTTTCAGGTGCGGCAAGTTCTGTTACTACACCTTGAACAGGACCATACGCGGTCTTAGTTGCATTCCTGTTCTGGGTATTATAGTTCTGTTCTGTCATGTTCGTTACAAATTTTGCTTGTATTACACACACATTCATGTTTATATAATGATAAATCAAAAAATTAATTAAGCGACAACCACTACTTACGACAGCAACACCATCATTAAGCAACGACTCGCCGAAGACGCTGATGAAGAGGACTTCGTTGACCTGAAAATTTCCCAAATGTAAAGGACGACTTCACGCAGTTGAACTCTACGGGCATTAGTTCATCGCCCAAAATGAACGATGGTCCCTGTTTCGTATTTAGAGACAACAAATGGCGGAGTTGAAGGACGTCCAACTTAATCCGATCAGATAAATTTCGCGGCTGCAGCTTTTTACAGCCAGTCCCTAGTGCTTCTTGTCGCGCTGGTAGCGCTGATAAAGCACATCAGGTTCACGCAAACGGCCATAAATTAACAGGGGTTTGTGATACAGTGAAGGCAAATAATCGATAGTCAACGTGTAAGGCAAATTCCTTATTCAATGCTATTGAAACTTCATAAATCCTCCTATTCACTACAATAAGGTGTGGCGTCGTGCTTGCAAGCGCTGAACACGAGTTGCAATCATTCTGAGTACTGGAATTCTACAAATTAGTGCATCTGAAGAACATACAGGACGTCCGGTAAATAATTGCCTGATTCATGATTTTTTTGCTCAACATTTTTTTCGTAGCTTTAACTGTACTCATGAACGGTATTAGTGCATGGAATCAGTTTTTTTGCTCAAAATTTTTCGAAAACACCACTGTGAATACTGCAATTCTACAAAATTAACGCATCTGAAGAACATACAAGGCGTCCGGTAAATACCTGCCGGTTTCATGATTTGTTCTCAAAAGTTTTTTCGCAGCTTCAGCCGTACTCATAAACGGTAGTGCATGTAATCAGCCTACATAAAACAACCAAAGTGCCCTTGTTTCGACCGCACACAAGCCTAAGCTGTTGCCGCAGTCTAACAAAGGTAGTTCTCATTACGCGTACTGGACAACATCGCTCAATCGGACGACTACATGAATTGTCAGACTCTTCTCAGTACACCTGCAGACTCGGTGGGAGTGTACGGTCGCCTAGAGTATAAGCAAAGAAGTTTTAAAGCTCTAGGAAGCTCTAAGGCATATATAAATAGACAGAGAGATGACACCAGATTCTTCACGAGGCATCCTTAGAAATTCTTGTTCAAATTCGTAGTTTTAGTTCCATTGGCAGGTGTCCACTCCTGCCGCGAATTCATATTTGCGTCGTTTTTCTTCCAATCTAACACATTTTTTCGGGAACTTTTTCCGATTCATTCTTTTCACACTCTTTTCAGTAAAAACGAGGAAAACAATCGGTTGCCGTAGTTCTTGACACCACGAGGAAAATGGTTCCTTGTTACAGTTCTCCTTGCTCTTAAGTAATGAATCCACGTTGGTTTTGCCTCCCCACACCCGGCACCCGGAATCAGTCTATGGCGGAAAATTTTCACGTCCGACTAGAAGACGTTTTCGACGCTTCGCAGCTGAAGAACTTCCACAAGTTATGAGAGCATGCAGTAATCGTAAGCGTAAAATTTGTCAGCCATCCTATATGCAGCTTAGCCTTCATAGACTTGATTAGAAGATATAGCTCAAAATGGCTCTCCAATAAAAGAGGAAACTTACACCGAGCTCTTCAAAAATAACTATGACGGCTACTGGATCAACATCAGCGGCCACAGATCCGAAAAGAAGCAAGTGGATAAGCGGCGTCTCGACAGAGAAGAGACCCGTGAGAGAAATCGCCCAGAGTGAAAGCGCTAAATATTAGAACACTCAAGATGACGCATAAATCAATCCATTCAAGGTGGGACACATTCTCAATTATTTATATCTTATTCTTGATTTTTCCTGATTCCTACCGTTAGTATTCGCTCTACACTAACGCCACTAGGCTCCCAGGACGCCACCAGGGACGACGTATGTAATAACGAATAAATTTCTTGCAAAAATGCAAAAATTATGGAAGGTGGGAAGCGATGTTCTTGACATGGAATCGCTGTGTACTCAACGAGCCGGCGGATTCAGGAGAAACATCTTCACACATAGCATACCTATGGCCACTATATTGAAAGTGGTTCCAATCATAGCGAAGCATAGAATAGATCCTAGATTGTCGAAGAACATTCGGGCTGGCATGAAGTAACCTAAGAAAATTGATAAGCAGCTTATACAGGAAGGGTACGGTGGAAGTGCGATCGCCTAATAGACGGATGTTAGCTTACCTGCGTCGAACACCAATGGCGGAAGCAGGTAAAGCATGAAAACTTCACTGTCAAGAAAAAACTCGTTCTGAAATTTCTTTCGTTACATGAAACTAGGGTTGTAATGAAAATTTACTCAAAATACTGACCAACTCTCGATCAGATTTTGCAATAAAACTCCTTATTCTGAACAGATTCTAGATTTACTACCGCGTTCCATATGAACTTAAACGCGTCTTGATATTGCGGCTTAGACTGCACTAAATGTCTCCACGTTCTCTATGCCCAAAACCTAACAATTGTATGCTGCCGTGGTGTAAGTAGGGTGGACCACAATAAATCTGGTCGACTCTAGTTCCGCAGAACTGCACAGATTTATTATAACTGCGCTGAACGCTTAAAATAATGCCTCGCATTTTCCTTGACTTTCCAACACAATCTTCCCGAATATACTGTATCGGACGTGCCGCCATGATGGAACGGCGGCAGGGGCGGTTTTTTGTGCCCAAATGTGTCGTTTTTGGGGTCCATACGTGGTGAACCGGGCAGAGTGCACTCAACCCATTTACGCCGCATGCTCACCGATATGCCCGGTCGAAGGCGGAGGCTCGTCGAGCGATGAGTCCCAGACTAGGAATCCAGGGGGAAAGGGATCAAAAAGCGATGGAGCGAAAAATTGCTTGTTAACAAGCTCGACGAATATTACGAATACATCAATTTTAAAGAAAATATAGAAAAACGGCGGTCGCTGCGAAAGAAAGCGCAGCGCTTCATCGTTGCGGCTCAGCCGATACTGTAGGTACACATGTAGGACCTAAGTATGAAGATATTCCATCAAACATACCTTAGACACTCCGGCCAGAGTGAAAATAATTCCTATTATGAGACCAATCATGATGAGTAACGCCGAATCCGGGAACATTTCCGTCAAATGAGGGATGGCGTGAAAAACTGAAAATGTATTGCAATAAACCAAACACCGAAGCACACACAATGAGACTGAAATCCTTCGCCTGAAATTCAAATTATTTATTTCCTTCAAAATTTTGTTTTATTGACGTCTTCAGTTCAGACAGCTGCTTGCACAGCGTTGGAAAATAGCGACTTGAACCTCACTGCGAGATTTGTAATCAAGCATAACGGAACAATTGTTGATAACGATAATTTCACTGAGCGAATCCGTGATTTTCGATACTGTTGAAGAACACTCACTAATTTTCGCAATACTAGCGGCTACCAGCCACAACGAGACAGTCAGTGGCCCTTTCACTTCGTTCCATTTGAATAACGCTATCGGATATCGTGTTAGCACCTCCTCTTCTTCCTCGTTCTGTAAATTTATCGTTAACAGTTTCAGTATCAAATACTAAAGGTTCAAAAAGAGCAGGGCCTCCTTCACTTTTTGATTTCGACAAGTCGTTCGGCAGTAGCCGTCTGAAAGCAAAGAACATACGATTGCAAGATTTGTGGTCTACATTTGGAGAGTAAATGTTCTGAGAGCGATTTTTGTAAGTATTGTAATGGAACCACTGTTCAGGTACGACTGACAAATACAATCTCTGACTTTGCTTGCTTGGTGGAAGGCGGGTTGGTGTTCTTCAATTGGACGTTTTCTTCCACGGCTCATCCTACACATTTGTTTTGAAATGAGTGCAGGACTGTGGCGCAGCCTTCATTAGCCTGCCTTTATTGCCGAATCTTCTTTGGAGGTGGTATTATCATTTTTGAACAGTCAAAGTTTGCGTCAATTCGAGTTATTCTCTCCCGTCCGTTAGGTTGAGTTTAGCCCCATGCATTTTGCATGGCTGTATCCACTAACGAGGGAGACCAGCGAGCTTCAACCAACGATTCTTAATAGGACCCATATGCTCTTATAGAACTTGAAGCGTAGGTCACAGACGTGTAATTTATTTCTGCTGAGTAGCAGTGTGTGGTCCGAAAATCGCGAACAACCAGCACACATGAAAGGCGCCGAATAGCCTTCAATGTGAGAGGGTCTGTGGAATGCGTATCGTTGGCTCAGCGGTTACGGCTGGGCACCTCCCATGGTGCTGGCTCCTGTTGATGGCTTTTTGTTTTCTTTAACCACAAGAAATAAAATCGTGAATACTTTGCGATATGCGGATAGGAAGAAAATCATGTTTGGACCGGTGGAAAACGCACAAATTTCATTAAATATCCATCGCAACTTACCTTAGCAAATTTATCTGTGATCTGAGCTTCACGCTCTATATGATCATATGGATATCGAAAAAAATAAAAAAAATAATAATAAAAAATAATAATAAAAATAAAAAAATAAAAATAGTCGGGGGAATTTCACTAGCCTCCCTTGTAAGACAAATGTGATGTCGGTTTGAGGTATGCATCATCATAACATTAAATAAGGATGTGGTCGAATTATTCTTGTCAAAACTCAGTGTTTTCACATTCCAGAGACAAATCTGGTACCAACATAATCGACCCAGAAGCGATGGAGGGTTTCGTTTACCCAGAAAGGAAGTTGGTCGCTCGAACGTACAGGTGGAAGTATTATACATCCTATCACGGCAACAGGTGCGCCTTTTGTACGAATGTGTTGACGAAAAATGAAGGGGATGGCGCTCACTTAGCATTTAATGAAGCGAATTTAACTCCAGGCGAAAAATTAGAACTCACGAAGGCAAGATTACATATTTTAGGTCTGATTATTTTGACGACACAAAGTGCATTTTTTGCAGCTGATGTATTACTCAGCTCAATGAAGTGTCCATCATAAAATAACGAGATAAGGAGCAGTTTGAAGGACAAAAAATATGTAGTTTTCCTAAGCTGCAAAATCATACCTTGCATTCGCTGGCCGCTGTTATCGTGATGGATAACCCCAGTAAGAGTAGCCATAGCCAGGGTCGGCTCATCGGATCTAACTCTGAATGCGATTTGTTGGCTTTTTTGTGAGCAAGATAAGCGAAAAGCCTTTCACAATGAATCGTCGACGAAAGCACTAAATGAAATAAGTGTTTCTGAATCACGTAGTAAATGAGGAAGATGAATAATGGATGACAAAGAAAAATCGAAAAGGCAGCGCATAGTCGAAAGAACGCAAAGGAAACAACCCACAACGAGACAGTCAGTGGTCCTTTCACTTCGTTCCATTTAAATAACGCTATCGGATACCGTGTTAACACCTCCTCTTCTTCCTCGTTCTGTAAAGTTAGCGTTTCAGTTTTAATATCAAATACCAAGGATTCAGAAAAGGCAGGGCGCCCTTTACTACTTTGTCAATTCGACAAGTCGTTCGGCAGCAGCCGAGTGTAAGTAAGGGCTATATGATTGCATGTTTTGTAATTACAATTTTAAGTGTAATTGTTCTGAGAGCGATTTTTGTAAGTGTTGTAATGGAACCACTGTTCAGGTATAATATGGTCAATTGACAAAAGCAATCACTGATCCTTGTTTGTTCCCTGGTGTGGGGGGGTACTTCAATTGAATATTTTGTTTCACGGCTCATCCTAACAACAATTGCTTTGAGATAAGTACTGACCTATGGCGCAGTCTTCATTAGCCCGCTTTTATTGCCGAGTCTTCTTTGAAGGTAGTGTTATCAAGTGTAAGTAATCGTCGCTTATGTCAACACGGATTGTTCTCTCCCGTGCGTTACGTTAAGGGCTAATTCCTCGGAGTTTTTTAGTCCCATGTATCTTGCACACACTAACGAGGGAGATCAGGGAATTTCATCTAACGATTCTTAACAGAGCCCACACGGTCTTATACAGCTTGAAGCGTAGGCCACTGGTATGTGACTTATTTTTGCTCAGTGGCAGTGTGTGGTCCGAAAATCGCGAATAACCAATGCAAGGCGCCGACTAGCTTTCAATGTGAGAGGGCCTGTGGAATGCGTGTCGTAGACTCAGTGGTTACGGCTGAGCACCCTTCATGGGTTTGGCTCTTGTTGATGTATTTTTGTTTTGGTTTAATCGCACTGAAACGAAATCATGCATGCTTTACGATTTTGTAGAGTGTGAAGAAAATCATGTTTGGATCGGTGGAAAACGCACAAATTTCATCAAATAGCAACATTAGTAAAGGCAACTAATATCCACCGTAACTTACCTTAATCGTACGCAAATTCATCTGTAATCGACGCTTCAAGCTACAAGCTCTGTATGACCTATAGGTCTTGTTAAAATCGTCGGGGGAAGTTTACCGGCCTCCTTTGTGAAACTCAGTGCTTTCATATCCCAGAGACCAGGGGGATGGCTGAGCGGCTAAGCATTTAGACTCGTAATCTCGATGATCAGAGTTTAATCCAGTCCTAGGCAGCAACCTTTGCCTAGCCTAGAAATACCAGCGTCAGGCCCGTGTGAGATGTCGGCTGATGGAGGAAAACTGTCACGACCACAAGACGGATCGATGGTCGCATGCAAGGAAGAGGCGCTCAAGACCCTGCGATCGAGGACGATATGACCACCCCACAAGGAGCTCTGGAGAAGACGGCAGTGTGGCACCTCAACAAAGCGAGAGTAGCACCAAGGAGAAAGAAGGCGAGGCCACTATCATGAGAGACGTACCACGTAACTGATGGGGATAAAAACGTTGTGAAAAAAGACAAGTCTGGTTCCAATATAACCGACCCGAAAGCGATGGAAGGTTTCGTTTACCCAGGAAGGAAGTTGGTGTGCTCGATCGTACAGGTACTCGTACGTACATCCTAACACGGCAACAGGTGCGCCTTTTGTAGGAGAATTAAATGAAGCGAATTTAAATTTAATTTAATTTTGCAAAATTGGAGCAAACGGAACGCACGAACGCGAGACTATTTTAGGTCTGATTATTTTGGCAGGACGAATGGTATTTTTTGCGGCTGACGTACTATTCAGCTCAATGAAGTGTCCACCATAAAATAACGAGATAAGGAGCAGTTCAATGAACAAAAAATAAGTGATTTTCCTGAGCTGCAAAATCATACCTTGCATTCGCTGGCCGCTGTTATCGTGATGGATAACCCCAGTAAGAGTAGCCATAGCCAGGGTCGGCTCATCGGATCTAACTCTGAATGCGTTTTGTTGGCTTTTCTGTGAGCAAGATAAGCGAAATGCCATTCACAATAAATCGTCGACAAAAGCACGGAATGAAATAGTGTTTCTGGATCACGAAGTATATGAGGAAGATCAACAATGGATGGCAAAGAAAATGGTTTAAGGAAGAAATAAACCAATTGCGAAACAAAATCGAATTCTAAGCTGATCAGGCTGCTCGTTTGCTAAATTCAGGAGGATCACGGAGCTTCAGGATTTCAAGGTAAAGGCGCCGGTGTTGATCAGTCCTCAAAGGACGCGCCTAGTCCCACTCAGAATTACAGAGGCGTGGTGAACGGGTTTTTGGCGTATAGAATTGCTTGCGTGGGCCAGCCGCGATACCAATTTAGTGTTTTTATCCTCCCACGGAAGTCTAGTACCAATTTACTAGACTCCGGAGGTATGGAAGACTTGGTTAGCCTGGACGGCGATCGATCGCTTGAAAGTGCGGGTGACAGTGGCGTCCTTTACCATTGTACCGTGTCTGCTCTTCAACGAATCAGTGGTAAACTTGTGAACTCAAGGATAGATATGAAGGTAGAACGCTGGAGGAGCATAGCAGTGAATTCTTCTCCCAGTCAAACGGATTCCAGATGGCTACGAATGAATTTTTCTAAGCACTGGTTGACATTATCATGTCTGCTCGTGCTGACGGATTTCTCAGAGAATCAGAATAGGGAGTGACAGGCAAGGGTTGGAAAGGAAGTTAACGAGAAAGCGATTGAGTTCAAAGCAGAAAAAGGCAAGCGAATTATGAATATCGCTATCGCAGGCAGTGATAGAGGTTATCTGGGTGAAAGGGTACCGGACCGTTAGCAGAGCGGAACTACTGTACGACGAGAATCGACTCTTATTTGAGGCCGATGAGGTCAGACTCAAGCTAGAGTTTCGAGAATCGAAACTGGGGGGTCGTGTCTGCATGGGAAGAGGGGAGGGGGTCGTATAAAAAATCGTTTTTTATGGTTGAGATGCTGAAAAACGGCGATTACAGCGTTATGAATGGAAAAAATTGCATGAAATTTGAAAATTAATTAATTGCTTTCCCTCGTCCGAGGGAGTACAAAAATGTAATGAAATACTTTTCGTTGTTATACTAGAAGTCCGTCAAAAATGCTACGGATGGTACGACGCTTATCCGGACACTTCAATGGTACCTAAGTTTCGAGCCATTTTTAGGCCTCTGAGGGCTACGTTTAAGTCGAAAAGTTAGGCCATAATAAATTTGATCCACCGCATTAACTTTGTTCCACACAGCAGCATACGAACTTTGTAACATCATGTGCACTTCTTGTGCCGCTGACAGTAACAATACCGAGAGAAAACCCAAAACGTGGAACCCAAAACAGTGGCTGATATCATGACGAGAAGGAACATTCAGTGTCAGTAATAAATGCTGTGAAGGCAAAGAAAGGCAATGACATGAAGGAAAAATCAAAAAAGGAATCAACTTCTAGAAAGGTTACTGCGGGAAGAGCAACGTTGTCACAGTAGTGGCTGCAGAAACTCAAAAGACTGTGTTTGTTGTCCAAAAAATCAGTGGTAGACTTATGAACTCAATGATAGATATAAAGGTAGAACGCTGGAGGAGCGTAGCAGTGAATTCTTCTCAAAAAATGAATCCGAAATGAATTCTGAAGACCTTGAAGACGTGAAAGACGAAGTTCAGGTGTTATTTACAATCCCTGAGCAGAAGACGAATGGGTGGCGTGCCGTTAGGAAAATTTTCAGCTTCGACCGCTGCTTTTCCATAATATTGGTTTTATTATTTTCAGGCTTACGATCGGCTATTACGGATTATACTGTTTACGTGGTTACGTAACGTTCAAGACCAGGGTTAAACAAATTCCTTAAAGCTTGAAAACAATTCAGTAAACAAATAACATAATTCAACTTAGAGATAAATTATCACATTTTTAGGAGACCAGAGAGCCATCCTATTTATAAACCGGGAAGCAGTGTGTGAGGGAATTCGCACAATCCAAAATGCGCACAATTCAGCGTCCAGGAACTGGCGGCATGCCATCAAGAACGATAACAGGGACATCGGAAGACAATCTAGATAAAGTTAGTGATGGATAAACGCAAAGGCGAGAAAGAAAAACTCTCCTCGGTTGGAATCACACCTGTTCTCTTCACCACACAAGGAATCTTTCAAAGGCACCACCTAGAGCAGAAATGTCAACAGAATCGTGCTTTGCCCATGTTAGGCCTACGGTATACTCTGGTAACGGGCCCATCGCAGCTCGCTGCGACGAAAGCCACAGTACTGTCCTGAGAAGATCTGCACCATCCTTTTTGCCCTCGCGGTAAACTATCCGAGTCCCCTGAAACAGCAGCATACAAAAAACCCTGCTGCACTGATGTATAAAGGGGAGTTATGCATTTTTAGCTCCGCTGCGACGGGCCCGCTGTCGGAGTATACCATAGGCCTTAGTCTTTGGAGTTAGCGAGAGTTTTACACATTCTACGTTTTCCTATGTTGCCAAAGAAGCCTCTGTGTTTCGCTTCACCAATAAATGACCATGGGGCAACAAGTTCTGATGAAGTTTCGGATGGTACGCCATGGATGGCGTTCACCTGCGCTCATGCAACAAATAGCAAACTTACAGGAGGGTCAGTGAGCTTATCACAAAGATTCTCATTGAGAGCTACATGGTTTGGTAGAGCACAGCTTGTTATTACTACGTGCAAGTGGATTGTTCAGGAAAGGCTAAAAATCTTGACCACCAACCAGTGACGAAAGGGCTTCTAGGTCATCACCATAGCAGGTCGTACCGTGAAGACTCAGTGGGTAGCATATAGGATTCATTTTCTTTTGCGTTCCAATACCACAGTACGCTTCTTTTGCAATTTTGTCGCAGCTGCTGGATAGAGTCGCGTTTGGGACGAGTATGAACTTGTTATGTTTTGATGTTTTTATGTCTACTGCATCAAGAGAAACGGGTAACAGCGATATCACCTGTTGGCGACCAAAGTGGAACAAGCATGTTATCCGTGAACTTTCAATCACGTCTAGAATCCGACGATTCGGACAAGTGCATGGCGCAATCTTTATGGTTTATACATTTGACATTTTTCTAAATTCATTTCTCATGATCACATCGCTTTTGGAAGAGTTTGAGTTTCTCAAACAGTGGTTACAATTATTGGTCGATATTGATGTTGTTCCGTGCTCAGCAGCGATATCACCAGTTCACGAGCAAAATAGAGCAAGTATATAACCCATGTACTATCAATCAGGCCCAAAATCCGAGGCCTCAGTCAAGTACATGGCGCAATCCCTACCAGACACATACCGGAAAATTTTCCTTTTTATTAGCTTCCATCCAAGCTATAACTCGTTTCGATTGGTTCACATTCGCCAAAGTTATGGCATTTCAAACAGTGGGTACATTTTTTTATATATGTGGCCCATACCTACCGTATTCAAACCAAATCGAAACCAACTTCATTGACAAATGTTATTCGTGATCAGCACCCCGAATAACCCCCGCAGACAAACGGTAGGCTAAAGCGGTGATTTTGTCCTCACCAGCCTTACTAGTGTCGAGTGAGTGAGCGTTTACAATTCTGCTCTCAGTGATGTGTTCTAACAACAGTTTGTTTCATTTTCCTTCAAAAGAGTTGCTGCACATCGTCGTCCGTCGCCTATTTATGATCAGCGATCGGAACAGTCTTCGTAATCTAGTCCATGCTGCGCTGAATACAGAGACCAACAGGCGAGAGACCAATGATTCGCAATCTCGATGAAGAAAAAATCAGACGAAAGGAGCTGCATCTAGCTCGAAAGACGCCTCAACAGAAATCATGCGTTTCTTGTACGACAGATTGAATTTTGAATACATTATTCCAGGTGCAAGGCAAAGTGTCACAAATGCTTCTTCAAACAACATCCACAAATACTACTGCTGGCGCTGCATACCTGTTTTGGCGCGATAAAGTAAAAACTGCTCATCATGTGTATCATTTTCAGGCGAAAAGCGACGTGTTTTCAGGCCGAATTGAACGTTTTTCAAACTAAACTAATAACTTTCCAAAACAAATTCAACGTTTTTCAACGAAGCACAACATTTTTCAAATCAAATCCAACGCTTTTGAGATAAAATTCAATTGAAAAATGATATGGTATAAATGTATCGATATTATACGAAAAAGCAACGTTGCTCGGTATGTAACGCACTGCGTGATCTTGTTGAGAATCTCGTGTGTAGCCAAAGTTTTCTCTTTGAAGAACGTTTAGCAATATTTTGGATAATGCCTTCGACGTTCGTCCTTGAACCCTAACTTTAGCTCTTTAACTTTCTTGTAGACTCTTGCACACGATTGGGATATGATTGCAAATGGTAAAAGGTAAAGGTAAGGTTGTGATCAATCCCCTAAGGACACACCATCGAATTCATGTTCCAATCAGAGTCGTAGAGGCATGGTAGATGAGTGTTTGGCCAATACAATGACATTCGGGTGCCCGTCGTCAAGTCAGTGTCTTTACCTCCCCAGAGAGGTCTGGTACCCAATTACCGATCTCGAAGAGTTGGAAGATTTGGTTAGCCCAGAATCGATCGCTCGAACGTGCAGGTGTTAGTAGCGCCTCCTAACATTGCACCTGTTACGGATGGGTGACTACAGTTAAGCTGTCAAACAAAAATGCCGAAATTTAAGAGAAATGTGAGTGAGTTGTAGAAACTTGAAAGTACAAAGTCGTAAAAGAATGGTAGAGCTTATGCCAAAGGCGCATGAAACCGGAAAAAGGGCACTTCAACTGATAAGGTCGGCGGTACTTCACTGAGGTGACAGATTTGCACAGCGAATATCCCAGTTTACGTTCTCCTCTATCGGTGATAATTCTTTCACTTCTTTCAGCGCTTGGCGCGAAGAACTGACTGATAGGCAGGAGCATAACGGAAATGAATAATCCTCAAGTTTTATATTGCTTATGAGATATTTTGCGTTGTTGTTGGCGGTCTGCAAGGAAATTTCACAAAGATAGGTGATCTACATCGTTAGTTTTCTGAACGAACTTCGTTTTCGATAAAAACGAATATGTACACATTCCACAACAGCACCGAAACAGAAAGCACTTTTGAGGAGTGTAGGCTGAGCTGCGCATGAACGGAGTTGAGTGACGGAATTGAGGAAATGTGGTATTCCATTGATTTTTTGTCAAATACGATGACACGAACGGTAGAAAGCAGACAGAGAGAAACTAAAAAGTCGTGTCACGCAACGGGAACGTTTCGAAATATATAAGGTCGTCGGAAAAGTTTCCCGCCACTTTTGCCAATGTTTTCAAAATTGTTCCTCTCCTTTATTCCACTCGACATCTGACACATTTACGCATGATTACCATCAACAACATCTTGTTATTTATCAGATAAAATTGGAACTCTCCTCCTCTAGAATTTCTTGAGTTTTGATGAAAAGAATTCGGTGAGCCACGTTTTGAGGTACTCTCACTCGTCGAGCTTGTTCTCTAGTAATTGAATGGAAAACGAATGGAACAAATATTATTTTGTTGGGGCAAGGTTCGACGAATGTCTTGGATAGGTCATCGGAAAGGTCGGATATTTTTGAAATTTTTAAAAGGTTTCCTTCTCAATAGGTGAATTCGTGTTATGGTGACTGAAGAAGGTTTCCCCATGTTTTCCACTAACGGCTGCTCCGTCGCCATCGAGGTGGCGATGTTAGACATCGTTGGTGAAAGTAGCATCTGCAGGTAGCAGCTCCTATCGAATGCTTCATTTGCAGTTCAGCTGCACACCGATCATCTCCCATTTTGGGTGGAGTTGCGGTTTTGAAATTTTCCCTGGTTTGCTGCAAGTGAACAGCAGGAGATTTGGCGTGTGATTGATGTTCGCTACACACTCCTTGATGCCACTAACCAAATTGCCGGGCGAATGAAAATTTCTTCGGAAAGTTGAGATGGTCGTGCATGCACCCATCACCATCTGTAGATGGTGGCCGCTAAAGCATGCTCAACTATGTTCCCTATTTCCTTGTCTTTTTAAAGCCTCGGAGACGGACAGCCTGTGAGGGTATATGGCTCTCGAGTTCCTCTATCAACTCACGGCTACTACGCCGGCCATCCTCTGAAGCCTGCTCCAGAAGACCCACTCAAGCAACAGCAACTACCCTTCCGCACTACTGCTGTTCTTTGAAGCCAAAATGGACCTTTTTAAACACACGAAACCAAACTTTTGCTGCACCAAGAAAGAAAATTGAAGGACCAATCATGGTGCATAAGCCATTAACTGAGCTTTCTTCAACGCGTTGTTTTATGAACTCGTGAACTACGACATGTAACTACAACCAATATCGACTTTCTCTGCAATACCTGTAGTGCTGAACCAGAACAACTGTGGCGTATGTAGCTCATAAATCACCCTACATAACGGGTGTAAAGGTGAGATCCCGAAATCCGTTTTAAAATTTTGATGAGCGGTCAAACTAAGTGGCGGGAAACTTTTCCGACGACCTAATAGTTATGGATGAGTGAATTTTTTATATTGTAACGTTTTCGATTTCAGTACTGATTTACTTTTACGAATGATAAGTCAATGAGAAAAGACAGAAAAAAGACATAAAATTACTAGAAAGTGTCCAAAATAATTTTACGCGCAAGCTTTTCCTTAGGTGCTTCGGCTCAAATTACAACGTTATCCCCGGTGGTGAAGAACGAAATAAACTATTGGCACTGTAGTCCTTGAAAAGTAGAAGAGCCAGAAATGATTTGGTAATGCTTCACAAAATTCTAACAGGAAAAGTTCTCCATGACCTGGCAGAAATGTTTGACTTCTCCCCAAGTAGGACTCGCAACGGTTACCTCAAAATTCGTGGCGCTGTCGCAAAAAGCAGTGCAAGAACAAACTTTTTTTGTCATCGAGTGTTCCGAAAACATAGAAATCTGATGAAGGAAAATGCTTTATCACTTACTTTGAGTTCGGCCTGTAGTTGTCGTTTCTGTTTTCTCTTAACATTCGTGGTTGTTTGTGTTCGATTGGCTGATTTTTGTCTTATCCTTTCTTGCTCCTTGGTTATGTTTATTACTTCCGTGGCATAAGTCCACGTTGAATAAATAATAATAATAATAATGCGACACCGATAGCAAATGGGGATGGGTAAAACGTTATCACAGCAACAGTTCTCGTTATAAGTTAACAACCACAGTAAACATGGCAGCAATTTTCGATCCAGAACGTGAGCGCTGATTATTATTGGTAATATTGGTTTTATTATTTTCAGGCTTACGATCGGCTATTCACGGTTTACCTGCTCACGTAGCGCCCTGTGTTCAAGAATATCGATCAAGGAATGCCTTGAAGCTTGAAAACTTGAAAATTCACTAAACAATAAGCAAAATGCAATCCAGAGATAAAAGCAGAAGGGCAGTTGAGAATGAAAAAACGAGAAAGAAATTTCGTGACAAGTGCGGTCAAGTATCCCTTGTTGTTCGCGACAAGTTTTCAAAAAATTGGTCGATAAGGGTGACGATCCTATTAGAAACTAACTAAGCTGGTGCTCAGCGGAGTTGCAGTAGGAGCGGGGCGGCGCGATTTCCGATAACACTGCTCGCTCGCAGCCGGCAACATTGTAGAACGTGCTGTATCGGTTATCAGTGAGAAGCCACGTCCTGACGTAATTGCCCTAAACTGACGCATCGACCCATCGCTGGTGCCCTCCTAAGAGAAACCAGACACCCGGCATGACCTCGTCACACTATCAAGTGGTTGTAAACATTTTTGTGCACATTTTTATCTTTTAAAGCACGCAAAAGTGGTGGGCCACCTCAAATACGAGTTAGACGTAAATACCATAGTAGTTAAGCTGGGAAAAAGGGCTCATATTAACGACTTTACGCAGGTTTTGCACTAGTCGGAGATCTCAGCGCGAAAAATACTAAAAAAGTGTTGACACACCTTACATTCAGGTAGAAGAGGTAACGCGTTGTGGTAACCCCAGAGCTGCCCAGTTCATCGACCTCTGCGATCTTGTCCCAGTGCCGGTGTCTTGCCAGAGGTTGTGAATTGATGGGACCCCATCTTCTCCTCCTTCCCATCGGTATACATAAAGGTACCACTCCTGGCTTTACCCACCCGGTTGTTCGTGTTTCCGGTCCTTCCATTACGTCCTGCGCCCTGACCAATCGTTTCATGCACCAAGGTGCCTCGATATGATCATCAACGGGACGGTTTCTCAAAATCACCTCGATTTTTCCAGGCTCAGACGGAAGCGGATACGCGATGAGGTGAGCCTGAAGCTCTTGTCACGAACCTCTATTTCCAGCCAAGGTACCACTACTGACTCACATTTGAGGTGGCCCACATGTATCTGTCGAAACCGGCCGATGTTTCAAGACAAACCTCAACGTGATCAGTACCCCAAACTGCTCTGCTACATACATAACATTCTGACCAAATTCGGCGGAAAATCAAAAATCCAAAATCCAGAATCCAGAGGCAAAGTAATCATGAGGCTTTTACGAGCTTCAGAAAATAAAAATGTGAACAAGAGGACGTTGAAAACGTTAACAACTACCTAATTGTGTGATGAGATCAGCAGGGCGTCCGGCTTCTGTCAGGAAGGCAGCCGCTGTGAGTCGAGGACTCAATTGTGAGACCAGAATTTACGCAAAACGCATGCAGTAGATATCTGGAGTACTTGTCATCCAGTGGAACAGTGATGCTTCAGCTGGACTACAAGATACACAGATTTACCACAGAAACGTTTCTGAGCAGCCGCCTTCTTCAGAGCCTGAAAGAATCAAATTGTGACGACACTTTCCTTGTACCGCTGCACAATCGCTTTCAGCAAGGTAGGTGAAATAGAGGAGCAAATCATGTCATATCTGATCCATATCGAAGGAATGTCGTATCGATCAATCAGGTAGAACAAGTTTACTATATACCAATGCATATGAACTCTTGGTTCGCAATAAAAATTTGAAAGTTCGAGTGATTCATTTAATAAATTTACAGAAAAATTAAACGTTCACATATGAGTAGGGCTAATGGTGCCTCAGTCGAATGTAGTTCATCGAAAGTACATATATCGTTCCTGAAATGATTGGAAGAGTATTTGTTGATCGTCATCCAAATCCAAATTCTACAAAGTCGTAAAAATAAATGTGGATCAGCATTCTCATAACGTAGTCATCTGATAGAAGTTGCTGCGTGACAGTCCTCTTCAATCCAGAATTCTGCGCTATGTGACGGGTGGAACCTTCTGGAAAAATAAAGTAGCAATTGGTGCAACCTCACGGTAGAAAATTCGAAAAACACCTCTATCCGTGTTTGCTTAACCATTCATAACAACACAGGTTTCATGAATGGAACGGCGAAGCTCTTGGTGAGTAAGACGTACCTAGCAGTTCTTCATGTATGTGTTTTAGCGTGGCGGCAGGTACTTGGGCACGCTCGAGAACTTTGTGGAGAGCATCCGCAAGTTTTATTAATCCATCTCTATCGCTTTGATAGTGGATCAAAATGCAGCTGTCTTTGTATTGAGCGAATTCACAGAACCTAAATAACGAGAAAAGGTAACAGTTGATTGTCTGAAGCAAGTGATTCCTGAAAGTGGACAAGAGCCGTTGAAGACTGTTGAGATGGGACCAAGTGGCAGCTGTTATTATATTATACAAAAAAAGAAAAAAAGAAGTAGAATGTAAGCATTATCGAAGACGACTTTTGATAAGCATTGTATAGCACAGTAAAGGGATTGGAGCTAAGAGCTGCATTACAGATAGGTACATATGCTCTTGATGATGCTCATGTAATCGCGATGACGATATCGAAGTCAACTCGTTGGAATCCGTGACGATCATTCCACACTACCCTATGTTACTGCCACAAATGACATAGACAAGCTTCTAATGATGAGAGCCCAGAAGAAGTACTTTCTATTAACTTGCTTGCGAAAATCATTGAGATAAAAAAGCAGTTCCCGAAGTCTCGAAATAAATCTTTGGGGAAAGAAACTACGACAATAGATACAAACGAAAAAATGAGAAACTCCGACACACCATGTTTGAGGAGCAAAATGACGAAGATGTTGATATTCCATTCTCGAAATTTGTTTAGTTCCATTTCCATTCGCGTATCGTGCAAACAGAGTATGAATTCTTTCAACGAAACAACGCATATCATGTTTGCAACCGAAGCATCGTTCCGACTCATTCCAAAGGTAGATTTCGCTGAAATCATACAACAGCATTGATAAAAATAAGCTCATTCTGATAATCAGCTTGGGAAGCTCATAGACCTAAAATCTGCTGACATTGAGGATTGCTGTCGGCTTGACAGGGTCATCGCTGATTATTAATCCAATGTTTCAATATGCAACAGACACTGCACGGAGTTGCTTGTTACATTTATAGTATTCCATGTTGAAGGATATGTTCTGCGTGTTTGTCTGCCTGTAGTTATTGGTTCTGAGTTCTATTTTAGTATCACCTAATTTTTAATGTATTTGTATTGTACTCACTCCTCTATCGCTGTTCCGTCCATTTACTATCTTTGTTTTGTTATTGGGACGCCTCTCTATGGCGTAGGAATGAACAAATGACCAATCACAGCCTCTAAATAAGAGAAAGCTTGCGCCGCTTTCCTGAGGAGGGATATCGAGAGGAATATAATTACAGATTTGTTTTGTTATTGATCATATCATCCACGTCATCCCCAGGGTTAGACGAGCATGCGCCAGAGAATATAATTGTTCTATGCTTACGCATCTTTTTTTCATTTTTTGAGCGTATCATATGATAAACAAATGACCAATCATATCACCACTACTGGTTCGCCCACGGAGCCTCTAAATACCGCGTGGAAAGCTTGCACTCCTCTCTGTGCACACTATTTCGTCGTGAGTAATTTGAGTCGATCTGTAATTATAGTCCAGTGGGATATCGGAGGCATAAGTCTTTCTATCCTGTCCCCTTTTTTGACTTTCTTGCTCTGCGTTTTCCATCTTATTCTGTAGTTTTATCAATATTCGTTTTACATATCGCCATCGCTTGTTGAACTAGTAACTCTGAACACGAACCGAGCAATTTTGATCTGCTCATCTTAAAACAGTTCTCCACATGTTATAAATGTTGAATGTTAATATGCCGAAGGGCTCGGCACACTTCTTGGTGCCTTGAGCGGCGGCGGCGTCGCCGCTGTCGCTGCCGCTCACCGCACCAAAAAGTGTGCCGAGCCCTTAAGCTGACAAATAGGCGCAAACACTCACTAATGGCATTTGTCGATGTATCCACTGAGGAACCGATCCAGCGGGTGCTGCAACAAGACGAATAGTGTCATGTTATCACCGCACTCCTTTACTGTATTCTCCATCGTTTCGTACGACAAGTATGTCTTGCCGCATGGACTGAAATTGTGTATCCTCTCATACCTCCATCTTCCTCTCATACTTTTAATACTGCTTGAATTTGGAAACAATTTGTTGCTAAATACTGCGTAATGTTGGACATCAGTGACCCCCACCTCACCATGTTACGTTCCATAAGCCAAATTTGTTCATTTTACTTGTCTAATGGTAATAAGCGCTACTGACACCAGCGCTGTCAAGATATAAATCCCGCCTGGGCTGAACAAGCCTTCCATATCTCCGAGTTCGGGTTAATCGGTACCAGACTTGTTTGGGAAGGTGGGAGCTGGCATAGCGGCTGATCCTCGCAATTCATTGTATAGGTCAAATACGCATCCACCAGACCTCTACTATTCTGAACGGAACACGAATGCGGCGGCGCCTCCTCATTGTTAGGGGATTGATCAACGCTGCCTCCTTTACATAACTATTCGGCACGCTGTAGTAATGATGGCACTGGAATCACCGTAGAAGTGTGATTTTTGCACGCCACCACATGAGCCGCAGTGTTGGTGAAGTGGTCTAACACCCGGGGAGGCCCAAGTCACAGATTCGAATCCTGCGTGAGTCGCGATTCTCCGTAATCCCCGATTATTATATCTTCTACTTTTAGTTCAAGTGGTAGCAGCCCGAAAAAAAAACTTGGTAATGAAATTGGGTTGCTATTGAAAGGCGCAAATTACAGGGTGTCGCAAAAAGATGTATACACTGTTTGAAATTCCATAACTTTCGTAGAAGTGAACCAATCGTAACGAATCATAACTTGATAAGAACTAAGGAAATCGAAAATTTTCTGGCATGTGTTTGGAGAGGGTTGCGCTATGTACTCGACCGAGGCCTCAGATTTCGTACCTGATTGATAGTGCATGGGTTATATTCTTGCTCAGCTTTGGTCGTAAACAGGTGATATTGCTACTATGAGTTACTCCTGAGGCAGATAACATATCTACTTGCCGCAGCTTTTGGTTAAGCGTGGAACAACATAAATATAGATTAATAATTGTAACCACTGTTTGAGAAGCTAAAACTCTTCCAACAGCGATGCAATCATATGAAACGAATTTAGAGGAATGTAAAATGTATGAACCATAGAGATTGCGCCATGCACCTGTCCGAATCGTCGGATTCTAGACCTGATTGAAAGTTCACTGATAACACGCTTGATCTACTTTGGTCGCCAAGAGGTGATTTTGCTGATATGCGTTTCTCTTGATGCAGTAAACATAAAACATCAAAACGTAACAAGTTTAACATGCACTTTAAGATCCTTTTGCACAATACTGCTTACTCTGTTCGAAAACCCAAGACTCTTGTAATGAGGATGTAATAGCAACTGTTATGTTGTTAAACTTGTTATGTTTGTATATTTTTATCATTACTGAATCAAGAGAAACGCGTAACAGTGATATCACCTGTTGGCTACCAAAGTAGAGCAGGCATGTCATCCCTGAACTTTCAATCAAGTCTAGAATCCGACGATTCGGATAGGTACATGGCGCAATCTCCATGGTTCATACATGTCACATTCCTGTAAATTCGTTTCATATGATTGCATCGCTGTTGGAAGAGTTTTAGCTTCTCAGACAGTGGTTACGATTATTGATCGATATTGATGTTGCTTCACGCTTAATCAAAAGCTGCTATAAGTCGATATGTTAACTGCCTCAGAAATAAATCATAGTAGCAATATCACCTGTTTACGACCAAAGCAGAGCAAGAATATAACCTATGCACTATCAATCAGGTACGAAATCTGAGGCCTCGGTCGAGTACATAGCGCAACCCTCTCCAAGCACATGCCAGAAAATTTTCTTTTTTCTTAGCTTTCATTCAAGCTATTACTCGTTTCGATTGGTTCACTTTGCCAAAGTTATGGCATTTCAAACAGTGTATACATCTTTTTGGGACACCCTGTACTTGTGGAAGTTTTCACGCAAAAGAAAACAAGAATGCTTCTAATTGAGCAAAAACAAGAATTCCTCAAATTTAGCCTTTCCATTTTTTTTCATGGAGAATGGATGAGCGGTTGTGGAAATGTTCAATATCCACACTTGATGCAGAACACTGACTTACAACTGAGAAAATTGGGTGTAATAGAGGAAAGTGTAGCTTTCAGATTTTTTTCTCAAAAGTATGTGCTTTACTGGATCGGACAAGGGCCGCGACGCCTTTTTACAACGATCTTCAGCACTTGCCTTTCTCGAAGTGACGTGGTGCCGATGTTCTTATCCGATTTCGAAAAGTTCGTCGTATTGCTCAAGTAACAGAATAGTGAGTCGAGAGTTGTATCCATATTCCTTTCTATTTGGCAGGTGGCCAGATGATAGTTTGGAGCCACCTGAATGCAATATGAATTTCAAAACAAGAATAGAACAGATCTTTATTGTTGATGGTTCAATTTATTCTTATTATACTTCTAGACACATTCTGTAAGACCTACTAGATAATTGTTCTGCATTTCCACAAAAGGTGGTAAAATGCCATTCAAATGTTCCGCTGGAATTCTCCGCGCAAAGCTCATCACTTCTGCGAAATGATGATGAAGTTGCGGATCTGAACGGTCAAAAACTGAAATCTATACGGGAAATGATCATCTTCGAATGGGTTTTGTTGTTGCGACGGATTGATCTTCAGTTTTTGCTTATAAGATGGTGATTAATAATTATCTCAAAGCGCACTAAAACTACAAAGATGTAAATCTGTGCTGGAGAGTTAGATAGTGAGGTCCTTACACGAAAATATTTACCTGCTTTTATTCACATTTTTTTATCAAACGATAACATTCATTGATTTCAATTATTCAGTTTCATCCACAGGAGGAGGGAGTTACTTTCGCTTTTCTGCCTAGGAAATAAGGACTCCGTTGAGATTTTTCAACGAATTCAAAGGATTGCAGGACTGCAGATGGAACAAAGTAGGAACTTGCAACTCGTGCTCTCGGTTTTACGTATAGTATAGTAGTAGTATTCCTCGTGGGATTATCAGATGCAAAATGTTGAACCTTGAAAGTCTTCAGCAGAGAAGGAAAAGGAATGATATTATCATGGTATATAAGATTATTAGGGCACTCGTAAGCTCTAATCACAAAATTTTCTCCTTCTCGTTATCTCGCACGCGAGGACTCCAACAAAAGTTGGTTTTAGAGCAAGCACGTACACCTCTTAGGCGACATTTTTTCACGTTCAGAGCATGCTTGGAGTACGCAAGCCTGAGTAAAAATTTGCAGGTTCCGAATACTTTAGCAAAATTCAATAAACTTGTAGTTCAGTACCTGAATCCACGACAATTGGTTTCCTGAACAGGTTTCCTCGTCACACACTAGTTGTTGAATTTTTCTCTTAGCCATCTTTTCTTCTAATTGCTCTCTTTTACGCTTTTATGTTACATTCGTTCGTGTTCTTATGTTTGTTCAGGTCTTTCGTAATGTAAGAGATATCATCTAGAGATCTGCATTAATGTTAGTCAGTGTTTTATCGTCTTACCGTCGTTTCCACATGTGATTATCACATATAATGAAGTCAAAGTTGAAGTCAAATTTCCCGGGATGTTTGACAACTCTTAAAGATCCACTTTGACTGATTTGATAAAAATAACTATGTTAGTGTATTGAGTGGCAACGAAGTGTCGCTGCATTAACTTTTGGAAAGCATTCGATGAATTGATTTCCTACAGATAGCTATTAGATGCGCCACCTCTCGTCTAAACAAGTGTAACTGAAAGATCGTTCTATGTAGAGGTGAAGCGAGGCCGTATCATCCATCCTCGAAGATAAGAACAGGAACCACCGAGGAAGTCATGGATCCTGTTCACGATTTACACCGCAGGCCTGTTTTCAGTCTTCGAAGATCAAAATGATCAAATGATCTTATGATCTTTGAACGACTGCAAAACGCACAAGATCTTGAGTGGAAGAACGTTCTAGAGGTGAAGTGAGGCCGTATCTTCCACGCTGTTGTTACTAGGATCGGCAGCCATCATTAGCTTCCAGAAGGAAACTTGAGAAATATCAGTCCCACTCTTCTAAATGTGTGATGATTGAGATGAAGGAATTTGGTGGAGAACCTTCAAAATATTCTTATATTTCTTAGAGCCGGGTTCTGTGTCATCTACGTCGCTCTTTAGCAATAACTGGTCGAAGGACTCGTGCGGTCGTACATTATGATCCAATCCTAGAATCGTGAAACTCATTCTCAGAGTTAAGATGATACAAATAAACGAAAAGATCCACAAGAAGTGCTCCGAAAAGGAGGTCGGGGGAAGTGCCTACTATGTGGTGTATTACGAGCCAACGGTGACTCATACCGCATGCACGCGGTCGCGAGTGCGTGTCCCACGGCGCGTCTCGCACAAAATAGCGATTGTCGTCAATGTGTTCAATATTCTTTTCTATAGTCATAGTAGTGGGAAAGCAACGAACAAACTGATGTGTGCTCTTCAGTGGGCGATGACGTAGATTCGTTCGGAGCGACACTTGATTGATGTTGCCAGACGTAAGTGGCAAATAGAAGGATGAGCAGAATTCCGATGAGGAACGGAGGTTTTCGGAACATAGGCCCAGATTTCGGGGTTAACGCAGGAGATCCATTGACTCAGACGGCGAGACCTCCCACCGCGCTTCCCTCAAATGTGCCTAATAATGTCCATAATAACGTCGCAGAGGGCATCAGCATTTCTGAAGATGTTATCTGGTGTATAGGAATCGAATTTTTGCACTGCAAAAACATTGCGTTTTATGCGATTCTGAATCGATCGGAGGCGATTTCTGAAAGAGACAACTGCGTATCTCTGAGTGAAGAAAAGTATAAGCCATGGAGAGCCCGACGCCTGTGGCGAGGATCAATCGGTCAACCATGAGGGTATCAGTGGCACCTCTAAACACAGCATCACACATAACGTAAAAATATTCTGCTTTATTTTCCAATTTCGCTTGCCGCCGTTAGACCACGGTATTGCATTTTCAACGACCTTTCATTTGTCTAAATTTCGATGATAAAAGGTTTTCTGACCGACGGGAGCGGCTACTTGGCGTGCTGTGCTGCTCAGATGACTTTCCTAACAAGAGAAGTCAGTGAGCATTCCACAAAAATTCCCCAACAAGTCCTAGATCATCTCAGAGGGTTTCGAACGCCACTATCTACGTCGGCACTTGTCCATCTGTTAAGACGTGATAATGAACCTTTCATTCCTAGCAGCGAATTCTCTACAGTCGGTCTCTTGAAACGGCGTCATCTGATAATACCATCTGATAATACTATTTATCCCGGGGTGGTAAAGCCCTTCCTGCATGATTGTTAAGCTTCCTGTACAATCTTTCTTTTATCTCCACGATTAGGCCGGGTCGCCCCCTTGCGCGCAGAGCTCCGCTCTACTGCAGTGTAATGACGTTCCTTATCCGTTTTTTCTATCTGTGCTGTATTTCTCTCGCAAATCGCCGTAAAGCTAACAAAAGCCTGTTCCCAATATTAGAAAATTGTTTGTCTTCAGGTTTTGCTGCGGCGTTTCTTTCTTTTGAAACTATTAGGTCGTCGGAAAAGTTTCCCGCCACTCAGTTTGACCTCTCAAAAAAATTTTAAAACGAGTTTCGGGATCTCACCTTTATAACCGTTATGTAGGTTGATTTATGAGCTACATATACCACAGTTGTCCTGGTTCAGCACTACAGGTATTGCAGAGAAAGTCGATATTGGATGTAGGCCTTTCCTTCGCGAGCTCATAAAACAACGCGTTGAAGAAAGCTCAGTTAATGGCTTATGCACCATGCTAGGACCTTCAATTGTCTTTCTTAGTGCAGCAAAAGTTTGGTTTCGTGTGTTTAAAAAGGTCCATTTTGGCTTCAAAGAGCAACAGTAGTGCGGGAGGGTAGTTGCTGTTGCTTGAGTGGGTCTTCTGGAGCTGGCTTCAGAGGATGGCCGGCATAGTAGCCGTGAGTTGATAGAGGAACTCGAGAGCCATATACCCTCACAGGCTGTCCGACTCCGAGGCTTTAAAAAGACAAGGAAATAGGGGACATAATTGAGCATGCTTTATCGGCCACCATCTACAGATGGTGACGGGTGCATGCACGACCATCTCAACTTTCCGAAGGAATTTTCATTCGCCCGGCAATTTGGTTAGTGGCATCAAGGAGTCGGTAGCGTACACCAATCACACGCGAAATCTCCTGCTGTTCACTTGCAGCAAACCAGCGAAAATTTCAAGACCGCAACTCCACCCGAAATGGTAGATGATTGGTCTGCAGCTGAACTGCAAATGAGGCATTCGATAGGAGCTGCTACCTGCAGATGCTACTGTCACCAGCGATGTCTAATGTAGCCACTTCGATGGCGATGTAGTAGCCGTTCGCTAAAAACATGGGTAAATCTTCTTCAGTCACCATGACGCGCATTCACCCCTTTTAAAAATTTCAAAAATATCCGACATTCCCAATGACCTATGCAAGACATTCGTCGAACCTTGCCCCAACAAAATAATATTTGTTCCATTCGTTTTCCATTCAATTACTAGAGAACCAGCTCGACGAGTGAGAGTACCTCAAAACGTGGCTCGCCGAATTCTTTTCATCAAAACTCTAGAAATTCTGGAGGAGGAGAGTTCCAATTTTATCTGATAAAGAACAAGATGTTGTTGATGGTAATCATGCATAAATGTGTCGGATGTCGAGTGGAATAAAGGAGAGGAACAATTTTGAAAACATTGGCAAAAGTGGCGGGAAACTTTTCCGACGACCTAATACTTAAGTTGTTTTCTAATTGCCTACTTTTCTTGATTGCCTACTTTTCTGAGTTAACCTCTTTCCGGTAATGGGTACAGTTTTTGTGCTATTTTTGCGTTGTGTTCCTTTTCATGCTCCGTTGTTTCTAGCACCATTTGCCGAACGGCGTTTCAAGAGACAGACTGTGGAGAATTCTTTGCTAGGAATGGAAGGTTCATTATCACGTCTTAACAGATGAAAGAGTGCCGTCGCTGATAGTGGCTTGTACCATTCCCCAACAAGTCCTAGATCATCTCATAGAGTTTTGAACGCAATTCGTTTCAGCTGAACGACTGCGGCCGGGTGAAAACGGCGATAGATCACCTCCAAAAGCGCCAGTAAGGAGGGGACAGGTGAGATCTGCGTAGTTCACCTTCAGTAATGATAGCCATTTTATGATGGCTACCACTAGTCCATCGGTTTTCTTCTTCAATGTCGAATTTCAGTTTTATCATAATAGGCTTGGCGACACTGACTGACACTGACAATATGCTTGCCATCAGCCCACAGGCATGACAGAATATGCCAAACAGCGATATTTTAAATTGATTACATTTGGATATCTGGAAAGTGTGTGTTGACCGCGAGGTTAAGAGCCTAGGCTCATGATCTCACAAACCCTTGCCAGGCTTAGAAACAGCTGAAAAGGGTGTCGATAGCAGCGTTTAACACCGGTGACAGGTCGGCTGATGGAGGAAAACGATCACACTCACAAGATTGAACGACAGTGGCATGGAAAGAAGTGATACCCAAGAACCTGCGATCGTGGACGATATGGTCATTTCACATGGAGCTCTAGACCGAGACAAGAAGGCAGTGTGGCAACATCAACGAAGCGGGAACATCAGCAAAGAGAGAGAAGACGGAGAGACTATCGTGAAAAACGTACCCCGTAACTGATCGGGATAAAAACGTTGTGGAATAAAAAATACCAAGTAAAAGGTAATGGTGAAGGCGTCGGCTGTGATCAGGCTCCTAGGCACGCGCCATGCATTCGTCTTCCAGTCAAAATCGTAGAGGCATAGTGAATGCGTATTTGGCCAATACATTGACTTGCCAGACGCAGCCGCTATATGGAAGACGAGGAGACTATCTACAAGACGAGAAGACTATTTAGAAAGACGTAGCCCGCAACTAATCGGGATGAAAACGCTATGAAATACAAGGAGTTTGACACCCAGAAGTTCTGCTAACCTAAACAGTGCTGAAAAAGGCCCATCCGCATGTTCTACTACCGAACACGAACGGGCTCTAATTACACTTTACACAAATAGTCTGCAGTGGTAGGACCGAAATCACTCATCTGTTGTTTATCTCGCCGCAGATCGGCAAACGCCCCACTAACGGACACATTCAGCAGCGCCGATGGAGACATTTCTGTTTTTGTGAGCTGTCTTCCATTAGAGAAGGGAATAGGACGAATCTGCCATAGTTTGCAGAAAAAGGTTCGGGCATTCTTCATTACGCCCCACTTGATCATGAATCCCTAAAGAACACTAGCTGTTTTGTCATTGCCTTTGGCAGAAATTACTCAGAAAACAGAACATTGAAGATTGTCTCAACAATTCTTCACTAAAGTCTCAACAACATTTGCTCCTTACTGAATCTACTATTATTTAATGAAATTGGTATCAAGCATCCTAATCCGAATTTCTGTTGCAGCAGCACAGATGTCGGTGTTAAATGTGCGCAGTGCCCGAGCGTGAGAACTCCGAACAGTGAGCGAATTAGAGCGGTGCTCTAGTTCTGTAATCAGATTCCACTTATTACTCGGTCATTCATCCATTTCAGGCA
Organism: Nippostrongylus brasiliensis; assembly: GCA_030553155.1. Lineage (NCBI taxonomy): Eukaryota > Metazoa > Nematoda > Chromadorea > Rhabditida > Heligmosomidae > Nippostrongylus > Nippostrongylus brasiliensis. Next base: position 29,848,168 of record CP130733.1, on the reverse strand, counting down.
TATGTACTGAGTTCACTTGCGCCTCGTCCACTGTTCGTTTCCTCCTTGAATTGTAGAGAATGCTGCTCCCACTTTCATCATGTGTTTCTGTTACGCTCTCGATAATAAAAACATTGCAAAGGAGGTTCGTGAGCGTGTCCCAAAGATTTTTAACGAGACCAATATGTTCTTCTAGGACATCGAGCGCGAATTACAATTGTGCAGTTTGTTTTTACTAAATGATGAGAAAGACTAAAAAAATTGAAACTATAATCATGGTGAGTGGGCTTCTTGGTCCACTTCCGGTAGTACCGAGATAGCTCGGTGCTGCTGATGTTAGTCTCGCAGTCAGACCATAAAAACTCCTCCCTTCGTCTTTTCTTCTGACTTCATACCCGCGTTTACAAATTACGCTCGATTTGTAGTTTTGATTCACCCTTGGAACGTTTATGGCCAACAGAGAACGCACAAAGAGCAACACATCTACCACTTCTGCACAAGTAACCCATACCCGCCGTAACCTACCCAAATCGACCCCAAATCTGATAACATATTAGCGAACAGCGCTTCGAATAACCTCCATAGACAGTGTTCATACCGAAATCGACGATTTCAAGCCTGTCACCCTCATTTATCAATACAAACCCTATGTAGTAAGCGCACGTCAAACACAATCGGAAAAGTCGATGTTCGATTTGTGATTTACGGATTTGTCAGCATCCCAAGCGATCTTTATCGATAGACATTGAACAAAACATATTGAAAATGTGAGCCTTTGTGTTCTTTAGATCCGGCGTGGTTGTGACTTAGGGCCGGGGCATACTAATGGCGGACGGCAGCGGACGGCAGCGGACGGCGACGGACGGGGATTAGCGATTCAAGGAAACTGGAACATTTTTGTTTGAGAGAACATATGTACATATATAACATATAACATATAACATATATAACAACATAACAATTGTCATTATAATTGTTTCCGGATATAATGACGGCACTGGCCTGATTGCAAGTGTTCCTTCGGTCTGTTGTTCTTACGTTATCCTAAAGCTTCAATAATGTTTGTTTGTTTATTGTTCTTAGTTTTTTTTTCATTTACAAGACTAGTTATATTTGTTATTGTAATGACAAGTTGTCTGGAATACGTTGTTGTTGACGGGCGGCGACGAGCGGCGGCGGGCGATGAAGTATAACCCGGGCCTTATAGTTAGAAGGTCATTCACCAGGATTGATGGTCAAGTTTTTTAAATTTTTTTGACCGCCCATTAGCATTTAGCAGCAACAAACTACACTTTTGTAATCTCTGCTCAAAGCTCTACAAGAGCATATAGGTCTTGTTGAGAATCTTTGGGACACACTCACTGACCTCCCTCGCACGGTGTACTTGTCGAGGTAGAACTCGTTTTGAACCAGGAAAAACTTGCTTCGCTTATACTCTTCGGTTCCGGCTCTACACTCTGACAGCAGTGTGGGCTCCATAAATTGCATTTAGAAATTTAAAATATACAAATAAATATAAGTCGTCGACTCCCTCTCATATTGGGTGTTTCTCACTGGATGGCATATCTGTGGAGGAGGCGTTCGTACTTGAAGCAGCGCAGATTTCTGGTGAGACTTGGCTTAACTTCAGTTTACAATAGGGGTAGTATTAGGTTGGCAACTAATTTCGTGGACTGTTTTGCAGTCATTATTTCTAGCAAACACAACTTGCTTGAAAGTTCACCTACTTCACTGCTCTTTTAACCGTTTGATAGAGCATATCAAGTAGTTTCTAAAACCATTCATAAACCCTGTTATTTTTGTTTACAGGGAATGTTTTTCTTCTTGAAATGAAAACATCCAAAACCAGTGTTTGCCAAGGTCTTCTTCATGAATACCTGTTTAGCCACTAGGTTACTGAAACGTTACAATTTGTGTGTGCAGAATCTGGGGATGATGTCCTGAAACGACTTATGGCACTCAAAGATATCAAGAGATTTTGAGCAAGCAGTTCCAAACGAAAACAAAAGTGCACTTCGGATGAACTACGGAGCTCGGTTGGAAGGCCGTAACTAGTTCCTTCGAGAGAAATCGGAGATCAACAACGGCTATGTAGACGCTCGAAGTCAAGTGCTTAAAAAGCTGAACTGAAACGGTTCTGCACTATATTAGTTTTTCTGTAAAACTGGCCAACAGGTGCCTTGCGATTTCACCCGTCGCGCGACAAGGGTGGGGCGGATGCTGCAAACGAACTTTGAGCTTTCTCCAAAAGCGAATAACCGGTTCAGAAAGGGGTAACGTGCGATGGAAAGAGGATATCTCTTAGTAATCACTGACTTCCTAGCCGGCCACCCAAAACAAAATGAAGGCCGCTACAGATCCTCAAATCCACCTCCTCACAAGAGGCTGATGATCTCAGTCTGGAGGTTCTACGAAGGTGCCACCTTTCGAAAATTGATCGGTGGTAGTCTCAGTATTCACCTAGAGCCCTACTCTCTTTAGCCTGGCTGTCTACAGGTTGAACTACGCGGTAGTCGGTTTAAGCAGTTCTCTGAAAGTTGTGTCACCACTCATCAAGACACCGCCAAACATCACGCTGAGTTTCGGTCGCTCCAAAAATCCGAAGATGTAAGCTGGGAGACTCTTGTTTATGCAGGTTATAGTGCAGATAGAGCACTATATGTATGACATTTATTTTGGTTTTTCCTGCCTTCTCTGGGACAAAGACGATCCAGTAATGAGGTGTAGGTCAAAATGCACCTGCGAAAACAATTCCTTTCAAAAAACTCAGCATTTCTTAGGAAGTGGAATGGGGCAGTAACCAGAGAGTGGAGAAATATCTCTTCGTTTCGGTGGTTCATATGTCGTTTGGGTAACATTTTTCTTTATTTAGTAACTAACACTTTTGTTGAAGGTGCGTGAGAGTCCACGAAATTAGTTTCCAACCTAATATATAGTAGGTATTAGGTTGGTGCAAAAGTTCTCCGACATTTGGGATACAAAACAGTTCACTTCATAATATCTGAACAATAGCAAGGAGTCATTCGAAGTAAGCACCGTTGATATCAATGGTCTTGTCTTCTCTATAACATGTTTTGGCTGCAGTCGACAATAGCGGGGAAATTCTTTTCGAATTCAAGAAGTCGCCAAATGTCCGATAACTTTTGCACCAACCTAACAGTACTATACCAGATTTCTGCTGAACTGCTGATGGATTGAGATGACGGACTTTTGAGTTCCTCGATCTAGTATTCCGAGACCGGGCCAATTTCTGTTGTAGATGAGACAAAGTTCATACGAGAGGTCACTGTAGCCTAATTCGCGGAGGCGCCATCCAAATTAGGATGCGCACAATGTTATCGATTCGTTGCGAAAAATAAAATTTTCCGCATCGTATGAGAATAATTAAACCTCCTACGTTGAAAATGTTTAATAAATGTAGTGAATAGTGGGAAAACAGGAAATCTGTTGTTGTACCTGGAGTTTAAAAAAAACAAAGGATTTCTCATTGAAAACAAACGAAGGAAGAATGCGTTCAAGAGCAAAAATAACTGCTTGATCAAGTAGTAATGATGGGCCCTATTATTGAGAAGGGAACTTCCATTTAATAGACCTTCAAAAGTATAGTGAGTTGAAGATGTGGAAAATATGTAATGTTGGGAAACACGCCATTGTTCTTTCACATATAAACAAATGTAAAGTTTGGCTACCAATAAGAATTAACTCTAGTTTAGATTTGTCGTCTGGCTGCAATTGCAATATTTTTCCAATTTGCAGTACTTCACTACACTAACAAGACGAAAAACGCGCGAAATGAGGCTTTGCTCCAGTTTTCTCCTCGTAAGTACTTTAACCAGCCATCACCACCTCATTTTCTCTATGAACCCCTCTTTAACTATTCAGTACTTTTAACAATTGTTCCTTCAATACCTCCAATAAGTACTTAAGATAACGATTCCACTGCTCTTCTTCAACATGTGGCGTATGCGACCAAGCATGGTATTCCGCTGAATGAAACTCTCGTGCTCCCGGCCTTCTGCAATCTACGCAATAACATTCTGGTCTGTTTTCTCCATGTTGCTCTTCTTGGAATCTCGGCATGGCCGAATAAATGGTCCGTGGTGCAATGCTGAACGAGTTTGAGAGGAGAATCAAAATTTATTGGCTTCAAGTTCCGGCTTTTCTGCTCTCTCAAAGGCCCTGTAAAGTGGGCTGAAACACTGACCTTTGATTCACTCGGCCAATCGCCGACCCATCACTTGAAAGATTCACTGCTTATCGAAAGGCACTCATTCCGGTTGTTCGTAACTGGATTCCTTGCGGAAAATGCTTTGAAGCTTTTTCTGGATGATGTCTCAGGCTCATATGATAGAATTCTGCACATAATGTCAAATTCATTACCGTCATGAACTTCATGAGTGCAATTTCCAATTGGTGTTGTTGCGCAACATCTTCACTTATTTGCCAGACACTCTCTTGTTCCTGTCAGCAACATTACTGCGAAGCAAGCTTCTCACAATTACAACTATTCCCGTAAATTTTGATTCATCTATCGACCTCGCCCGGCACAGCAGCAGAAAACATTTTGGCCAGCCGTTTTTCCGTGTTTGAGCACATCTCACTTGGAAATTTCTCAGGAGCTTACATATTGTCACCTTGAAATTTTTCTGATCCTTAAATTGAATAGGTTCGAGGGATGTGAATGTGGTTATATCGAATACTTCGCTAACATTTCAATTATTGCATGTGATCGAGAGATAATATTATAGTAGATGGAACAAACGGGAGCAGCGAGCTATCGCAGTCGACCTGGTTCTCCAGTACTACGAATAATCGTTTTTGTTTCAGGCAGCACCTGAATACGGTTTAGCTACTTGTCAGATCGAAAAGTCTCTGAGCACCGTGAGAGACGCTATTTTCTGTTACCTCGATAACCCTCAGTTGTTCGAGGAGAACAAACGCATCCTGCACAACGAGTTCTGGTCGTCGCGGTAAGGGCAACAGTGATTATATCTAGCCGACTACAAATTTGTTGTAAAATTTGAAATACGACAACACACCAAGGCCAATGAAAAGTTGAGTAGTACTGTATTACTTTGTTTCTAAATGTGCAGGGTGCAGCAACTAAATCCGGACAAAATTAATTTCAAATTTCGCCAGAGGTGCCGATTTGCATAGTCAAAGTCAGACTCCTCTAATGTACAGAGATAATCTCATAGTGTTCTAAATGCTGTATACCACAGCGGAGTACAACCAGGGAGTCACAGTCATCGAAAACATCCGCGCTGGACGTACACCGGTTGAGATCTCTTCGGAAACGTGAGATCGTACACTTAATGATGTTGTGGCAGCGCTTTCAAAGAGTCCGATGAAAATATCTTAAACTGAGCGAGGAAAACCTCCTACAAGTGTTACACAGGAAGCGTGTAGCAGATAATGTCTGAAAGATGTCGGAAGTAAACGGATTTCAAGAAGTTCCAGACCCCATTAGCCCTAAATTGAGTTTTATGGACTACAACGTTTGGAGCATAGTTAAGAGTGTTGCTAACAGGACGAGACACCCTAACGTCTCATCTCTTCGAACCACATACGAAGGAACTAGCAATGACAAATTTCTACGGCGCTCTTCTGAAGATGAAGTGTGAATGCCCCAGGTGGAGTATTTGGATGAGCATTGGGCTGCTGTTGGAGGATACTCCGAATAGTTGTAGTTGTGGTGTGCTCCTCTATGAGCGTGAAAAAGGATTTGCGATATCAATTCAGCTAAAGTTTTTTCGTCTATAGTGAGTAGACAAATTTGTGATTCGGGAGTGACGTTTGAAGGGATTTATAGCGAAGCGACAAAAGCACGGATTCACCAGTCGCAGACATTTTGGCTAACGGTCAGCGATGATACCGAATTCTCTGTTCATTAGTTTTATTTCAGGTTTTGCGGCTGGGAAAATTACCATTCAGATTTATCATATGTAGAAACGAAATTCAAACGAAAATTCTTGAAATTTGCAATTATTCGCCATCCAGTTGAACGATTTTTGAGTGGCTATGTGGACAAATGCCTTCAGTAAGCTGATTCATTTGGATTTCAGACCGAATTGATTGCTAACGTTGTTGAAGTTGGAATATCGAGCATTTTGTGAAAACCAAGCCTGTACGAAACCTCTTTGAAAAAGTAGTCGAGCTCGTCTGAAGGATTCCTTCAGAACGCCTCGGCTCAGATTGCTTCGCCTTGGCTCAAATTGCTTCACGTTCACCGTGTACCATAGTCATTGGCAGATGAGATATGATGGACAGCAATAGAAGAAGGATTTGCACTTCCCTTTCCAGAGAGCCCGACCAGTTCGGTCCCGATTTTCGGTGTCTGGGATGCGCCAGAGATATGCAATGCTTCCTCGAGAAGTTGTTTCACTTATTTTATCGAATGTCCTCAAAGAGGGAGTATCTTCGTAGAGAAGTGTGGTATGTGGCGAGACATTTCGCTCCGCAGACATGGTAAGTCAAACATTTTGCGGAAGCATATTTGCTTCCGTGGCGCGCGTGGTGCAGTGGTAAGAGGAGCTACTGACACCCGCACAGTCGATCGATCCTCGCCAAGGCTTCCATCCCTGTGAGGTCGTATGAACTGATACCAGACTTTTCTGGGAAGGTAGAAACACTGATTTGGCATAACTGCTGGCCCCGCAAGTCATTGTATTGACCAAATACGCATTCACCGTGCCTCTACGATTCTGAATTGAACAGGAATGCGACGGCACGAAGTGATCAACGCTGGCACCTTTACTTTTTACCTTTTCTTTTTGTTCCTACATACATTTCCAAACCAAGGATCGCTACGATCGAATCTAGAAACGTTCGTTCATTTATCACTCCAAAGCTGTTGAAGTAAATGATGCGAAGTTCGAAATCATGTTCGCATTGCGAACATGATTTCCTGAAATTTATTCAGCCTTTGGGGTTTTCCTGAACATTAAAAAGCAAACGTTTTCACAACATCTCTACGAGGAGAACCTGACGACGGAAGTTTCCGCTATTTTCCACTCCTGGAAACTGCTCACCCTCTTGCTCAAATGCGTAGTTGCGATTCCTCATTTCCAGTCCTTAACGTATGTTTGTCCCGATCAGTTACGTAGAACGTATTTCCTAATTGCCGACTCGATCATTGAAGATTCCAGCAGTATTGTAGAATACAAACTTTATCTGTAAAACAGGCAATCTTTTTCGGCGCGCATGGTGTGCTTATAAATCATTAAATAAATTAGTAACTGAATATCATAGACCTCATAAGAAGATCCAAAACAATATGCTGAAGGAAGTGATGTCCATGACGCTTTGCTTAAATAGATCATCGATCAGATAAATAGCTCACGAAGTCTCGGATGCTTGTTTCTCCAGTTTCTTAAAAGCAAAAATTGACATCTTGTCTCTGTCCAGAGCTTTCCGTGTGAAGTGGATACATGTATGTCTCTCTCTTCTCCGTTCTAGTGAAAATGTAGCAGAAATCTAATTCTTAAAGTTCTGTTTATACATAATACCACTCCTGGTTATGGAACGGTGTCTTCGAACGAAATATTCTTTTCTCGATATATTCTTCAAGGGTCTGGAGATTGATTACAATTGTTTCAGGTATTGTGATTTCAAGGAAAGTTTGAAAGGCTATGTACTTTTCAAGTATTATGGAGCTGATAAAGATGGCGAGATGACGAAATTTCTTAGAGTGATCTTGTCGAGGGTCAAAGTTGAACAAAAACGAATAGATTATATTATAGACGGAATTGTCGGTACGTGATTCCTGTTCTCTTGCAGTTCTCGTAGAGACAATTTCAGCCTTCAGGAAAGAACACGGCACACTCTACAACATCTTTGGATAGTCGAAGTGCTTACAAACGACAACTACTCAACAACGGCTACCTCTGTCGCCTAATTGTTGCGATTTATTATCATGACTTCTTAGTATTCAATTTCGAAGATCCTGCTACACTATGTTTCCACTCAACAGCGTCGTAGTCAGTTCCTTTGCCTGACATCTGCAGTTCGGCCCCTTTGATCACTTGATTCACATCTACTTATTTATTTGAACCTCCAGTCGCTATTGCATAATAAATGGAGAAAAACAAGATACAACGCTCTGCAAATCGAACACTGGACTCATGGCGAAGGATAGCGCAAAATGACCTACAACAATCAGCTAATGGCAATTACCTGACTGTGCGGTCAGAAACTGCTTGGTTCGCACTAAGTACACTCGCCCTTTGCTCTGTGGAGGAACACTGGAAGCTCAGTCGAAGTCTGCAAAGGATTGAAGACAAATAGTAAAGTTAAAGGAGAGAAAAAGAAGGAAAAGAGAAAATTAGCAGGGATAGGGAGTAATGAGAAAAAGCTTACCTTTATGATATCTATCTAACCTATATATTTGGAGATCATAGGTTATTCGCAAAACGTGGCATCGGACGGGGAATGAACCAGCGCCTTTCTGTTTTCGGCAGACTGCACTAACCTTTGTGCTAACGATGTACCTTGCGAACCCCCTTGCATCTTTCTCAAGTGCAGTCGGGCTGTTGCTATCAGCATTTACCCGTAATCACGGGAATGAGCCGGTAAGCCGTTGTCGGCAGTTACCACTAAGCTCATAGCATTTTGATGTAACACGAAACTTCTGCTATTTCCCGCTTTTTGTTTAGCGGTTTATAGACGAGAACTAGTTGAATGACCAAATATAGGAGTCATTCAACTAGTTCTCGCCTATGCCCGATCGAACAGCGGACAGCGGAACAGGTACCCTCCCGTAAGTGAGAGGTCCGAAATTAAGGTGAACTCAGCACAGTACTTCGAGTGAGCTGTACTAGTTACAATTTTTGTAGGCCTTCGACGCGTCCATGAGCAGGTGAGTCCGTTGAACTTTCAAGAATAGGAGCTCCTTCTATTAGAAGCGCTGCGCTTCACGCGCTTTTCTGTTTTAATGATAGCCTTCCTCTTACAATTAGTTTTCCTTTCTTTATATAATATTTTCATAATCCGTCGATGACTACTTGATACCTTCCAAAATTGATGTCTGGAGTAGCGCAATAAATAATAAATAGTATGGGAACATCAGTACAAAAATTGGAAAATTTGAAAATGAAATTGCGATCCTCCTACACCTACTTCTTTGCTATCCGGTTTATAGAGCAGCAAATGCTTGGAAAGTGAAAGCGAATTTTCGGAATCTCCTCAATATCGGGCAATCGATCTAAAGAGTGCGACGTATGAACGAGTCGAATGACAAGTGAAGAACTTAAAACGTCAGGACGCAGGGGTGGGAAAATCACCTTGTGACTTGGGGGCAACTGCTAGACCACCAGCATGATGTAGTTTTCAACGATCGAGCAATTTTCTTTTTCACATATTTCTTCGTCATATAAAGGCGTGCTTGCAACGAAACAAAGTAAGGAAGCGAACGGAACAATGGTAGAGAAGTTAGTAATATTAGGTTGTTAAGTAATTATTTGCCGTTTTTTAAAGCTTCTGTTGTGCTCCTATTAGAGAAGCTTCCGAAAAAATTCACAAAGCATTCGATAGAGAATTGTTTGCTCTTTCACGACATGTATCTGCTACGAAACGTTGAAATTTTGATAACTTTTTGACTATTGAAGTCGAAAGTAAAAATGAGAAAAATTGACCCCACCGACAGTGAATTTTTCCTGCTTCGTTTCGCGACTTCCTGCGAAATCGTATATACCATCTGAAAGTAGACGAATTTCTCTATAAAATGGTATACAGTTTTTTTGGTTTTCCTAGATTTTTGTTTACTTACAGAGCGTCAAAGTGCGGTATCTCGAAGAAAACAAAAATTTTTGGATGCTTGTGCTGCCTTTCTGCCGAATGCTTTCCATCAACTCTGAACACGACGCGAGAGAGCATTTGTTGCTCTATCAGACAGTGTGTTTATTTTTCCATACTAACCGCTTTTTAAAACTTTTATGATGAAGGCGTTTTCAAAATTCCTCGACGTGTAAAACTTTTCGTTGGAAACCTTTTGCAGGATTTCAGGCATTATTCGAAAGAGGAGGATTTGGGCTGTAAGAAGATGCATCACAGTTTCTCAATCGCACCAGGTTTTGTTAACTTTTAGGTCGTCAAAAACAAGCTGTACACTGTTTTATGGAGAAATTCGTCTACTTTTAGACGGTACATACAGTTTTGCAGGAAGTCTCGAAACGAAGCAGGACAATTCAAGGTGCAAGGTGACATATCTTTTCGCGAACTACTGTATATTAGTCTACTAATAATTAGATAGATCTGCTAATAATTAGGATTATAATCCTTTTAGTGTAGTTCTTTCCTTCTCTTTGTTCCGTTGGTGTCGTTACTAATTCTGGTTGTATGAATATCCATGTGGATGTTAGGATAAATAAATAAATAAATATATAAATAAATAAATGAATATTACGATATGCCTTGAGTAAGGCAAAAATGTTGAAGATATGAAAGCATTGAAGTGGCTAATGGTGGACTGTGGATGAACCGCTGTTTCCACTTTGGTTGCGAGATAACGTTGCGATCTGATTCAATTCCTTTGGTCATCTCTATGCATGGGGCGTAGGCAAACCTAGGCAACGTGCGAAAGCTATAATATTACGAATAGCACCAAGCGATCGATCGTAGGCTCCGTCTGGCTAGGATCGATCGCTTGATCGGGAGACTACAAGGACTGCTTCTTACCGCTATTCGTTTTCCAAGAAAAGATTCAATCAAGTCGTTATTGAACTATTGGATAAAAAAATTAATCACATGCGCACGCGATACGCAGCGTGACAATTGTTGGAGGTCGCGTCGACGTTTATCCATTTACCGCGTAGCTAACAGAATCCAGCGTCCTACCGGAGGCTATACCGTTCTAAGAAAGAGTCGCATCCGCTCACCCAATTAGATTAGATCGAATCGCTTCACTCTTGAGTTAGGTTCCGTTAGATTAAAGGGCACTTGTTAAGAGTCCCGGGCGTTCGGAGAAAAAAAAGAATTTTCCTTGAAACTTCGCCGGTAGGGGCTACTTGTTTAGCTGATCATGAGTCCGATGTCCGTTTTCCTAAATTCAGGTGAGGACGCCACATATCGTTAAATTTGAGTGGTCGAGTCAAAATCTTCGATTCGACTAAAACTTGGTAAAGGTAGCTAATTTGTTATGATTATTTCGAAACCTCTCAGATGTCTACTTCTCCGATTTCGTGTAGGTTGAATTAGGTACTCCTCACGGCACAGCCTGAGCCTACCCCCACGCCATCATTACTCAAGAAAACTTATCCGGAACGCCCGATATAGGACGAAATTCAGAAAAAAATCAATACCATCATAGTCGTAATCAGCGTGCAAGGTAATCTATGTGGACGGAGTTTGAGGCAAATCTGAAATTTAGACCCGACCGCTTAGATCGACAGAATGGATGGTCCTGGGCCCTAACTCGCAGAGCGGACATCACATTGATCCTGGGTCCACATTCATCATTGGTAAACCCCGATAAACCTCGAGACATAGCCTGTGAACGGCGCGCACCTTTCTTTACTTCTCCTAAACTTCCTATGTGAAACCCAATCTCTCATCGACTCTGCCGTCTGGTTATGGCTGCGCCGCGGTTTTGGAGACCGCTCGTCCGTTCATGAATTTGGGTCCCGATGACCGCAACAATTCAGCGAAATTTTTTGAGCTAAACGCGTTGGTGGAGTCGGGACTTTCAAAAGATGTCGGTCTAAGTTCCGGGATTCTTATTGCTGTTTCGTTGGCAGATAGAGTGATTCTGAGTTGACGGACTGAGGCTATTACCGTCATGGAGATTGTCTAATGCGGTGAAACAGCCTCGTTCAGTGGTCGGTCTGCCAAAATCCAACGGTAGGAGCTTCGAAGGCTTTTAATCCGTGGTATATCCGTCCGTCGTGTGAGATTTACCCACAGGAGTAGAGCTTCCGCTTGGCGTCAACCAACATTGCAACCCCTTCGTCGTGTTTAAGCGGTGAATCTCCGAACGAGGATCTCCGAAATGTGCTCCAGTATTTCTTTCCTGACGATGTATGGATGTGAGTGTTTTTCGTTAAGTTCAAGATTTCTATCTAATCTGGAAAGCTGCACTTCCACTCCTCCTAATTCACTTACATGATGTCTACGATGTTCTCATGACACTGCTATCCGTTTCTCCATCTGCTCCAGCACTTGTAACGCTTTCCCCAATATTAATGTTACTCTCAGTAAACATTGGAGATGTTATTCTCAAAACTTTGGAAAGCTGGATGTTTCAGGAGTACTAACTAGCAGTTTCAAAGTACACCCTCCATTATACTACATATATTCTTAACATGGACCATTTGTGGAGTGGTTATCAGTTCCTCTCCGTGTGATATTTTAACCTAGAGATATAGATATGATCTATCACAAAGAAGCAGATGAATGATATATACAGTAGCGGTCAAAAAGATATGTCACTTTTCATTTTCATGCATAAATAGTTCAAATCGAAAAGAACCTAATACCAATCGATAGTTCTGGCCACTTTATTTAAAAATGTGTCGAAATATAGCGTTGTTACGAATTCTGTATTTTTTAGAAACATTTTATATTGATTTTCATATGCTATTTTAAACGAAAATATCTCAAAAATCGCTGAGCAAATAATCAATCTGAGACAATATTCTGATAGAGCATAGTCTAGTTAATATAATGTGTTACGAACATTTGATTCACATCGCCGCTAAAATATAGATTTTTCTGAGCAAACATTTTGGTGATCAAAAAGTAGTCAAATTTTAGGACCATGTCTCAAACAAAATTCTATATCTTTTCAATTTTTCTACGAAATTTCACCAAATTTGAGAGTACCATGGTAAACTATTTTCTCTCCAATATGGTTGTTTCTGTTGCATGTTTGGTTTCTTATTTTGTGTGAAAATGTTTTTTAAAGTGGAGATTGCGTAAACTGTTATATTCAAGAAAGTTCAAGAAGAATCGACTCCATTCTTTCTCAGTCCATAGTACATTTATGGTACTCTCGATACTGTACGTACGCTAAAATAAATCGATGTTCTTCATAAAAATATATCGCTTTGACTAACTGCTGTGCGCGCACTAGCTGTGCGCGCCTTCGCCCGCCACCATACACTGTACTGGTGGTGTCGGCGCATGCGGCGTGTGTTAATCAAAGCGATATATTTTTATGAAGAACTATTTTTATTCTAGCGTATGTACAGTATCGAGAGTACCATAAATGTACTATGAACTGAGGAAGAATGGAGTCGATTCTTCTCGAACTTTCTTGAATATAACAGTTTACGCAATCTCCACTTTAAGAAACATTTTCTCACAAACTAAGAAACCAGACTCATAACAAAAACAATTGTTTTGAAGCAAAAATTATTTTCTATAGTACCCTCAAATTGAGTGTAATTTCGTAGAAAAATTGAAAAGATATAGAGTTTTATTTGAGACATGGTCCTAAAATTTGACCACTTTTTGACCACCAAAATGTTTGCTCAGAAAAATCTATAATTTAGCGGCGGTCTGAACCAAACGTTTGTAACACATTATAATGAATAAACTGTGCTCTATCAGAATATCATCTCACTTTGATCCTACGCTCAGCAATTTTTGAGATATTTTCGTTTAAAGTAGCATATGAAAATCACTATAAAATATTTTTAAAAAACACAGAATTTGCAAAAACGGGATATTTCGACATATTTTCGAATAGAGTCGTTAGGACTTCCAAATCGTACCAGACTCCTTTCGATTTGTGCTATTTGTGCATAAAAATGAAAAGTGACATATCTTTTTGACCGCTACTGTATTTTGAGACCTATTCCATTTCGCATTTTCCTTGGCCTCCGTGACTAATATGGTTATATGTAGTTTGCAGATATCTCATTCACTTTCTAGGTCTTTGCAACTACGGTAATTCATTTTCACGATCCTGGGCTTCGTTTTGGATCAGAGTGTTCGGCATTCATTACCACTTCCAAAGGCACTAATTCCTAATGCAATAATGGCATTGTAGGCAAACGTGTTCTCTATTTCAAATGGTGAAAAGCTCTATCGCACAATACTACAGGGTGGCGAGTGAATACGAGCGTAAAACGTAAAAACAACTTTATCGTTTTGTTTTTGGCGATCAGAAATCTAAGAAAAATTTCATATGAGAATAATATGACACTCAATAATTACGACGAGTATTCGAAGTGGGAACAATCAGTTTTTAGTTAAACGTCAGTTTCCTCACCCAAACCTTGGTGCGCCGCAAGTAGTCATCTGGTATACTGTTTTCAATGGTGGTGAATTCTTTTCGCAATGTGAGAAATTTACTCTTACTAAAATCTACTCTTAAGCTTTTCCTCCATAGCAATATAAACGAACAAGCTCACTTGAATGCCGTTCAAGACTTTTTCAAATCCAACAATCTTTCGTCGATAAAAAGCCGATTTTGGCCTCCGAAAGGCACATTTTCGCTTTGGTTACATGTGCTAGAAACAAGTCATCCTGGAAGACCAAATTGAGATCATGCTAACGACAGAGCACCAGTTTATTATTGTGGATCATTTCATGGTAGTGTTCCGCCAGCGATTCAGCTTTTTTGTCGATAGATGTTAAAAAAGTCTTGCCTGGGGCAACGATTTTGCTTGAAAACGTCAAGCTTTCAGAAAATGCCCTGATTCCAATATTTATTTGTTTGGAATTGTTACCGAGAGCAGTTCATATAATGTGGAAGTGGTTCCGTCTGTGGTTAGCAAACTCTGCTGTTAAAATATCCTCATGAGAAGGGTAGGCGCTCTAGTAGCCGCGCACCATGAAGGTTTTCCAAAAATTCTTGCGTTTTTTCGTCTCTCTTTGTTCCGCTGGACCAATCAGAACTTGATTCTTTCCAATACGATGACGTTGAAGCATAATTGTAAGCTTCGTTTCTACCATCATTTTGGTAGGATCTCCAAAATGTTAGTCTTGCCTAACCATCTTATTCAAACTAACATCAGCTTGTAGGTCAATGCTCTTCCTGATAACCTCTCTCATCTCCCGAGAGTTGACTGTCCACCTCAAATTACATATTATATTGCTGTGTGTATCTCCCTTTTCCTGCCATTACTTCAGGTCATCGGGCCTGTTGAATGTTATTAAAGAAATGCCAAACCTCGGAAAATTCAACCATTTTGTGGCGGAGCTCTATAATTATTGACCAGCCGCTTTACGACATCAACAGTTCTCCACTATTAATTGGAAGATCAATTTTCACTTGTAAAACCAATGACACTTGCCCAATAAGTATTTTGAGAAGGAAAACGTGTGCAAACATATGAAACAAAGTTAAGAACTGAGTGCAATGTCGCGCGCACGTATTTATTCGCCACCCTGTAGTTTTGCTTCCATGTCCGATGTTGGAAGTTGTTGCGAGCAATCGCAACCTCCATTATGCTGGGCGCGATGTTGTGTTTCGATTCTGTATTGTCATTCTTGCTGTGCTGTAATGTATGCAAGTATTTAAGCCCCAGAGCGGAAAGCTCGGGGCTCTTGTTGTGGCTTAGTCGTTAGGATAAAGAAGTGTGAACCACCGGTGTGGCAGATTGGTGCATCGGCCGGGAACAAACTGTCACATCGGTGGTTCACACTTCTTTATCCTAACGACTACGCCACAACAAGAGCCCCGAGCTTTCCGCTCGGTGGCTTAAATACTTGCATACATTACAGCACAGCAAGAATGACAATACAGAATCGAAACACAACATCGCGTCCAGCATAATGGAGGTTGCGATTGCTCGCAACACTCCGCGCAAGTCGAAAATAATGAAATGCAACTACTTTTGAAACACATGAAACTAAGCTCAGGCTAGGAAATTTAAGTCTACCAGGAACGCGCGGCCACCATCGAATCGGCCTCGGATGTTGACGTCGACGCACTAGATAGCGAACAGTCCATAGAACGGCCGGTCACAATCTCGCTCCTTCATCGGCTCGAACGACAGCGAAAATATAGCAACTGGCGATCAGAATACAGCGAAGGCGTTGAGGGAGAAATACAGCAAAACGGCGATCGGAATACAGCGACGGTCGACAGCTGCCGGCACAGATGGAGGGAGCGACGAGTGGGGGAAGAACGGGAGGAGCGACGACGAAGGAATGCACTGTTAGCATGTAGCTAACCAGTGCAGAAGTTGATTCAGAGTTCACCACGAATGCAAACTTCATATCATGTTACACAATATCAGTCAGAGATGAGCGTGATGCAGTGGTAAACGCCCACTCAGACTCTACTGCGTTGCTGCCGCAGTAATGATGAAGGATAGGGACCAGCGACGCGCACGTCAGCTGCGCAGTAGCGGCCGCGCTGCACCCGCTTTCAGAGTTTTACTGCGGCAGCACTGCCGCAGCGCCGCCGCAGCAACGAATGTCACGGGACATTCCTTGCCGCGGCAGCGGATTTGCTGCCGAAAACGGATGTGGGGTGCGCTCATCCCCCCTTTTGCTGCTAATTTTACTTTACTGCGGCAGTAAAACTCTGAATGGGCCCTAAAGGCCCTTTCAAAGTGCTGCTGCTGACAGCAGCAGCAGTGATGAAAGATAGCCCAGCAGCAATGCGGCAGCGCTGCGCAGCAAACCTGCAGCAGAAATGGTGATCTCCATTTTTTGCTGCCGCAGCAAATCGAGCGGCAGGCTACGCCGGATGGGACGTCATTCGTGCTAAAGGTCCTAGCACGAATCACCTGAAAATGACGTCAGCACACGTCACGTGCTGCTGTGGCGTTGCTGACGAACTCAGCAGCAAACCGGCAGCAGAGAGGTGGTCCTCGGTGGAAAAAGGCCTTCTTGCTGCTGCTGTCAGCAGCTACACTCTGCAAGGGCCTTAAGAGGCGATGCTGTCACCACCAGGTTCGATCGATCCTGGCCGGGACAATCAAGAATTTCATCGACATCTTGGTTTTTTTTCGGTTTGCTCGCGATTTCAAGCTCTCCCAGGCGCAACTGTGGTGTAGAGACATGGACACATGAACATTGTGTGGAATGTGGCCTTTACGTAGTGTAAAAAGTTCTGACTACGAGATCCTCGAGGGCTGGTGAGGTTATTAGGGCTGGGAGGATAATTCCCATCCTCTTCTTTTAGGCACTAGCCAGGGTAAAAGCACAGATGCCAAATCTTTGGTGTCCCGTTTTCTTGCGGAATTCACCGCCTTATTTGGAATTTGGTCACCATCTGTGGGAGCCGGCGTGCGAGCAACCACCACATTGTGACATCTTCGTTGCACAACCAGCTATCCGCGAAATAGATAGAATAGTGCTTCCATGACATCTCCAGTGTACTTCAATGTAATGTGGATTCGTCACCTTAGGCTACCGGGTTACTTTTCTCCTCCCACCCCGGGTGGGCTTAAATGTAGTTCTTCTTCATGACATTCGAGTTCGATCCTAGTCGATTTCTTCGGTTCACCGTAAACCAACGTCTGAGAGACCTGTTGTTCAACTACAACTGGATCATAAAGATAGCACATTCGCTGGATAAATCACCTGTCCGATCGGAATGAGCTTCCAACCCCCTCGCATACGTTGAGTCGTGTAGGGACTCCGTGCCCCTGTGCACATGTTTAGAAGACGCATCGTTGCGACAGTTCATGACAGATGACGAGTTTCCTTGATTTCGCAGCATTCGGCAACTTCCCTTCCTGGTCAAAGAATGATGAGGAGAAGGTTAATGGTCGTAAGAGTGCAGCTGACACACGCACGATTGAGCAATCGATCCCGGCCCGAGCTAACCAAGTATTCCAGCCTTCCGGGATCGCATAAATTGGTGCCAGACTTGTCTGGAAAGGTAAAAACAGTGGTTTGGTACAGCGGCTGGTCCCCGTAAGTCATTGTACAGACCAAATACGCATTCACAATGCTCCTGCGAGTCTCATTTGAATGTTCCGTGATTAACTGTCGATAAAGCTTAGCAACTGATATTGTAGTACCTTTCATCGGCCTATCGGCCGCCAAACGTCTGTTCTTCAGCTTCGTCAAGTAAATAAATAAATACATAAATCTACACTGCTTACCGAGTTGAGCCACACTTCGATCAGTTGAAATTTCGACAGTGTTCCAAGGTTTGACGCACATTCGACATCTTCACCGAGTTTTCACTTACTTTCCTAACTTATTCCGCTTCCACTCACTCATATACCGCCCACTTTACCTCAATCAAATTCAAATGATATAACACTCACCTCGATAAACAATATAGGATAGAGAAAGTGTAAGGACGACATCATAGAATGTGATTCTCGAAATTATCTCAATGATAAGCAGTGATAAAACGACCACTAAAGGCCGGTTCAGAGTGTTGCTGCATGCAGCTGCAGCAATGATGAAGGATAGGAAATGCAGCGCTGCAGCAGCTGCATGCAGCACTCTGCAGCAGCTGCACCAGAGAATTCCGGTGAGAATTCTCTGCTGCAGCTGCTGCATCGACGCCACGCCATCGATCGATTCTGAAGAGTTTACATGTCAAACATGTCAAAACCGACCGAGCTGCTGCTGTGCTGTTGCTGCGGAAAACTGCAGCAAATCTGCAGCAACGCGGTGGTCTCGAACGGAAAAACGCTCCGCCCCTCTGTTGCTGCAGAATCATGCAGCAACACTCTGAACCGGCCTTAACCGCCACACCCACAAATCATATGAAAAATGAATTGACATCCGTCCATCTATCCAAACATCCATCCATTCATCCAAAAAACAACTGGGTTTCGCTTATTATATAGTAAGGATGTTAAAAGCTGAAGCAAATTAGCCAAGATGGTACAAATGCGTTATGGATAACGTTTCGGGGAGTCCGCCTTCGCCAGAGCCTGGAAGAATGAGCTGGATTTGAGAGATCACAAAACAATTCCAAGCTAGAGCGATGAATCAAAAAACTCTAGGCGAGAAATTCGAATAACGACGCTGAACATGGATTTGCTCTTAAACGAGTGATCTCTCAAATTCCTCTTCTCTCTTTTCCAGGCTCTGACGAAAGCGGACTCGCCGAAACGTGCCGAAAAAAACTTGCACCGCCTTGGTTAATTAGCTTCAGCCTGTGGCATGCTACGAATTCTGAGGTTAATTCTGAATTGAATACGAATGCGGTGGAACGTACTTAGAATGAGGGGACCAATAAACGCCGCCACCTTTCCCTTTCACCTTTACTTTTCAGTTTTTTGCCTACCCCTTTACCTTTACTTTTCAATTTTTTGTCTATCAAGCTTATATGTAGTAGTTGAAGTAGTTTAAACAACAGTGAAATTGTCTCGAAAAACGAATAGCACAGCAGAAAACGCGTTTGTCACCGTCTCGTCGATACTCAGGGCGTTTAGTAAAATCACTGTCGCTTTGCACACGTTCAATTCATGTCACCTTATTCAAAGGTTACCTTCCTATGCACAACAAACTGCGTCGTCGCCTCCTCGCCATTCTTTTGCTGAGTGTAGCTCTCTTGGTACTACTGCCATTTGCAAGAGGATACTTTAAATCAGAACCTGTTGAGCCCTGGTTCAATATCACATACGACTCGGAACTCGTATTCAGAAGCTACGCCACGCGTGAGTTGTCATATTCGACGTAAAAGATTAGCTTCAGGACAGCAGCCATCAAAGTATTCCTATATTTCCTGGTGAGAATGAATTCCATGAATTTCGAATAAGTGAAATTTTCCATCTGTTTGTACCTCAGGGCAATCCGCAAGGGTGATATCAATCGGAACATATTTAAGCGTGATGAGTAGAACAAAAGTGTATTACAAGTTGATTGGAAAAAAGCAAAGCCTTTGGAAGCCTGCCCTAATCCCACTCTTCGTCTAGGTGCTCAGAATGTGAATGCGAAGCAAGATTCTGTTTCAGATCCAGCAGCTGCCGGAATATTGGCGGCAGTGGAAAGACAAGCATTACTAGGAAAGACAGGAGTATTTCCAGAAACATGGGCGTTACCAGCCTTTGGTCAGTTGAGGGAAAATATAATGGTACGCCACCGGAATTCTTTGATTCTCCCGTATCAGTCACTATTGCAGCACGATGAGAAATAATGCGTTCAAAAACTCACGAAGATGAGATTGTGGTTTTTTAACATTTGCGCGGTTTCCGTAAACTGTTACATATATGAGCCTTCTGTCAAGAGAATTGAAGGACGATGTAAAGTTTGTAAATAATCTACAATTTCTGCTCCCAGTTGGCAGAGTCCGGGCAGAGTGGTGAGCCACTTGTGCCATTCTTTTGTTCCACCATTTCTTCAAGATAATAGTTCAATAATTGCGGTGATCCGCACTCACTGCAATTAGTGCTCCACAAAAACGATCCGTGAACGTCATTGCTATTTGTTTTTAATCTACATATTTTTGTAACACTTGGCCGATATTTTTCATTTTCAATTTGAACATTCAGGTAGCTCCCAGATACAGACTGGCTACTTGTCAAATCGAGAAGATAATGTCCACCATTCGCCACGCCATGTTCTGTTATCTCACGAATCCTTTCGGCTTCAGGAGCAACAACAAATCCATGGGATTACAGAGCTGGACTGAGAGGTATATGGATCCGCTTGGAATCACTAGAACGCATCTATGCAGGTTGCAAGAAAAATTCAGTCATCCTTTGCATCACACATTCAAAGTCCCACTTAGTTCAGTTTTAAGGAACCTTCTTACTCAAAGCACAACTCGAATCAGCTAAAATAAGATTACATTCACAAATGGGAATATTCTCAGACAAGGAGAATCTTAAGTGCTAAAAGAAGCAAGCTTAGGTGACAGTCATACGCCGCATGCACTTAATTTTTAGCCGCTTCGTAAGAGTTCAATAAAATATGCATTTTAGCGTCCTTGTTTCACGAGATGTTGTTCCCATTTTCGATTTTAATTACTTATGATTTTTCGGAAACGTAACTACCATTTGGTTGGTCATATCCTGCCGTGAAACAACAACTACTACTATCAACAGATCACAAAAACCTTTACTGAGCAACATTTTTCGTATTAAATTCACAGTTCTCGAGTGAAACTCCCAAATAACACTAACATTAATTTCATTATTTAGTATAGGTCTCAGGAATGGAAAATCTTGAATCTTCAACTGGACATTTCAGCTTTTGCGGTTGGAGTAACTATCGTTCTGACATTGATGCAGTTGAACAAGAGGCCAATCAGAAGTACATACGCTTTGCAATAATCCGAGACCCCTTCGAAAGATTTCTCAGTGGGTTCATCGACAAATGCCTCAAGTGAGTTAATTTGGTGCTCCATCATTTACAGTAATGTATGGAATATGTTGAATTCGAATAGTGTGCTTATGTCCCTAATACGGACGTTCATCTAGCAAAGCTTTAATCGACTCTGAAGAAGGGACTTATGTGAGATTTAGGGTAAGAACCGGCTTACTAACGTTCGTCAGATTTCCTGCTTGCAGAGAAAGCAACTTCAAATACGATGTGCGATGTTTGGGATGTAAAGGCGACATCAAATGTTTTATTGAACGGCTCTTCCATCTACTATATGGGATGAGTCACAATAGAACTACCGTTGCACGAGAGGTCTGGTATGTTGCGAGGCATTTTGGACCGCAAAGTTGGTAGGTTTCCATTCTTATTCAATCGATTGTATTGGATGGTGTTCACGTTCCATTTAGGCATATCTATAACAGTTACTTTTGCAGGCAGTGCAACTTCAAGAAACAGTTGAAGTCTTACCGTTTAATAGTGTTCCCAGAGGGACCAACGCAGTCAGAGATAATCGCTAGGGAGATCACCCGAATACTGAAGGAAGCATTCGTCCCCAGAGATATGAGAACACACATTCGACGAGAACTCTCAAGTAAGTACAGTAGTCCTGAGAACTGCAGCGGATTTCGTCTCATTCTCCTCGGAGAACATTCTGATGAACAATTTTCGAATTGTCGAACAGCGATATTCTTGGTGTCTTTTCTGACCACCTGGGCCTGAATTCATCACGGGTATCGGCACGATATACCCGAGAATAAACCCCGGTTGGCGCGCGTATTCGCATTCATGAACGCGCCGCGGAGTTTATTCGGGGGATATCGCGGGTCTATTCTACCCGCTGGCGCGAGCGGACCGCAGTAGGAAGAACAAGAGCGCTCCAATGCTAAATTAGCCTAGCAGTCGTTGCTCTGCTACACGCCAAGTATCGCAAACTCGATTGTCATGAATGCGAATATTAGGGAGTTAGACCGGGTTTATTTCGCTGGTCTTGAAGTTCTGTACAACATTTGAAAATGTTCGTCTTTATAACGTCCGACCCCGTTCGAGAAATTTTCGTTCATGAATTCGACTATGTCGTTTTCGGGCAATGCCATCGTGGTTTTTCATATGATGGTTCTACTTGCATGAACGCGCCGCGGAGTTTATTCGGGGGATATCGCGGGTCTATTCTACCCGCTGGCGCGAGCGGACCGCAGTAGGAAGAACAAGAGCGCTCCAATGCTAAATTAGCCTAGCAGTCGTTGCTCTGCTACACGCCAAGTATCGCAAACTCGATTGTCATGAATGCGAATATTAGGGAGTTAGACCGGGTTTATTTCGCCCGGAGTGTTATATACCCCAAATTTTCGTTCATGAATTTGGGCTCTGGTCTTGAAGTTCTGTACAACATTTGAAAATGTTCGTCTTGCAGAAGGAAAATCTCGCCACTCAACGTCCGATGCACTCGAGCGTGGAGACGTTCGAGAACGAATTCTGTCAAATCGATACCTACGGCGGCTTATTGCGCTGATCTATTACTTCGACTATGTCGTTTTCGGTTTTGCAATGCCATCGTGGTTTTTCATATGATGGTTCTACTTGAAGAATGTGTTTGGGCTTGATTTCACCAGACTAGAAGGCACTACCCGTCCTAGGTTAGGGATATATGGAACAAATAGGTTTCTGGCTTCACAGAGAGCCTTGTTCATAAGAGCATCAACATAAGTTCGTTGTGTGATGAAGAAATCCTGATAAATTGTTATAGCGCAATACATGCGACTAATTAAGAAGGCGAGAATGTGCCTTCGTTTGTGACACTACTACTGGTACCACGTTCTATAGAGGGAACTGTTTTGTCCTCATATGCCGTCATAGTCGCTTAGTTTTTTATATACGGTGAAGTTCGGAAAAAGTTGGAAACACTTCACCCTTTCAGGCTTAGAACAACTTTAATGGCTAATGGCTCACTGCGGACTGAGAAATTGAAAGTGTTTTGAGAAAGCAGGAAGCGCTGGTCAACCTCCATAACACACGTGCCTTACCATGAGCAAGTTTTTGATGATTTGAAGATGTTCTACTGCCTTGTGCAACGACAAGCTGAAGCCAGCCACATATTAAAAACTTAAATAACAAACGGGCTCCTTCGTGACCCTTATTTTATATTTCAAATATTTTATTGGGCAACTGCTCTTTGTTGGCGTTAAAAAGAAAAATGGCTTCGCACCGCGGACAGTGTAAGTTGGGTTAATCATCACGTTAGAGCTTCATAACATCCTACAGTGACCCGATCTTCAGATAACAGCTTTGGTGTTTCGTTTTGTGTTTTTTCAACAATAGTTTTGCGTCATATTGTGATCATCATGTGAAAATCTAATACAGTACAACAATTTAATAAATCAGTGTCAAAAGATAGCGCTAGTAGCTCTTGAGTATGATAACTTCGATGCCTCTCTCCACAATCCTAGGACACTAGCATATAATTCATTGTAAAAATTAGTACATGAAACAATTGGTTGCATTGTTTTTGAAGTTTAGAAAATAATCCCCTCAGATGAGGTTTCTTCTTGTAAAGACGGTGCGTCGAACTCTGTTTCAGTCTTCAGAAACCTGTAAGTATTCGAGATGAGAGGTAGAAATGTACAGAGCACAGCGGTTTTACCAAGATAGTAATGTGCATAAAACAAGAAAATCGCACCTGTGAATTCTACAGAACGTCTGAGGATATGCACCGTTCAAGATCGACTGATGATCAGCCCCGTGTACGATCAGAGGAGTAACAGGCTTCTTCAATTTATCGTGCAGCTCCACGCTGTGTTCCGATGGAATGACCGTATCTCGTGCACCGTGACATATCAACACCGGCACGTTGATCTCCGACACTTTGTTCCACCTTCAAATAGGCTGAATCAAAAATCAGAAAGAAGCAGAATCAGAAGCAGAGCATGATGTACAGCAACACCATGAAATGGAGGAGGCGCCAACATTCGTTGCGGGACCTCAATGCGGCGGAGGTAGCAACATTGAATGATCTACGAGAGTGAGCGCACACAGTGATGTTCCACATTATCACTGATGACCCCGAGTCAATGAACTCACAACTCAGCAAACAACACGTTATTTTTTCAATTCATCGGACCTATATTATTGCAGAATACGGCTCTTCACTGCCTCTATCAAGCCTGCCTTCCATGCTTGATACGGATATTTTGTAATAGAAAAACTATCCCGACTCGAAAGTCAGTCGGAGAGAAAGGAGTGTTCTGGACGGCCAGTTGTGTGATAAAAAAACACTTTTTATAGCTACCTAAAACTCAGCATATGCTCTATTCAGTACCACATCCGTCTAGCTACACGTGGATCAGTATCCTACTATATAATAAGCGAAACCGCGATGTAAGTAATGGGCGGCTCACATGGGTCCCGTCGCGGTTGCCCCACAGCGACAATGGAGCTAAGGAAAATTCTTCAATTGTTCTCGTTCTACTTTTCAGAGTGTCTGTTTTCATTTTGCTCTGCTTACTGATGTTCTTCCGTTTTCTTCTGTTTAATTTCATTTTTTTCTGTGGTTTTGGGCCTTCGCTAAGGCCAAATTTTCTGTCGGTATTTGCGCTTTTTGGCTATCCTCAACTTCGCCAGGGTTAGTACAGTTGTTTTTCTAACGAAGTTGGCGAACAGACGTTTGGCGGCCGATAGGCCGATGGAAATCTGGTAAATATAAATGACGGGCATTCAGTGACTCGCAGTACACTTCATAGACATAACTCTCCCGCGGATTCCTTCGAATCCCGCAACATATTAATCACCGCATACGCTGTTTTTGTCAGTACAGCAAAATAAAAAGCAGAGATTGAGTCCTTCCCCACATTGATAGTTTGAACAAAATGTTACAGAAAAGGAAAGTAACCGACGTACGAGTTGAATCTGTCAAAAAATGGTGTTTTCTCCTTGCGCGGTTGATTGCCCAGCAGACGAAGACCACTGGTGAACGGTGCGACCAACACTACGCCCACAACTTCCTCCGGATGTGAGGCGGCTAGATCAATCACCGCTGTGGTGCCGATGCTGTAGCCAAGAAGCACAATCTACAAAAGAAACGACACGATTGATGTGATATCAGCCTGTAGATATAAGTGATCTGCAGCAGAGACCCGCTTGTATGGGCAAGCACATCGATTTCATTCAAAACTTCCATTTGTCATGACTCTGATGCGGCTGGTAACTTTGAGCTCATGACAGCTTTTGCAGTTATAGTGTCCTTTGCGGACATTTTCAGCACCGCCGTCAAACGCAGCTCTAAGTACGAGCTAAATAAAGACTGTTTTCTCGCTGGCTACCCATAGCGCTTTGAAGTTATTTCTACCGGATAAAAACCCAGGGCGGGAATCAGAAGAGTCTGATCTACCCAATGGTGTAAGAGGAGCTGAGAGATTTGGAAATTCAGAGCAGCTGTGCATATTCTCTGATCTGAACGGATGAAGTTGGCAACTTACTTAAGGGCCCCTCCAAAAATTACAGTGAAATGGAGCAGCAAAAGGAGGAGTGGAGGAGAAAAGGAGGAGTTTCAGCAACGGCTTTTTGCAGCGGTCCACTGGATTGACGTTGGTCTAAAAGTTATTTAGTATACATACAGTTGACGGCATGGGTGGTTTCCGTACACCCCTAATGGGCAGAATTTCAGCGATACACTATTTGATCAACGTCAGATCGTCAGTCAGATCCGTTTTTGCTGCCGTAGCAGAGAATGCTCCGGGTAGTTCTCTGCTGCGGCATCAAAAACGAATCTGACGTTGAGCAAGCAGTTTTTCAGGTGTTATCAGCGACGCAGATCACGAATCTGAAATTACGTTTTCAGAATTGTGGGCGAAAATCACCCATATTATCAACTACATTCTAAATAACTTTTGACCAACGTCAGCATCAGAAAGACAGCATCACACTACTCACTCCTACGGAAAATTCCAGTAATGAGATCGTCATACACGGTCAGAGTTCGGCGAAGGTAGACTACTACTCGTTTACTTCCTTAAATGAAGCTCTCTGCTTTAACACATTGTCTCCGTCCTAATACAGTTTGATCTTTCATGATTTTAATCATCGACTCATTGATAATCGTTAGCCCAGGACTGGCTCCATCAGTGCACAGCTCGTGCGACATTTATTTATATAACCCGTTTCGATGTTCGCAAAATGAGCAGAACAACATTAGCATAACTTAAATGACTGAGCGTTTTCCACCGATATCGATGCAGTGCAGAAGTAGTCTACCTCGCTCACACTGGTGGCAGTGGTTTATGGTGGATGCCAAGCAGGTTGAGAATATTCGGAAAAGCTTTCATCATATTGTCGGACGCCCCTTTCTACGGCTACTTTTACGATACAAAGAAAATGCAACAGGACAATGACACAACCCGTATAGCATGTGCTCAGAACTTTTGTGTGGCATGGCACGATACCTTGTTAAGTGCTTCTCACACTTTTGAGGTTACACTTCACCACGTGTTCCGTGATAGTCGATGAATGCTTCATTAGCATCACCATCGTCCAACTGCAGCAATGTTGATAGTGGGTTATAAGTTGTATGTTATGAGGACTCGCAATGGAACAAGAGATTCTGTACTTTTTTCACCGTTTTAGTGGATTTCGACGGTACTGTGTTCATGATCGCATTTGAGGAATATGTTTGCTCTTTTTTTTTGAAACTTCTTGAAGCAAGCTGAGAAGCATTCCGTCGAATTTCGCAAAGTTTCAATAGTGTGGCGTGAGAATCATCATTAATCTAACCTTCTTGTCCGGTCGTGTTCGTCTGATGTGCTCATACACGGCTCGAATATCAGCGTATATACTTTTCTCCGAAACTGTGCCCGTGGAATATCCATAACTGGAATTCGTGTGATCACTACATGAGTAAAACTGCTCCTTCATTCCATTTCATTCCATTTCCACTCCATTTGTGCCTTCATCATTTAAGAAGACTGTCCCAAATTACATCCATTTCATTACGATGGCGCTTTACAACACCAATAAATCTGAGATGACAGTCAATCTTTCGACTGCTGCCGTAACTGAATCAATCAGCTCGCCTACTGAGAACAATTCAAAATCATACGTACCCTGAATAGTCGAAACCGTAAACATCAGTTTCAAAAATCTCAGCAAGCTGCGGCAAATTCACAAAGCGTGGCTGGAGGAAGCTTCCGAGATCAGAGGAGTTTGGCTGGGTGAATATGATCACCTAAATGGGGTCCGTAATGAGGTTTTTCGACTTTTCTTCTCTCAGTACGTTTAAATTCTTTCCTAACTCGTGGAACTTAAATGAATTTAGTCGGACTTCAATCGTATGATCATACTGTAGGGTATTGCAGATGAGTTCAAAATTTGTGACCTTATTACAGTTTTCACAAGGTTCGACTGGAACAGGTGAACTAACGATAAGGGATTGTGGCGACCCCATCTGTTAGATAAAGATGTGGTGATACATGCTACTGCCACGTTTTTTATTCAAAAACTTTTAGAAACTATAGAGAACGTCTGTACTAGTGATCTTCACAGGTGGCGCAAATGAAGTCAGCATTCAAATCTGATCCTACCAACGAACGGTCTGAGTTTTTGGGATGTGGAGTAACTCTGTAGCAAGGAATGGGATACGGATCGCAAACTATTCCAACGTAAATGCAAAAGGTAAAGGTGTCGCCGCTGATCAGCCGGCCATATATTGCTCCACTCAAATCGTAGAGACATAAGGGTCGTGCACAGTCGACGACCAATACGACACGGCAATGATAAGAGATAGCGGCCGGTGTCGTATTGGTCGCGTTCGACTTCGGCATTTGCGTTGCCGAAGTTGCCGCATGCGGCGAGTAGGACACCGCGTGTGCGGCGTCGTCTCGTACAGGGATGTGTGCTCATTCGCGCGCGGCGAACAGTGCGGCGATTTGTCGTGTCGCATTGGTCGTCGACTGTGCACGACCCTATAGTGAATACGCATTTGACCTACACAACGATTTGCATGGGTCAGCCGCAACCACTAATCAGTGTCTTTCCTTTTTCAGACAAGTCCAGTACCAATTCATCCGACCACGGAGAGATGGAAGACTTGGTTAGCCTGGTCGCGGATCTACCACTGGACCGTGCAGGTGTCAGTAGCGCCTCCTACAGCTGCAACACGCGGACCCTTTAATTATTCCGCTGAAATCCAAAACGACCCTCTGCCTGGTGGCTTTCCCATTGTACTTGCGCAATGCTCTTGCATAATGCAGTACTGCGGGATTATTTAATTGTCTCTTGGTGATTCGAAGACTATTGGCTGTCTTTGCTATAGTGAAGGGTGATAGAATGGAAAACATTCTGAAGGTATCACAAGTTTTGTTTTGGAAATGGCTCCGCTCCATCGAATGCTATCGTGTTATACGTTCTGCAGCATCGCGTACCTGCTTTCGCATACGAGCCCCATAAGACGGACGACTCGGACAGCACTTCACGGCAATCAGATGATTTCCAAAGGAAGTACGCACAACGAATGGCTACAAATTTAAATAGTTCGTTCAACATGCACTTTTGGAATCTTATGGAATGAGAGTTTACTTAAGTGGGCTATTAGAGTCAACCCTTCCTATTGAGCAGTAGCGGGGTTCATTTATATGATAATTCCATTGTGTTGTCCTTCTAAGGATAGGTACGAAACAGAATCATCCTCCGTATTCCGAATTTTCTTTCTCGTCGCTCTGTTTTGATCTAATGAATAAAGACCTCAGCTTCGTCACAGCTTCTACTGAGGTCAACTCTGCTAACACAGACCAATCTCGATTAATTTTTTTCGAGTAGTTGTCATTCAGACAAGCATAGAAAGACCATTGTTCCACAAAATCCATGTTTTGTTGCCCTAGTTGAAGCATGAGAAACCTTTTTGCTACGTCTCGAAAGTACGAACATTCACTTTTACTGAAAATACGTTCGCCAACGTTATTCCAGAACTGGTTCAAGTGCAAGGATAGACGCGCAGTGACAATTTACTATTGGTGGAAAAATATGTACCTTGACACGAGACAACAGCCGTTCGTAGTCAAAAATAGCAGTAAGTTCCAGCGGCATCGGTGTTATGAAGAAGTCCTTACCTTCGAGCTGAAAAACCGATTTAAGGTCGTCCTGCTGTGCATTAACCCTAGAGTGCTTCAATGCATGTTACCTCATTGGCTCCTTTAATGGGTTTCTCTGGATCAGACGCTAGGTGTACGGTATAGGAAACGCCCTTTTTCGGTGGATGAAATGCCAGTTTTCGAGCGATACTTTCAGGCAGGGGCGGACAGCCAATGTAGCAACACAGGCCGCACAGCTGAAATTTGAAAACGGATTAGGGCGAATGTGTCGCAAGGATCACTAATTGTACAGTACGTTCACGAAATATACGCCAACCTATTTTGGTGGTTCCTACTCTGAGGAAGAGATGCAGTTTTGCCTTAGTACCACATTCGTCAGCATGGAAAATAATTACTGGATACACTTTTTCGAACTACATAAATATATTTAGCGTTTTAGTTTTTTAGAGCAAACTTTTAGGTTTTTGGGATATGTATCGGTGAGTGGAATTGTGTACACAGTATGTCTTCCTGTTGTCGCTTTTCCATAATATGAGCTAATATTGTGAGTAACTGCTCTGCATGTATGTCTCTAACTTCTCGTCTCACTTCGGAAGGACTAGCCGCACTTTCTGCTCTAAGCGGTGCTGGTCAGCTGGATCTCGGCAAAAATTGGCCGCGCCAGGCCTGCTGTGCGAGGCTACATGCGATATTTCGAAGACTATGCTAAGAGGAAGCCTAGTAGTCGTCCGCAGTAGTTGCCCGAAGAAGGCGAGAGGAAAATGGACAGAGTTACATCCAACAATACCGCGAGTCTGCGTCATGCCCACGCAGATGTAAAGCTTTCAGCCTCTTGTTCGTCCACATGGGGGGGGGGTGCGCCACCGAAGCGACGAGAATCTGTCGCTAAGCATCGATGTAGACTTTTCAGCTAACTAACGCGCACAAGCTGGTTGTACTTCATTTTAAAGAGCGAAACACAAATACCGACGAGCATAATGTGACATTTTATCGAATTGTACGATTACGTCCACAGAGATTTGGAAAATGCATTAGACCCTTTCCAGGTAGTTGGGCCTGACGAAAAGAAGTTTATTCTACACCTGACAGGCAGAAGCATTACTTTCATCTCTTCAGAAGAAGGAACACTGTTTTTCACAAAAGGCAAATACGGTGGACCTTCACATGTGAATTTGAACGTTTTTTCGTGCCAAGACGATGCTTGAACAGGCTTTCACTAGCACACAATTGGGTGGCGAGGAGTGCCAGCAAGTGCTAACAGATCACACTCTGTTTTTTTGAGCGACGGGAGTATGTTCGTTTTGACAGGAGTTGGCAAAATTCTATAACACCAGCTAAATTGAACCGCTCTCTAAACTTCGTGGTGTTAAGATCATAGAGGGTCTCTCTTGTAGTCTGGATCGCAATCTAGTGGAGAATCGCTGGGAAACACTCTTTTGAAATGTGCGGGTAAATTGCCATCATTCCGCCACCATTAAGGAGATCGTCGTTCCTGCACCGACGGTGTGGGTTAAAAATTGTATCGTTAATAAATTTAAGGGAAACCTAGTTGTTCCGTCCGACGCAGAAATCCTCGGACACCAAAAACTTCTCTATGCTGACAAAAATGGCATTAAGAAGAAAACTGCGTCTCTTTCGTCAAAGTGGGAACCACCAAAATAGGGGTGGCGTCTATTCATGAACTGCGCTCTATAATAACACTGGAGGCACTGACCTGCAAAAACGCTCCAAAGATGCTACAGCAATTGGGTTTTTGTTGTTGTTGCGGTGGTAACTGATTGACATTGAAGGAATTCGTGTGTTCCTGTCAAATAAGAATATCATAGAAAAGAGAAATGCTCAGGTGAAACAGTTTCTGCACATCATGGGAACGAAAGATGGATACTACTAATATGCTGGTCACTTTGCTGGCCGATCAAATGGTCCTCGACCTGATGACCATCTTTATGCGAGAGCACCAACACCCACAACCTGTTATTCGCTAGTCATCCTTCATCTAAATTGTCGTGGTGCTATCATTATGTTAGCTGATCAAATGGTTTCCGACTAGATGACCATCTTCGTGCGAGAGCACTAGCACCCACAACCTGCTATTCGCTAGTCATCCTTCATCTAAAGTGTGGTAATGCTATCATCTTTGGGTTAGTCCATCAAGGAATGAGCTCATCGTACATCACAACACTGGCCGATGTTACCACCACTGCTCAAAGACAGTACAGCTTTTCCGTCGTCCAATCGACACCTCTATCAAGAAGTGCATCAAGTGAGACGATGTCACCGCAGAAAAGCTGCTTGCCGCCACATTGCAGTGGATGATCGACTATCTCGAATGCAATGAAAATGGCACATGTCAGGCGGCGAATTTTCCCGACTCCCGTTTTTCAGTGTTCTAAACGGAAGAACACTTATTGTTAGTTCATGAACAGCCTCTGGTGCGATGTAAGGGAAGGGTATTTATGAAGATTTCGACGGATCCATATCAACCAGTAACCTGGGAGGCGCTAGATGGGTTGGGAGGGGGTTGCAGGGTATTGGACTGCAATATTCGTTATCGACTCAGACGTGTTAACATTGTCATATCTTCCACTATTTACGATCAACTCGGTCGCTTTATACATGTTTGGTATGTTAGCTCTTCACAATTGTTCACACCATCGCAATGAAACGATGATATGTAATTGACCGACCGAAGCCAAATAGCCAAGATGTTACAAGTTTAGATTGGCTAACGTTGCCTTCGTCAGAGCCTGGAAGAGAAAAGAGGAATTTGAGGAATCACTAGTTCAGGAACAATTTCAAGTTTCAACGGTCAATCAGAAGGCACTAGGAGAGAAAGGCGAGTAGGGCAAACACAACACGACCTAAGCAGGAAAACGATGTGGCACCCTAACGAGCATCTGGCCGACTGTCCTTCAGGTAAAGGTTGCCCAAGTCAGTTATTGCTGTCAGATCCTGTGTCACCTCCCCGCGTTCTTTCTTCCTACTGATCGTGGGATTTCTCACGGCAATCCAAAGCGCTTCGAGGGTCTTCCGCGCCGAGATTTCCGATTTGACAATATCGCTACCGCCACCTCCACCATCGCGCCATCATGACACGGCATACTCACCCACCTGCTCCGATATATCGCACCCACAACGCGTGCCCAAATGTTCTTTAACGCGCTCCTGGCGAACCCATCTCTCCAATATATTCCCATTTCAGACCGTGCATTTTATGAGGTACACCACTCCCGAGACCATGCGATCTCCCTCCTTTCCAACTGGGCGAACTACACCCGGTGCAAAATTATATGTTCAACCTGCGATTTGTCCATAAGTGTTCAGAGAGCCTATTGAGGGGATCTAGTAACATTACTGTCATATTCCACACCATCGAAAACCTAGATATAAAAATTCTGGGCGGGGTGTCTTGTCATTGTAAGATACTACTTTTTTTCAATTTTTTGTTGAAAAATTAGAGATAACGACCGGTGCAAAATTATAGGTTCACATCATTAATCCATTGACGACCGCGCCCTCCCTGCGTGTTTTGCGTGGAGTACTACCCGTACGTGAAGGGATGGTAGAGTTGCTAATTGTTTTCAAAATTGTTTTCAAAATTATCATAGGAAGAGAGCACAATTTTCTGTGTATCCTGTTGATTTTGAAACTTCCTCATGTAATCATTAGAAGTAAACGAAAGCCGGCGGGACACACGGTTCACCGCGGACCAAAAGGTGTGTCCCGCCGGCGGGACACACGGTCGTCAATGGGTTAAAAACTGTCTGTTTTTGAAAATATGAACATTCAAGTTAAGTTTAGTACTTTGTTACATTACCTTTGTTTTATACAACATCATACATTCTATGTGGCATACTTCGAATAAGATTATCAAGAACAGTTTGCTCTACATGAACCCAAACATCAAGAATGGCGTTCTTCAGATCAGAAACCGAGGTGTAATTGGTACCGTTCTTGTCAACAAGAATGCCCCACAAATTTTCTATAGGGTTCAGATCTGGAGAACAACTGGGCCACGCTAAAAGTTGGATTCTGTTGGAATCGAACCAACTCGTAGTTGACCTCGACACGTGTATGGGAGCATTGTCTTGCTGGTAGATAACATCCTTCTTCTCCTAAACGTTTAGTCCCGCGCCGTCGCGGGGTCCGCTGTTCTTGTTAAGAGTCGCTATCTACTTCTATCTAGGAGCGTAGCTCTGACTTCCTTAAGGTCGTTCTTGATTACGTCGCTCCACCTTTTCTTAGGGGCGCCGCGTGGTTGCCTGCCAGGGGCCTGAAACTCCAGTGCTTTTCGTATTGGATGGTCATCAGGTCTTCGCATAATATGACCATATCACCTGAGCCTTTGCTCTCGCATTTTAAGGTGCACTGGAGCTGTTCCCATAACCGCTCTCACGTCCTCGTTCCGTACCCTATCCAGCCTTGTCTATCCGCATGCCCACCTGGGCATTCTCATTTCGGCAGAATGTACTTGTCTCTCGTGGGCCTTCGTCACGGGCCAACACTCACTGCTGTGGAGCAGCGCAGGCCTTACAACTGCCTGATATAGTTCTCCTTTAAGCACCCTCGAGCACCTTCTGTCACAGAGAATTCCAGTGGTTTCTCTCCGCTTTACTCAGGCTGCATTTATCCTTTCTTCCACTGCATGATCTAGGGTACCATCCTTTGACAGTTTAGTCCCGAGGTAGCGGAAGTGGTCCACACTCTCTATGGCTTCCCGACAGTCGATCATTGGTTCTGAGCCTCCCTCCGAGTTGAGAAATTTGGTTTTCCTTAGGTCTACCTATCTTGCTGGTAGATAACATTGTACCTACGAAATCTTCTCAAATGAGTGAGAAGGTGTTCTCTTAGCACATCCTGATAATTTTCGCTGTGTATATTACATGAGACCAACTCCAAAGCAACACGACCATGTCCGGAAAATGCAGCCCAGACCATAACACTTCCACCGCCAAAGTTTGTCTAGAGAATAACCGTTCCTCCTTTCTTAGATCTCTCCAGTAGTGCTTGTAGCCGTCGGGCCCATCTAGGTTCCGCTTTTTCCCATGGGAAAATATCACCTAAAAGCTAGAGATGCTTTTCTACCCCCACGACGTACGGACAAATCGCGAGGTGAATCTATAATTTTGCATGGGTTGTATGCACTGGAGAGTTCTGCACACAGAATCGTATAACCGATTCCTTACGAGCCGTGCTTTGAGAGTGGAGGGCGGTACTCTGACTACACGGATCATGCTATCTCTTACGAACACATGTCGTATCTCAATGCCGATTTCGTCTGATTGTTAGTCGTAAGACACCTTGAAAACGGTTCTGCTATCGTTCAGCTGTCTGCGTCCTGATACCATTGCCGGTGGCCGATGACCTCTTAACATGGTCTCGTCGTAGTACCCATTCTCGATGGCAATACGATTGGCCAATACTAACGCCTATTGTTAGGCGTATGGTGTACTCCTTCAACGGGCCCGTCGCAGCGGAGCTAAAAATGCATGGCTCCCCTCTATACAGCAGTGCAGCTGGGATTTTTGTATGCTATGTGCGCGGACTCGGAGCAGTGGAGCCCGACCATCGCAGCTGGTGCCGGCTGGTCGCAGCACAGCGCGCTGCGACGAAAGTGGAGTCCTGCCACAGTACTGTCCTGAGAGGATCTGCACCATTCTTTTTGCTCTTGCGGTAAACTACCCGAGTCCCCGCACACAGCAACATACAAAAAACCCAGCTGCAGCGCCGTATAGAGGGGGGCCATGCATTTTCAGTTTCGCTGCGACGGGTCCGTTGCCGGAGTAAACCATAGGCCTTGCATGATGCAGGCCGTGCACGAAATCCTAGTAGAATATCAAGGAGAGCCCAATTTGTGCGGTCTAAACATTGTACAAGTTATGGCACAAATGAGTGTCTGCAGTGCAACCTGCTCAAATCGAACAACTACTATAGGCAGGTAAGCACTCGACAATATTTCCTGTTTTGTGCTATGCGATCGAGATGTAACGTGATGTGCCAGCTACTGGCACGATTGTGTCCTACTCTTATACATCGGTGTGCCGTAATCATATCGTCAAATTGGAGCGCGTAGCTACGGCGAGAGAGGTCTTTGCTACGTGTTCAGATCACTCGAAAGGTGTTTTTTGCAGTTCAATCATCTCCAGGTTGAGAGAATACGGCCGTCGAAAAAGAGTAAGGTTGTAATGATCTCAGAGGGGTCCTTGCGTTTCTGTAGAAGAGTACATGCGAGGTGGTCCGTAGTGTTCGTAGAACGTGTTAGAAAGCATATTTGTAGAACTACTGACTCCTTTTGTCACTGTCGGCTTCGCATACCATCCTACCTTTACAAGTTGGAGTTTAGCCGTGATCAGCGAAACAGGCGAATGCAGTTCTCTAGACTCAATGCTGTCTTGAACTCTACAGTGTAGAGTGTGGCCTGTGTCACGCTCCCAGAACTAGCTGCTCAAACACAAAAACCTTACCTCGCAAGTGCTCAGTGAGGGCCTAGTTGTCGTCATTGAGGCGTACACCTTCTCTCATTAATACCAGTATGAAAACTAAGAATGAACTCACCCCAAAGTATCAATGCACCATGCGATATGTTATCGACGAGCATGCCTTGTGTCAAGATATTAGATATCACCATTGTTTATGAGAAAAGTAAAACCGGATTGCTTGAGGCCCTTGTTATAGGTTCGCTCGCACCCCAGCGTAACTCGTCCATTCAGCATCAGACACCGTGGGGCCAGACACGTTTGTACGAGTTATCACGGTGACGCTGGCGTGGTGCGTACAAACGTGTCTGGCCCCACGGTGTCTGATACTGAATGGACGAGTTACGCTGGGGGGGGGGTGAGCGAACGTATAACAAGAACCTTGGAACAAGGATGTTACTCTACATTCGCTCTTCTATGGCCCTTGTTATACATTTTCTCGCGATGAGCGTCTGCGACATGCGAGCGGTGATCGCGTGCGCCGATAACCCAGACGCTGCGGGCGCGACGCACGCACGCACGCGCCCGAAGCATACAGAGCAATGCGCGAGGTGATCGCCCCACCCCCCAGCGAAAGCGTCAATCGCAGTGCAATGCGCAGCGACGAGAGCGTGGAAGGTTCGCTAGCGTGTGCATAATAATGCATAATGTGAGCGTCACCACGCCAGCGTCACCATGATAACTCGTACAAACGTGTCTGGCCCCACGCTGTCTGATGCTGAATGGACGAGTTACGCTGGGGTGCGAGCGAACGTATAACAAGGGCCTATCACACCACCATCTTTTGCTGAACGACCTCCTTCACATGAGGTCTATTCAATTGTCAGCAATCGCTTATTCCATGCAGCTCCACTTTTTGTAGAACGCGGTGCGATGTCGGTCTATCACAGCAGTGCTAGCTGGGATAAGGGGCTTGCAGACTCGACGACCCGACGTCGAGCATTCTCGTCCAACGCGGTGCCGTCGTGCAGTGCAGTGTGTTGACTGTAGAGTACACGGCACCGCTTGGACGAGAATACTCGTCCAAGCGTATTTTGCTCAAGTGCACTTATAACGGGGAATTCGACACGCAAACTGCTCGTCGTCGAGTCTGCAAGCCCCTATAGTGTTTGTGAAAAACTCAGCTGGTTGGGTATCAGAGAACAAAGAAATTCTGCAGCAAACACCCCTATAGAATGGAGTTCGCTCCTATTCTCCGTCAAAGGGTGCTGCAGTGACCGAAGGGCCAATTTCCGTCATTCGTCAAATTGTGAAACGAGCAAAGATATGGACTGAACATTTTGATTGGCCTAAATAATGGTCCTAAAACACATATCCGTTTCGTATATAATAATAATGCTATCATTTCATGATTCGTTTCCACTAGAACTATCTGGGGACGTAGGTGAACCCTGAACTGCATCACAGATCGAACCAGTCGAGCTTCGTGAAGGGCAAAGAGGTCACCATTAGAGGAGACTGTTTTAACACCGTGGGCACAGAGCATAAACCAGTCTCCATGTCGTGCAACCCTGAGAAAATTTTACGTTCAAAATTGGGCGGAAGCAAAATTCTAAATATGGCTACTTTTTGAACTTTATACACTATGCAGAATGACAGGAAGGATACTGCGTAGATATGACCAATTATAATATTACGAGTCACCGGTGTTGCCTAGATCGGGATAGGACTGATTACGCGGGTCTTCAAAAATGGACACGTTTCGAGTTTCGTCATTAACAAGAACGAGTAGAGAACAATGAACATGGTAACGATGAGTAATGAGCACACATTAACAGAGTATAAGGTAAGACCAATAAATAAATATGTGAAGGGCGCAGTGATTCTCTTATACGTTCACAGGTACTACATGTACGATCTCCTATTGTCGTGTAGTGTTTTCTGTTGTTAACGTGTTTTTATATGTGCCTGGGCGTACCCCGCCCCTTTGGAGGCGGAGCATCCTCCGGCCCCGCCCCCGGCCGAGCGCATATAAGCGGGCTCGGATGGGCATTTCGTTCATTGTTGTTGCTGAAGCACTGGAGTAAAGTATCCGACGGATAGGCCCTGCATCACATGGGGGCCGAACCGGGGTCTGCCCCGCCTTCCCCGTGATTTTAGGGTAAGTAGCGGCTCGTCTGTTACCTGGGTAGGCAATTTTATCAGGACATCGAAAGGCACCTTTATTGCGTCCCGTTTACCCTGAATGCAAGTTATGAGTGCACTATTATCGCTGCATTCAATGACCCTATAGGGTCCCTCCCAAGGGTTCACCAATTTGGGGTTACGAACGGATTGTTTTGCACTCGGGACCTTCATATACACCCGATGGCGAGATCCAAACGAGTCGGCGATATGTTCCAGCTCGCCAATGTCGCGTCGATAAGCGAACAAGAATGCTGGGGCGACGAGCGCAAGGAGCAGGAATTGCGGATGAAAAATTCGGCGTACCTGACGCCGTATGGGCTAGCGCTAGCAATTCAAGCCCACGCTCGTCGATGCAGTGACTTCGCGCAGGCCGTCGAGCAGGCTCAGGGGATCAATTTCGAACATCCGGCACTATTCCCGTGGCCGGTTCGCTACGATGTCGGCGAGTATGTGACCGCCGCCCTGAGAATGACGAAGTACACTACTGTGCCGGGCGCCTCCGCCGCGAGCAAGTTGAAGATCTTCCTTGCATTGCCCCCGGCTTTCGGCCGCGTTCACCTAAGCGTCGGTTACGACGAGAGTCTGCATCTACACCTACGAGACGTGGGAGCGCCTAGCTCAGAAGCTCCTTGACAGTGCCGCAGTCGATGCCATCATCGTGGTTTGGCCCGATAGCATGCCAGAGGATCGGGCGATGCGGCAGACCCTGATCGGTATTGAGCGCCACCTGCAGACGGGAGGGACCCTACTCTTCTTCCCGTTTCCCTATGAGGACAGCAATGTAAAGGAGTGGACTGCGATGGGCGAAGTCTGTGCAGAGTTCGTCCGCTACCTGACCGCACCAGAGCGGAAGTTCGAAGCCCTAGTCCGCGACCACTACTCCGACGTGCTGAAAAGCTGCCCGTTCACTCATCCTGCTGCGTGTTTAGGGACTTGCCCACGTTATAAGAAGTCCCAATTCACCTGCCACCATATCGTCCTCTATCTGGAGAAGTTGCGGCAGACAATGAGTGACATCTTGAAAATAGGAGTTTTCGAAGTCGTATCGCCGGAGGTGAGACAGCAAAGGAGGGAGGACAAAGCCGCTAAAGACCGACGACGCCGAGACGAGCACCGACCCAACTTTTTCGTTATGCCCGACCCTGATCGACGCCGCCACAAGATGAGCATCTCTTTCGCCGAGCCACGTCCGCATGCTACGGGAGAGGAAGATTCCGACCGACCCCCAAGGAAACGAAAGATGCAGGAGGACCGCCGCGATCGCACTCGCTCCAGGAGCAGGCCGAGGAACACAGCGACCACCTCTGCAAGAGCACTCGTGGATGCGACCCCCCGACTGAATCGAGGCGATCCAGTTTCAAGGAGAGGCATCTGAAGGGCGCAGTGATTCTCTTATACGTTCACAGGTTACTACATGTACGATCTCCTATTGTCGTGTAATGTTTTCTGTTGTTAACGTGTTTTTATATGTGCCTGGGCGTGCCCCGCCCCTTTGGAGGCGGAGCATCCTCCGGCCCCGCCCCCGGCCGCGCGCATATAAGCGGGCTCGGATGGGCATTTCGTTCATTGTTGTTGCTGAAGCACTGGAGTAAAGTATCCGACGGATAGGCCCTGCATCACAAATAATAAATATGGAAAAGAAGCAGAATTAATGTCAAGGTTAGGAAAAGAGCAGAAAAGGTTTGCGGTCAACTGTCACGACACAAATGTGAGGCATTTGAATTTGTAAATCGAACGATTGACGGCTACTTTCCATGAGGTGCTTCACTGCGAGTTCCGAAATTTCGCTCTCATGTCAGGGCTTCAGGGTCTGAAACATCAACAAGTGCAGTCTCGGATTTTAATTCTAGATGTAGTCGGCAAATTTAAAGAGTTACTTATACCTGAAGTAGACGACACGTAATGTTTTGGATTAGAAATCGTTCGATATCGGCACATTCATAAAAGAAAATAACGATAATAAGAAGATACAAAGTGGTGAGCTTTCGTAATACGATTACAAACATGCTTATCATCTGTGATATAGGCGAATATCGTGCATAGCAGGCTCGACAGAATAGAAAAGATGGCTCAAAAACACTGTCTTCCCATTTTTTCATGAAATTTCGAAATGGTCAAAAACTGCTGCGCTTTTGCACGTTGGTACATGACGAATGTGCAACACGAGATTTCCTCGCCTCTTACCGGTTGTCATACTATCCGAGGTCGGAGACGGCACAGACCGGTGTGATGGGTACTGAGGTTGTTTCTCTGTGTTTAGCATATTTGCCCCATGATTTCCAACCGAAGCGTTGCCAGCGCGTCTGCACGGTCCACCCCACGATCTTAGGAATCCAGGCCATTGCAAAATGGAAGGAAACTGATGTTGATGCTATTCAGATGAAAAACGAAAAAGTAGAGGGAATGATGATATCGACCAGCGGTTGTGTTAATAGCCTAAATGTCCTTCTAACAACTGGAAGTAACTGTTTACTAACAATATCATGTAGCCAAACAACAACTGTAATCAGATCACTATGTAAGAGTTCAGAAAGAGGACATAACACTACGACAGATACAGCAAAGTGAAATGGCAGCAAAAACACGTAACAGTGAGGAGTAACACGAAAAATGTACAACGCAAATGTAAGGTATTATGATGTGGTCGGTTAATTTCAGAAGATATCCACTACCGTTGCTCAGAAAAAACAGATCTGCTCGATCAACGGAAATCAGAGGATATCGCCGATGTCACGCTGACTGTTGTGGGCGTCGGCGGTGAGGCTGGCTACTAGGCCAGTGAGTTCAGAGACCTTCTGCTCTGACTCACGAAGATCGTCTGTTAGCGTGCGTATTCTCCGCTTAAGCGGTTCCTGTAATGCTTGTCATTTTGTTACACTCAGAGCGAAAGGGAGCAAATGCAAAGCTTCATATTAGTAAGCAAAGTTTGCTATAATTCACAAGCATTCAGTAGCGTAAAGCTCCTCGACCATCTACCTCAGTCTTGGGCAAAGGTCAAGTTTGAGGTTGAACAATTGAACGATGGTAGAGAAAGGGGGGGGGGGAATGTAGAGCAGGTTTCGCGAGGAAACTGCTTCTGTCCCAAGAAGCCTACACATAAAAGAATAATCAGACGTCATACAGCATGACTTGCTCTGACGAATATTTTTTTTAATCAGCACTACAAAACAACCTAGAAGAGTTACCGAGAAGAACGACGTGAACCCTCTTCCTCTGACTTATCAAGTCGACCAAGCAAAAGATCAGAAGACGAGCTCAAACCCCTGGTGGATCGCCCATCAGAAAAATTCGCCAACTTTGAAAATGTTCCGAAAGTCTCACAGAGGGATGAGAGACTTCAGGAATGTTAATGCTGTCTACATGTCTGAGAAGGGTAGATGTTGCTAAATGCATTCAGATGAGGTCTTGGATTTAGCTCAGAAATAGTGCCTTGCACAAACCACACTTTGCAGATCTGATCAAACATAAAAATCTGTACCGAATACGAGTTTCCGCTGTCTCCGCAAATCCAAGCATTGATCGATCTACCAAGTCTGACAATACGACTCAAAATTAGAGCTGAAGGGTGTCAATCAACTAGGAGCGGGAAAGTGAGAAAAATCCATCCGAATTCATTTATTTCGTGAAATTTTACAACGATTTTTAGCATATACGCTCCAAAACTCGATTTCAATACATTACGCTATGTTGCGTTCATTTGCGAAAAATGCAATATTATAATCCTAAAGAATGCAACACACGTTGTTAAAAATGATTCCAAAAGTACAGGGATTTGTAGAAAATAGATAGCTTTGAAAAATTGGAAGAGGTTTGCAAGATGTTTTCAAAACGGCAACGCCTTACGTAGGATTCTCTTACGACTTGCTGGGTACGGAAGGCAGAAATAACAACGGGTGAACCTAAATTCGTGAGCAACACATTTCTAAAGTTCACATTTCCGCGATATGACGAAAACAATCGCGCAGTACCGTAATCTACAGCTTTACACTACAATATTTTCATATTACACAGAACAGAAGTATGAAAGATGTGAGCAGTGCGACAGATGTGAGCAGCTACAGCTGAAAGCAGAGCGATGGAGGCTGTTGAAAAGCGACACCAAGGTCTGTGGATCGATTGTGTCAAATAAATATTGTGATTTGAAGAAAATGCTGATCACAAATTTTAGATTGTCCCTTATAGTGATGATATTAGGATAGACCCTGTTCTGCAGCTGGTTTGTTCAGTCACCAAATCACACTGAAGACGCTTTTGATAAAAATTTTCAAGGAAAAAATGTGTTCGATTGATTTTCTTAAGCCAAAAGAACCCGAAAATTCCAAAGAACGGTAGTGTCATGAGGGACACTCGAGGAATACATGAAGGGTGAGCACGTAATTTCAACATTGTCCACTCTCTAAACAGACCGTTAGCGGCTTAAAAGCTACAGACGCAATGTTAGTATTGTAGACAGTACAAAATAGTGTGCCCGGTGACTAAGCGACTTATTACATACGATTGCGACTCTAAAAGCGGAACGACGAGCTGAGAGCCTTATGGCCTTGTCTGACCTGCACTTTGAACTCGCTTGTATCCAACGCACGTTTCAGTTCGTCCCTGGACTGTTGTAATTCATTGACTCTGAAATGAGCAGCTCTTTCAATTGCTGTTTCTAAAGCAGTTAGACAAAACAAAGTATTATCACGGATAGACAAGGTGAGAGAATATATCGATACTGCTGAGTTAAAGTCTACTGAATCGAAAAACCTGCTGAAAACTCAAAACCAGATTCTACCACTCCTTTCTCCAAGAAGGATGTTTCACAAGAAAACTGTTCACTGCTCTATAAATGGCCCTGCGATCAATCAATAGATGCTCTAGGAGCATTCATTCCGTCAATTACTTACCGTTTTACTTAAATCATGAACTTCAAATTCTTGCCCCTCATGGCGCCCCAGTTCTTTCAGTGAATTATGTTATGTTTTCATCCAAGTGAGTAGGAAATTGAAATAGACAAGGTTTTATCACGAAATTTTGTTACGTGCCACCATATTGGAGTTTCTAACCGACTACAATGAAAGTGCACAAGAAGGACATGCTTGCATTATCCAGCCTGGATCTGCACCTCATATCTACGAAGGTTCATTTTAACACACTGTCATGCGTTGCTATATGTTTTGTAACGCTAAGCAGGTCATATTCACTCTACACGCAATAGAATCTTTTATTAATCCATTGACATCACGCATTAATCAATTACAAATAAATGAATTCCTATGATGTTCCCGGAGAAAAACACTACTCTAAAACGACCTTTTCGTCCCAGGGAAAGCGACTCACTGTTAAAACAAGTATGGCACAAAGGGTTGCGGGAATTATTGCTTATATTAAGCCCACGTGACTTAGACATATCAGTAAAAGATCATAATAAGAAAGCGGAATGTGTAATTCAACTACAGATCTATGTATATTATCGGGCCGACATCTTTGCTGCTTTGCTTCAGGAAAAAGAAGTTCTTTAGACGTATTGATGTTGCTCAGCCAGTCATTCACTTGATCTTGAATGCGTCTAGTGCTGTCATTGAATATTACTATAAAAGGTAAAGGTAAAGGTGCCGGCGTTGATCAGTCCCCTGAGGACGCGCCGCCGCATTCGTGTTCCATTCAAATCGTAGAGGCATAGTGAATGCGTATTTGGCCTATACAATGACCTGCGGGGGCCAGCCGCTATACCAGGTCAGTGTCTTTACCTTCCCAGACAAGTCTGGTACCAATTTGCCCGACCCCGGAGGGATGGAAGGCTTGGTTAGCC
The DNA here is from genome assembly GCA_030553155.1 of Nippostrongylus brasiliensis. NCBI lineage: Eukaryota > Metazoa > Nematoda > Chromadorea > Rhabditida > Heligmosomidae > Nippostrongylus > Nippostrongylus brasiliensis. The sequence continues at coordinate 29,804,534 of CP130733.1, read as the reverse complement.
CGGGCCGGGATCGATCGCTCGACCGTGCGGGTGACAGCAGCGCCTCTTACCACTGTACCACGCGGGCCCTAAATACAGTAGCGGTCAAAAAGATATGTCATTTTTCGTTTTCATTCAAAAATAGCTCAAATCGAAAAGAACCTCAAACCAATTGATAGTTCTGAGTACTCTACTTTAAAATATGTTGAAACATACCGCTTTTACTAATTCTCTGTTTTTTTAAAATATTTTTTAGTGATTTTCATATGCTATTTTGAACAAAAATATCTCAAAAATCGCTGCGTGTAGTATCAATCTGAGACGACATTCTGATAGAGCATGATCTAGATATTATACTGTGTTACAAACATTCAATTCAAATCGCCTTTAAAATATAGATTTTTTTGAGCAAACTTTTTGGTGGTCAAAAACCGGCCAAATTTTAGGACCATGTTTTAAACAAAATTCTATATCTTCCTAACTTTTCAAAAAAACTAAACAAAATTTGAAAGTCTTGTAGAGGATGACATTCTCTTTAGGGTGGTGGACTTTGTTTCAGGACTGGTTCCTTATTTTGGGGGAAAATTCCTTTAAAAGTTGAGTTTGCGTAAACTGTTGTATCTAAAAAAGTTCAGGAGGAACCGATTAAATTTTTTCCACGTTAATAGTAGATTTGTAGTTCTTTCAATATCGCACGTAAGTTAGAATAAATCAAAGTTTTAATAAAAATATAACGCTTTAACTGACACACGCTGTAGGCGCCGTCACTACCAGTATAGTGTACGGCGCGAGCAAGCGTGCGTCAGTCAAAGCGTTTTTTGCGATTACACTACTACACGCAGCGATTTTTGAGATATTTTTGTTCAAAATAGCATATGAAAATCACTAAAAAATATTTTAAAAAAACAGAGAATTAGTAAAAGCGGTATGTTTCAACATATTTTAAAGTAGAGTACTCAGAACTATCAATTGGTTTGAGGTTCTTTTCGATTTGAGCTATTTTTGAATGAAAACGAAAAGTGACATATCTTTTTGACCGCTACTATATATATATATATATATATATATATATATATATATATATATATATATATATATATATATATATATATATATATATATATATATATATATATATATATATATATATATATATATATATATATATATATATATGGCATCTCTAATTCTCTGAATATTACTATACTACGGACTATTCATTTCGAAAGGAGGTGCTGCATTGGTAAGAGGCGCTATTGATCCTCGCGAGGTTAAGCGACCGATCCTCGCCCAGGCTGATCACGCCTTCCACCCCTATGGGGTCAGGTAACTGGAACCAAACTTACGAGGGAAGGTGAAGGCGTTGATTTGTACAGCCGCAAGCCTCAATTGATCAGCTAAAAATCGTGCTTCAAAAATCTTAATGAAGGGCGAATGCGCGGCGCATTTTGAGATGCTTGATTAACATGATCATGTTAATCTCTCAATCCTTTTAATCGGTAACCTGCCCGGTAACACGCAGTAGATGCTGGACCACAGTGGTTCATTTAAGGTGATATCAACAAACCAAAATTTTCCAAACCCTTGGTAAAGCACTGCAGGTAAGACCTAATTATTTACTTCTACTGTTATACGGCTCCTTATACACGATTATTTACTAATTCGCCCGAAAAAAGTGATAATAAGATTTTCCAATAGCCTCTAACAATTTTTTAAAGGAAATTGCTCTGAGGACTGCGCCATCAAAGCGTAATAAGTAGGCACTACTGAACTATCCACCTATTGGCGGTCAAACTTTAAGGGAACTAAAGGCTAACAGAAAACTTCTCATTTATCAACGCTATATCACTATCGCTCCGCTACCTCATCTCTCCCACCTATCCAGCTTATCTGCATGTTTTACGACAACACTCGCTATATTCCATGCTTGGCCCTCTATGGGTCTTGGCATTATCGTAGTCAAAGAAAGAAATATAGTCTTTTGCAGACTAACCAAGATTGATATTGTCACTTGTTCGCAGAATTTAATACGGTGTTGCATAGACAATTTCTCAAGTTGAACTCGACTTGTTCCAGGCTCCGAACAAGGCAAGGCCACCGTAGCATTAGTTCGGATAGAGTGCGAATATCAATCTTGTTCGTGCTGCAATGACCAGACTCTTTTCGTCAAACTCTCGCAAAACTCTTCTCCTCTTCGCCCAGAGAAGTAACGAATGTCTCTCGATTTCTGAATGTAGACGTTTAGAAGAGGAACTCATGGGTTGCTGACAGCATCAAAGAGTGTGATGATGAACTTAATTTAGACACTAATTACAAAGGCCAGCGCCAGAAAGTTATAAATGTGCATACAAATCATGCCTCATTGAAGGATGGTGGAAATTTCAACGTACTCAATAAGCTCAACACCTGAGGGTTTTGGATTCCGCATCGTTTCATACATAGATTAGCTCCTATTGAAGTACAAGAGTAATATTTGCTGAATGCATCAAAACTAGAGGTTAAACGAGGATGGTGGCCTAGAGTCTATTTGGCGCCGGATCGTTGACTAGATTAATGAATATGTAGAAAGCGGATCATTAGACGACCTGCGCGAGTTCTCGGTGGCGTCTCTGGTAACCGTGGCCAGCACGTCTTGCAAGTCGACCAACTGCTTCTTCATCTGACAGCACTCAGCCTCGATATCGCGTCGCTAAAGCAGCACAAATTCGAGATTTATCTTTGAAGAAAAATTAGCAGGAGAGATCGAATTTTTTCAAGATTTTATTGAATGCACAACAACGTGCGGTAGCAATAAGGAGCCGATCATGATCATCCTGGAGTGTCGAAAACAAGTTTAGCTATTCCCAGCCCCGGATTTCAACGCCCATAGGATAACTTCATGAATAAATGATAGAGAATGTGTTTAATATCAATTATCAATATAGAAAAATAGAATATGTTTCCCAAGTAGTGGAAGACACCTCCGCTCACTGAGGCACGGCTATGTTTTAGCTTGACATGGTAAAAGGAACTATTCAGCTGGCACTCCAATGCTCAGCATAGTTATTTCATCAGCTTGGAAGCAAACTTCAGGGACGTGACTAACAACGGTCGATGAGGTTATTTTTTCACTTTTTCGCTTTTCACTTCACTAGCCGAAAGAGTACTGAAATTCAAATTCATCATAGTTTCCACATACACTGCTTGAGAGAACATATAATTCTCTTTCGAATGCTGTGTCACTTTCTGCAAAAGCTGCCGAATTTAACTGATAACAGTTGTTTGAAAAAACGGCACGAATTTTCTTACCAACCTAATATTTGATTCAACACTCAGTTTGAATAAGCGTTTCGGTTTCAGTAACGCTTATTTTAGCGGCGTTGGCATAAAGCTCTCTGTTTCAGCAGAAAAAACATTTTACGATTTTTACGACTTTTTACGACAAATTTTGTCGCAAAAAATTTTCGTAAAAAATTTTACGACAAATTTTTTTTGCACACCCTTGGTACAGAGCTTGAATAAGAACGGGTCATGTGTACTGACCATGTCGGTAGGGACTCTGATAGGTCTCCTATAATAATTCATGAAATCTAACATCTAACTCACCTCTTCATCCCATTCCTGCTTTTCCTTGTGAACCTTCTTTTTCCACTCCTCGTTCAAATTTTGTAATTCTTTGTCGAAATTTGCTACTCGAGCTTCGAGTTCATGGTTTCTGCAATACGATCAAAATAATGTCTAATTGTCACAAATTCTTGCCCAACACAAGGGCTTTCGTAAGTACCGCAGTATCCCAATATTGGATTATTTGTGAACTCAAAATAGAAGCCAAGATTCATTGTCTTTCTTTTCGCTTTTATAGTTGTTTACTCCCACCGTCAGCAGTCTCAGGAGAAAAGAAAGGTAGCTGAACCACCTGATATAAAAAATAGAGGAAACAATATGTAGTACATGGCTTCCACACAAGATTGCAGTTGATAATCAAAATATTCACTTTTGTCAAAAAATCGGAAGTTGGCGTAGAATTATTAGAATTATGGAGAACTCAACTAAGGATCGAAGAATAACTTAACGGTAAGAATAGACAAGACGAAGCGAGGCATGAGTAAAATAAGGGTAGGGAAGAAAAATGTGTGACGAAGAGAATAACAACATGCGATTTAGGCAAGCCCCACTCCTCCGTAGCATCAGAATTGACCAAATACCCCACCCATAACAAATAATCTGCAGCTTTCTCAAGGATAAACCTAAATGCCTCACCTCTCGAGAAGCTTGGTGTTGTCCTGAATGACGTTCGTTTGCAATTCGTTCAACTCGTCGTACTGAATTTGGATCTCGTTGGCCATTGCTTGGGCTCGGACCGCTTCGGCTTGGTGCTGTTTCGACATCTCCAAAGCATCCAAATAAGCAAGAACACCGTCGGCATTCTAAAGCCAATAACATCTCTTCGGAATACGTTCTTCCAGCTTTATGGAACAACCATATTTGGTTGCATAATATAATACTGAGATGGATTCCACATACCCATTTACGTACTTGCTAAAAAATAGTAGAGGTAAAGTGGTGCATGTCCATCAGTACCCTAGGACGCGCCGCCACATTCGTGGTTTATTCAAATCGTAGAGGCATAATGAATGCGTACTTGGCTTGCAAAACGATTTGCAGGGGTCAGCCACCATACAAAATCAGCGTCTTTCTACTTTCCTGGCAAGTCCGACACCAATTTACTCGACCCAGGAGAGAAGGAAGGTTTGGTTAGCCACGCTCGGGATTTCCCGCTCGACCGTTCTTTTGCTAGAAACGCTTGTTACCACTGTATCACTCGCTCTGTACGAGTGAAGATAAGGGTAAAGGTAAATGGGTCGACTCACAATATCGGTACCCTATCTGCACGTACATGCATGCTCTATTCATATCGCAGAGGCACGGTAGATGCGTATTTCACCTATACAGTGACTTGTGGGGCCAGTCGCGCTACCATGTCAGCGTCTTTACCTTCTCATACAAGTCTGCCATCAAATTAGCGGAGGGATAGAAACCTTGGTTAGCAGGGCGAGGTTCGATTGCTCAACAGTGCGAGTGTCAATAGTGCTGCAAATCTTTCCTCTACATCAAGCGGTTTCTCTCGAGTTATAGTACAACGAGAATAATTACGAGTATCCCGATTGTCACTATCTCACCTAGGGAAGTGATGACTGTAAGGCCTATGGTATACTACGGCAACGGGCCCGTCGAGCTAAAAATGCATGGCTTCCCTCTATACAGCACTGCAGCTGGGTTTATTGTATGCTGCTGTGTGCGGGGACTCGGATAGTTAACCGCAGGGGCAAAGAGGATGGTGCAAATCCTCTCAGAACAGTACTGTAGCGCACAAAAAAAACCGCAGAGTCGCAGCCAGCTGCAACCTGCCGGCGCCAGCTGCGATGGTCGGGCAGCACTGCTCCGAATCCTCACACACGGCAGCATACAAAAAACCCAGCAGCAGAGGGGAGCCAGGTATTTTTAGCTCCGCTGCGACAGGCCCGTTGCCGGAGTATACCATAGACCTGAGTCTGAGGATTCACAAATGCACCCTCAAAAATGTGCTTTTCTTGTGAAACGATCCCAGAGTAGAAGCCCTGCACTCCGCCATTGTTGGCCATGTAGTAGTCGGCAAACAGCTCACTAATTGAACATAAAAGATGGTGTTGTGAATACACCGATCTATAGAAAGTAGTAGGTAGCTACAGAGAGCTTGTAGGTTAGAGTGCAATACAGGATAAGCATGCCTCGAGACTGTCCGACCCAGGGTCAAACCGCCCAGTGAGTACATAGAAATCTCATCTGCAGCTCCACCCAAATGCGGTGATGTCCGAAGAATTTGCTGGAGTCTTAGAAGCAGCCCAACGGGATTATTCAGTGGCTAGCCCAACAAATACAGGTACAAATGGGACATTTGATATGATATTGTTGATGGATATTCTAATATGCAAGTGATAATAAAAACTTGTTGCAGCGTATAAAAAAAGAATCCCATTTAGTCAAAACATCAAAGACGGGTTCACTTACATTGATGTCTATCGCGTTCGCCAGCGGTCTCAGTTGAGCGAGCTCATTGCTGAGAAGATCGCGAGAAACGATGGCCAGTTGAAGCTGCTCTGATAGTTCCGAAATCTTTGCCGTGGAAGTCTCCAAATTGAGAGACAATGAGGAACATCTGTAATACGTCCGTAATGCTATCTCAATTAGCATATAACCTTCAATTATTCCATAACAGGGGAACTTAAAGTAGTACTCGTAAACCTTATCCAGAAAGCTGCAATCATAGAGGAATAATTCAGAGCGCGGCCAAATTTTATAAATATTATATTAGCTGTGAACTGCAAACTGACTTCTGTCTGACTTCTCGAAGCTCTTCCTTCAGGTGACTGTTTTTCGCTTCCAGCTCTTCTCGTGTTCGAGTCAGTTGTGTTTCTTTGTCGAGTAATCGAGACGTGAGTTCTTTCACCTAAGGACAAGAATTTTTCGATGCTACAGTGGAAAACGGAAATGCAACAGGCAAACCTTGTCGCCGAGATAGTTCTGTTCGTGGCTCAATCTTCGGAGCATGTTCAATTCGTCGTCCAGCGTTTGTATTCGACCCTCCAGCGCAGCGCATCGTTCTTGCTGAGCTTTCGCTTCACTGAAAGAGATAACCGCGGAGCATAAAGGTGATAACATGATGTCGCTGTTGCAGTTTAATTCTCAACAAACGCATTTCGACGTTTAATTTCGGGAAATTTACTCACCAAGCAAGTGTTAGTTGCGCCTAATACCGCTGTACGTTACCGTGTTCAAAATCCAATACAAATATGGCATCAACGACCTTCTCCAAAACTATCCTCCTACCTCCTAAGGCGTATTTTATCCAAACTAAACCTTTACCGTACATGTACGAAATGTACACAGCCGCGTAGATTGGCTTCGCAAACGAGGACTTTACCCATTATGTTATACCAGCCTGTACCCTCTTATGCATCTCAAGAATTATAACATAACAAGTACCGTGCGATAAAACGGTGGATGCGGCTCTTCTTGGAATCGAAACGCGCCGTTTTTGGGGTCCACGCGTGGTGACCCACAAGTGGGCTTCCAGCCGTCCAAGAGCTGAATCTCATCGATCGATGAGTATCAAGCGAGGGACCGAGTATGCAACGGACCGAAAATCAAGGGGACAAAAAATGGTTTGAAGACGGTCACCATGAATTCGGAACAGTTGAATATGGAAGGGTAAAGCTCAAGCTGTTGAACTGAAATATGTGCTATTTTTACAAGCGATTCAATTTAATGAAGTTATGGAAGAACGGCTGTTTCGGCACAAGAATGCGCCGCTGGCGCCGTTTTATTGTTGCTGCATGTCCGGTACTGTAGGTGCGAGTAAAGACTAACAGGCAAATCCCATTTACAGACCCCATGGAACCGTATCTCACTTCCCCTCTTTCAGGAAGGGCACAGTGCACGTTTCCTTACCTTCCCCGAATCCTCATGTTTATACGGAATAGTTCCACTCCCTTCTCTTTCGTAAACTCGTAATGCCTTTGCGAATTCGCAAACATGGAAGGTCTTTTGTAAACTTACATCTCGCTTTTCTGCAGCAACTCGTCATTTTTCCGTAGCTGCTCTCGTTGCTGATCTATGATTACGTCTTTTCCAGTGGAGATTTTCGCCAAATCGACAAATTGTTGCTCTATGGGAGACAGTTTTCGACCCTCCTGTAGTAGTTCTCGTTCTCGCTCCTGAATGAATGAGAATCAATGTGCATGCTCAGGAGATGAGACCATAAACCTATAGAAGCAGAACTATCGGCGATGATAAGCCTCTGAGGATACTCCATGAATACTCTTCCAATCAATGTCGTCGAGACATGCTCAACGCGTATTTGGCCCATATGTGCAGTAACTTCTGGGGCCAACCGCTTTTCAAGTAGATGTCTTCACCTCCTCAGAAAGTCTGATCCCAATTTGCAAGGCTCTAGAAAGATGGAGGGCTTGATTAGCTTGAGCAAGGATCGATCGCAGTACAGTGTACATTGAGGAAGCGCTTCTTGTCGCTGCACCATGTTCGCTAAACTAATATACTACTAACTAATATACTACGTATACTGACACTAACGAAAAACCCATACGGTGTATCTGGACGACCAGCAATGGTAGTGGACGGGAAAGGAAGTCAATTCCTAACCTACTTTGCATATGTAGAATACACCCGCTACTGCACAGCGCTCATTGATTGTCCTAAGGTAACCTGTTCAGCGAATATTATCCATACTACCAGATGTAAGTGACGCTACTGACACCCGCCGATGGCTCTACCTTTACCATCAGCGGCTGGCTCCCGCAACTTATTTTTGTAGACTAAATACGCATTCACTATTCCACTACGGTTGGAATGGAACACGAATGCGGCGGCGCGTTCTTAGGGGACTGATCGACGTCGGTACCGTTACCATTTCCTTTTACTATCAGGTGCTACTAGATAGCACGAAGGTAGAAACTACTCCGCGTATAGAGCACATGAGACAGTGACACTACAAAGGTGTGAAGATATACAGAATATCAAGAAGAAATCTACCTGAACAGCCTTCAGGGGATCGACATTCTCTTTGACAACCGCTGATTCTTCGGCACTGCCAAGCGATGTCTTGGAGACGGCTTTTCGCGTTCGATGTTGAGGATCTAAAACACCACGCTTTAGCTGACGTCCGACAGTAAAGGAGCAAGCATTGGAATAAATGATTCGGAATGAATCGAAGTGGAAGAAACTGCGACCCATACATATAAGGGCCTCTATCAGCGGTGTTGCTAGTCGTCAGACCTCAGTTGAAGTGAGAATTTCTGCAGTTGCCGCCAAATTTCTGCCAAATGACAGATGCAAATTTTCGTCAGGGGACATAGAGTGATCTATTTTGTTAGTGTTGGCTCGCGTGCTGCAGTGGTAAGAGGCGCTACTGACATCAGCAAGCTCCAGCGATCGATCACGGCTAACCAAGCCTTCAATTCCTCATCAGAGGTCGGGTGAATTGGTACTGGACTTGTATGGGAAGGTGAAGACACTGACTTGGTGTAGCGGCTGCAACCCCCCCCCCAAGTCATTGTATAGGCCAAATGGAACACAAGTGCGGCGGCGCGTCTATCTTCTAAAAGCGTGTCCTTTTAATGTGAACGGGTAAAAAAGTAAAGAAAAAACAAACAGGTAAGTCTAATACCAGCGGACATTAGAGTCCCGAGAAGGGTAATTCAGTGTGTTACGAACACAACAACGATAAAGGAGTCGCTGTTCATGAGACCTCTAAGGACGTGTCGCCGCATTCGTATCCAGTTCAGAATCGTAGGGGCATGGAGAATGCGCAATTGGCCTATACAATGAGTTGCGGCATGGCCGCTATACCAATTCAGTGTCTTTACCTTCCCAAACGAGTCTGGTACCAATTCAGCTAGCCCATGAGCGATGGAAAGCTTGGTTAGCCCTGGCGGGGATCGATCACTCGGTCAGCAGCGCCTTTTACCACTGCACCACGCGCGCACATAAACGATTGAAATCGAATAAATTAAACCAAAAAAATTAAGTTCAAAAGAATTATATAGATGAACAAACCAACAATATTACTCTAACAGTATACTTTCTACACATTTTATTACGTTTCCGCTTCCATATCTTATATGATTTGATGAGAGGCGCTAATAAACGGTTTGGTATTGTGACGATCAAATGTAAGAGTGGTATGTAAAAAAATTGATGATCGCGGCAAATTCCCGCACAAACCACGATTCTTGCGATTAACCAGGATTATGCATTGGTGAGTCCTTATTTCATTGCACTTTCAAACTGACGGAATAAACTGCTTCCAAGCATATTCTGCACAGCCGTCACAGATCGTTCAAACTGCCTCGTCGCGCTCTCGTAACTCCCAAATGTCTGCAGTCCAGCGTGACAACGTTGACCTGAAAGGCAGAGTTAAATAAGGAGTTCTTGCGCTCCACCGTTCACAAAAGCTGGAAAAGGTAAAAAATAAAGGAAAGTGCAAACAAAAAATACATAATTTCAGAAGAGAGTTCAGAACGAGTTCGCTCATAAAAGTAAAAAAGGTCATGATATCGGAGATGATCAGTCCCGTAAGGACGCGCCGCCGCATTCGTATTCCATTCAGATCCGTAGAGTCCTTATGAATGAGTATTTGGCCTATATAACCATTTTCACCCTCTATTATAAAGCCGCAACGCCCGTAACGAAATGAATTACGCCAACATACTTTATGGTACCGTTTACAATTAGACCACTCAATTGATACAGTAGACTGAAATTGGATTCGGTAATGACGCCTAAAACACTGACGGTTGGGGCAATTTGAACCGCTCGAGGTTAATTTAATGGGCTTGCTCACCTAGAACGAAAAGAGACGGTCTTATATTATACAAAGCCATACACCATACACACTCCTTACATCATCAACGAATCAAGAGGTACTGGGTATTTTCCAGTTCACGTTTATAATGTAATTTTCAAACTTTTTTCATTTCGCCCTCATCGCTCTGTTTTAGTGCACTATTTTCCATGATGTTAGTCGTTTTTTAAGCATTTTCACGACGGTTCATGGACTATTGTGTGGTGTTGGGGGAGGATTCGTGCTTCAGAATAAGTGAAGGGTGACGAAAGCCTGGGGTTTTATTAGGCAGTTTATCTTAACTATGCGAAAAACGATTAATTAAATCACTTACTGAGAGTTACATAGTACTGCCGATCGTTCCATTGTCCACCTGGTGGTAAAAATTTCTTTCCGTCAAATTTCACCGCACTTCGACAGTCAGCTTCACGATCGCGATAGTACATACCGGAACAGCCTGGACAGATAAGTGATGTTATCAAAGACGTACAGGGTACTTTTCCTAGGAAAATAGAAAAACCTAGGTTACCAACGACAAAAGCAAAATTTTAGTAGCAGCTTTTCTAGCTTTAGTAACACCAAAGTGAAAAAGTCAAAGGTGTATGGAGAATCACCCATTCTTGAACAGCACTTATTCAATTACTAAACAAGAGATGGATATGGATTGAGCTGCTAGTGAAATGGAATGAACTGCTTCTCTTGTAACATGGCTCTTTTCATCAAGTGCGTCAACCACTTTATTCTGTTTTAGCAAAGACACATGATCACAAGAATCGATTGATTTTTCGTGTTTCTTTTTAGTCCAGACTGTTCTCTACATGCCTTGCGCGCGTGACAAATATGTGAAATATGTACTCTAGCGGTAACAGACCTGAGCTAAGAAACTTGCAAGAATAACATCGTGAAGCGATTACCTGGAAATGCAGTCTGAAGTGATGTCCAAAGCAGCCCATTGTCTTCGTCCAGTTCCACCTCGGCAGGTTCGACCAGCACCCGCAGCGATCGCACTGCAAATAAAATTGTTTTTCCAAGCCAAAACAAGGCTAAAATCGCTGTTACTATTGGGAAGCCACCGGACTACGTTTCGGCGTAAACGGGGTTTTTTTAACCCGAAATTCATCGAAAGGTAGCACTGGAGAGAAATTCTCGCATTTTGCCAACTGATAGCATACTATTAGATCATTATAACGGCAAGTTCCTAGTGGTCGTAAAACCACTAGTATTGCTTCGTAGAAATCCAGGCATGATTAGATCATGAACTACTGCTGGAATGAGAGTGAAGGCATTTTTGAACTCACAATCAGGTTCCGGAGATAAGGCAGCGCGCTTTGCTGCAGTAGTTATCAGCGGTATTTTTTTATCTATCCATTTGATAGGCGTGCTGGCAGTAAGAGTGTTTAGTGAACATACAAACAAGAAGACACTAAATAACGCCAACTTAAATAAACAATGGTGGTTAGTTAGCAAACTAAAACGGATACATAACCATAACAGAAATCTTGTTAGTAACATTTTCTGAAGGATCCATTTTCAAAGTAGGCTAATATAGATCTCTTCATGTGAAATAAGACACGAATTTCCATTCAGTAGTGATTTTACCATGTGATAATGTGGCTAAAATAAATGTGCACCAGGATCTCTTTTCGCAAGAGAAGAAATGAGAGTGATACTGGGAGGGTTCAAGGAAATGCAGACGTAGGCTTTTCGTAATTTCAAGCCTAAAACGATCTATATTATTAGAACACGAACCCTAGGGAAGGCTCCGTAGCTCAGGTGCCCCTTTAAACTGAAACGCACCCATGAGTGGTTTAGAAAGAAACCCAGCGGGAAATGAAGTAATGTGAGCTTAATTCCTAAATGTGACTAGGAAACATCTGCACTTTGCTACTCCTGCAAGCCTAAGGGTGGCCCAAAGTTACGATCACAAATTTAAACCGTCATAAGAACGGGTAGAAAAGAGATTCGAGTCTAGAATTCTAGCATAGCTTTACTAACCCAGTAACAAATAAAACAGCGCAATTATTCTGCTATTTACCGCTTTCTGTTCAGCGGTTTATAGACGAGAACTAGTTGAAGGACTTATATATTTGGAGATGCTAGGTTATTCGCAAAACACTGATATCGGACGGGAATTGAACCCGCGTCTTTCTGTTTCCGGCAGACTGCACTATGTAACTGCCGATATCGGCTTACCGGCTCATTCCCGTGATTACGGGTGAGTGCTGATAGCAACAGCCCGACCGGGCTTAAGAAAGAGATGCTAGGAGATTCGCAACGCAGCTATGGCAGGAAATTAAGACAGTTCATTCCTGACCCATAGGTTATGAGAAATGACACGTCAAACATGTGTGAACTTAATTTTGGGCCACCCTGTATAATCAAGCCGTTCACGTTCACTCTGACTTTCCATGCTGGGAAAACGAATGTTTGCTATAGTCCTTTCTACACTGAAAAAAGTCGATTCTCAATAAAGCATCAAAGTAGGCGAAGAGTACCAATCTTAAGCTTCCATAACTAGGACATGTGGTAGCATGCAGAAATTGAGAAGTCTCGCTCTGTAAATTCTATAGTATTGTGAATGACTAGCCCAAATATAATAGCGTAGTGGTCATGAGGTTTAATGGAAAAGCAACGAAGAAAGTGGAAAAATAGTAGGTTGTCGCTACTGTTCGCTTATAGAACTTCTCGGAACCCTTGTACAATATGCTACATCAGAGCAGCAAGAAATGAGGGGTATACGCTGCGAAATTTTCGCGAGAATCACCCAGTAATCTACTGAGTTTTACGATACTTTTGCACTCCTTCAAGCCCGCATTTGACTGCAACTTGAGCTTCACTGTGCTTTGTTGTTGCGACTACGTTTATTCAGCAGAGAATTACGTCGTAAATACCTTATCAATCAGTTGGTGCCAGCAAATTCTCAGTGAGCAATGCAGAGGTGTTTGTCATGGAGATATTGAAAACGAAATGTCCTAATATGGACAATGCTTCGCGAACAATGTCGTAAATGCGACCATAACGTAAAGGTTAAGGTGCGTTGATAAGCCTTTTAAGGACAGGCCGTCGCATCCGTGTTCAATTCAAAATCACAGAAGCATAGTGAATGCGCAATTGGCCTATACAGTGACTTGCAGATACCAAGCGCTATACGAATTCAGTGTCTCTACCTTCCCAAACAAGTCTGGCTTAACTGACCGAGGAGGGATGGAAGGCTTGCTCAGTCTGGGCGGGGATCGATCGCTCGACCGTGCGGGTGTCAATTGCACCTCTTTCCACAATACCACGCCCCATTAAATGTTACGCTACGTTCACAAAACTGAAAAGAAAGAGCGAAACGAATAATAGACCATGAAATAAGAACGGAATAGGGAGAAAAGGAGAGGTAAAGGTCAAAAAGAATTTGGTTTCATGAGCAGAAAAGCTCGTCTACAACTATTCTCTATACACAAGCGCTGTCATGCTAGCAAGTGGAAACTTGGAAAATTTGGAAAGAATCGAAGTGATGAGCGATCGAACCTGACCCTTTCAGAAACTGACGAAGACGTACGAAGAGGGAAAAAGAGGACAAAACGACTGGACCTCATCTTCAAACATCGGCATCGTAGGTGAAAATTTTCTTAGACAGAAACCGGAAGGAAATGTTGAGTTTCATGTTAGACGAGCTACATGTCTTTATAGCCCATGGCTAGGAACTTCCTTCTCTCATTGAAATCACAGCACTGATAAAGACTGATGCAGTGAAAGTGGCCATGCATCATCATTCATATGTTTCCACTATCATTCCACATTTTTCTATTCCTTTTCAAAATTTTCTTGAAGAATTTAAAGAGAAAGGCTGAGTTTCATGTTAGAGGAGATGTAAGCTTTGGATCCTTACAACTTGCAGCTGCCTCATAAACATTTATTCCACAACGTTTTTATCGGCAAGGGTTTCTGCCTCTGACCAGATGGAACCCTGATCATCGATCATGAGCCTAGGCTCTTAACCTCATGGCCATCCCGCCCGACTTTTCTTAATAAGAATAGCCGTGATGAAGACCTATGCAGGGAAGCTGGTCACGCAATACCATTCCTGTAGTTTTCTCATCCTAATTTCTCATTTCCTATTCGTTTTCGAGCAAAAAACTCAGAGTTTCGATGGTGAATGTGCCGCGTTGAATATAACCCTTCACGTGTGGAATACCAAACGGCCCATTAGTGCACCTGTATGGCAAATGACGCCTCGGAAACGAATGCGCGTTGAACATGTTGAATTTATTCATCTATTTTTCTCGCACAATAGTGGATTTTCTAAAACAGCTTTTTCTAAAACATACTATTTGACTTCTGATGTATTTTTGTCATAATTTGCTTCGTTTTCTCGAAGAAAAAAAGCTGTGAAAAATAGGTAAGCAACCAGACGAAGAATCAAAGGGAACAGGGACCGAAAATCGAGGGCTCAAAACATCGCCTATTAGCAAGTTTCGTGAATATGGAAAATTTGCACACGCAAAGATAGAGCTCGAGCTACTGAGCTCAAATTCATGCTTACTTTCACGAATAAATCAATTTCAAGGAAAATATGTTTAGGGAGCTATGTTTCTGACTACGAGCTGTGTGTATTCTGAATGTTTTCGCGTGTCGTTTGGGATTTGCCTCGAAAGAATATATAGATAGATACGATGGCAAACTCAATAGTTAGGTCCCTTGATTTTTCGTCATGAAAAAACGCTTCCTTTTCAACTTAAATATGACATTTTATAGCCTCATGTGAGCATTAGTAAATAAACAAATAAATTCGGAAAGTCGGAACTGATATATTGATATACGACATTGTAGCCTCCACCAAAATCCAGACGTCGAAGTTGTTGAGTCCAACGTTTTCTTTAGGTCCTCCAAGCAAGAAAAATCTGGTAATGTTAATGGAAATTTAAAAAATTAAAAAGCAGTAGATTGATGTCCGAGCTTTCAACACCCATTTTTCTCTAGAGAAAGAACTTATTCATTTTTGAAAAAATTAGAAGACATCACTTTTAGCTTTAACGCTCTTCGAATTCATTAGGTACGGTGTGCATTTGTCTTTCAGGATGTTGAAGATGGGTGTCGGCGAGCGATGTGAAAACAAGACATGCGGAAACGGGTTGTCTAACAGAAAACAAGGCGATTTCGATCGGAACACAAATCAGCAACAGCAACGGCAGTTCAATGGTCGAGTCACTTTTGAGAAAGCGAGGATTAAACTCCGGAATTCCACCGAACGGTGACAATAGTTTTCTGTTTATGCAGTTTCTACCTCGGAAAAGTTTTGACGGTTCATCTTTGCTCAATCACTGCGTTGTGCGAAGGAGTATATGAAGCAGGATCCATTTCGCGTCACAGATAATAATTTGACCGAGAAAGGGTCCGTTGTTGGTTGAGTAACAAAGTGAGCCCAAAGGAGATCTAGAGATCTCAAAGCGTCTGGACATTTGTTTTGCGCTAAATTCATGGGATGCTCACTGATCCATTTTTACACCTTACCATGCTGATGATGGTCGGAAATGACACCTGATTGTAAGAGCCTTTCGCCATCTATCGAGTAGTTTCCCATTGATTAGACTCCACTACTGACTTCAGACAATGGTCCGATGTTCAGAGATCTGACATCGACTAGGGTTAGTTTGGAGGTTTATGTCTCCTGGTAGAAATTTCTGTAACCAGACCTGAGCAGTGCAAGTTGAAGAAACATTCGATCCCTACCCCAGCACATTTTTTTATGACCCTTTACAATTATCCTTGTAAGTTACAACTCAGGATGCAAAATGACACAAATCAGCTCCTTGGAGAGCGTCGTGATAAATCAACCAGAATTCCCGAAACATGGTAGGAGAAAAAATTGAAAGACCATTACATGAGCTAAAAAATGATATACTATGGCATATGTTACGAATATCAAATTAAAAATCAAGTTGAAACTTGACGTGCGAAAAAACGCAATTTATTTGCAGACGACCTAATAAAATGGTTAAAAAACAATGAAGTGATTGAAGGAAATCGAACGTGTGTAGCCGTCATACCTGTGCCGATCTGACTGCACATGATCGATGAGAAGCAGCGACTTGTCGGCGAATTCAAGATGCCGTCGTCGGAGGGTTGTGAACTCGGGGGTGCGGGTGGGGGTGGGGCGGCGGACACTGGGGCGTTGTCTCCCCGCGGGAATCGATTCCTCACCTCCCACCGTTCGAGCTGAATCGGCGGAATCCAACCAAAAAACGGCCACCCGGAACCAAAAGCCTCGCATTGTTATCACAACTACCCCCTTATCAGCATTTCTACTTCAAGTCGAACACTATTACGACTTGGTGGTTGAAGTAGCTGACACGAGTTTACCATTGCGCAGCCAAATATTCATAAAAAAGTTGAGCCCGAGAACTAATTCGAAAGGAAGCTGTGGAAATGTAGAATTTCCCAAGTTCTCTCTTCTTGAAACCTCGGCATGATGTTGAACTTTTCGAATGCTTCTGTGCCAGACGAGGTTAGTAGTTCTACATGGTCAAGAAGTTTCGAGCCACTTTTTAGGCCTCTGAAGACGACGAAAGGGTCGAAACGTCAGGCCAAAATAAAATTTGATCCACCTTACTAACCTCGTCTGGCACAGAAGCATTCGAAAAGCTGTGGAAATGATTTTTTCCGTGAGGCTGTGGAAGCGAGAAAAAAAGCAAGAGAACATGTCACGTCAATTTTGGAATATGGCTGTTAAGAAATGGCTGAAAAAAACGAAATGTACGCAATGTCAACTTGTTAACGTTGTTTGGTTATTGCCGTTGTACTTACTATATTCCTCCAAAGGGTCAAATTGTTTTGAAGGGCGCACTTTCTAGTTCTTCATACTCAAACGCTAATTTGCATGTGTTTCTGCAAAGAAAATGGGCTCCGATTTTTCATTGGCTGCATTCCCTACCCAAAAGTCATCTATTTTGTAGTCTACATTTAAAAATTTGGAGACGATCTCAGATTATTTTAACAAGCTAATTATTGCTGAGGCCTGTCTTACTGAGCTAAGAATTCTGAGCTCGCATTTCTTCTTTGAAAAATCAATCATAGAAAGGGACATTGCTTACATCAGCATAGGAAAGAACAACGGAAAACGAACTTTTCTCTCTATACACGTCTGTAAATAAAGACGTAAATAAATAGAGAAATAAATATTATATTCCTCAATACTCCTAGAAATATTCCTATTGATGATCAATATTCTACAAAAATGAGGAACGTTCAAGCGTCCTGAACTTACCGAGAAAATTAAAATGATTTCTGTAAATTTCTTTTTTCGTAATATAATGCGCTTAAGATGTGTCTTGAAGCACTCAAAGTACCGCGATAGGGGTATTTTGTTTGAATGCTCCTTATGCATCCGCCCAAATTTCGAGATGTACGTTAATTCACTTTGACTTTAACCAAGCCTTCCATCACTCAGGAGCAAAAGCAAGCTGATACCGTCAGGAAAAGGGAAAGTGAAGAAACTGACTCGGTGTGGTGGCTGGACACCCAGTCAAAACACTCATACATCATGCCTTCACGACAAAAGGAACACGACTGCAGCGGCGCGTCCTTAGTGGTCTCGTCAATTCCTGTGCCTTAACTTTCTCTTTACCTATTAATGGTCGAAAGTTGAAATTAAAAGGGATTTTAAGATCGGAATACTGCCATATCAAATTATTAGTATAAATTTATTGCTATTGTTGTGTAGTTGACCAGCAATTATCTAGCCCGCCGCATAGGTCATATAGGGTAGGCACGCGGGAACCTGGCCGCATAAAAGGGCCGCCGGGGCCCCTAGGCTGTCTTCAGTCGTTCTGCTGTGGTGCCCGTGCTGGTGGCTGTCTGGTGTGCGCCGTGCACATCGCCTTCGTCCTTGTATCGCCGTTGGTGGACCGAAGTTCCGAGAACTTCGTGTCCCTTTTAGGAACGAATCGATTGGTGTTTATTTATTACTGTAAATAAAGTATTGTTTTACTCCTGTGTGAGTGCTGGGCTCCTGAAGGAAGGAAAAGGAGCGGGTCGAAGGCAAGAGGCCCAAGTGGTAGATTGTGTCCAAGGAAGGGGGACACAACAGTGGCGATCAGGTGGCCACTTGTCACTGGAAGGTGCGACAAGGTGTTGAACCCGTGGTGGGTGGCTACGCCGTAGCTGTTGGTGGCAGCTTTAGTTGAGCCTATACCGATTGGCTGAGAGGTCAAGGCGGTCGGTGGTTGGTTGGCTAGTGGTGTCAGGTAGACAGTGGTCCTTGAGGCGGATTGAACCATGGACCCCCAGCTGGTGATGGCAATGTTTAAGGAGCTCATGGAGGAGCAGAGAAAGATTGCTGAGAAGCAGCAGAAGGATATGATAGCCATGGTAGTTGGTCAAATGGCGGGCGTGAGAGGTCCATCGTCGGTAACTGAAGAGTCTTCAGTTCCAAATGTGATGAATGTGATGATGAAGTTGTACCAAAGATCGACCAAGACTGTGAATGTGATGCCGACTCTAACGACCACCTGAGGCCGCACCGAACAGATTTTTGTTCTCTCATCAGATAGTGTACGATACATTATGGGTTATTAACAAGCGTGATTTTAGCTCGTCCATCTCCTATGAAAAGCCAAATTCAAATCCGAGTTGTCTGTATTAGGAGTCGATCTCTGCTATATGGAACTGTAACTTCTTCTTACTTGTTAGAACTCTAGCGTTTGTTTTCGTTAGAGCAGCATTATGGAATTGAGTTGTTGTTCATGGTGTAGTAAACGACAGTGATAAACAGATTGCTCTTCTCGAAAAGCTGGCCTTTCGTCTTTAAAAGATTTCCTTCATGGTACATCTGTAGGAGACATTTGCACA
This sequence comes from Nippostrongylus brasiliensis, assembly GCA_030553155.1. Lineage (NCBI taxonomy): Eukaryota > Metazoa > Nematoda > Chromadorea > Rhabditida > Heligmosomidae > Nippostrongylus > Nippostrongylus brasiliensis. Next base: position 29,785,342 of record CP130733.1, on the reverse strand, counting down.
AAGCAAACTCAGAATTCTGGGTGCGGTAGCTGAGGTATGAATTTGCCCATGCGACGTTCCTTTCCATGGATTCACCCATATTCTGTTCCTTGAGCTGATAGAGCCACTTGGGTCGGTTTCAATGGCTTACCCACTTCCTAAACTTTCCGGCCCTGGAGAAGGGTTGAGCATGGGGTGCGATCTGTGCTCAGAAATTACGACCCCCCCCTTCTGGAGAGAAGCAGTTACGACCCCCCACCCTTCAAAAACTGCTGCAGGCGAATATGACAGGTGAATGGAGCACGAGGACATCCACAGAAGGGCGTTTACAGATGTATACAGAATAAAGATGCAAAAAATCGAAAAATAAAAATTTATTGATCATTCGAGTATAAAAAATTTTCGGATCAGCCGCACACAAATGGAGGACAAAAAAGGCTTGTGCGCGGCGAAATTTACACGGATAGCGAGTGTAGTGATGTAGTTAAGAATTTTACAAGGCTGAAGATAATGGAGTGAAAAATGGAATTTCCTGAACTAAAAAATTGTTTCAGATTCAGACGGACGCATATGGCCTTGCAAAGTTTTTACATCGTTGTAGCAAAATTTTTAGAAGTAGCCTAGTCATTCTGTTTTCGGTTTACAAGTGCTCAAATAATTGCTTTCTGCTTTCAGATGATAACATTGCGACAGCATGTGCGGCTGGACCGGTGCCGAGCGAAACAGGAATCTTTTTCAGAGAACAATTAGTAGTAGTAGTAGAAGCTAGTTCACGTACAATACCGCTCATAACTTCTGTCCCAAAAACCGTCCGGAACGTTCCGGAACGTTCCAAAGCGTTCCTTTTTTTCTAGCCTTTCCTGGTGGGTTATTTAAAAATTTAAACATATCAGTCGATTCGTCTATCAACACTGAGTTCAGAACTGACGTTATTTTCTTATTTCAACTTGAAACAACCCAGTTACAAGCCATTATCTTTCGATTAGCGCTACCCGGCGATAATTGGTTTACGACCCCTCCGAATGTTGCCATTGGAGTCTCCCCAGGAGATATTGTTATCACGAACGAAAAATTCCGGAATCATAACTTACTCCAATTGAATTCGAATTCAGCTTCCCACTACCATTATTTTGGTACCTGACATGCGCCTCATTCGTAATTTCGAAAATTTTTCATGTTTCAAGCAAAAACAAAAAGTTCGGAACTTAACCATTTCTTTCTGTGGGGTACTCATGAGCAGCTATAGAAATACTTGGTTTTTCTCATTTCGTATGAAAATCAGTATCACATATCACAATAAATCAAATCAAATGAGAAACATTTCGAGAGGTGTGGGTTTCGAAAATCACTACACGCAACGTTTTTGCTCATATTCTGTAATGTTGTCCAGCTTTGCCAAGTTGTAGCATGGCGGAAATGGCAGTCTAGCCCACATTTTTTGGCTAATTTGAAAAGTATCTCCTATTCTATGACGCTCAATTAATCTACCAACCCTAAATGCCTTCGTTTTCGTGTTATTAAGAGGTATTTCGGAGCGAAATTTTCGAGAAAATCTTCGGAGCTGTTTTTCTCCTCTTAAAGATATGCACCGAGAATTCTCTTCTAACAGCGCTAAACAGCTTGTTCTCAGCTATCCAGCAATGTAAAATTACCAGATGTCCGTCAAATTCAATTTTTTATCGTAAGTCATATCGTGTGAAAGAAAACTCATGTGCCGTTACATTGTGGCTGGCCTTCTCCATCCACTAGGGCGAAGGGGTGACACCGCTAGAATATCCTGCGGAGGTAATTAGCGCTTGTCGCGACTGCTCAGCCTCGTTTATGGTTCCAAGAGGACACAGTCACGATACCTGCGTTATCCATTGGCGGATGATAGGCATGAAAAATTGAATTTTATTGAAAGCCAGCAAATTTACGTTATTATATAGATGAGAATTTGATGTTCAGTGCTGTCAAAAACAACGTTTCGGTGCTTCTCTTCGAGTGAAGAAAAACGACTTTGAAGTTTCTTGCGAGAATTTTGCCTTAATGTAGGTCTATATTATTCGAAAACAAAGGCATTTGGATTTGCTCTTAAACATCACTGCCTTGGCGTAGGGAATACTTCTACGGACGGAAAAAAGGCTGTGGTCTCTTCTGCCATCTCAGCTTCGCCACTGCCTGTCAAAATTGAGCAAAATTATACGTTGCACGCAAAGCTGCTGCGTAAGTGAACTTTTCACTCCAGAATCTCGCTAATTTTTTCACTTACAACTGGGATTTTGGTGGATTGCGCTAGTGTCTTTCATGCGGAATGCGAAAAATGGGACGCTTTTATACTCTCTGATCCGCTTTCCCAGAAAAAAAGTGGTTGAAATCAGGAACTTTTCATTTTTGCCTAAAACACAAAATTTTTTCGAAATTACGAATAAAATGCATATCATGTATCAAAAGAATGATAATCGGAAGCTGAATTCGAATTCATTCAGAGTAAGTTATGGTTCCGGAATTTTTCGCTTCGTGATAACAATATCTCCTGGGGAGACTCCAATGGCAACATTCGGAGGGGTCGTAAACCAATTAGCGCCGGTTAGCGCCACTCGGAAGATAATGGCTTGTAACTGGGTTGTTTCCAATTGAAATAAGAAAATAACGCCAGTTCTGAACTCAGTGTTGATAGACGAATCGACTGATATGTTTAAATTTTTAAATAACCCACTAGGAAAGGCTAGGAAAGAAAGGAACGCTTTGGAACGTTCCGGAACGTTCCGGACGGTTTTTGGGACAGAAGTTATGAGCGGTATTGTAGCTGTGAATAAAGAAGTTCGCCTGACTCGCTGTTTTCGAGATTTGAAATAAATAAACTCAAAACCGTTTTGTAGCATTGAAGAAGAACAGTGCTTGATGAAAGTTGTTTCTTTTTTCGAGAGCTAGGAAAGTATGTGTAACAGTTATTTTTTTAATTGTTATTTGTTATTTTTACTTTTATTATTTATTTTATTTATTTATTTCTATTTTGTTATTTTTTATTTTTATTCATGTTATTTTTTTTACATTTTAGAGTCGAAAAATTACCGAAAACAATGAGGTTAAAATGAACCATCGACCATAGCCAACACTGAGTAAAAAGATCGCACCCCCCCCCCTGCGCGCCTAGGGGATTTCGTGTTTAAAAGAACTTCTATTTTTGTTTCATAGAGAATTTCATGTAGTTTTAGAATTGGTCATGGCACTTTTCCAGTTTTAAGATTGAACAAAGATATGATTTTTTGATTGAAAACACTTGAAAGTCGCAGCTCCTACTGGTCATCTCAGAAATGAAGGTGATCATTCAAAAATTCATATCTCCGTTCAAAATCAAAATTGAAAAGGTGCCATAACTGCGTTGAAAATTAGAGGAAAAATGCTATCTAGAAAAAATATAAAACTCCAGTAAGAGCAAATCTCCTAAGCGCGCAGGGGGGGGGGTACGATCTTTTTACTCAGTGTTGGCTATGGTCGATGGTTCATTTTAACCTCATTGTTTTCGGTAATTTTTCGACTCTAAAATGTAAAAAAATAACATGAATAAAAATAAAAAATAACAAAATAAAAATAAAAAATAAATAAAATAAATAATAAAAATAAAAAATAACAAATAACAAATAGAAAAATAACTGTTACACATACTTTCCTAGCTCTCGAAAAAAGAAACAACACTCATCAAGCACTGTTCTTCTTCAATGCTACAAAACGGTTTTGAATTTATTTATTTCAAATCTGGAAAACAGCAAGTCAGGCGAACTTCTTTATTCACAGCTACGTGAACTAGCTTCTACTACTACTACTCATTGTTCTCTGGAAAAGATTCCTGCTTCGCTCGGCACCGGTCCAGCCGCACATGCTGTCGCAATGTGATCATCTGAAAGCAGAAAGCAATTATTTGAGCACTCGTAAACCGAACACAGAATGCCTAGGCTACTTCTAAAAAATTTGCTAAAACGATGTAAAAACTTTGCGAGGCCAAATGCGTCCGTCTGAATCTGAAACATGCTAACTGATAACAATATGATTCCGCACATTTCCTTGAGGCATCTGCTCGTAATTTCTAGCCCATCACAAAATGTACGACCCCCCCTCACACGCACGACCCCCCCCCCTCAACCATGACGGCGGTACGACACCCCCTGCGATCATCGCACCCCACGCTCAACCCTGCCCTGGAGTCGCTACGAATTTCTCCCCAGACTTAACCACACCCTGACCATTCAGTCAGTCGAGTCACTTCGGTCAGCTCCACTTTCCCATTTTCCTGGCTATTGAACCCTTAAAGTTGCAAGGATCCTTTTCACTAACCTACTCACATCCTGATACATTGGTCTCTGTAGTCAGTTCGGCTCTTCTCACTGACTCGCCTACTTTGTGAGCGTTTCACCCTTCAGATTCGCTACCGTTCTCTCCATAGACCTACTCACACTCTGACCCTTCAGAAACAGTGGCGTCAATTCGGTCAGTACCACACACTTACCCAGATTCGGACCCTTCAGCGCTTGGAGTACCTTTGGTTAACTCCGCTTACCCACACACAGCCGGTGAAGTCGCTACGATCCTACCCCACAGATGTACCCACATACTGATCCTTCATGCCCTGGAGACACTGCAGCCGTTCCCAATACCTTATTCTCTTTCAGAATCCTCAACCCTTGGGTTCACAACGGCACCCTTCAGTGATTTACCCACATCCTGACACTTTAACCCTTGGAGTCACAGTAGTCCCAGTGAAGAAAACCCTTAGCGTAATTTCCGTCGCCTCTTGTGCACGTGCGCTCACAGCGCCAATTCTACGCCTAATTTTCCAGGTCTCAGACACTCGTTTCGTCCCGGCTGCGGCCAACAAGTGTGTACTAACGGCATGCGGCCGGGACGCAGCGAGTTTCCGCTACTGAGGCACCCTTCCAAGTGGTGGCGAGGTCCGCTCCTCCACGTTGGTGCCACTGGGAACTCCCCAACTAGCTTGGGGTGAGCTGATCGCGGACTATCGAGTTCCGGCGACAGGCCTTGGTGACAGGCCGGCCGATGGAGAAGCATGTCACATCACATGGAGTGATGACGCGAAGGACTTATGTGAAAGCTACGGCGTCCGCGGGAACCGACGCCCACTCACGGAGCCCGGTGAGTGATGAAAGTATGCGAGGGTCTTCGATGCAAGGACGGCATCGAGGGGTAACCAAGCTAGTCCACGAGTGTCAGAGCGAAGTTGTCTCGAAGCAGGAAAGACAACCTCAAGAGCCCAGCAAGCCAGCCCGAAAATGCAAGAACGACGTCAAGACTCGTGTTGCAACGCTGAATGTCGGTACGTTGACAGGTCGCTCGAGCGAGTTAGCCGCCGCTCTGGAGCATCGTAGAATTGACCTGTGCGCGTTGCAAGAGACGAGATGGTCTGGCAGTAAGTCAAGAGACATTGGTCGTGGCTTTAAAGTTTTGTACTTTGGCAGCCCCAAGACCACAAACGGCGTCGGCATCGCCGTATCCGAGCGTTTTCGTGATTCCATTTCGGAGGTGAAGCGCTTCAGCGACCGTCTCATGAAGATCATGGTAATCACGAAGAATGAACGACTTCATTTCTTTACTGCGTACGCCCCGCAGACAGGCTGTTCTAAGCAGGTGAAAGAGGAATTCTGGACATTGCTTCATGAAAAGACAGCCGAGGTACCTCAAGAAGAAATGATTGTTGTCGCACGAGATCTGAATGGTCATGTCGGCGCAAGAAAAGATGGATACAAATGCCATGGTGGTTTTGGATACGGAGCACGGAACGAAGATGGCGAGCGCATTCTCGAGTATGCATGCTCGCACGATCTTGTCATCACGAACACGACATTCCGTAAGCGTCCGTCACACTTGATCTCGTTCTACAGCGGAAATGCGAGGTCGCAGATCGATTACGTGCTCGTAAGACGTCGCGATGCTAAGCTTGTCAGCGACGCAAAGGTTGTGCCTTACGAGACGGTGGCTACTATAGTTCGGACCGAATCGAATAATTTTGAACGAATGTTGGAATGAAATTCGAAAATTCGAATATTCGTTATTCGAATATTCGGAATTTTGGAAAATCGAATTTATTCGTTCATTCGTTCATTCGAAATTTTAGAAGTCGAATTTATTCGTTCATTCGTTCATTCGAAATTCTAGAAATCGAATATATTCGTTCATTCGTTCATTCGAAATTTTAGAAATCGAATATATTCGTTCATTCGTTCATTCGAAATTTGAAAAATCGAATATATTCGTTCATTCGTTCATTCGAAATTTTAGAAATCGAATATATTCGTTCATTCGAAATTTGAAAAATCGAATATATTCGTTTATTCCCAAGAATTTCTTTCCAGATCAACGATCGTAACTTTCCAGATACTTGAATTTCCCAAGAATTGACTCTGACGTCCAGATCAATTTTTCTGACGCGTTCCGCTCAAAATTTGTTTGGGTGAATCAGCTAGGGTACTCATCACGACTTCACGATTCTAACCATTGTTTCCTCTGCTGTTAGCGAGTGATCATGCTAGGTTTGGTTACTCCAGTGCTGAAGTATTTTGAAAGGGCTCCAAATTTCCAACTTATATGTAAGCTTCATGATCCAATTAACACTCGTGAGCGAAATAGGTGTGATACCGACGATATTTAGCAGCCATCATATCATCAGCCTCTTATGTAATAGGTTGGAATTTTAAAATGAACGCAAGATTTATGCTCTCCACTATATATAAGCGAAGGCCAGAAGTAGTGTCCAGATGTCGATACGAATTCAAATGAGGCCGGTTGGTTGTGGGTTTCATCACTGTTTGAAGTGAAAGGGTTTTTTGTTCGTTGGCTTTCTTGAAGTGGAATAGCAGCATTATAGTAAATTCTGTACCCCACTTTTTTTCGTTAAAAATAGGTCTATAGGGGGTAATAGCCTATGAGAAGAACGAATCTGATACCCGTAGCCGATTACCCCCTATAGGCCTATGTTTAACGAAAAAAAGGGGGTACAAAAATTACCATAGTGCCGGAATAGCTCTGTTTTTCTGTCTTTTCGCTGTCCGAATCGAATAATTTCGAACGAATGTTCGAATGAAATTCGAAAATTCGAATATTCGTTATTCGAATATTCGGAATTTCGCAAAATCGAATTTATTCGTTCATTCGTTCATTCGAAATTTTAGAAATCGAATTTATTCGTTCATTCGTTCATTCGAAATTTTAGAAATCGAATTTATTCGTTCATTCGTTCATTCGAAATTTTAGAAATCGAATATATTCGTTCATTCGTTCATTCGAAATTTGAAAAATCGAATATATTCGTTTATTCGTTCATTCGAAATTTTAGAAATCGAATATATTCGTTCATTCGTTCATTCGAAATTTGAAAAATCGAATATATTCGTTTATTCGTTCATTCGAAAAAATTTCCCAAGGACAAGACTATATTAGTTAGCAAACTAAAACGGATACATAACCTTCCACGTCCGGCTCTCGATGAATCTTGGCATTGTGGTCAACTTGGAAAGTCTTGTACTTGAAGCCAAAAACCAAGATTGATATTACAGTTTATTCGGGCTGACGTTTCGGCGTCCTCGCCTTCTTCAGAGCCTGGAACAAGTCGAGTTCAACCTGAGAAACTACCCACTCAACGCCGCATCAAATTCTCAGAAAAAAAAATTGCTTAAAAAAATTTTCGTTTGCTCGATGGTCATTCAGTTTTCTCTTATTTTTTCTGAGAATTTGATGCGGCGTTGAGTGGGTAGTTTCTCAGGTTGAACTCGACTTGTTCCAGGCTCTGAAGAAGGCGAGGACGCCGAAACGTCAGCCCGAATAAACTGTAATATCAATCTTGGTTTTTGGCTTCAAGTACAAGACTTTCCAAGGATACATAACCATAACAGAAATCTTGTTAGTAACATTTTCTGAAGGACCTATTTTCAAAGTAGGCTAATATAGATCTATTCATGTGAAATGAGACGAATTTCAGTTCAGTAGTGATTTTACCATGTGATAATGTGGCTAAAAGAAATGTGCATCAGGATCTTTTTTCGCAAGAGAAGAAATGAGAGTGATACAGGGAGGGTTCAAGGAAATGCAGATGTAGGCTTTTCGCAATTTCAAGCCTAGAACGATCTATACTATTAGAACACGAACACTAGGGAAGGCTCCGTAGCTCAGGTGCCCCTTTAAACTGAAACGCACCCTGAGTGGTTTAGAAAGAAACCCAGTGGGAAATGAAGTTTGTGAGCTCAATTCCTAAATATGACTAGGAGACATCTGCACTTTGCTACTCCTGCAAGCCTAAGGGTGGCCCAAAATTACGATCACAAATTTAAACCGTCATAAGAACGGGTAGAAAAGAGATTCGAGTCTAGAATTTTAGCATAGCTTTACTAACCCAGTAACAAATAAAACAACGCAATTAGATTTCGAAACTGCCTCCTTTGGCGAGAATGCAAGCCTTCAGACGACGCGGAAATGCATCTAACGTGGCACGTACATAGTCCATTGGCATTTCGTCCCATGCCTTCAGAAGGCTAACCTTTAGCGAGTCAAGCGAATCGTGGCGTGTAGAGCAGGCCTTAGTCTTCGAGTACGACCAAATAGAGTAGTCCAAAGAGTTGAGGTTAAGGCTGTAGGAGGGCAATTCTCTTGCGCTAATGGAGTCGGGAAGCTTGTTGCGGCACCACTCCTGCACGACCTTCGCTCTATGAGCTGGTGCTGAATCTTGCTGGATAATGAATGATTGTCGTTGTAAATGGAATCGGTCCAAGGATTCAAAACCTTTTCCAGAACGTCTTCCACGTAAATTTAAGCGTCAATTTTTTCTCCTTTTTTGACGAATAACAACCGCGACTTCCAATATGGGAAACAGCTGCCCAAACCATGACTGACTTCGCACTACTGCAACGTTCGTAGATCGTGCCCACTGCGTTGCTTTCGACTACTAACTTGGCAATTATGCAGTCGTTTTGGCGGTCCAGTGCTGCTTCTATGGTGAAGATTTTATGGTCTGAAAAAATTATGTCCCGGTAGCGTGCCTCCCCTAGTCGCCTGATGAGTGCGTCCTCAGCGGATGAGAAGGTGCCATTGAGCAGCTAGCTATTATTGGAACGGAGTATTTGGTGTTTTAGCTAAGCATGTGCACAGATAGCGCGAGAAATTGAGACAGTTCATTCCTGACCCATAGGTTATGAAAAATGACACGTCAAACATGTGTGAACGTAATTTTGGGCTACCCTGTATAATCAAGCCGTTCACGTTCACTCTGACTTTCCATGCTGGGAAAACGAATGTTTGCTATAGTCCTTTCTACACTGAAAAAAGTCGATTCTCAATAAAGCATCAAAGTAGGCGAAGAGTACCAATCCTAAGCTTCCATAACTACGACACGTGGTAGCATGCAGAAATTGAGAAGTCTCGCTCTGTAAATTCTATAGTATTGTGAATGACTAGCCCAAATATAATAGCGTAGTGGTTATCAGGTTTAATGGAAAAGTAACAAAGAAAGTGGAAAAACAATTGTCGGGTTGTCGCTACTGTTCAGCTTATAGAACTTCTCGGAACCCTTGTATAATATGCTACATCAAAGCAGCAAGAAATGAGGGGTATACGCTGCGAAATTTTCGCGAGAATCACCCTGCAATCTACTGAGTTTTACGATACTTTTGCACTCCTTCAAGCCCGCATTTGACTGCAACTTGAGCTTCACTGTGCTTTGTTGTTGCGACTACGTTTATTCAGCAGAGAATTACGTCGTAAATACCTTATCAGTCAGTTGGTGCCAGCAAATTCTCAATGAGCAATGCAGAGGTGTTTGTCATGGAAATATTGAAAACGAATTGTTCTAATATGAACAATGCTAGGGAACAATGTCGTAAATGTTACCATAAGGTAAAGGTTAAGGTGCGTTGATAAGTCTTTTAAGGACAGGCCGTCGCATCCGTGTTCAATTCAAAATCACAGAAGCATAGTGAATGCGCAATTGGCCTATACAGTGACTTGCAGATACCAAGCGCTATACGAATTCAGTGTCTTTACCTTCCCAAACAAGCCTGGCTTAACCGACCGAGGAGGGATGGAAGACTTGTTCAGTCTGGGCGGGGATCGATCGTTCGACCGTGCGGGTGTCAATAGCACCTCTTTCCACAATACCACGCCCCATTAAATGTTACCTTACGTTCACAAAATTGAAAAGAAAGAGCCAAACGAATGATAGACCATGAAAAAAGAACGGAATAGGGAGAAAAGGAGAGGTAAGGGCCAAAAAGAAGGTGGTTTCATGAGCGGAAAGGATCTTCTGCCACTATTCTCTATACACAAGCGCTGTCACGCTAGCAAGTGGAACTTTGGAAAATTTGGAAGGAATCCACGTTGTGAGCGATCGAAACTGACTTTTTCAGAAACTGATGAAGACATCCGAAGAGGAGAAAAAGAGAACGAAACGACTGGACCTCACCTTCAAACCTCGGCATCGTAGGTGAAGATTTTCTTAGACAGAGACCGGAAGGAAATGTTGAATTTCATGTTAGAGGAGCTACATGTGTTTATAGCCCATGACTAGGAACTTCCTTCTCTCATTGAAATCATAGCACTGATAAAGATTGATGCAGTGAAAGTGGCCGTGCATCATCATTCATATGTTTCCACTATCATTCCACATTTTTCTATTCCTTTTCAAAATTTTCTTGAAGAATTTAAAGAGAAAGGCTGAGTTTCGTGTTAGAGGAGATGTAAGCCTTGGATCCTTACAACTTGCAGCTGCCTCATAAACATTTATTCCGCAACGCTTTTATCGCGATCAGTTAAGGGGTACGTCCTTCGGATAGTCGCATTGTCTTCTTTCCCCTCGGTTTTTCATCAGCCGACCTACCACCCGGGTCTGACACTGGTACTGACACCCTTTCCAGTTATTTCTAGGCTGTGCAAGGGTTTTTGCCTGCGACCGGATGGAACCCTGATCATCGAGATCATGAGCCTAGGCTCTTAACCTCATGGCCATCCCGCCCGACTTTCCTTATTAGCAATAGCCCTGATGAAGACTTATGCAGGGAAGCTGGTCATGCAATACCATTCCTGTAGTTTTCTCATTCTAATTTCTCATTTCCTATTCGTTTTCGAGCGAAAAACCCAGAGATTCGATGGTGAATATGCCGCGTTGAATATAACCGTTCTTGTGTGGAATACCAAACGGCCCATTAGTGCACCTGTATGGCAAATGACGCCTCGGAAACGAATGCGCGTCGAACTTGTTGAATTTATTCATCTATTTTTCTCGCACAATAGTGGATTTTCTAAAACAGTTTCGTCCATTAGAAAGAGAACTATACTACATATCTGACTTCTGATGTATTTTTTGTCTTAATTTTCTTCGTTTTCTTAAAGAAAAGAAGTTGTGGAAAATAGGTAAGCAACCAGACGAAGAATCGAAGGGAACAGGGACCGAAAATCAGAACTCAAAAAATCGCTCATTAACAAGTTCCCTGAATGAGGGGATCTGTGTATGACAACATGAAACTAGAGCTACTTATTTTCCCGAATAAATCAATTTTAAAGAAAATATGTATAAGGAGCTACGTTTCTGACTACGACCTGTATTTGTTCTGAATATTTTCGCGTGTCGTTTGGAACTTGCCTCGAAAGGACAGATAGATACGATGGCAAACTCAACAGTTTGGTCTCTTGATTTTTCATCGTCAAAAAAACGCTTCCTTTCAAACTCAAGTACGTCATTTAATGCCTCATGTGAGCATTAGTATAAATAAACGAGCAAATTCTGAAAGTCGGACATACATAAATATATTCGTCTGTTTTAGCCTCCACCATAATGCAGACATGGAAAGCGTTGAGTCCAACGTTTTCTTCAGGTTCTCCAAGCAAGAAAAATCTGGCAATGTTGATGGAAATTAACATTGCCAGATTTTTCTTGCTTGGAGAAATTGAAAAATTAGAAGACTTTACTTTTAGGTTCGACGTATTGACCCTGCTCTTCGAATTTCTTAGGCATGGTGCACGTCTGTCTTCCTCCTCAAGGATGTTGAAGATGGGTGTCGGCGAGCGATGTGAAAACAAGACATGCGGAAACGGGTTGTCTAGCAGAAAACAAGGCGATTTCGATCGGAACACAAATCAGCAACAGCAACGGCAGTTTGATGGTCGAGTCACTTTTGAAAAAGTCAGGATTAAACTCTCGCAGAATTCCACCGAACGGTGACAATAGTCTTCTGTTCATGCAGTTTCTACTTCGGAAAAGTTTTGAGGGCTCATCAATACTCAATCTCTGAGCTTTGCGGAGGAGTATATTAAACAGGATCCGTTTCCAATTACAAATAAAAATTAAACCAAGAAAAGGTCCGTTCCTGGTTGCGTGAGCCCAAAGGAGATCTAGAGGTCTCAAAGCGTCTGGACATTTGTTTTGCGCTAAATTCATGGGATGCTCACTGATCCATTTTTACACCTTACCATGCTGATGATGGTCGGAAATGACACCTGATTGTAAGAGCCTTTCGCCATCTATCGAGTAGTTTCCCATTGATTAGACTCCACTACTGACTTCAGACAATGGTCCGATGTTCAGAGATCTGACATCGACTAGGGTTAGTTTGGAGGTTTATGTCTCCTGGTAGAAATTTCTGTAACCAGACCTGAGCAGTGCAAGTTGAAGAAACATTCGATCCCTATCCCAGCACATTTTTTTATGACCCTTTACAATTATCCTTGTAAGTTACAACTCAGGATGCAAAATGACACAAATCAGCTCCTTGGAGAGCGTCGTGATAAATCAACCAGAATTCCCGAAACATGGTAGGAGAAAAAATTGAAAGACCATTACATGAGCTAAAAAATGATATACTATGGCATGTGTTACGAATATCAAATTAAAAATCAAGTTGAAACTTGACGTGCGAAAAAAACGCAATTTATTTGCAGACGACCTAATAAAATGGTAAAAAAACAATGAAGTGATTGAAGGGAATCGAACGTGTGTAGCCGTCATACCTGTGCCGATCTGACTGCACATGATCGATGAGAAGCAGCGACTTGTCGGCGAATTCAAGATGCCGTCGTCGGAGGGTTGTGAACTCGGGGGTGCGGGTGGGGGTGGGGCGGCGGACACTGGGGCGTTGTCTCCCCGCGGGAATCGATTCCTCACCTCCCACTGTTCGAGCTGAATCGGCGGAATCCAACCAAAAAACGGCCACCCGGAGCCAACAGCCCCGCATTGTTATCACAACTACCCCCTTATCAGCATTTCTACTTCAAGTCGAACACTATTACGACTTGGTGGTTGAAGTAGCTGACACGAGTTTACCATTACCTAGCCAAATATCCAAAAAAAGTTGAACCCGAGAACAAATTCGAAGGAAAGCTCTGGAACAACTTCTCTTTCCGTACGACTGTGGAAGAGAGATAAAAAGCTGGAGAATATACAATATAAATTTTGGAACATGGCTATTAAGAAATATCTGAAAAAATGAAATGTACGCAATGTAAACTTCTTAGCGTAGTTTGGTTATTGCCGTTGTACTTACTAAGTTCCTCCAAAGGGTCAGATTGCTTTGATTCTGTCACTTTCTAGTTCTTTATACTCTAACGCTAATTTGCATGCGTTTCTGCAAAGAAAACGGGCTCCGGACTTTCTTTGGCTGCATTCCCTACAAAAAATCATCTATTTTGTAGTCTATATTTAAAAATTTGGATTACATTAACAAGCTAATTATTGCTGGGGCCTGTCCTACTGAGCTATGAATTCTGAGCTCGCATTTCTTCTTTGAAGAATCAATCATAGAAGGAGACACTGCGATTTTCTCTATACACGTCTGTAAATAAAGGCGTAAATCAATAAAGAAATAAATTTTCTATATTACTCAATACTCCTAGAAATATTCGTATTGATGATCAATATTCTACAAAAATGAGAAACGCTCAAGCGTCCTGAACTAACCGACAAATTTAATTTTGACTTCTGTAAATTTCTTTTTCCGTAATATGATGCGCTTAAGATGTGATTTGAAGCACCCAAAGTACCGCGATAGAAGTATTTTGTTTGAATGCTCCTTATGCATCCGCCCAAATTTCGAGATGTGCGTTAATTCACTTTGACTTTAACTAAGCCTTCCATCCCTTCGGGCGAAAAGCAAATTGGCACCGTAGCTGTAAGGGAAAGTGAAGACCCTGACTTGGGTATAGCGGCTGGACACCCAAGCCAAATACTCATTCATCATGCCTTTACGATACGAATGGAACACGACTGCGGCGGTGCGTCATTAGTGGACTGGTCAACTCCTGTGCCTTAACCTTTATCTTTACCTATTAATGGTCGAAAGTTGAAATTAAAAGGAAATTCAAGATCGGTATACTGCCGTAGTAATTTATTAATATAAATTTATTATTATTAGTAGTATTATTTATTATTTTTGGTATTAATTCACTCTCTATGGTCTTTTTTAACGCAAGCAGCGTTGGAAATTCCATATTCTTGATGCGCAAACACTTATTTACAGTTTTTTCAATAATGTGAACAATGGAGGCCACAATTATTACCTTAATTTGAGCGAAGCTCTGATAGTGGAGGCCCTTTGCATCGAGTACACTCGTAAGCTCTATCACCGCTAAAGGTCACGCATATTTTTTATAACAGGAAATATTTGAAATCAGCTATTGGGGCGAGAAACATACCAAACTCTTTGCAGTCATGCACGTGGGTTTTGAGGGTGGGGAGTGGGGAGAGCTCAATGTGTTCAAAATGACATTTCTTGTGTCCTTTCGAATTACATTTTGTTCGTTTCACCGTTGCCTTTAGACTGCTGATGATCAATTCCCGTGTTTGTTTGCTCCACAAACGCCAATTGGGTTGCTGTCAGAAGTGAACGATTGTAAAAATCCGTTGCGATTAATCACCGGCGACCACCGCCGCGTATAGCGTTCGTAACAATACTTCTTCGCACAAAGTACAGTTATAAAAAAGGTGAAGGTATTCGTCACCTTATTGTATCAAATATTTGCATTGTACCCTTTGTTGAAAACAGAAGCTTTTAACTATTTTTAGGCATTTGGAGGCTACAGAAAAGCCAACCTTGAATGACAGGTGAATATATATTACACATCAGAACCACTAATAAAGGGTGGCGTATTGGTGAGGGTTACTGCCTCCATCTGCATAGTCGAGCGGTCGATCTCCACCAGGACTGACCAAGCCTTCCTTCCTTCCGCGGTCGGGAAAATTAGTACCAGACTTGTCAGGGAAGGTAAAGACAGGCTTGGTACAGCGACTGGCTCCTGCAAGTCACTGTCTAGGCCAAATTCGCATTCATAAAGCTTCAACGATTCTGAATTGAACATGAATGCGGCGTCCTTAGAGGACTGATCAATCCCTCTCTTACACCTTTTTGGCATTGCCATTGTCAAGGTTTAGCGACGAGAAGATTCAAAGACCGGTAAACTTGTTTACTTTTCGCACCACTATCAGGAGGACAGGTAAAGGTAGCGTCAACGATTTCGCTCAAAATTCGTCAAAACCTCACCTTCTCCCGCGTAGCTGATTGGCACCAAAATTCTAGCCAGACTGTGCCGGAACGTGTACTTGAAGGCACTGCAAAGGGTAAATATCTAAGTGGTTTGTAAATGGAGATAGAAAGAATGCGCAGTTGGCCTATACTATGACTTACGGTGATAGTGGCTGTTGAAAACAGTGCACCCACCTTCTCAGACACGCCTAGTACCAATTTACCCACCTCCGGGGGATGGAAGGCTTGGTAAGCTTGAGCTACGATTGATCATTGGACCATGCAGGGATCACTAGCGCCTCTTATATTTGCGCCATGCGCCCCTTATTATGAGAGCCTTTCAGTGCTGATCGCTATGAATGCCTGGCGTTCTCTCGTGAATCACGTTTTCAGTTTTCCGATGCCTCTAAAACCTACAAACTCCTTTCAAGATGTCGATATGGCCTCATTCTCAAGCGTCGGCCGTTTGACATTTGTTAAGTTCAAGAGTATAAGTCACAAGACGAATGTCAACAGAGTTCGCCACACATATCAGCAGAAGGGCCAAAACAGGTCTAGAATTGATGTTCTACAAACGAAGGGGTAGTAATCAAGTAGGAGGTGTATTTCGGGAGCGAACGCAATTATTTACAACTCACAAGGGAGGTCAGTGAACTTCCCCCGACGATTCTTAACGAGACCTATATGGTCTTATAGAGCTTGAAGCGTAGATCACAGATATGTAATTTATTTTTGCTGAATGGCAGTGGGTGGTCCGAAAATTGCAAAAAAAAAGTAAGCACTGCTCTGACAACACTGCTGAGGGGCGCTGAGTAGTCCTTGAGGTGAGAGGCTCGTTCGAGTGTGCTTCGGTAGCGCAGCGGTACCGCAGTGGACTGTTGTTCAGAAGGCCAAGGGTTTGGATCCTGTGATTGTGTTTTCGTTTTGCTTCAATCGCATTGATACCAAATGGTGCTCATTTTGCGATTTTGTCATGGGGATTGAAGAAAATCATGTTTGGAGCACTCTTAACCAAACAAATTTTAGTAAATGACAACATTAATATGGGTTGCCAATATCCACCGTAACTTACCTTAAACAGACGCAAATTCAGAAACTAATGTTGGATTCGTGATCAGCGACCCAAATAATCCTTACACACGAAGTTTGGACGAAATCGGCGATTTTGACCCACGCACCTCACTTACTCACCCTTGCCATAGCAAGCGCTCACCAGTCAGAAATCCAGAAGCAAAAGTAAAATTCGTTATCAGCAATCCAGGTGAGACTCCTAGGCCATTTCTGGACCGAAGGTAGTGGATGCTGACGATTTTCTGACAGCTAGGGTCTGAATGGTGCCATAATATTACCAGTAATTCATCAGAGACTCAACCTTGGGCAGCTCTACCGACACCTGACATGAGGCTCGAGACGTCATGGTCACCCATTTCGCCCACTTTTTGCTAATGAGACTATTTGAGACGCTGGTCACGAATATAGCACTAGTTTTGTGATTTGAAACAGGTGAGGGTATCTAATGACGGGTTTCGTAGTGTGTGGGCTGGTGAGCCCTTGCTATGGCAAGGGTGGGTAAGTGAGGTGCGTGGGTCAAAATCGCCGAATTCGTCCAAACTTCGTGTGTAAGGGTTATTTGGGTCGCTGATCACGAATCCAACATTAGTTTCTGAATTTGCCTCTGTTTAAGGTAAGTTACGGTGGATATTGGCTACCCATATTAATGTTGTCATTTACTAAAATTTGTTTGGTTTAGAGTGCTCCAAACATGATTTTCTTCAATCCCCATGACAAAATCGCAAAATGAGCACCATTTGGTATCAATGCGATTGAAGCAAAACGAAAACACAATCACAGGATCCAAACCCTTGGCCTTCTGAACAACAGTCCACTGCGGTACCGCTGCGCTACCAAAGCACGCTCGTGTCAACCTCTCACCTCTAGGACTATTCAGCGCCCCTCAGCAGTGCTGTCAGAGCAGTTCTTACTTTTTTTTTAATTTTCGGACCACCCACTGCCATTCAGCAAAAATAA
This sequence comes from Nippostrongylus brasiliensis, assembly GCA_030553155.1. Taxonomy (NCBI): domain Eukaryota; kingdom Metazoa; phylum Nematoda; class Chromadorea; order Rhabditida; family Heligmosomidae; genus Nippostrongylus; species Nippostrongylus brasiliensis. Next base: position 29,767,847 of record CP130733.1, on the reverse strand, counting down.
ATTACATATCTGTGATCTACGCTTCAAGCTCTATAACACCATATAGGTCTCGTTAAGAATCGTCGGGGGAAGTTCACTGACCTCCCTTGTCAGAATTCAGGCTGATGTTTAAAGCATGTTTTATAAGATTTCAATTTTCTTTTCTAAAGCTGCTTCGAAATTCGCTCCGAATGACTTCAAACTTCTTTCGATGTAACTGCAGAACAGTTTACTCTTTACAGAAATTTTGTGGCTATATGGAACACTCAAGCAGAATTCTGACCGTAACTCAATCGTAGCTGGTGGGGATGTCAGAAAATAACTCCATGCCTTTCTGCCTCGTGAATAAACATTTTGTAATCATCAGTGAAAACTAAGAAAAAATGAAAAGCGAAACAAGACGGTTCGAAAAAAAAACGCGAACGCCAAAGAAACGTCTGAACGGAAGTCTCTGCATCACCCTTGGTTTACCATTTTCACAATTTTTAAATGTGAACGTTCCTGCAAAAAGTGTGACAGAGACGTGGAAGGAAATCTCTCAGAAAACACTTGCTGTAGTTTTTCTTCATTTTCCGTCTTTTCTCTCTTAAGCGCAAGTTTGGAGGTATATTTCAACAAATGAGCGTTTTTTTATACTTATGAATGCAGTGGTATATACATCAACGATTTACATTTGACAATCCAACTGATGTTAATGCTATGTTTCCTAAGGTTCCAATTTTCACTTCCGAGGTCGTTTTCTATTATTCGCTCGAGCTGCCGAAAATTGAATCTGTACTCTTTGCTTCTCCCCTACATCCCCAACATCCCAATGCTCGTTCGTTGTTTACATTTGCGCTCGCTAAAAACGTCAGCGTTGTTCCATATATCAGAGGGGAACACTTGTGCTTGGACTCACCCTGTCACTCTTATGGAGGCTACCAATAGGTGTTAGCACATCAAGCTCGAAATCATAGGTTAAAGGTAGTGTCGGCGTTCATAAGTCCTCCAAGGAAGCGCCACGAATTCACGTTCCATTCGGAATCGTAGAGGCCTGGTGAATACGTATCCAGCCTATACAATGACCTGCGGGGGCCAGCCGCTATACCAGGCCAAAGTCTTTACCTTCCCAGGCAAGTGTAGTACCAATTTACCAGTGACCTGTGGGGTGGAACGCTTGGTTAGCCCGGGCCGGGATCGATCGTCCCTTAGTGCTGGTGTCAGTGGCGCCTCTAGCCACTGCACCACCCGGGCCCTTCAACAGTGGATGAAGCAAATAAATGGGATTATAATAATAACTGATCACATCCACCCAACACACGAACGGATTTACAACGCAGCCATTGCTGCACGTCGGACCAACGTCTCTTTTAGTTTATTTGATGCCCTCAAGTAATTGACAGAACACCTGGTGATACCGTGAAGGAGGCGGAGGCAAACAAGTATCTGCTTCCTTTTTGCTTCGGAAGACGGTCAGTGTTGCAACATGGAACCACTGCTCCTCTGCAAAACTGCTTCAAATTGTCATTTTTTCTAAAAGTTCACAACCGAGCTAATTCTTCCTGAAACCCCCTCGACTACAGCATTTCCTTAAATTGAACGTGCTTCTCTTTGACCCTGACTATAGCACATCCATCGCAAGCTGCTCATTGTTTCTTGAATGTTTCCTCTTTGCTTTCGTCATTCTGCTTTGTAGATAATGATGACAACATGTAGACGTTTCTGTCATTCTAACCATCTCTTGCTAAAACCTAAACCCCTGATGTTAAACCTAATGGCACTCTGCTCAATCCTTACACTATGTTGTCGTTTTATTTCTGCTGAAGGGATTTCATCAAGGATTATCTCAATGAGTTGTTATTAACCGCGTCCTTGTGTTTTTGTTTGTGTTAGGCCTTGTTTAGACCAGAGGCGGCGCGCGGCGCGGCCTAGTGCAAAAGATGCAAATCGACCGCGTCGCGCCGCGTGACGCGGACGCGCTCGGTTCAGAGCCGATCGCGCCTACCGTAATGTAGGCGTGAGCTAAATTGCGTTGTGTGCCGCGGGCACAATGTTGTAGTCTTGGACGATCAATTTTCCTTTCTATCACCTACAGGCATTTTGGGTACCGATAGAAATGGGACCGGAAAAGAATGATTATTCATGTGAAATCTTTTCAAGTTTTCTTCATTATCTTTCTAGCTAGATCATCCACTTTATCTCCCAGGCCACCAAATTGTTTGAATTCTTCTACAGAGCTGTTCGTATTGTTGGTTTGAATATGAGCGACGATCACCAGCTATTTTGATAGTACCTCCTGCAGTAACGCTTACTATTGGTGAATCACAATATTGTTCATGTTGTCATTGACGAATCACACATCCGTAACGGAACAGGCGCTGATTGTTTCACGTAAGGAAAACCGTTTTATAGGATTTTCACCTTCCGATTGTGACAGTTTCCTAATTTGTGTTGATTATTGGAACTGTCCAGGATGTGAAATCAACAAAAATGTCGTCCATTAAGAGTTTTTGTAAGAACATTCGGGTCTATAGTTTAAGAAAAACGTTTTTGAAGTTCATTGTCGGATCATGAAAAGTAGGACATCGTCACAATATTTGTGTAATTAATAAATAAGCATACATATGAGTATCCTCAACCAACTAGGAGAAAGTATTTATGAGTGTATTAATTATTGTAGCTTTCGACTGTATAGGAACGGTTTTACCATACAACAGAAATCCCGTCCCTTGATTTTTTTTATTTTTTATTCCTTTGACAATTTGCCAGGCTTTTTCATCATTTTTCAACCTAACAACACTACCACAAGAAAGACAGTTTGATGTGAGCCAATCAATGATGACAATTCGGCAAAAGTAGAATAATAAAAGTTTTGGAGACCGGTCTTACCCAGGTTATGTGCAATTTAAAATTGGAAATAATGGCGTATTTGTCATCACTTTACTCAATTTTCATCCAAGCGTCTGATTTTAGTCCCGATTTTACCTCCGCCGTCAAGTACACCCAGTTCCTGTTTCTTTTCGTGTCGTCGAGCGTCCAGGCGTGAGCTCACAGCGCTTGCTGTGCAATTGCACGCCGCACGCGGTGGCGATTACGCCATCGCCCCGACAATCGTCGGACGCCTGGACGCGCGTCGTCTGAACAAGGCCTTACTAACATTATACACCAGTCGGGTGTAGCTCATTGGATTTCAATGATTAGCACACTAGGGATTAGTGAAAATAATTAAATAAATATGAACATGAGCAAAGAGCGAACTATTCAGGCCGCTACGATACGAAAACATATCTAAGGGAGCGACTGTAATAATTTGTCTTTCATCAGTTGCTGCTTAAAAATGGTGCACAATTCAAAAATTCGCGCTCTTCCAGAAAATAGCTCAACGTTCCTACCCACAAAAAAAGAAAAACTGTTTCGAATTTGACTGCTTTGACATGAAAAGATTGAAGCGAACAGACAGGAAAGGGTCGTGCACAGTCGACGACCAACGCGACACGGCACTGATAAGAGATAGCGGCCGGTGTCGCATTGATCGTGTCGCGCTTGTCGTATACGACAAGTGCGACAAGCCATTTGCGTTGCCGAACTTGCCGCATGCGACAAGTACGACACCGCGTGTGCGGCGTCGTGTCGTACAGGGTTGTGTGGAATTGCGTGCGAGAAACACGCGCTTTTGCACCAATCCGTTGTTTCCACTTTTGAATTTGGCAAAATTCACGTAAAATATAATAAGTAAACTTTCTTAGTAGCAGGAAGACGGTCGAGAGGCACGTGGATGGTATGTTACTCACAGAGTAATTCACTGTGTTCGAAAAAAAAGAATATGGGAGCAAATTCAATGGAATTTCGAGGTTTTTGTTCAGCGCAAGGTAAAACGGAGGAGACGGGGCAGAGAAGTGTGAAAATAAGACCAACTGATGAGGGAGCATTGAAAATCTCATCATCAAACAGAAAAATGAAACGAAAACTGATCTCAAGCAACGCGAATAACGAGAAAATAACTAAAAAAATTAGCATGGGTACGCTCAAAACGGCTGACGGCCCGCCTATCGGTTGTAGCGTACGCAATTTGCGGGCCCCGCAGCACACTTTACGCTCATTCGCGCGCGGCGAACAGTGCGGCGATTTGTCGTGTCGCATTGGTCGTCGACTGTGCACGACCCTTTAGTCGTCGACTGTGCACGACCCTTTAGTCGTCGACTGTGCACCACCCTTTAGTCGTCGACTGTGCACGACCCTTTAGTCGTCGACTGTGCACGACCCTGAAGAAAGGACACTTCCATTCTTGACCACCTTCTGTTCGATTCTGGTCTTCAGCTACTTCGAGCCAGGACTTAGCCACGCTTTGCGTTTCAACCAGCGGGATATCTATTTTCCCATTCTTTTCTGGTCTCTATGGAGCTTCCTTATCATTATTGTGTCTTGAAGCAGTGAATGGTGCTGTAATTTTGCAAAGTTCTACGTCCGACTAATCGCAGATTGGAATGCGATTCATTTCCTTCAGAAGAGGTTATTTGGGGTGGTGAGCACCGATTTCTCTAAACAGTCCTTTCCGAGTGTCCCTTTTTCAATTCTTCTGTTTCTGTATCATTTTTGTCTCAATGCAGTCAGTACACACATCGTTTTCTTAATCATTGTTTTTTTTTGGCAAGAGGAAATTTGAATGAATAAATACATATCCCAAAAACTCTACAGACAAGTTGAATGACCTATATATTTAGAGATGCTAGGTTATTCGCAAAACACTGACATCGGACGGGAATTGAACCCGCGTCTTTCTGTTTCCGGCAGACTGCACTAACCACTGTGCTACCGATGTACTACGTTGCGAAGCTCCTAGCATCTCTTTCTACAGACAAGGCTTGGGCGCGATAAAGATAGAGGGAGTCGGCGTTGACCAACCCTCTGTATACGGGTACCATTCAAAATCGTACAGACGGTGATTGCGTATTTGGTCGTACAATGACTCATGGGGATGAACCGCTGCACCAAGTCAGCGTTTTTACCCTTCCAGGCAAGCCTTGTACCAATTAACCTTACCACGGAGAGATTAATGGTTCAGTAAACCCGTGCGGCGATCGATCGTTCGACCGGGATCGGTAGCGCCTCTTACCAATGCAGCCCGGGAAAGCACGACTGGCATAATTTCATTCGACCACTTTAGTGTCATAACTTGAACAACTTAAGCTCTGTTTGGTACTATTCCACTTATTGCACTCCAGTCATCGAAGAAACGTTTTTTTTCTCTCAAATTGGCTAAAAGAAATTGAAAAGGGACATTGTACTACTGGGGTGCAATGAGTGTAGCGCCCTCTGCCAATTTAACACGTTGACGACAGTGTGGCGCACTTCCGGCTTTATTGGAATTTTTGATTGTGCACTAGTTTTCTTCACCAGTAAAATCAAATAATGGTTATTGCAAGAAACAAATAAATGCAAACAAATACTGGTTACTGAAACAAACACATAAATACAAACAGATATTGATTATTAGAATAAACAAATAATGAACAGTAAACAAACAACAATTTACTTTCAACCTGGATAGGGAAAAAGGACATTCTATAAGCTTCCAGCTGTTATTTTTCTATTTTCATTGCAAAAAAAAGGAATAGTCACAATCCCCGACATTACAGGACAGTATATGTAGTCCTTGAGATTTACTAATCACTTCCATTTTGAAAAAAATTCGAAGTATGACGGCATCATGTCACAGCCTCAGAGCGGTAGAAAACCGATTGGTCCCACGCGCCAGACACGCGAAAAAGGCGCTGTCGTCAACGTGTTAAGCTCTGTTTCACTTGAGAATACCAAACCTCTCCAATACTCACAAGGGAGACCCCGATCCTCAACAAGACCTGTAGGGCTAGGTACGTAGGTCACAAGAATGTGTTTTATTCTTGATGAATCACTGTGGGTGGTTTTAAAATGCCAGAGCTTTTGAATAGTAGTTGGACCGCACCGTAACGAACTGCTGACGTGGGTAGAGAAATAGGGGTGCCGGTACTGTCTGCGTGTCTGGCTATCTTACGTCAAGAGTGATTCCGCAGCAACCCCCACAGTATACGCCGCAGCTTGCAGTTGGACCACAAATTTAATTCTGTGGTTGCCTTGAAACTCGGTATTGAAGGGGTTGCGAGTGCCCGGGCCTACGTCACAGATGTATCGGTTGTGTGGGTTTACGAACATCCTCCTTGGTCACCGGGGTGGCCGAAATGCTGTTGGCTGACACCGACGGTTTGCATTGTTACCGATGGAGGCGTCTCGTTCCAAATCCGACCTTAGGCCCTTGTTGTACGTCCGCCCACCCCCCAGCGTAACTCGTCCATTCAGTATCAGCCATCGTGGGGCCAGACACGTCTGTACGAGTTCACCACACCAGCGTCACTATGATAACTCGTACAAACGTGTCTGGCCCCACGGTGTCTGATACTGAATGGACGAGTTACGCTGGGGGGTGAGCGAACGTATAAAGGCCCCTGCAGGCTCGACGACGAGCAGTTTGCGCGTCGAATTCCCCGTTATAAGTGCACTTGAGCAAAACACGCGACGACGAGCATTCTCGTCCAAGCGGTGCCGTGTGCTCTACAGTCAACACAGCGCATTGCACGACGGCACCGCGTTGGACGAGAATGCTCGTCGTCGCGTCGTCGGGTCTGCAAGGGCCTTAACAAGGGCCTTAGGGACATCGCGGTTAAATAGCCCTCGGTATTGAAGGGGTTGCGAGTGCCCGGGCTTCCGTTACAGATGTATCGGTTGTGTGGGTTTACGAACATCCTCCTTGGTCACCGGGGTGGCCGAAATGCTGCTGACTGGTACCGACGGTTTGCATTGGTACCGACGGAGGCGTCTCGTTCCAAATCCGACCTTAGGCCCTTGTTGTACGTTCGCCCACCCCCTAGCGTAACTCGTCCATTCAGTATCAGCCATCGTGGGGCTAGACACGTTTGTACGAGTTCACCACACCAGCGTCACTATGATAACTCGTACAAACGTGTCTGGCCCCACGGTGTCTGATACTGAATGGACGAGTTACGCTGGGGGGTGAGCGAACGTATAAAGGCCCCTGCAGGCTCGACGACGAGCAGTTTGCGCGTCGAATTCCCCGTTATAAATGCACTTGAGCAAAACACGCGACGACGAGCATTCTCGTCCAAGCGGTGCCGTGTGCTCTACAGTCAACACAGCACGACGGCACCACGTTGGACGAGAATGCTCGTCGTCGCGTCGTCGGGTCTGCAAGGGCCTTAACAAGGGCCTTAGGGACATCGCGGTTAAATAGCCCATCAACTGGTTTTTAGGTGAGTGCGCACACCATCTCGAAAGCCGCGGTGTAGTCCAAGGTGGAGGAGGAGAGTGACATAGCGTTACTAAACACTATTTTAATATACTAAAGTTGAGAAGATATTTTAACCAAGTGGCATCTTATAACAAAATCGGGTCTTGTTAAAAGTGGGGCTCCAGGAATCTGCCTTAGATCAAAAGAATCTCCCTCGAGACTGCAGAGGTTACTTCGTGCGCTGATCAGGAATCTGATGCTCGTTTTCCTCATTTCGGCCGAGGATCACCGGATGTCGATTGCTAGCGGAGTGGTCTAGCCAAGATCACCGGTTTGGTTGAAACTTCAATTAAGGTGGTTATTTTGAATAGACGAGATTTTCTTACGCAATTGTCACGGCAAAAGTAATACTAGCACCGGTACACAGTGATAGAACGTGAAGAAGGTGGAATTTCTTTGAAGTTCAAAGCATGTAATTACCCTACTGAAAACACTCGTAGAGTGAGTCGCTGTACCAATCAACGGTTACGGTTGCATTGAGTGCTTGAATAGATGAGCAATGTGTTTTATTATTAGTCGGGTCGCGATCGTGATCTTAGGGAGTATATACATGCAGCTCAAGAGACGTCGATGAAGCTGGCGGTGTAGATTTGAGGACCGCCGCTGCAGCAGGTACGGTCCTCTACTCCGCTCGTTTAGTAGCCAGGTGGCGTACGAGGCTCAGGACAATGATCGCATGAGCCCTCCTCTCCTGAAAGCAAAGAGTGTTGAACATTTCACAGAGGACACTTATTAGCTTATCACTCTACCGAATGGTCCCTGAGGTCCAGGGGGTCCGTGAGGTCCTTGGGGTCCAGGTGGACCAGATTGGCCGGCGTCACCAATGCCTCCTTGATCTCCTCCCACGTTGATGCCAGGAATTCCAGGCACTCCTTTCGGTCCGAGCGGTCCCTTTGGTCCTGGCTCTCCGGCAGGTCCTGCTGGACCATTGATCTGGATGAGACGTCCTGGTTGTCCGCGAGGTCCAGGTGGTCCTGGTTCTCCAACAACTCCTGGTGGTCCAGGTGGTCCAATGAGTCCTGGTTCACCCTGTTTGCCGTCAGGTGCTCTCTCAATCGACTTGCCCTTAGGACCTGGAGGACCCCTAGGTCCCTGCATTCCAACGGCTCCCTGGAATCCTGGTTGACAGATAATGCATGGATCACTAGGCGGCAGGGCAGAGGTGAGCACAGATCCTTCCTTTCCGGGAGCACCCGGTACACCTCCTTGACCGTCATTTCCAGGATGTCCTTCGTCTCCCTGAGGACCGGGAGGACCAGCAGGGCCTGAAACAAGAGGGTTGTTATCAAGCACGCAAAAAATAATTATAATCTTACCTTGTTGACAAGGGCAACAAGTGGGACCGATATCAATGGTCACTCCAGCGCTGCTTCCGCCACCTCGACCTCCTCCCAGTACTCCTACTCCAACTCCAGCAGCTCCACTGCCGTAGTTGTCGCCTCCGCTCGGACCACCGACATACTGGCCGCCGCCACCAGCCCCACCATCCGGAACAAACTGGCCGAATAGCCAAGTGCCGGCAGCCTCTCTCTTTGATCGTGGAACTCCGGACTTGTGCAGCACTTGCATCTCCACCCACATATCGCGAGCTCGAGTCTAAAAGTGATTTATGGTGCGGTTTTGATTTTTTCTACAAGGTCAAACACATTTCGCTTTTGCCAAGGCCCTTCAATCGTCAGAACTAGGAAGGCAACACCGGCAGCGCATTTGGAAACTACTGACTACTCTTTCTCTGTGAGTCAAGCCATCCTCCTAGAAAAAATGTGAGGGAAAGGGTGTGTTGTAAAATGGACTGGTAGTCGCGTCGCACTTTAATCTTGATACAATACATTTTGAAGCATAAGAATGAAGAGATGAGAAAGTTCCCAAAAGCTGATCAGAACCGTTCAGTGGTTTGAAATCGGACGAAATAAATCTTACCTTGCAGTACTCGGTTTCGACAATCAGATGACTCTGGAACGACTGCACATAACCGTAGAGCATCGGCAGTGTGACGACACTTGCGATGACGGCCGCTGTAGAGATGACGACGGCGAAGAAGGCGACTCGCCTCATCTGGCGCTGCTCCTCGGTCTCCTTCTGTTCCATCGTGTAGCCACGGACGATTCACATTAGCACTACGCTCGCCTTTTATAGTCGGATGATGACCACAATCAGTGAGATCGGGAATAACTGGTATCGTCGACGAAACCGACCACATCCCGGAAAGGAAGCGCCGCGCTACGCGTAGCCACCGATCGTCCCCTATCAGCGAAAGTGACTTGAAAGTTAGGTTGACCCATGAATAACGACCAGTGCTTGAAATTGTTGCAAAAATCTAATAGGTTGAACCAAAAGTTCTGCCGCTTTTTCACTGCTGCTTTGTTCCGATCGTTTTCCACCGAATTGAAATGTACACTATGATGTGTTCTATAATAATAAATGCTCTCAAATGCTCTTAACCTGCTCCGTGGAGAAAATTACAAGATCTCTGATTGAGCTTGTGTTTAAACTTTTCTAAAGACTAGAAAATCCCTAAAATTTCTGCAATTTGGATCTTGCTACGAAAGCTTTAATGCGACTGCAGAGTAATGACAATTCCTGCTATTAGACTTGAAAATGTCTCAAAATATGCATGCATGGTCTCGGCTGAAGAGATTCGACGGTTGAGGAACGGTCTAAGCCTCGACACCATCACCTTGTGATAACGGATTTTGTAGCATTCCATAAGACAATCGAAGCAAATCCAGTACCGAATGCTTGTGTATAGTAACCCGAACTCCAAACTGCTCAAATCTAAACTATCGAAAGTCAGCACTTTTCTACAGAAAAAAAGAAATTGCACGACTTGGTCGAACATGGCTCTGTGCTCCCCAGAAAAGGAACGTAAAATCGACGCTTTCCAAGCAAATCTTTAAAAAAATCAAAACTTTCAGCGCCACAAAGAAGCAGTGTGGCTGTACAGCAGCATACGTCAAAACTTTCCAATCGCTCGATCTACTTTCAAACCAGGTCAATACCGCGAATCTTGCTTGATCAGAATATCACACGGTGAACCTGACAGCGCAAAAACTTAGCGAACACCGTCTTAGCAACGTCAAGAACGAGTGACTCCAATTTTTGGCGTCTGTAGTACAACCAAGAAGTGATGATGGTAATGGCTCAAGCAGATTGCTAATAGATGTAATCGAACCAGCTAATGTAATCGACTTTACTTCACAAGCCAGCGGTAAGCCGTTTCTTGGATGCGACAAGACTTTTGGTTCACCCTAACTGGTATAACTCCCGAATACCTTGTGATTTCTCGACTCAGGTGTCGCAATTTTCAGCTCATGCGATACTAGTAGGTTCAGTCATAAGTAATAGGACATTAAAAGCACCTGAGTATATCCATTAAATCCATCGACCGAGATTTCTAGTTTTCTAACATTGAAGATAGACTTTATCGCAAGAACCACAGATCATTGAGGAGTACTAAGGATGTCTCATAATTCACGAGTGCTTTGCTATGGTTCTGTCTCCAGATCCAACCCTGTGGGGTGTCATATCTTGATCTTGTTCTCGACGAAGTTGTCTCCAATACCGAATTTCCTGAATCTAGAGCAAATGACGATGCAAACAAGAGCACTTGCAAAGTTATCTCCTCCACTTAAAGGGTTGGTTAGTATTGTAGCCACACCGGAAGGGAAAAAGAATGACCTTGCAAATATGAGATTCGGACGGGATGGATTCCGGAGCCATTCTAACGGTTAGCAACATTACCAAAGTGAACACGTAAGGCTTTACCAAAGTGAACGCGTGAGGATTCTTCGATATAATGCTTTTCTCCTCTATCGAACGGTACCATACACGTTTGACCGGTGGTCCAATTACAGGGAAATTTGTTCTTGAATCCGAACACTTGCGAATGTGACTATGACCTATGACTCAACCTAATAAATTATTACTCTTGTTCAACTATGAAACTATTTCTGCTGCAAAGCAGATGTGGTGCAGATACGGCGCATCCAACAATCATACGCCACCTTTTGTTCTCGCCTTCTTTCGAAGATTCTCTTATTCTTGCGAGTTTTTTTTCCTCAGGCATCGTTTTCATCATCATCGAAAAAGGATTACAACCATTAGATGACTGTCCCAATTTTGTATCTTTTCCACTATTTTTGCGGTGCTGGAAGGTTGCTATCCCCACGGCATTTCTCATTTTTCAGACAGTTTTCCTTCTAACTCCACAACTGCAGTCGAACGGCTTCCATGCTTAAACACAAGTTTCCACAGAATTGACGGCAAACGATAAGTATTTTGCTATGCATTTTTGTTGATTCACAGTCTCACGTGCTTACTTCAGAAATTTCGTTTCACTAGCCAGCTACACACCTATGGATAACTGAATGATCCTTCTATCCCATCATCTTTCCTGGATTCCAGGATTCTTCAACGGTCATACAGTTAGTTCACCTTTACGATTTCTCTCGTCGATTCTACATTGAACACTAGTGAGTGCTTTGCTAATACTAATCTATTTGCTAATCTTTCCGCCTTCCTTTGCATGTTACCTTCGAACATAACAACATGTTGTGATATAAAATTTATTGCAGAGAATAAATAAGTTAGAGTGCCTAAGCACTTCCTTTTTCTCAGCAGCTCCTTAATAACCGGGAGGAGTGCGAGGAGTGGGGCAGTGGAAGCAGTCTCCATCAGCTCCCTTCGATCCGAGTGGTCCCTGGCCGCCAGACTCTCCCTTGCGGCCGGAGCGTCCCTTCTTTCCTTGGTCTCCAGGTGGTCCCTGAGGTCCGGGAATGACAGATCCGACACGTCCCTTGGGTCCACGCTCTCCCTTGCGTCCTTGCTGTCCTGGAGCTCCAGGGGGTCCTGGTGGTCCGTTGACGTTGACGACGTGTCCATCTTCTCCCTTCTTTCCCTTGGGTCCAGACACTCCTGGTTCTCCTCCTGGTCCAGCTGGTCCAACCATACCGGGCTCTCCACGGCGTCCGTCAACTCCAGACAATCCTGGTGATCCGCGGGGTCCTTGTGGTCCCTTGGCTCCAGCGTTTCCTGGTGCTCCAGGTGGTCCAGGTGGGCAGATAACGCATGGCTCAGACTGGAGACCATCGGAAGGCTCGATTCCTCCGTCACGTCCGGCTTTTCCGTCGGTTCCCTGGTCACCATCTTGTCCGTCGTGGCCATCATCTCCAGGTGGTCCTGGGGGTCCAGCTGGGCCTGAAACAATTACTCATTTTCGCTGTTCATGTTCATCGTGCTGCTTGACCTACCTTGTTGGCAAGTGCAGCACTGAGGTTCTGGCTCGGCGTTGACGACAGGGCCGTAGCCATTGCTGGGTGCTGGAGCTGGGGCGTATCCGGGCTGAAAAAGCAGCAATATCATGATGAACTGGGCTTTCGAAAAGCAAATTGTGCGAGTTACTGACCTCAGAAGCTGGTGCTCCGTAGTCGGCACCCCCTCCGGCTCCACCATCAGGTACCCACTGTCCGAACAACCATCCTCTCTTGGCACGTCCCTTAGGGGCCATCTGGTACATGCTGACGAGCATGTCACGAGAGCGCATCTGGAAATCATTCCTTGAAAAACGGTTCATGTTGGAGAGATTGGGTGAAAACTTACGCGGCAGAAATCGGTCTCAGCGTTGACCTGACTCTGGAGAGTCTGGATGTAGCTGTACAGCATTGGGGTGGTGATCGCCGAGGCGATCACAGCGGCCGTCGAGATGGCCACCGCAACAAAGGCGATCGAGCGCATGCTGGAAAATAGATATTTAGATACAGAATCCAAATAGATTTCTCCAAGTACTTCATTTTAGTAAGGGGTGATCGTGGTGCGATGATAGGAATGGCTAGTGACACCTGTATCGTCGAATGATCGATCCACGCCAGGGCTAAGCCTTCAGACTTGCCCGGGATGGTGAACACATTGACTTGTATCGGTGAAATAAACAATCCTTCACCATGCCCCTACGATTCTACAGAGTGCCTGACGCGTTCTGAGAGGACTGATCTTCGTCGACCACTTTATTTCTGCCCTTCTTCAAAGGAAGTGCTGCTGCTCTGTTATGCGCCTTATAACTTCATTGATATATTTCTAGAGCTCATTAATTGTTGTTATTAAAGAAGCTTTTAGCAGAGGAAAATGAACGCTATGACCGCTGTGGTCGACAGAGCGGTAAACTGGGAACAAGCATCTTCTCTATACCGTGAGCTAAGGGGAGCCAAATGACAACGAGTCCAGCAGCCATATATGTACAATATCCGATGACTATTTCGACGTTATTCGTGAACAGTACCCCTCCCCAAATACGGTATCTACAGTATATATAAATTAGTGGTTCAGAGAAGGCAGCAAATCCATTGACAGAAGAAATACGGTAAGATCACGGAATAAAACGATAAACGCACCGCTGGTTGTCCTCTTTGCCCTCCATAGCGCGAAGCAGGATGGTGTGCCGTGTCATCATCGGCCCTTATATACGCCATCGTAGGGCATTGTCCTTGGGATATGGGTCGGGATCTATACGGTCACTTTGCGCACATAACGATAAGGGAGGGATATGCGACGAATGCGCCGCAAAATATGCTGCTATATAGCACATATTGCTGAGAGACGATGATTATTGCTGAATACAGGATTTGCGTGTCTTCGAAGGAGGGATCTCCCGTGATGTATTTTCTCTCTCACGCCATCTATCGCAACAGAAGGAGCGATCACTGAGCGTTTCTCGAGGTTCGGGATATTACAGACATAAAATATTGAAACTAAAATAACAAAATATCGCTAAAAATAATAAATGTAGAATAGAGTAAATAATAAATAATAAAATATCAAATTGAATATCAAATAATATCAAATGCAAATAATAAAATAATAATATCAATAAATAACTTTCGAAGAGCATCTGTAACGTCTATTACTTGCTGCAAAAAATCCAGTCGTTAGATGATTGATAGATGATTGCAACAATTCTCGAAGAAATTCATGATGAAATCCTGATCCACCTACTAACCTCTCTCGGTAAAGCAGCATTACAATACAGGTTAGTGCAACAATTTACCAAGTTTTCTTTTTTTCTAAGTTCTCCATCGATGTACAAGCTGTTGAAATCTCGAAATGTGCAGTTTATCCAAGTATAAATGGAAGGAATTGAGTTTTCGTGGGTGAGAATCCCTCAAAAATCATCAACCATGTCATCAACTGATGAACATCTTGAAAGCGCTCTTGGGGAGGTCTCTGATGCTACATTCCCTGATATCACAGCGACTTGGTATAGAACATCATGAAAGGTCTTCATCTATCAAAATTCTTCTAACCGTCAACCTAATCTGAAACACTTCCACTTCGTGTTTGGTATTGAAATGATCGTCTTCTGATCCTCTATTCACGCATACAGTCTAAATTCAATTCAAATAAAGTGTTAAAAAATTTTTGCTGCGATTCACTTAAGCGTAGTCGTAAGGTAAAGGTAAAGGTAAAGGTGCCGGCGTAGATCAGTCCCCTGAGGACGCGCCGCCGCATTCGTGTTCCATTCAAGTCGTAGAGGCATAGTGAATGCGTATTTGGCCTATACAATGACCTGCGGGGGCCAGCCGCTATACCAGGTCAGTGTCTTTACCTTCCCAGACAAGTCTGGTACCAATTTACCCGACCCCGGAGGGATGGAAGGCTTGGTTAGCCCGGGCCGGGATCGATCGCTCGACCGTGCAGGTGACAGCAACGCCTCTTACCACTGTACCACGCGGGCCCTAAGCGTAGTCGTAGCCGGTGTAATTAGGAAATGCGAGGGGAGGTCAATGAATGCACAACTCAATTGTAAATGCTCGATTTTTTTGAAGTGCCTAGTGTACCGGAACTTAAATCGTGCTCTTCTTATCCTTATCATGTACTTTATATTAAAAACGGTCGGGTTTGGTAGGAGTTATGGTGAAGTGACAGAAAAACGATTTCATCCATCGCGGACAGCGTTTGGGTGGTTGGAATAAAACTTCCTGACTCCTCGGCGAAAACTCAGATCAGAGCACATTTTTTCTCCAGTAGAACTCTCCGGCTTCTCCGCCCCTTCCTTAAGGACGGTCTTCTGCAGATGTCCACTAAGAGTTTCAGCAAGTATCTCGACCATCGACTATAACCTTTATTGCCTCTGGTAACCTTCCTCATCTTCATGTTTTAGCCTGTCTTCACCTCATGCCGATGCAGGGTCTTTCTGTTTCTTTTCTACTTTTCCCATGTTATGTCTGTTGTTTTAAATCGTTGATATATCGTTCATATACATTTTGTACCACCCAAAAAGGGTCACCAGTTGTGTTTCTGTTCAGTTCAAGATTTACCGCTTTGTTATATTTTCTACGTAAATGTAAGCGTTTCACGTCCCAATAAAGTAAAGTAAAGTAAAGTAATGTTGGTTAGCGATGCTACTGTATGAAGTTTTTGCTATTTATCATGTCTTGTTCTATGTCAAAATATTGCTGCTATTATTAGGTCGACAGTTGTCTTCGAGACCCTTTACACGGCTAGAACTATTAGGATAAGTTCAGTATCCGCCGATAATCTTGTGTTCATGACGCACTTTGATGCTGCTTCCGCTTCGCTGAGGTAGCACATTGCCATCTTTTTTCTGGCCAGAGTCCTTCTCGTGGATAGCCCTAGACTGCAGTTTCTTCTGCCCCTCTTCCTTGCATGCGACCATCCATCAGTCTGGTGACTGTGACAGTTTGCTCCATCGGCCCACCTATGGAACTTATTGTTAGGTCTGACGCTGATACCGACACCCTTTTCAGCTATTTCTAAGCAACATAAGAATTGTCGCCTAGGACGCGATAACATCCCTGATAACATCATGTCTCATCGACCTCATGAGCCTCGGCCTTCTGGCCCAACAGTGTTTTCTATTGTTTAGCATAGTCCAAGAAGATGCTCGCCATGTTAGTCTGCAATAACGAATAGAAACGGTCACCAACTTCTTGGCAGCGAAATTTCGACATTCCATGTGACAATTTTCAATTTCTTATTTTCAGGTATTTTCAGGCACTGGACTTATACATTGTTTTCTTCTGAGCTGACCAAAGTTGAGTTTATGATGTTTCGAGAACAACTGACAGAATAGATTGTTGAATCGATATTTCTTCAACAGCGTTCAAGAGACGCTTATCGATCGTCCGATCGAAGATGACCAGATCGTTATATTTTCGCGAAAGATAAGTGCCCAGCGATGAAGGGGTAACTGCGTTGTTGCTGCCCTTATTCGGGCTGCTCTGCATCATGGAAACTTTGTACTCAATTTTTTTATTGATGGAAAAAAATTTAAAAAGAACCAGTGCGGAAAATGGAACTGGATGCTTCGACGGAACATATAGCATTCTCTGGCGAAATAAGTTCTGAATTTGCATGAATTATGGACGAAGATAGGATGATTATCATTGTTTATACTTCTTGCAAATATTTGTACGGAAAAGTGCAAAACATTGCAAAAATCAAGGGAATATTAGCTCAGGGTAATTTCGTGAGCCTTCGCCCATCTCCGTATTGTCGACGACACGAAATCCGCCTGTGGATGATTGCCTCGGTCGAGCAGCCGCAAAATTTCCGACATTTGCTCACTGAATCGAAAGAATTCAAATGTTCTTACATTCACATAACCATTAAGAAAGGCTTAGGAAAGAAGTCAACAATATGCATGAGGAAAAGACGTAAAAATCGAATAGAAACATGTGCTCGTTCCGTCCCTTCCCCCATTTTCCTTTAGCATTCAATAATGAAATGGTTCACCATTCACGGGCCTCGTTAGCAAGAAACTTAGAAACTGAGAAACGTTAGAGACGAGGGTCGGTTTCTCTTGCATATAGAGTTCTAAGAACGCCTTAGAGATTCACTGTCTCACATCGACATTCCAGGGTTCGAACATCGACAGTGGTTCGACAGGGCATAAAGACGAAAACAACAACCACTATGTAAAGTCTTGCTCCTCAACTATTGATTTATATTATAATTTCATATTAAGATCACTCTCCAATTCGAAACGAAAGAGTGGCTTTAGGTATCATTTTCTGTGGTAAAGGGTATGAGTGAAAAGGTCGGCGTTATTTAGTCTTTTAAGCATGCGCCACGCACTCGTCTTCCATTCTCGGACGCGCAGGACGGACATGATGAATGCGTACTTGGCCGATACAGTTACTTGCGTGGACAGCGGCTATATCAAGTCAGCGCCTGCCAATGAAGTCTGGTAACAATTTACGCGCCCTCGGAGGAGTGGAAGTCTTAGTTATCCCGGGCGAAGATGGATCGCTCGACCGTGCGGGTATGAGTAGCGCGTCTAATTCTGTACCACGCACGTCAATTTCTAACTATAACGACATATTATTCGACGCCCTCTCAGAGTTTTTCGACTACCGTGAGGCTCATCCCCATCCAAAGTGAATCCAAGTAGGCCCGAAAAACTCACTTCGACGCTTTCCCTTGCACCAGCATCTTGAATAGGCCGCTGATTGCCCCACGTTTTCCCTGCCAATTCTCCGGTGAAGGATCAATCTTCTCAAGTCCGTCGAACGCCTTTGCAGCGTAATAGAATTCGCCAACCTTAAATAAGCAACTTGCGGCATACTGTAGCTCGTACTACCGAAGGAAGTCTAGACTCACTTCGTAGCAGTCCATGGCGATCACTCGCAGTATGTTGAACGACTCCTTCGGATCTGTCGATCTCGTGTAGACATCCCATGCCATTTGTGGTTTGTGGTTCATTATGACTGAATGGTGCAGGTGGATCAGAAAAAGTTCTGTTTAACCACTCAAGACGACAAATTCCCTCTTCGGTGCTTCAAACACGAATTTCTCACTATTCGGAAACTATTTCCTTCAGAAGTCCGGATAAAAGTCAGAAAAAATCTCGTGCATTGTAAAGCAACCATTCACAAGTTGAATCAAAGTGGAGAAAGGCAGAGTGTAAGAGAGGTTTGCACAGAGTATGCTACTCCTAATTGTACAGTTTTTCTTGCGAATATTGTGATTTTTTGGAAATTCTTGGAAACCTTCCATCGAACAGCAAAAGCAGAAACTCACAGGTCTTCGCCAGCATGTATTTGAATGCAGGCTTGTCGCGATCCGGTCCGGTAACGGCAAGGAAGTGCTCTTCGGCTTCCTTCCACATACCGCACTGCATTTCCGTTTGTGCTATGTTGAATGAAAACACGTCGTCATTGTGGTGATAGGGCTTGAAAAGCGACTATTATTCATATTTGTTTGCGTGAACAAGAGCCATATCCTAGATACAACTAAGAGCAGCGAATTAAGAGTTGATAACCATAGTCACCACCTTCGTAGCTGAAAGATTTTATTTTTAGTTTCATTTTCCTGTGTACCGACTTGCAGCCGTAATCTGATCATCTACACTCCATAACAAATTCGTGGAATTTCAAGGTTCAAAGCAGTATCCTTCATTTCGGAAATTGAAAATAAATGACAGATCGACCCCCA
Source organism: Nippostrongylus brasiliensis (assembly GCA_030553155.1). Lineage (NCBI taxonomy): Eukaryota > Metazoa > Nematoda > Chromadorea > Rhabditida > Heligmosomidae > Nippostrongylus > Nippostrongylus brasiliensis. Next base: position 29,749,102 of record CP130733.1, on the reverse strand, counting down.
TCCCGATTTTTCAAGATGAACAAGATTCTTCATAGTCACTAGGCAAATAATTTTCCCTACCCTGCCCAGAGCAGGATCGTTATCCTCTAAGTGACCATCTTCCAGAATCTGTACATTCAAAATGTAACGTATCATATGGTATCAGAGATTATTTTCCTTCCAGTCCTTCTAGTGTCGGGCTTTCCCTGTCAATCCAATATTCTTCTTCAATTATTGTAAAACAAAACACTGCCAACGTCAGCAATCTGTCTGACGCATGATTTGAAGAACTCGAGTTTTATCAAGTTCATGGTCGTTATTTTCGACACACAAATTCGTCTCTTCAGAGACACCAAATTCAAATCACTGACGATTACTGAAAAATGGTTGAAAGACCTTACGGGTAATATGGCGTTATTTTGCAAGAAGAAATATAATGATGAAGTGAATCTCCAGAAGCTATCTTATTGTTAGGTTTTTACCTGGATAGAATTCAGGTAAACGAGCGCATCATCGTAATTCCCGCTGAGAAAGAGCGAACATGCCATGCTCTGGCGGCCGGGAATCGTGTCTGAATAGCGATGAGAGATGCAAAACTTCAAGTTTGAACAGCCTTTCTGGTTCGGTGCTTGACTGGCCAGACCAAGGATAAGTTTCGAGAGCTATTCTCTAGGCCTCTAACGACGATCAGATCGAAGAGATGTTTAGAACGTTATCCCAGACTATGATGCCCACAAGAACCTACACAAGTTGAAAATGACCTTTTGTTTACTGAAAGGAGTTGTGCAGAACGAGCTCAAAAAACCACAGTTTTTAACTACGCTATGACATTAGAGAAACGAAATCCCAAGTATATCCCAAGTAAAGTTTAGCCATTAAGAAGAAAACCGTCAATACCACCTCATCAGAAATTTGCTGCCAAAGGAGCAAGAGATCTTCAGACTGCATCTCTTTGCTACCTGCTGTATTGTGAACAAAAATGCCTACCTGTGTCATACGGTGACTCTCCGACCATTTTGAAAAAGTGCTCTGCCGTTTTCAGGTGATCCTTCTGTAGAATTATTTACTATTATATGCTGTCATTATATGAAACTTGTCCAGAAACAGTACTCACCGATTCCTTTAGCTGTCCCCAATACGCGAACGCCACAGCTTTAACAAGGAACTCAGTCGTCGACTGCGGTTCCAGATCATTACACAGTACCATAGCGCTATCAATATCTTCTGAAATCCGCCGTTGTTGGTGTTTCGTGATTCGTTATCATTGATTGTCTTCTAATCTGCTTCTCATTTGCAGAAACAAGTTCATGAGCTCTGGCATCCAAACGATTTACAGAGGCATGCCAGAAATTCATTTCGGGTTTTGCTTATCTGATTTCACAGGAATCTAATCATAAAAAGAACATGACGGCAAACATCGACACATGCAAAGCTAGTGGGCATAAAAAGTACATTATAGAAAGATACATGAAGATATTACTAGTCTGAAAGAAGAAGTACACTAGCGTTAACCGCTGCGCCATCCTCTGTATGATGTGAGTCTGAACTACTTAAATGAGCTATTCTCACATCAGTATCCATATCGCTATGATTTTGAGTTTCCCAACAGATTCACTCTCTATACCTATTGGTAGATCCTTTCGAACTGGTGCTGCAGATGTGGATCGGGCGTAACTTCAGCTTTGACAGATTACTTGAAGAAAACTGAGACCAACCTCTTTTCAGATGATAAAGTATCAAGTTGACTCGCGCTTCAGGCAAAGTGTCCATCAAACCAGGAAACACCTGTAGCGCACCATCACCATCCTTGAAAACCACCTAAACCGCATCTTAGTTTATCGTTTATGAATCACGATTTTTCTGGCGTAAATTCTCCGCAGCTACCTGATTGTGGCGAAGCAGTTCTCGAGCCGCTGGGTACAAGCTTTCTCGCTGGAGGGCCTCGACTTCAGGCTGAAGAAACGGACGAATTACCGGTGGTGAAAATTTTAGCAAATATCATTTTTACGTTGTCCATCGCATGTGCCCATGTTCTATGTCTGATTATCGATAAAAATAAAGCTAAAGACAAGGGTATCGGCGTCGATCAGTCCCCCAAGGACGCCGACGCATCCGTACTCCATTTCGCTGAGGCACGATGAAAGCGTATTTGGCCTACACAGCAAGCTGTGGGGCCAGCCGCTGTCCCACGTCAATGTGTTTACCTTCCCAAAGAAGTGTGGTACCAATACCACACTTCTTTGGGAAGGTAAACACATACCATGAAGGAATGAAAGGCATGGTTAGCGAAGGCGAGGATCGATCGTTCGCTCGTGCAGTTGTTAGTAGCGCCTCTTACCACTGCACAACGCAATTTCAAATAAATGAATCGTGATGCGGATGGATGGATGCATAAAGGTAACAAGATAATAGTTGAGAGTCGGTAACTACATACCAAGGCAGCTTTTCCATTGTAGGTCTTGAAAGTGATGCAAGCTTTCAAATTTGTCGCGGCAGGGCTATCTGGATAGGACCGCAAGTACACGGCTAGGACTTCCTGCAACGGAAGTGATCACACTGAAATCAAAACGCGAATTCACTCCAGGTTCAAGGAAGCCCACTGATCGACATGTTCTCAATTTAAGAGTGCTTCCTTCGTTTCATAGCGGACTGATATAGGAAGTTGTTCAAAAAATTGACCACCGGAAAGTTCAGTACCTTCGTCCGACGACCCCCTTTGCCGGTGCAAGGATAATAGTTTAAAGGTAAAGGTGTCGGGATTGATCAGTTTCCTGAGGGGGCACCTCGTTTTTGTGTTCCATTCGGTGGCATATTTACACGAGGTAAATGGTTTAGAGGTGTATATTTATATATAATATATCCCTATACGGGCGGGATGGCCAAGAGGTTAAGAGCTTAGGCTCAAGATCTCGATGATCAGGGTTCAATCCCGTCTCAGGCAGAAACCCTTGCCTAGCTTAGAAATAGCTGAAAAGGGTGGCGGTGCCAGCGTCAGTCCCGGGTGACAGGTCGACAGGTCGGCTGATGGAGGAAAACTGTCACAATCACAAGACGGATCGATGGTCGCATGTAAGGAAGCGGCGCTCAAGAACCTGCGATCGAAGACGATATGGCAACCCCACAAGGAGCTCAAGACAGAGACAAGATGGCAGTGTGGCACCTCAACGAAGCGGGGACAGCACCAAGGAGAAAGAAGACGGAGCGGCCATCATGAAAGGCGTACCCCGAAACTGATCGGGATAAAAACGTTGTGGAATATCCCTACACAATGCCTTGCGAGGGCCATGTCCTTATAGCACGAAAGCTTTTACCTGAGCAACATCAAAATAATCCATTTTGTAATAGCACATCGCCATATAGACATTGAGAGCTAGCATATTTCTGAAAATGTTTTATCTTGTTCATTCGTGAGAAACAAGCAAAAATACTATGTACCACTGAAATTTCTAATTTCCAAATGTTCTGCCTTGTCCACTGTTTTTGAGCACTATCGGCTTGGTTTTAGATGCGGGGTCTATTACATCTATTAGCTCTAACATTTCTGTTTACTTTAATGATCAACAGGTATGAATAGTATCATACGAGACCTGTTGAGAAACGTTTGGAAAAGAACGTTCACTGGAATTATTACATTGCTGATGTGTCAGTTTTAAACACGGTGCGAAACTTTCCTGACCGTCACTACGATTTTTCCGAAGCAACTCGCTGAAGCGGAAAAGTCGAGGAGTACCTTCTCCAAAAAATAGGCCTCTCAAAATGATAGATGTATTCCGAAGCCTGCCGAATGTCAACTTACTATGTTAGTTAGGTTAGGTTTAGTTCACCAAGTTGGAAGTTTCTTTTGCGTGCAGGAATTCGGATGCCCTTATTTTCAATGATTCACAGTGGACTACATATATTCTAGACATAGGTTCCTCTTATATTTTTTATTTATGGAACTTTTTGACAGTGCTCTATCGTGGATTTTACGTGATTTTCACGCCAGTTTGTTTTTTTTTCTTCCGAGGCTATCTCTCAATAGAGAAGAGCTGGAGATGTCCTAGTATTACTTTATAACTTCTCTATAACTTGCTGGTCTGAAGGATGGCACGAAACGAGCAAGTTAAACCCTCCATAATTTATGTTCTTCTAAACTTTTGTAGTCTCAATATTTTTTTATTTCCTTGTCTTGATAGTTACTTTCGCCTGTGCTAGGTAAGTGGATAACTATCGATTTTTTTGGATTTTGATGTGGTCAATATGCATCAGTAACGCTAAACAGTGGAACCGACGTGTGCTCTTGAAGAAGCGTCTTGTAGATCTCGATCGCTTCCATGTAATGCATACGCATATAGTGAATCGACGCCAGTGATAGCTGGTCCTCCATTGTATTCTAAAAGCACTTTTTTCATATGACTAGCAACATCTATCCACATTTACTGTAAAGTGTAGGGCACAGCTAAGAGGCGCTGCTGACATTAGCACGGTCGAGTGATCGACCCCCGACCGAGATAACCAAGCCTTCCATCCATTCGCGGTCGGGTAGGCTGGTAACACTTTGTCTGGGAAGGTGAAGACACTGGCTGATACAGCGGCTGGCCCCCAAGCCATTAGTCTGTGCGGGGATCGATCACTCGACGGTGTGGGTGTCAGCAGCGCCTCTAGTCACTACCACGTTTACCATACCACGCGCAACCTGTGTAAAGCATAAGCATGGTAGATGATGGTGACTGAAGTAAAAGCGACGCCAGCTTCACTCGAGCTTCAATTGAATTGTTCATTCAAGCGAAACAGAATCGACATGCTACGAAAAACTGCAGATTACCGTACCCCAAGGAGTTGATGGTGAGCCATCAAGCGCTTTTCCTCTCCGAGTTTGTGCGACACATGGAAAAGTAGCCGGTTTTGTAGAGGAGAGCGTTCCGCTGGAACATTCAGCATTTGGTCAGGTCACCAAACGAAAATTCACGTGAAGAAACGTTGAAGAAGTATTGAATGCAATACCTTTCTCGGCCGCAAACTTTGCGTCTTCGTACATTCCCAGATAGAAAAAGCAGATGCCCAAGTAGACAGGCAGGTCGTTATTGTTCACTCCCTGATTCCTCATTTCTTCGTAAACCTGAAGGAGAGGAACGCAATCGGTGATTTTTTTACTTTAGCAATATCGTGTGCAACAGCCTATGCAGTGTAAGCTGTCGCCACTGACATTGTTCATATTTAACACGTTGACGACAGTGTGGCGCGACCGTGTGGCGCGATGGTGCGCCACAGTCTTGTATCGTATTTTTCTCGATACATTTCTGAATTTCAAAGGACGTTTTTGTACCACTTTTTAGTAGACCTTTGCACATTGTTTTAGAGAGCATGGTTCATGAAAATGATTCTTTGCTTCTGATTTACTGGAATTTTTGATTGTGCACTAGTTTTCTTTACAAGTAAAAACAAACAATGGTTATGGCAAGAAACAAATAAATGCAAACATATACTGGTTACTGAACAAACACATGAATACAAACAAATATTGATTATTAGAATAAACAAATAATGAACAATAAACAAATAACAATTTCCTTTTAACCTGAATAGGGGAAAAGGACATTCTAAAAGCTTCCAGCTGTTATTTTTCTATTTTCACTGCGAAAAAAGGAATAGTCACAATCCCCGATATTACAGGACTGTATATGAAGTCTTCGAGATTTACCATTCACTTCCATTTTGAAAAAAAAATCGCCATATGCCGGCATCATGCCACAGCCTCGGGGCGCTAGAAAATCGGTTGGTCCCACGCGCCATACACGCGAAAAAGGCGCTGTCGTCAACGTGGTAATCGTTAATTACAGCATTCGTTTGTTGTGATTATCAAATAGCTGAGTAACTGTTACTGAAGCGATTGACAAATATGAAATAAATTCAAAAATGGTAGCGATGACGTTCTCAAATGGTATTCGAAAGTACTCACCTCCAACGCTTTCTTATAATTTCCAGATCGAAAATAGCAATGCCCTAGCCAAAGATTGGTTGTCTCGTTTTTCTCGCCGTTCTTCTGCTTGAACTGAAAACACGGTCTACATATTTCCGTACCGTATGAACGAAATCTTACACTTAAGGTCTCGGAAAAGCACTAAAGTGATAATATTTCAACCTCCAATAGTGATATGGCTGCTGCATAGTCCTTCTTGATGAGGAACTCGTCGAGGTCCGGGATTGTTTGGCGAGCATGTGGACGGGGTGCGACTGGTTGCTTCTTCTTTGCTGGTCGAAGTCTTGAGAGCAGCTAAATGCACATTTTACAAGATCTCTATAGGTGAGAAGGTAACGATAAAACATTGAATTATTCCGAGAATTGAGGGCTTACTGATATTAGTCACATGATCTCTTTTTGATCGCTCCGAAGATAATGCATTTTCAAAGGTGCTCTTTCGTCGGTCTAAGGATGAGATTTAGTTGCTGAGAACAGTGGAAAATACTAGCGAAAAACCACGAAATCGGAAAAATCTTTAAAACTGTCAATAGAAATGCAAATATAGTATCCCACTGAATGAATTTAGCCTTTACACCTGAACGAAGGACAGCATTTTGTCTGAAAACGCTTCGGCAGGCTATTCTGCGACTTATTATATTTCAAAGATAGTTACGTCGGATCGGACTACAGAAGTTCTTCATTGCGCTCATCTGAAGATAAGAGCGCATTAGCTTAGAGATTAATAAACTAAGACGGATCATCGAGCAGCTGAGCTGAGATGATACAAAGCTGTAAGGATAAGTAAAGTTGACAAATTATATGATAGGTTTAACTCTTATCCTGTTCATTTTGTCAACAGATAGATGTATTTATTTTTCAAGAGCACGCGCCCCTTGTCAACTAGGTATATTTACATCATTCTATGTCATTTGTTCTTATTCGTTTTTCCTTATTTCAATTATTTATAACAATATCACACCCGTTGAAAAAGAAATGACTCCGAAAATAGCGCAAAAATATCATATTAGTTCTGAAATAGTTTCACTCCGATCTCTCTACTTGCCCACTTTCTTTTGGGTCCTTGTCTTCTTACCTACTGTATTTATTTTAGCTGTCAATTCTGTATATCCCATACGTGATCTCTACTCGACAATTAACAAATTATATTGTTTATAACACAAAAACCTCACCATTTTCTACGGCAACATGAAGCTGATGAATACGTTCGTTACGTTCAGGTTTCCGCGCTCGTTTGCCATGACAACGAACAGACGCCGAAAGCAGTTCTCCATGCTGGGGAAAGCCTCTCACCTGCCGGGCTACAGTTCTGGCAAGAGTCCAGACGGGAAGATAGTTTTGGATCATAGAAGAGCGACAAGGACCTAACAATCGGAAAATTAGCGTTTTCTGACTTTTTACTTGTTCGATGGTTAATCAATTGCCTCTTATTTTTTTTCCGAGATTTTGATATGGTGTTGAGTGAGTAACTTCCCAGGTCGAACTCCACTTGTTACAGGCTCTGAAGAAGGCGAGGACGCCGAAACGTTAAACAAATTGTTCAATTGATCACTAATGAAGGCAGTCCTCTAACCATAAGATCCTGAGACAGGGAAAAACAGAGCGGACAAAGTATGAAGCGTAACCAATACACGGAATTCAATTTGTGGTAGCTTAGCCGTCTGAGAAAGTTTGCTCGAGAGGCGTACAAAAAGGCTTATTGGTTAATTTTTTCCACAGTTTGCAGGGCACTAAATAGTTGACATCACTCAGCACAAATCAGCTGGAAGGTCCACTGATCTATGAATTGTGTGTTGTGTTCCTTGTCACCTCTTCGTTCATATAAAAAACGTCCATATTGACTAGAAAATCGCCATTTCTGGTTTCAAGAAGGTCTAGGGTAACAATATCTTACTTTATCCAAAAACACCAAATTTGGCTCGTAATGTATTCAATTTTCAACGCGACCGATATACTTTTCGAGTTCTCAGATTTGGAACCTATGAGCACTCCTTCTTTTTATTGGATTTTTGAAATGTCTTCCAATGGCTAGGTAGATGGGTAAGAGAAAGAGGTAAACAACATGTTTCTAAGGGATCCATCCGAGGACATTGAAGACACTATTGCTGACGGTGCCCTGGTTTGATCTCTAGAGGTCAGGCTTTTTCGGACGCAGCATCGTCTTTTTCTGTGGAGTAGTAGTACAATTAATTCTCAATAGCTGTCCCCTTGATGGTCCTATGGAGCCTTTGGCTATGTGATGCTCATCACACTGTTTATTCCTAAAATGTTCAGTTATGGCACGCCCAGATTCCATTGCTTTATTTGTCATTGATTTTTACCATATACCGCTGTTTTATCAATGGCTCATTTCCACACAAAAATACCACTGGTAGGTTCCCCAGGACCAGTACCCAGCGTACGTTGCATTTAGTTCAGAAATTGTGCTGGAGCTCGCTGCTGTGTTACTGCATACTTGATATATTGTCAGCGGATTTCGACCCATTCATAAAGCCTCTATATGATATCGTTTCCGAGATAATATTTATTAGGCCATTATTTCTTATCTGTGATGGAGTGGGCAGTAACTGTAATTGATTAATGAACTTTGTCAACAAAATTTGAACAGTGATGATGTCCTGGCGACTGGCCGTGTAGTGATATCATAACTAACATTTTTTGTATTTGTTTGTTTGTTCTCGTATTCGTACATATTCCTCACTTTTATTGTCTCCTTTATTTTTTGGATTTGCATTGATATTCTACGGCGCACGTCAAGTGCATGGTAACTAAATAAATAAAACCACAGAGAATGAGACCTCACTGAAGCAATATCAAGCGCACAGTAGACTCTGGATTTCGTCACGATCCTCCTCGTTCAGGAAAAATTAATCACTTCCCTTTCTGTTCGTTGGAGAGAGGTTGTGGCTACGAATGGCAACTGCTGTGAATGGATTTGTCTATTTTCCTGTTTGGTATTAATTTTTGAAAAAAAAACTCAGCATATTATCCCAGAACATGCATACAATAAGAAGTCAGTGCTTCGCAAAAGTCGTTCATTTTGGCTGTTCATAACTGGATTGCTTGCAGAAATTCAGTGCTCCTCCAGAACTTCTCAAGAATATTCAATGCCTTTCTGGACGATATCCAGTAAGGTGTATATTCCTAGGTTTCAAAGTACATCACTACGATTGCAAAATTCTCAAAAACCCCCCTATAACGTCGTTTTCGTCATGGTGCCTTCACCGGGATGTACGCTGACATACAGTAGCCGGGTTTTTACGGTATTCAGCATTTAAGAATGTTGAAGTGGTTTAATGCTGTAGAAAGGAAGGTCTAAGTTGTACATCCATCACGACAACACTGCTATTTTATCAGAACATTAGCCGAATAACCACACCATCCACATCCTATTGCAAGCATGTCTGTCGCCTTTCCGGAGTAGAAATAACACGCTCTAATCGAAAAACGCGCGCCATGGACACTTTCCTCGCTTCGCTCTCGCAATCCGCTGCTTTCAAATCGATGTGCAACTGTGCAGTTGGCCGTGCCCTCTGTGTCAGTGCTCGACTTCCATTTAGATAAGTAGCGATGCTACGTTAGTCATTCTTATAGTATTCTTCAGGTGTTTGAAGGAGGTCTTCTCATTTTTCTGTCGTTCGCGTTCTTGGCACTTAAACCTCCGGCGCTCCAGAGAAATGGTTTTCTTTTCATTTTAGTTCGAATTTCGCTTATGGGGGTTGTTGGGGGTGATGGCCTCGAATCTGACATCTGTTTCCCGAATTCCGACAGAGGACCACCCATATCGCTTCCAGGAGCTAGCTGGGTGGTCCAGGTAGGATCACCGATTTGATGCAGTGTCTAGAGCGGTTATTTCGAGTGCTGATAACGACTCTGACGTTCGTTTCTCGAATTTCGGTCTAGGACCACCCAAATTGTTAGATCGGGTGGTCGATTCAAAATCACCGATTTGGCTAAAACTTCGCCTCGGTCTGTTATTTGAGATGCTGATCACGGATCTGATGCCTTTTTCGCAGATTTCGACTGATTTCGTCAGATTTAGGTGGCTACTCGTGCACGTCACCGCCCTAGCCCACCCAGTTACCGTCTTGGCAACTGTCTGAAGCTGCCCAAACGTGAAAAACCGACATCATATTCGTGATGCGAAGGAAGCCCTCTAGCCTAAGTTTGAGCCTAGTATGGAATTTTGGTCGAATCACCCAAAGCGACGATGTGGGTGGTCTCCGGCTGAAATTCGAAAAACGGACGACAGATTCGTGATCAGCACCACAAATTACCGCTACAAGTGAAGTTTGTGTTAGATTGAAAGGGAAAATCTTTCTCCGACTACAGGAGTGCCATCAGTTGAGTGTGCTACGTTCTTTTTCGCGTTGCCTTTTTGTTTCCAGCTTCAGTTCTGACATTTTCTTGTCGGATTTTCGAGCCCTTTCTGCTCACAAAGATACGAACAGCACTAGTCCAAAGACCCGACTTCTCGGATCCGAGTTTCCTTGAGAAATTATTTTTTGCGGGGGCATTGCATGCAAGTATTGTTCGTGTTTCTTTGGTCACGAATCTGAAATCCGTTTCAAGATATTCGTTAAGTAGGGCTGGTGGCAGAAGAAGTGCCAGAAACTTCTCCCCCTTTGGCGAATTTTTGACGAAGGGGATTATTTACCGAACTCGCCTCCGTGGTATGGGAAGGTGTAACTAGTTCCGACGGAAATTGGCCTTTCTAGCATTTCTAGTATCAGTATTTGTAGTAGGTAGGTATTAGTAGTATTTTCTCCACCCTTCTGAACTGTTGTGGCTTATGGGAATAGATTCACCGCTTTGAGCAGAGCATTTTGTGCCGGATCCGTGATAAATGCCGTCCTTCGCTCGTTTTTAGTTGTTTTTATTATCACTTTTAGTAGATGCTGTTCCCATTGTGTCGAAGGCGATCATGTGAAGTCATTTCGCGACGACTTTCCTCAACCCTAATGCCAATTTCGTCAGCACCTCAACATTTACTCTTTCAACCGTTCCTGCTGCCCTCTTCAAGTGCCACAACAGGTGCGTCTGAGTTGGGTGATATTTTTAATCGCTTGCTTTTCTATAGTTTGTTCAATGGAAGGATAATCTAAATCTATGTGTGAAAAGTCCGCGTGGATCTAGAGTAGGACATTGCTTTACACTGGTTTCTCACCACACTGATGCATGTATGGAAGGCTACAGCTTTTTTTGCGGAATTCAGACCTTTAAATACAGTGCTATATGTGGTGTGCGCAGCTCAATTTTATCGGAGTTTCCTCTTTTAACCGCTCTGAGACCATCACGTACCGCATTAAGGGCCAAGAATCATCTGATTCTTATGAATACTATGAGCGTAGACATGCATATTCGCGGCTTTGTCTCTTTATCGATGACTTCACCATAATGCGTAATGCAACACGGGTAGTAACTAGTGAAGAACCGACATGCTGCTGGTAAGAGGCGCTACTGACACCCGAGCGATCGAGCGATCGATCCCGGGTCGGGCCAACCAGGCCTTTAATCCATCCGGGGTTGGGTAAATTGGTAACATCTTTGTCTGTGAAGGTAAAAACACTGACTTGGTATAGCCGTTGGTCCCGCACGTCATTGTATAGGCCGAACCCACTCTCACTATGCGTCTACGATTTTTTATGGAACACAAGTAGGGCGGCTCGCCCAACTAGACTGATCAGCGCTGGCACCTTCACCTTTACCGTTGAGGCACTGTCGCCGAATTGTTTAAAAAACCTCGTAGACCCTCATATTGGTGCTCATCTCAAAATTTTCTGAAAATGCCTTCCGTGACGTGAGCTTGAAGTAAAAAAAGTTGAGGGTTGGTCAGTCCCCAAGCCCGCGCCGCCGTATTCGTACTCAGAACCGTAGAGGCATGATGAATGCTTAAAAATGGCCTACGGGGGAGTACCAATCTTCAAGTCTTCGTCTCCACCTTGGTGGACTAGTCTGGTACCGAATTTCCCGATCACGGACGGATGTAAGGCTCAGTTGGTCTCAGTAGCCCCTCTGCCGCTGTTCCACGGGCGCCTTCAACGTAAACTTGTAGCTGTGTATTCGACATTTTATTGTAAACTAGGTACCCGAAAGCTAATTGTAGGCCACAATATCAGTGCTAGGATCTGCGGTTACACAGCCACGTTTCTGTGTTTAGGTTGTAGTAGACCATATGAAAGTTCGTATAGTCCCTCAATGAAATGAAATGATTAGCTCTATCAGAAAGTGGAACAGAGGGCTTGCCAATGTATGTTGCTATATGGAGTATTTTTATATACCGTTTTAACACGTGTTGAAACGCGTCCTTCTTTTAGATACTACTGTGAGAGGTCTCCTCAATAGTTTAAAAGTTAGGGCAAATGTTCGTGTCGCGTAAACGTCGTTTTCTTCAGAGATTCCGTCGTATGCCGGAGTACGTTGGATCAGAACGCGCGGTAACGGTCACAAAGAGAATGAACATGAAGAGAGTGGACGACAATCTCATGAAAGTAATGCGACAGATGAAGTGCCGAAAGACGAGCAGCCGGAAAAACCCAAGGTGGACCCCGCTTTGCGTAAGAATTTTCAGTTTGCTAAATCCTGTGTCAGAAGATTAATGCAGTTTACCGACTCCTTTAGCAAATGCTTGAATCTGGGAGTTTCTGGAAAAGTTCTGCGCTTCTGCTTTTCGACATATTGGTCGGTCATAGCTACCATCGTGACGTTGCCTTATTCGTTTCGAAAGTCACACTTAGAACAAAATTGGGCTCAACCGTTTCGTTGGAATGAGGACCACAGTCGCAGTATTCCCTTCTAAAGAGCGACCAAAAATAGTGACCGCTTGAAACGGAAAGGTAACATTTCTAGAAAATAACCTCATCCAAATTTACTGGCAGATTACTAACAGTGTTTACAACACAATGAAACTAAACGAGGTTTGACAAGTCAAAATCTCCGTAGATCGATTGAAAACCCTTATCGTTAGTACTAGAGTTTTGCCACAGTGTCGAAGAAGGCGCTCCGTATTTTTTGGCCACCGTGTATAATCTAAAGCGTGAGTATTTCGATGTGATATTCATTCATTTCTTTCGTTCATTACGCTGTTTAAGGCAAGCGCTATACAAACAAGTTGAAGTAATCACAAACTCTCACTGAACGATCAACCTATTGGTTGAATATGAGATGGTTCTGTGACATGAAATGGTTTTCTTGCGTGCCCATGTTTTTCCCATGATTTTTAATGTAAACAGTTGAAAAATGGAAGGTATCCCCGATGTGGGAAACGGTGCTTAAGCCCTATTAGGAGGTCGATTCCTCTCCTGATTTAATTTTGCCATTTATTCGAATTGGTCCACTACACTTCCTCCACAATACTTCAACAGCTTGACATTTCAGTGCGCAAATTGCGAATCTACGTGCTCATTGTTGGTGGCTTGTCCTTTGTGATGTCCTTCATCGCTTTATCACAATACGCTACCGGTAAGGCTGCTAGTGAAGGAATACAACCCGAGCATTTGACGAAGTGAGTGGCGCCCTCATGCCTGTCGTGTTGCCATAAATTACAGCATCATCGTTTCTAATTCTAGGCAGGGTATCGATTTCAAGACGTTTTTGTCAAAGTTTCTGAGGGCTGGTGAGGTGAGCATCCTAGTGTACTGATTCTTTGCGTTTGTGATCGTTACCCGATCATCGGAAGTGTATTTCCCTTTTTCAGGTTAAAAGAATAATATTCTGCCCGGATTATTCCCGAGCAGTCGCATTTCTGCATGCCGGAGCTGTTGTTGATGGGAAGAAAGTATGTTGAATTCTACCGTACTCCACAATTAAGTTTGAACCGAAACTCATCGTCATTGGTTAATACAGGTTCACGACCCCGTTGTTGTCGTTGCGTATGCCCATGGTGCGCAGCAATTCTGGGCAGACGTGCGCAAGGAAGAGGACGACATGGGCATTTCTATATCGGATGGAGTTCCCATAGATATGTATAATGGAATGACCACGTTCAGGTTCGCTTCCTATTCTTGAGACCAATTGCATGCATTAGCTATGCCGTTGATCGAAAATTGATTTGAAATGCAGAGTTTCCCACTGTTACCTTTCAGCATAGAAGCTATCTCTTTTTAGCTCTATCAAAAATCTGAAGCCATCCACTTGTATAAAAGAGTCACATTAGTTCACCACCGAAACTCGCGTCACATCGCTCATCTACCTGGATCTTCCCGAATGTGTCAACTCTGTCCAACAGCACACAAATGCCCTGTGTAGCTCAGTCATTATAAAATTTTCGGAGCGAAGTTGATCGAAATGGATATTCCATATAGGTTTCTGCCCTGTTGCTCTTCCGAATTGAAGCTCTAGGTGCAGTTGATTATAATTAGTTGTACCGTTCCAATTTTCTATTTAGCGCATTCGTTAATTCCGCATTCTATTGAAAGCATTAGAAAATTACTCATTTTTATTTGCACGTCTCCTGTAAAGCTTCGTCCCAGTAGAATTGTACTAGGAAGACTCGCGTTTATTATACCTAGAGGTAACGATAAAGTGGTCGACGTTGGTTTTCTCTCAGGACGCGCCAGCGCCGTTCCTTCTCTTCAAGTAAAAGTCGTACAGTCATCGTGAATGCTTATTTCGCGTACTCTTGCCGGATCCAGTCCCTATTAAAATCAGTGCCTTCACCTTCCCAGATAGTAGCTGATAAGTGAACAATTTTGTCCGAACCGTAGGGATGGAAGACTTGGTTAGCACGGGCGAGGATCGATCGTTTGATTGACCGGGTGTTAGCAGCGACTCTTACAAATGGACCCCGCCCTCATTTTATTTATAGAATTCTGATGGAAGACCAACGCTTGAACATTTCTTAGGGAAACCGGTTAAGGTTTATCCACTTTACATTCTCAACATTGTGCCGAAGGAATTTCATGAAATGAGTTAAGGATGAAATCAAAGTTGGTTTTGGACTAAGCTGCTCGCCGCCTTGAGAGAATATGTAGCGTTGAAACGGCATCGCTGGAAAGAGTTCACTATAGTTCTATTTTCGATTTCAGACTCATCGAATTAATGGTTGGTGTGCTCATCATTGTGTGGTTGAGCACTCAGTATGGACGCCTTTTGCGAAATCGACTATTGGCGATGAAACAGAAGAAGAGCGGCGGAAATGGAAGTGGTGATGATCCGAAATAGTCGTTTCTTTAGAATACCTCAATGATAACCTCATTCTTCCAACGCCAAGATGCTTAGAGCGTTGGACGATTGTGTGACTTCGCAACATATTTGGTTCAGCTCGGCAGGTTTTGTTTTCCCGCCACTTTCAATAACATAGACGCGTATTGTGTTCCAAAACGGCACGAAACTTGTGAAGTGTTTCTAATCTGTGGTCGGATTTCGCGGCAGAATACGAGGCGTCAAATACAACCGTAATCCAAATGTTGCTTTAGATCTGAACTGAACGAGATTACAGATGTTTAGTCGTATAGTTTATTATTATGCTGGTGTCAAGAAAAGAAAAAAAAACGTCTGATGTGATTGTATTTAGGGCAGTGAGTTTAGGTTCCGTAAAACAGAATTATTAGATGCAGCAGAAAATATGTAGACATGGGCCGTTATTGTTAACTTCTTCTCTCAACGTGGTAGTTTTCTGTTGTTCCAAGTTGCTACTTTGTTTTTCGATTACCCATTAGTTGTAACTGTAAATAAATTCCTTTCACAATTAGTTTATTTCGTTTCTGGTTATTTCCGTGGTTATCGTTATCATTACGTTGCCTGTTTTGATTGTGAGTAATCCTTTAGCGATTTGCTTCACTTTATCCTTCAGGGTTTTGCAGCGGTTGCTAACGCTTCAAGTGCTGAGAAGCTCCCGTTGCTGATCAACTATACCAAAATGACTGATGTGATGCGCGATATGATCGCGCAGCTGATGGGCAGTCAAAAAGAGGATGAAGAAGGTAAATAGTTCGATTCGTAATATATTTTTCGTGAATCATGCGCTTGAGTAGTGCAGTATTAAGAGGCGCTACTGACACCCGCGCGGTCGATCGATCGGTCCCTGCCGTGCTAACCAAGCCTTCCCTCACAATCAGAGATCGGTAGACTGTTGCCAGACTTGCCTGGGAAGGTGAAGCTACTGCCTTGGTAGAGCGGGTGGCGCCCGCAAGATGTTATATGGAACAGACACGCATTCCGTTGCGCGTGGAGTTTCCTGGAGTATTTGTGGCGATTGGGTGGGCTTGGGTACGGCAACCAGCAGCACTTCTTGAGATCAAGCCCAGAAAGCGAGCTCTAGAAAGCTCTGGAACACCCTCCGTACTGCTGTGAGAGAAAAATGACGAGGTCTTCTTCGGATTCTGGTGCAGGGTTATCAAGAGGTATCTCACTGAATAAAGTAGAAATAGTATCGTGTTTCTAATGTCTTCCTGTTAGTTGCCGGACTTCTAGACTCTTTCAAGGAAAACGCTAAAGAATTCAATATGTTTCATGTTTGAATTTTCAATGGTCGGAATAGTTTTTAATAGTTGCTCGGGTGTGAGTGACGCCTCTTGCCACTGCACCATTCGCGCACTTCAGTAGTTGTTAATACGTTTGAAAAGTTTACTTAAATGAAGCTGCCGCGTTTCAAAGTTGGAGGTCAAGAAACAACATTATCTTAGCATCAGCTTGTTATGATTAAATTGAATTTAAAAAAGTTTCTATTACAGGACGAGAGCTCGTCCCCTACAACCATCCTACAGTTTGCCGTGCGTATTTAATCGGATGTTGTCCCTACGAATTAGTGCCTGACAGCAGACTACAAGGGTTGGTTTCCTGTCGAAAAACACACGAACCTGCCCACAAGGCTGATTTTCTGAAGGCACAAAAGGAGAAGGATCACTACTATGATGTTGATGTAAGTGGATATGGATTACTTTTTGATAATATAATTATATTCTTACTTTTTTTCAGGCATTCGATATTCTCGAAAATGCCATCAGAATAGTGGACAACGAAATTTCCCGTATAAAGGACAAACTAGATAGGGAAGCAAAGGAACAGAATGATTCCGCAGAGGCAGTGAAGGTATGTTTGTTGGTTGTGTACAAATTCGCAGGATCCATTGGTTGCATTTAGGCGCAACGAATTGGTGAATTGAGCGAGCAGATAGGTCGAGCCGTTGCCGAGATGGAAGAACTCGGTAACATGGGAAAAGTGGAAGAATCGATGAAGTTGGCAAAGTCTGTGGAGGATTTGAGAGCTCGTAAAGCCGAACTAGAAGTGAGTTATCAGATGATCGCAGATGGGTTGTACACTCATGCTTTTTTCTTACTTCAGAATCAAACAGAATTTCGACTTGCTGGGCCTGGGTCGAACGCTGCAAGGCTGCGCGTTTGTGAAGATTGTGGTGCTCAGCTAAACATAATGGATCACGAATCCCGAATCGCTGATCATTTTGGTGGTAAAATGCATCTTGGAATGGTGGAATGTCGCGAGAAATATGCAGAAATGAAGGTTGGTTCGGAATTGTCGAACATCTCCTTTTAAACCAGGCAACTGTATTGTAGTTGTTGAGCAGTGTCTGAAACTGGTGTTGAGAAAGCCCATTTATGTGCGCTTCCTACTCCTACACATCATGTGAGAGATATTCGGAATAGAATAATGTGTTCATTGCCGTTGATTATTATTAGATGGACAAGAAGTAAGGAAAAAAGTGTTGAAAGGTCCCATTTTGGTCGATAAGTGTGAGGTGAATGTTTTGCACTAGTTAAATGTTTTGAGTACTGGGTTCTTCCTAATTGATAAGATAAAGGTCTACGACGATGGTTTTCCTTGGTGGAGCGGCTAGATCATTTGACTTTCCGTTATTCCATCGTGTTTCAGATACTGCTCACGAAACATTATAGCTTGCCCTTATTTCCTCGAGGTTGGCCTGCAGGAAACTGATTTGCGCTTTTTCTCTCCAAAAAGTACCACGCCGAATAGTTCCGATTTCTGTGGGCCAGCCTTGGGGTAATTAAGAGCATCGAATTGCTCATAAAATAATATTGTGTACATATCTGGTATTACGAACGTATCGATTCCATTTCCACAAAAGAACATTTTCTGTTAGATTCACTGGCGAAACATCCGTTGGATCGCTCATCGTGACCTTTTTAAGGTCGTATTACGTCGCGCCTAATAACCGTGTTGTTGCCGTTGCATTTGACAGTTGTCGTGGGTTTCTGTTTGAACACTCCGTTAGCGATCCGAATTAGGTAGAAAATGTCGTAAAATGGAACACACTCTCGATGGTTCACATTTGACTCGTTTTTGAGGCAGTTGATCATTGTCTCTGATTGCCCGAGGATCGGGGCTGCTTGATTTAGCGAGTGAGTGAGCACTCTTGACCGCTGCGGTGTCGCACGGACGCTCAACGGGTGACGGTATCGCAGGTCACACTCTGACGTCCTGGATTAATCTCATCTCGCACGCACTTCGCCCTCTGGCTGCCATGAGTCTCTATCATACTGATATTGAATTTTTTAGACGATTTTCTCTATTTTGCATTTTTTCCCTCTCGCTTGATTATATTGATTCCAACTGGACTGTTTCCAGCAAACCATAGAGGATCGTCGCAAAGAACGACGAGAGAAAGGTCCTGACTCTGGTTCAAGATTTTCTGACAGGAGGTGAGATCCAATCGTCAGGATGTGGACATCTGTTGAAGTGATATGTTATTTTTTTTTTGTAGACGTTCGCCTTCACGTCGCGATCGCGATCGCGATGAGAAGGATCGGCGCGACGTTCGTCATGGAGGTGGTAGCAGTCGTAGACGAAGGTAACATCACTGTTGTTGATTAAAAGAAATTCTTAGAGAATGAAGTATTAGGTTGGTAAGAAAGTTCGTGCCGTTTTTTTTTCGAGCGACCGTTGTAAGCTTGCCATGGAAGCTCTTGGAAAGGTTGATGCAGCGTTTGAAAGAGAATTATTTGTACTTTCGAACAGTGTTCTAGCTATTTGTCGAGTTCCAAAATTTTATAATTTTGTAGTCTATAAAATGAAAAGTAAAAACGTGTAAAACTGACCTCACCGACAGCGAATTTTTTCTGCTCTGTTGTGTGATGGTTTCTAAAATTTAGAACAGCCTTCGGAAGAGGATAGAATTTTCTATAAGATGGTGTAGTCACTTTGTTTTCTTACTCCAGATTTCAGGAACTTTCAGGTCACTAAAGTGGGACCTTGGAAAAACAACAATTTTCCTTTCGATGCTGCTCTTGCTCTCATTGTGAACGGTGAACATGACTTTTAGGGATTGTATTGGAGAACATTCTTAGCTCTATCTGATCGTATGTCTCGTTTTACAGAATACTCAATTTTTAAATTTTTTTGCAGAAGAAACCTCTTCGTTTTCTCTGGAGAGGGAAATCTCCAGTTTCAATCGTTTTGGTAAATCTCGCATAGCTTCCGAAAGAAGACGATTTGCTCTACAAGATGGTGTACAAAGCGTTACTGAAGGTCTTGCTTATCACTGATTTTCAGGCCATCAAAGTGGACATAGACGAGCACTTCTGGCCGCGCCGACGAGCGCGGTATTCGCGCGCCGCGCCGTCCCACCACTGCTGCGTCGCGCTGGTCGCGCGGTGCGGCGTGGACACTGCCAGCAAGTCGACTTTGATGGCCTGAAAATCAGTGATAAGCAAGACCTTCAGTAACGCTTCGTACACCATCTTTTAGAGCGAATCGTCTCCTTTCGGAAGCTATGCGAGATTTACAAAACGATTGAAACTGGAGATTTCCCTCTCCGGAGAAAACGAAGAGGTTTCTTCTGCAAAAAAATTTAAAAATTGAGTATTCTGTAAAACGAAACATACGATCAGATAGAGCTAAGAATGTTCTCCAATACAATCCCTAAAACTCGACAAATAGTTGGAACACTGTTCGAAAGTACAAATGATTCTCTTTCAAATGCTGCATCAACCTCTCCAAGAGCTTCCATGGCAAGCTTAC
Source organism: Nippostrongylus brasiliensis (assembly GCA_030553155.1). Classification (NCBI taxonomy): domain Eukaryota; kingdom Metazoa; phylum Nematoda; class Chromadorea; order Rhabditida; family Heligmosomidae; genus Nippostrongylus; species Nippostrongylus brasiliensis. The sequence continues at coordinate 29,729,229 of CP130733.1, read as the reverse complement.
AACGGTCGCTTGAAAAAAACGGCACGAACTTTCTTACCAGCCTAATACAATGTCCGTTTAACACCTGCTACTGCACTGGAAATTGAGTTCTCCGTTCTCCTATCCTTTGCACCTCTTTCGACTACTCGTCCATTTTAATTCCATGATGAGCAGCGATTTTGATCAGTACTTCGGCTTTTCGCTTTCCCCAAAAGTTTGGTCTCTATCTCTGGCTCTTAATTCCTGTATTACTGCTTAAAGTAAATAAGCGTATAGATGAAAAGAGACATAGCCCAAGGAGTAGTAGAGTCCAAACAAAGGGAACTGGCACTGACAGCAGATTTTCACTGGCTCGCTTCCGATGTTAGGAGTGGTACCTCAAGGGTAATCGAAAAGTGCTTCTTTACATTGGAATTCCATCGGTAAACCAAACAAGGGGAACAAGAACGAAGGCCGTAAAGGAACCGTAAGCAGTCAGGTTATGCGTGTTAGAGGAAAGTGATGCCGATATCCAATGTTGCCCTTAACACGATTGGAGAAAGAAATGGTGTTTCATGTCTTATGGTTGGGTTGCGTAGAATCTTCGAAGTTTAATGGAGTCTAGTGAATGTCTGATCGTGGAATCTCAATCTCCCATTTTGTCTCATAGTTTTATCACTGCCCTGCCGTAGAAACAAGACTAATCCTATTTGTTGTTTCTTTTTTCCACAGCTGTCCGTGAATAGATGTCACAATTGCTAATTTAGTCGTTCGCGCTCCAGTGATCGCGATCGTGATCGTCGCCGTGATCGCGATCGAGAGCGCGATCGCGACGATCATCGAGGTAGTTTCGGACGGAATCGGGATCGTGACAGGGACAGGTACGGTTTTGTTTCCGACGTTTTTTAACTGCATGTGAGATTGGATATTGCTGATTTTATTGTGACTTGGGATTTGACCTTCACAGCTTTTCCAACTCATACTTGTTGAGCGTTTCGTTGTTGTATTAAAGAACTTTTCCTAACTCATACTTGTTGGGCAGTTCATTTTTGTATTAAAGAAAAGTTCGAGGTCGACTGAAAATAAAGTGAAAAATAGAGCAGCACTGAATGATATGGCGCATCGGAATCTTGTAGCCTCCCGGTTCCCATCAGCTCATAAGTTTGCTATTTCAGGAGAGATCGGCGCTACTAACGAGTGGCTTTGTGTCGATGGATACACTTTCCGCAAATTGTTGTGTATGGTTATATTTGTTCATATCCTTTTATAGTTAGTCTTCATTGGTAATCATTGTTCTTCTAATTTATATCTGTCCCATCTGTAATGAACAATTGTCATGCTCGTGTGAGATGTTCCCTTTCCGAGCAACCAATCTTGCTGGTTCCGCGAATTAAGCTGAAGATGAATTGTCTGTAGCTCGAACGCTCAGTGATTTTTTTCTGCAAATAATCATTCGAATAAATATTTTTCGGAGGAACATACCAGGATAGATGTGGTAGCTGTGCTCACTGCAGATATTTAATTAAAGCTGTGGCTTATAGTATTGTGCGTGGACGTGTTCGTTGCGTGTTGTATATGTGAAGAGAATACAACAAGAGAAAAAAATATTCAAATATGGCGGCTAACTATTTTCCGCCGTTTGATTGTTTCTCGTACTTGTTATTGTAGCGACACTGTAGAGCTTCTTGTTGAAACCGCGTGATAGTCCTCTGTATTCTATGTAGGGGCACACCGATCACGGTTTCGTGATCGCCTTATCGATTCTATTACGATCGAGCGGGAACATAACGGGAGGTCTTCTTGCGAAGGTTTAGAGGTGGGCGGGCTCCATTGTTCCGCGCTGTCTTTCTAAATTGTTTCGATGATTCATCCGGTTTACTAAATCAGATTCTCTTGCACGGACTTTGTTTGCGTAGATTTAGTCTTGTCTGTTGCTACCCAGATGTGTTGAACATCTTGCTCTTGGTTCATTGCCTAATTCCTGCCTAATTGGTTTATTGAACGCTGACTCGATGCGGTTAGGTGAAATACGCTGCGTACACTTGTCAAGTCGATTTGAACTAGAATGTTTGTCTTGGTGTGCTGTACGGTTTCCTGAAAAGTCCTTTATGCACTGTCTGAATTTTCGTGGTTGTAGAAGTTATATGCTTTCATTAGATTACGCAAACTCTACCAAAATTTCAGCATTCTAATATTATCGTCTGTTTGTTCTATGGAGCTCATCTATAGTGTTAAAATTGAGTTTCACAGAGATCTAAAATTCTGTCGTCTTGATGCCCCTGTGGATAGGTTGTTGACTTTCGCCTTGTTCATAGGTCATGTTCATTTCTTGAGCTATTCACCGATTACTTTCGTTATCACTTTGAAATGATCACGAAAAACGGTTTCATAATTGACATAGCTTTCTGGATGTGGTATGTTTATATCAATTTTCGCTTTTTTGTGGGAAGGAGGAGGGGGTGTGTTTGCCCCACATTGTCTCTTCTAAATTTATTGGGGTTATCGCTAGATTATTCAACAATCAAACAATTCTTCCGGTGAATCTACACTTTGAATAAAACGGTTTCCATACTGAAACAAAGGTTTCAACTATTTTGGGGTCGATGTTCGTTTGCTGCTTCACGGCTGTTTTCGAGTTCTTCTGAACTGATTTTCTGCATTCGAACGAGATGGAGGTGGCGTATAATTATGGACCGCATTTTAATAGATTGATATCTAGGTAAGGGTGAACGTGGGACAGCAGAAAGAGGCGCTAGTGACACCCGCACTGTCGAGCGATCGATCCCGGCCCGAGCTAATCAAGCCTTCCTTTCCTCCGTGGTCGGGTAAAGTGGTATCAGACTTGTCTGGAACGGTGAAAACGCTGACTTGGTCTAGCGGCTGGATCCTGCATGTGATGGCGCATCCGTTGCGGTTTTCTTTACCTTTAGCTCCTTTACTTTTTGCCGTTAATATCTACCTAGCCGTTTCCTTACGGAGTTGTTTATTTATTTATTTATTTATTTAAGAATACACACGAGTGTGCACCACTATTCAGATTAATGTGAGTTGAAACAAACAAAAACCAAGCAACTTTGATACAGATACAAATAGAAACTGAAATGAAACCACTGCACCTAAAGCCTAAGGGAGAACTGCCATGCTGTCCTGGATCTTGGTGTCCGGCGTGCCAAGCTCCCCTTTAGGAGGGTTGGTTTATATCGTCCTCTTCAAGAGCACGTCCCTCAATAAGGCAAAAAGGAGTTGCAAAATAATTTCACGATTCAGAGTCGCAGTCCAGAATGGACGTCCTAGGACGAGCTTTATTGAGGGGAAGAAAAGAGGGTCAACCCTCCGCCGGATCCTAGTACGGCAAATAAAAAACAATTAACCAATGACCAAGATGAGCAGGCGTCAACAGAACTGAACCAAAACCCATAAGCAATCAAGTTAAAAAAAAATAAACACAGAAGGGTTAATAAAAAACAGAAGAGAAATCAACGTCCAGAAGTCGTTCTTCGAAGGCTCCTATCCCTAGCTCGACCTATATGCAGCGATACGTAGTCGCGTATTTGATCTTGGCATTCGGCTCCTATGCAGATATCTAAGCAGAGCGATTACTACGGAAGCAGGCAGGATGCTAGTAATCTGCAACACCAATAAATCTCAATAAGTCAACATTCTTAAGTCTCGTTTTAAAAGAAGAGATATTTCGCGACTTTAACAGAGGATCCGGAAGCATTTGCAGCCATCTAGCTCCTCTGAAAAAGAGCGAATGGAACGTAGTGGAAAATCTAGTTTTTGTTAGTTTTGGACAGTCAAGGGATAAAACACCAGATCGTCCCCTAGTAGGTCGGAACGTCCAGTATTTGCTGGGCTTCAGCTTTAAATCTCCCTTCAGTAATTTAAAACAGAAAATCGTATCCGTAAAGATTCTCCGATATAAAAGGCTTCTCAATTTCAATACTTTCAGTCGCTCTTGATAACTGGGAGGGAATCGTGAGGAACCTTGATCGATTTGGCACCTTTGTAATACTACTCTCGTGAAAACTTGCTGTACTTTCTCAATTTTATCTTTCATTCTCTTTTTATACGGATTCCATACCGGAGATCCGTATCCCAACAACGGAATCACATATGCCTTGTAAAGTCTCACGTATATCGTAATATCTTTGCAATGGATGTTTCTCAAGATAGTGAACATTGCAGCATAGGCCTTGGATACTGTGTATGTTATATGCTGCTCAAAATTGAGATCTTTGTTAACGTGAAACCCCAAATCTCGCATCTCGTTTACTAGCTTGAGCTGGGTATTTCCGAACCAGTAACCCAGGGTGTCAGTTTTATCCATGTGAAGGACATTTGTTTTAGAGAGATTTACTGGGATGTCCCAGACAGAGGACCATTCCATCATATTGACCACCGCATTAGATAAAGCTTCATGAACAACTTCACGAGACTCCATATCGTAACAGCCATACACCTTTATGTCGTCTGCGTACATTTGGACTTTGACTAGTGGGCAAGTACTCAGAGCCTCCGGTATGTCAGCGGTGTATACAAGGAATAACAAGGGAGAGAGTGCCCCTCCCTGAGGAACTCCACTGGTACACTGATATCGGGTGGATAAATAGTCACCGACTCGAACTACCAAATGACGATCAGAAAGATATGATCGGAACCAGTCAAGAAGCGACCCTCGAATACCAAAGTTGTGTAATTTGACTAGCAATTTCTCATGATTTACCTTATCAAAAGCCTTAGAAAGGTCGAAATAAATCACATCTACACTTTTCCCTCTGTTCAAAGCAAGCGTCCAGTCAAAGACACAGTCAGACAATTGTGTGGTGGTAGAAGCACCAGCGGAGAAACCGTGCTGACAGCCAGGAAGCAAATTATTTTTTTCTAGCCAGGAAGAAATGGAATTTCGGAGAAGTTTTTCAAGTATTTTGATTGGCACTGGTGTGATGCTTATAGGACGAAACGTGGAAAGCAATGATGAATCTGTAGCTTTAGGAATAGCTGTGACAATTGACTGTTTCCATATCGTTGGAACTTCACTAAGACTCATTGAGATGTTTAGTATCATACAAACCGGTCTAGCCAAAGCTTTCGCACATCTTTTGAAAACAATTTGAGGGATGCCATCAGCTGGAAAAGAGCTAGAAGATTTGAGTGCCTTCAGAATTTGGAGTACCTTACGCGGTTCAAAGGGAATATCAGGTACAAAATCATTTTCAGTCGGAAAACTGTCATAGCATGTCTGACACTGCTCTGTCACTGACGTAAATACTGAGCTGAAATACTCTGCCAGTGCTTCTGCTTTCTCAAAATCATTATAATACCTATTTCCGTGCTCATCGTGAAGTACAGGTAACTCAGGCCTACTTTTCATTTTATTTTTGATCAACCTAAAGACACCTTTACTGCTATTAGCGAGGACTATACGCTTTTCTCTGTTAGCCAAGAATTTCTTCAAGTGGCGGTCAAGCTCAGAACAGACTTCCTTGAATTTGGGACTGAAACATCCTGAATGACGGTAAGAATTGAAAAGTCTTATCTTCTGTTCCATCAAGTTGTGTATATGATTTGGATATTTCAATTTTCTTTCATTAGGAGTCACCAACGGAACGAATTGAGATAAACCATAGTGTACAACCATGCAAAATTTCTCGTAGAGGTCATCTATAGAAGTGTATCCGTGGAAAATATCCCACCAGTTCACCTGGGACAGATAATCAGAAAGAGCACCAAAATTTGCTCTGTTGAAGTCTGGTAGTGATACTTTGCGTATAGTATTCTGAGAATTGTCAATTCTAAAATTGACAACGTTGTGGTCTGAACCAGCCATTGGAGGGTGAACTGAGACATTGTTTACAACATTAGTGGTAGACAAGACCAAATCAAGAGTGGCATTCCGACGTGTTGGTTCCCTAACAAGTTGAGATAGACCGCAACACTTGAAGAATTCGGTAAATTTAGAAGACGTGGAATCCTTCGGTTGGTCGAAACCCCAATCAACTTGAATGTTAAAGTCCCCGAGCAATATCAAATGTTCTTTTGAGGCGCTTAGATCTAGTAAACAGTCAATCAATTTATCATCGTCGGATGCGGAAGAATTTGGTGGTCTATATACTAGAATGATCCTCAAAGTAACCGACGAAAAGGAATCGTGGACTTCAAAACACAACAGATCTGACTTGAGATCAGAGAGTGAATTCGACTTAAGGCAAGAGGGAAGATCGATCGCAACAATATTAATACTACTTTTAGCAAGGCAGCAAACGCCACCACCCCTTCGGTTCATCCGATCTAATCGAAAAAGTCTGTACTGATAATTTGAGAGAATCTCAGAATCTTTAATGAAAGGAGACAACCATTATCTCGCACTGAGTTTATCTCGCACTGAGTTTATATCGCATTCGCAAGAGTAGCGTGCAACCGGCGATTGCCGCGTAGCATCGGGATAAAGGTCGCAGTTATCATGCATTCATCAGTCATCGGTTTTTTGTTAGTATTCATGACTTCAGTGATGAAATCACTCGCGAGGCAATTCATCACTCTATGTAGATGTGCCTGTGTCTTATTATATACATTGATTGCGTTCTTGGCGATCTCGTTTTGAGTGATACCTGTGACGTTATGATTGCTTTTTTATGCTTCATAGATGGAGGTGCGGCGACGAGTTACCGCGACACCGGCGAATGGAATGCAAGCGCCGCCGTATTATGATGTACTTGACGATAAATCTCGCCGCAGTGTTGTGAGTTAATTAGCTGGATGCTTCTTCTTCTTTTAGCAAGTGCGTATTGTAAATTTATTCGTTTATTTTGCGCCGAAAAAGGGCGCGCCAGTGATTTTAATGAAGAAAAAATATCGGAAGCCCTTTTTTTAACGGAAAGTTGCTCTAATTGGTGCTCTAGCTCAGAGATTCCGAAAAATGCACGTTTCAGAAGAGTTTCATCTTTCAGAGCTCTTGTATGCTTAACAAGAGTAACAAAACAATACGTTGATATCATGCTGATTGTATACCGTGGGTAACTTCTTGATACTCGTGCCCCAGAGCTCAAATTAGAATCAGATTTTTTTCGTTTTTTTTTCTTGGCTGGGTTATCTTCATATTATACCCATCTCGACAGCACTTCTGTAGGTGGTTGTCCCAGAGCTACACCTTGAATCAGTTACTGGGATTAGTCTGCTTCCTGCACCCTTTAACCTACATATCGCCGGTGTGCCAAGTAACAAAAATCAAATTAGTGAATGGAGAATTGTGAAGTTCCATGCGGTGTTTGATAATGCAGTTTTCAGGAAGCCATTGGTTTTAAACATTGGATTTTGCTAATAGCAGTCATCGGAGTCATCTATGCCGGTGTCGTCCACCTCCACAGGTATGCTTCTATTTTCAAATTGAATTTCGTCGACATCTGCGGTCAGATTGGTTTAGGGGAGCGATTAATGGTGACATGGTGGTTCGTTGCGTATAGTTATATTTACAGTCGCTCTTGTACATTTACCCTGGTGTCCACGTGGAAAATAAGAAGTCGAACTTTTTACCAAGGTTGTTTGGCTAGACGTTAGAGTGATTCATAGGATATCTTGCTACTCACGATCAGTTTCACGTCTGACTTTAGCTTTACTTTCACGGTGTTTCGCCATACCCAGATTCTTCCGATATGATAATGAAAATTAGGTTTGAAGCTCATGGAAACATTCCATTTTCGGCGATTAATTGTAGAGATCGAATGATGAAGATTGCTTTAGGCGCATGCCACCGGTCGTGCCGGCTGACCATCTTAACGAGTTCAGTGAGTCGCGTGCTCGAGAAATTCTCAAAGAACTCACCGCTCTAGGCCCTCGACCAAGTGGATCGGTTGCATTGGAGGTGTTACTCTTGACTTTGGTTTTTCATATAAAGATCAGCTTTAAACCGATTTTTTTCAGAAAAAATCGTTTGATATTTTGCAACGGCGCACAGGTATCATTAAGGAGCAGGTGAAGGTCAAAGGAGTCAACCGGATTGAAACAGATGTTCAGGTGTGTAATTTTTCTTTCGTTTTTCCACTTAACATATGAACAGATACATTTTTCAGCGTCCTTCTGGATGTTTCGATCTAGAGTTCTTGTCCAGTTTCACCCTCTGTTATCATAAAATCACTAACGTTATTGTGCGTATTGGTCCAGCAAGTGGCCCAACTGACCAGTCGTTGATGCTTAATTGTCACTACGATTCTATGCCGGACACTCCCGGTGCCACTGATGACGCGGTCAGTATAATTTGGTTTTCAGATCGCTTCCTTTATTTCAGGGTAAGATATTGAGCAGTTTTCGGGTTCGTTACGTAAGTCAAGAAGGGTACTTTTCCTCTTAATGCCCAGTTATCACCCAAGCGTACCATATCATGCTCATATCTTAATGCAAATCCTTGAAGCGGTCTTATCATGTGATGCTTGCGAGAAAAGAACGGCTTTTCCTTCCACATCAGGCAGCTTAAACAGGTTGCACACGACCATAGGTGGATGCGAAATGGTATGATATCGAATACGGTTGGGCATGATATGATAATTAAGCATTAAGAGGAAAAGTACCTCAAGGAATCATGCAAATTTTTCATGAAGCGTATATGACATGAAAAACCCATTCTCGATACAGGGATCGATAATTCTCGAAAAAATTCTAGTCTATTCGACGTCTAACGGTTGCGATGTGCAAGGGGTCAGTTTGAGCTCATCAAATATCTGTAGACGGTTTCTATAATGCATTGTTCACATGCTGCAGTCATTGAAATCACGAACGGGAAAAACACTATTGGGCAACTCAGAGTTCAGCTAAACTGTCCATCTTTACGGATTAGTTATTCTATGACCGATGCGAATTTTGGATTTTAGTGTATCTTTGATAAGTCTTGAAAGCCAACTAAACACTATTTTTGAGGTGTCGTGTGCAATCATGATGGACGTGCTAGACGTTCTCTCTCGATCGGACGAACCTTTACAAAATGACGTAGTTTTTCTTTTCAACGGAGGTGGGTTGCTTGTTCTCTCTGGTGGTATCCTGGCTGCGTTTAAAAAATATTGAATAATGTTAACCTCCATGTCTCCCACAGTAATGTAGAACTTTTCGAATTGCTGCTTACTTTATCGGCGGTAGTAATAGACCCATAAAGGCATAAATAGGGACAGAACTTCGCGCAATAGAAAATGTAGGTGATTTTCAAACCGGATGTCGCGGGTTCTCGTCACGTCTAAGTTTTAGCACAGTTTATATCCGAAGTATAATTTCAGAATGTTCGAAGAAAACGAACGAGATAAATTTTTAGCTAGCCATTTCCTGCCATTTTTGGAATCTGTGACATTTGATGTCCCACTTCTCTTGCTAAAGTTTCTTATCGACTCTCAAACTTTATTACAATCCGCGAAAATTGCCGATGGGCGGGGCTGTAGTTTGTTTAGGTAATTCGAAAGATCAGGTAGAAGTTTCATAGAAGAGCAAAAATGTCGGTTTCTTTCTCACAATCAGTCGCCACCTAGTAATACTAAAAAAGATAAAAAATAAATTCAAAAGGATAAAAGGGTCTTTACCTCGTTCATTGAATTTGAAGCGCCAATATGTGCTTATTTAGCCGAAGAAAACTTCCTGCAAGGAGCTCACGGCTTCATCGAAAATCATCCGTGGCGGCACACAATCCATGCCTTTATTAATCTTGAAGGTACTGGCTCAGGTGGACGTGAAATTTTGTTCCAGGTTCGTTTTACGTTCCAGGAGAACTGTTTTCTTTCTTATAGGCGATCTCTTGGGGATCACATTGATCTACCTTAGTGGATGTGAATGTCCCCCGGGGCAAGTACGTGCGATGGATTTCAAATTGTCTTTGGTGTGATAATTTCACATGATTCCTGCCTTTTGTTGCCTTTACTGTTTCTGATGTAAGCGTTGAAGTCAAATTGATGGCTGAAAAATCCGTGTAACATTGTGGCTCTGAAGCATTTATCGAGCAACGCTCTGTAATAAATTCTTTCAGTTATTTATCGTCTATTTAATATGTTTTTTGTTTTGTTTGTTTGCCGATTCTGCTTATTTTATTCAGGCGGGCCCTGGAAACTCATGGCTGCTGCAGACGTATCTCGAAGCAGCTCCTCATCCGTTCTGCAGCGTGCTGGCGCAGGAAATATTTCAGTCCGGCATAATTCCTTCGGATACGGATTTCCGTATATTCCGCGATTATGGACGTATTTCAGGTGAGTCGACGCTGCTTATTCTTCTTTGGCGCTTGCGCTCGGAGGGTTCCTTTTCTTTAGGATTAGACATCGCTTACACGAAAAACGGATGGGTCTATCACACGGAGTTTGATGAAGAGTGGAGGATTGAAGCTGGCGCCATTCAAAGGTATAACGCGGGTTGAAAATTATTATTTAACTATATAAAAGGTAGTGTTCACGAAATTGAGTGCGAATGTAACATTGATTGATGTTCAGAGCCGGAGAGAACGTTCTGGCCGTGGTGCGTGCAATTCTTAAAAGTCCCTACCTCGTCCAAGCAGCGTCATTTGATGAGGCGAATCGTTGGGTTTTCTACGATGTTGTTGGTCTCTTTACGATTTTCTACACGGTTACTGTGGGTGAGTACTGTATGTGTTGATATGAAATCGTTTTTATTGTTCCCATATTTTAATTAGAGCGCAGGCTTTTGACATGAAATATGCAAAGGAAAGTTCTCTCGGCGGTCTGCAAATCGAATGTTCAAGTTACTCATTTGTCTTTTATTCGATCATTATCCTAAGGGGCTTTCTACTAAGTTAATCAAGTGCTTTCTTTTTGAAACCGCGGCGTGTTCTTATACTTGTATTATCCGACCTTGGCCCGCGTGGGGAGGAGTGATAAGAGGCGCTACTGGATTGTCTTTTGCTTGCGAAAGTTTCGTAGGTTTTTTCCTCAGTTGGGCGCGCTGACACCCTCGCGGTCGAGTGATCGATCCCGGATCCGGCTAACCAAGCCGTCCGTGCCTTCGGGGTCAAGTACATTACTGCCAGACTTATCTAGGAAGGTAAAGACACTGACGTGGTATGGCGGCTGGCACGTGCTAGTCATTATACTTCCCTAGGGGACTGATCAACGCCTATACCTATACCTTTTAGCTTTCACCTTACCGAATGAGACTAGCGGGAAAATAAGTTCGTTCCATTAACATTTTCCGCGTGTCAGCTGTCAAATGATGGTTGATAAGCACTTGGAACCACACCCCAGAAGGAGTTCTAAGTTCTAGATCTAGATTGTTAGTTATACAAACATTGTAAAACATTTGAAGGGTAACTGATGACTAGGTGCAATTTTTACTGAGAAATTTCTAACCTTTGATCCAAGCGTGAGACACTTTCAAACATTTCTGACCGACTTTTTGAATCTCTCGAAGTCGCGAAATGCTGGGGAGGGTTCAGCGTTTCGCCATAGCTGTCAAAGCTCATGAGTATTGAACCAGGTCTCTGAAGACGACGAGGAGATCGAATGGTCGAACTCAAGGAGTCATTTAGTTGCTAACTTTGTTTAGCATATCTGCAGAACAATAACATTTACCAAGTATAGTAGTTCCTTTGCAGGTCAATTTCTTAACTACGGAGCATGTGCAGTTGTCGCAGCTCTCATCGCTTTCCGAATCATGCGAGGCTCATACACACTGGGTGACCTCGGCCAGGCTTTCTGGCACCATATCTGTGCATTTTTGGCAATGATTCTCACCATGACAGTAATCGTCGTTCTTGTACTAAAATTTGACCTTGTGATGTGTTGGTAAGATTTCGCTTTTTTTCAGAAAGATTTCTTTCTCTTTTTGCAGCTCAACTATTTCCTTTCTAGGTATAAACTCCCGGAAATCGTCGGCCCGCTGTATGTGTTGCCAATGTTGGTGGCTGGTTGCACAGTTCACACCTATTTCGCGGATAAAACCAAGGTTCTCACGAAAACCATTGACTTGAACTCGAAAAGAATTCAACATTGTGTGAAGCTCTGAATTTTTTAAGGTTCGGAATATCGAGATGGTACAATACGACAGCATCGTGGTCACATATGCTGCGGTTCTGTTTGTTCTGACTTCCTGCAACGTTGCGTCGGCATTCTTTGTCTTCAATTATGTGATATTCCCACTTCTGAAGGATCCGCTAATTTTTGCGATGGGTGCTATTGGACTCGTGAATAGTAAGTGAATTTCCAGTTGCAGAGTTTTCGATTTTACTCGGGTGTTTTCGTGCTTCTTATCTGTTTTATGCGTTATCGCGCTCTTTTTTGCTGGTAACATAATGTGTCTGATAGGATATGCGAAATTTTACTGCGTTGGGCGGTTTTTAATACAATCAAATACTGTAGGTACGAAGGTTGTTTGAAAAAACGTAAGAAAAATAAGTGCTGGCTAATATTTTTTTTCAATTCATTTGTTTACTCGATTTATTCAATGTATTGATTTTTTGATTTCGAATCTCCTCCGTGCAGCTTTGGCTGTTTCTGCTTTAGGTGTAATTCGTATCATCCCCCCTTGCTTATCGAACATTTGTCCTATTGAGATTCACGCTTCGTTTTCGTACTGCGCACGTTTTCGCAAAATGAAGCTGGCAGATTTCGATGGAAAGAAATTCGAAATAGAATTTGAGGTTTTCTGAAAGGTTTCTTGAGATCGTTCTTCTGAAAATAGAGAAATTTACTGCGATGAGTATTGAACACGTAACGTGACGTTCAGTGGAGGATATCGAATTGGTAACCATAAAAACGAGTATTTTTATAGTGAATGCAATATAGCTATTGATGTGATAAATGGTAATGACCTTTGCGAAGTTCTTGCGCTGCTCAGTGCGGAGGTTGTTTGATAACTGATGAATAGTGCATGTTGATATCCTCGTCTCTTTTTCTTTCACTATTATTTATCAAAATTTCTTCGAAGAAATTCTTGATTTTTATTTTGTAAGTAGGACAGAAGTACTTGGTTGGCCAACATTTCCATGTTTTACGAAAGGTGGTCTTCAGGAGTTACGCCTCGTGTGCTGCTGTACACGCAGCTCATTTGCTTCACACCTGTATTTGTGTTCGCGTTGTATGCAATCAGCCAATGTGTGGATTTCTTCGTGCCCGTCATGGGTCGACTGGGAAACGCCGTGAATCCAGAGTTCATTATGGCTCCGATCGGTTTGGCGATTGCGTCAAGCTTCGTTCTTTTCGTGGTCAGTACATTTCCCTCCGAGTTTTATATAATTTCTAATTGTTCAAATACTCTTATTTTCATACCACCGCATTGTTAATGCTAATACTTCCTTTGTTTACTTCTTTTGCTTTTCGAGTTTATTAAGTGGAGTGAATCTGCACCGAACCTCGAAATGTACCGCGGATACCTGAAGTTCTAAATTCCATCCGCACTTTGTGGTTTATTCGGGGCTTGTTCAGGGAAGTGCAGTGGCCAAAGGCACCTCCACCTGCACGGCCGAAAGTTCGAGCCCGTCCAGACTAACTAAGCCTTCCATCACTCCGGGGCTAAGCAAATCGGTACCGCACTTGTGTGGGAATGCTGGCTACAATGACTTACAGGATTGCCTGGTTACATAATTTATCGTACACACTATATATGCGCTCACCATACCTCTACGACTACGATTGGAACGGGCTTAGGGGACTGGCCCTGGATGCAACTGCGTTAAGCGGGCCCGCTAGGAACCTCTTCATTCAAATCATCTCTTTCTTCGCATCAAACAAGATTTGAAAAGCATGAAAGGAACTTCACTACAAAAAAAAAACCAGCAAGTCTTCTATTCTCAACGTTGAGCGTTACACTGCTCCTCAATGTTAAGTATATTCTATGATGTTTGACTGATTAATGATGCGGTTGGTGTTACCACTACTGACAGCGGTGAGAGCAGATGGTTGACTTGGTTCCTTTGAGTGGTATTTCCGCCGACGCTCTTTGTATTTTTTAGAAATACTAGAATGGAACGGCTTTCAGTAGGTTAGTTGAACTAAGTCAAACTCCGTCCAGTGAACCAGGCTACTGAAGATTACCTGAATGTCGATGCCTTTCCTAACGTGTTTCTATGAATGTGCCACCTAATAAGCTCTGAATGCCTAAAAACAAACGAGTGGTTTTACGTTTGTTAACTTTCACTGATATTCTTACTTCTTTTTCTTTTACGGAATTTCCGTTTTACCTTTATCTGGCTGTTAGAAGTTTTTATTCGATCTTGGGATTTTTTTGTTTTAGAACAATCTCCTCTATGTTTCTCGCCGAATGAACTATGCGATCAAGTGCGGCTGCGCGATATTCGCGTTCTTCTTCATCGCCCTCGTAACGACTCGACTTGGAGTTCCGTATGAGTTCAGTGAAGAACATCCGCGCTTGAGAAGGATAATCGCATTAGTGAGTTATGTCCACAGTAAAAAAGGCAGTTTCCTAAAAGTAACACCCAAGCGCTAAATTCCGTAGTTTGTGGTTTTGGATAACAGGTTATTGGCTAAGGGAGCTCCCTTGGTGCTTCCACGATCGGTCTTTGAAAGGCGATTTCATTCCAACATTACATCGAACGTGCGAAGATTTTGCAGAAATATTTGCATGATATTTGACACCGAGCATCCCACATTGCAAGTTCTAGAGTGAATTCATACTATCGTCTTTTCGCTTACTTTCCAGCTTTGATCATAGCTGAATTGTTTGTAGCTCTCGTATTATTTCTGAGTTCCTTTAACTGAGCCTTTATACTTTCGACATTCCTACGAGTTCAAATAAGGATTTGGTTTGATCTTAAGGAGCATCTTGCGGAAAAAAGTAGATGAAAAACTATGACAAAAGTAGCGAGTGTAGAGGTATTGTTGCTTGGTTGCTATCATTATGCAAATTTGGCTTTTAACTGTATTTCTTCGAAACGAATTGAGAGCTATTCTTCCTATTGTGATTTGAGAAAACCTTGATCTAGGTACTTAAAAAAAAAGTCTCAGTTAGCTGCTCTCACTCACTACCTCTTCACTCGTACTTTGCTGAATTTCCTCCAAAAATACTACTGTGAGCCTATTCTTCAGCACACGAACCGCACGATTCACGATTTCGAAGGAAATGTCGTGCAAAAGGATAATGGACTCTTCGTGCAATCCCTAGACTTCAGGTATCACTGAAACGTCTTCGAAAGTGGTTATGTTTTGTTCGTCTATGATTGCGAAAATACACAGAAAGTCACTATTTTAGAGGAGCCGAGGATCTACCGGTTCACTCGTTCTTGCAAGGTAGCAAGGCACCAAATTGTACCGGTATTGTGGACGAGTACTGTCGTCTGCCGTACTATACGGCAATTCACGAACTGTTCCCTCCTGAGTAAGTGCAGCGTTGCCTACTGTATTTACTATCTCAGAACACTGTGATGTCTTCTAGGCATTCACTTTGGGTACCTGTGCCATCACCAGCACCTGTGCCACACCCTATCAGACTGAAGATGATAGATCGTGTACGAGTCGGAGAAAACCGCCTGAACATTACCTTCGAGGTTGGGCATTTCTCGACTTTTTCCAAACTTTTTTTTGAGTCGCCGGTGTTCATTCGGTTTTCTTTTGTGATTTTCAGCTTCGCGGTGGATTTGACAAAATGTCGCTTCATGTGACTCCATTATCGGGTTATCAGCTGGCAGCGTGGTCTTTTACTAATATTAATGTGGAGGAATTCGGTCGTCGTACCACTTACTTCGTGTTTCTCACCTATGGATTCGAGATGCCAGAATATCGGCGTTTTTGGATTCTGCTCGAAAATGTAAGTTCATCTTTCAAAAAAAATTTATTAAAAAATAATGGAAGTTCGTATAGGGTGGTAAGAAAGTCTTGAGCCACTTTGCATGGAATATTCAGAACTTCCGACTTATGAATTGTATCTATAACCTGACATGTGATAGTTGTTAGTCATTCACGAAGTAGCGTTACGGTGGGTATAAATAGCCAGGCCCTTTCCTTTAACTTCAGATACGATGTCATTTCCACAAGAGCCTATGTGAGCCCTCATCTTTAACGGACGGTGGCAGAGCACTGGAACGAAGGAAACTATTCGCAATATCAGCGTTGTATTCGCAGAAGACACCACAACCTTCAGCATCGCGGAGCTCTGGTTTTCTCGTTTTACAGCTCGAGACTCCGGCTTCGAAGACAAGCATTGGTTGAGACGGGCTCTTGTGGTAGAAAATTCTGCCTTTCTCGAAACTGTCGCAGCGGATCCAGAAATAAACCCTCGTACTCTTGCAAGGAGACCATAACACACTCATGCTGCAGTTACCATTTGGCTCCAATCCCTCGTTACAGAGAAATGCTGGGTGGACTGAGCTCGGCCGCCCGACCAACAGCATTCGGTGCACACTCGCAATGATGCAGCTGGGCCCTATGACGATAAAGAGACTGATAAAAATTTGTAGAAATGCGGTTGACGCATGATTTTGCGATCGTCTTATTACAATTATATTGTCCCCTATAGCTATCAATTATCTTCCCTCCATGTTGCTTTCTAGCTGAGAAAAGAGTCACCAAACTCGGCGATGCCATACGAGCAGTCACCGACTTCTTTGGCTTCCAGCCTGCTCCAGTCTGCAAGCAGGAGATGGCTGGCCTGCCTATCAGGGACGTTATGGTTTTGACTAACAATGGTGATTAAATCGTGAAGTAAAATGCATTGTGCACTGAATAAGAAAACAAACAAAAAGTAGACGTCAAACGGCTCAAGACTTTCTTACCACCCTATATTTAAAAAATTTCGTTTTAAAACAATGGACATGTATGAAAACAGGGTGTTAGGAATGTGGAATTCTGCTGGAAGGCAACGTTGCTTTTCTCGGTAGTGGTTTTCCTTTGATGTAGATTAATAATTGAGACATTGAAACATAGTTGTCTTGCAGCTTTTCATGGTTAACTATAGGAAAAACAGTCGTAGAAAAGGATCAAGACCGCTGTTGTAACCTTTTCAGACTGCTGCAACCTCACCTGATCCAAAGAAGACAAATAACCTCGAAATAGCAGTAGCGTCTCATCATGCCCATGGTTAGTTTTGTGTTTTGAGAGCGAATAAATTTGGGAATAATCGGTGACGAATGTATACTTTAGGTGAGCACCAACACTCGGAGACCCTGCGGCAGCTTCGTCACCTGATTCAAGGTCGCCGTCAAACGCCGGAAATGGCAGTCGGATGGTGGAAGTGGGGAATGACGATGATCGCCGGAATCGCCGAATTGGTCGTCTACGTTTTCTAAATCTGGTCTTTTTCAATGCAATGTTTCATGCTTGTTACAGAATGACTGCCTTTATATTTATTCATGAAATTAACTGCTCACATTTGTTTTTGTTTTCATTTTTATTTAACTTATGCGTAACCCGTTGCCTACCTCTACGTTTTTCTGCTTGCTTAACTTGCCCAATTTGAAGTATTAAAAGTAACAAACTCTTTCTCACCATTGTCTCGAATGTTCTATTTTTCGAGCCGATTCCTGTGTTATTTATTTCTCCTTCAGCATGTTTATTAAAATGTCCAATTGTTATATTCAGCTTCACCCGGATGACCCTTCAATAACGACGGTGGTACTTAAACGAAATCGGTTCTCTGTAAATTAAGATTGAGTTGAGAGAACATTTAAATGCGTGTATTCATGATGAACTACATTCCATTGGTGTTGTGATTATATCTTCTGTTTTGTGATAGCGATAAAGTCTTGTGCATGGAACTCGAGGTGTTTTTGATGAATGCCGACCAGATTTTGTTGGGTCTCTAGCAGACTGTCTACAGCATCTACACTTGACATTCTGTGCAGTTTTTTGGTGTAAAACCTATCTGTGGTCGATTCCATCTCGCAGCGGGAAGTGGGTAACAGTTCGGTCTTGGCGCTGGAGCCGTACCGCTCCTCATATTCCTAAGGCCACACTCACACTCAAGCAGCAGACTGCAGCAGTGGTGGAGTGGCTGCTATTCGGGGCTTTGTGGCCCCTTTATCGTTGCTGCAACACTGCTGCAGCAAAAGTGTGAGTGGGACCTGATTGCAACTCGCACTTCCTATCCTTGCCGATGTTTCACCAGCGGGGATACCTGGATCTGGTACAGTTGAGTGGAACGGATCAGATTGTTCTAGAATCTCTCTGTGGTTGATCCTGGCGCCGTTTGCTCGTCTCTCCCAACTTTTTAGTGGGCGGGGCAAGGGGGAGGAAGTTTTTGTGCCGCTTACATAATGTTCTTCCTCCTGTAAAGAATAAGATCCTTCTGTAAGGCCTTTTGCAACTGATATTGGCAACCAAACTCTAGATGTGAACTGCATTTATTAGTCACTACAGTCATTTGAGGGTCCGCGTGGTACAGTGGTAAGAGGCTGCTGACACCCGCACTGTCGAGTGATCGATTCCGGCCCGGGCTAACCAAGCATTCCATCCCTCCTGGGTCGGGTAAATTGGTACCAGACTTGTCTGGGAAGGTAAAGACACTGACCTGGTATAGCGGCTGGCCCCGCAGGTCACTGTATAGGCCAAATACGCATTCACCAAGCCTTTACGACTTGAATGGAACACGAATGCGGCGGCGCGTCCTAAGGGGACTGATCAACGCCGGCACCTTTACCTTTACCTTTTACCTTTATAGCCATTTATTAGTCGGGTACTACAAATCATCGGCAAACGTCATGCAGTTGTCGAAAACCCGCCCGCCAACCTGTAGCGTTTCATTTTCTGAGTTGTTCTTGACGTTCAAATTTTAAAGCATCATCCCTCGTCTTTGAGCTGCTCAAACGTGCTCGTCACTTTGCAGCGGTAGAATGTGATTATTTCACTCAAGTATTTTCCTTTTGCGTGCATCATTTGACTTTCTTCTGCGCAGTTTTACGAGTTGAACTAACCTCGTCCGCTCTCTAAAGCCATGTCTGATGAAAGACCGGGTATGATAGTGGGGGAAGATGAACGGTAGAGCATGCAGTTTGTTGATGTAACTATCTAGCTCAAGAAACCTTAGAAGCTAAACCTCAAACTGCTAGATGAACTTGCAACAATGATCATCAGAAATATTTCCACATTGCATGTGAGGTTCTAAGCCGGAAAAATGGCACAGCAAAAGCGGAAGGTAGTGCTGCAGTCAGGTTTTTACTTGGCGTCGCTTTAAGAAATAATGGAGCATCTATTTGCCATGCATCATTTCTACTTTTCAAGAATCATATTCTACATAGAATAGCTGAAGTAGTAGTAGTTGTTGTTGTTTTGATGATGATGCTGAGTTGTAATTTAAAAGCCGTCTGCCTTGAGAAAGATGTTAGGGAGCGCAAATGACCGGCCCAGTTGAGAATGGGAGAGCGTGGAGTGCGGTGGTTTACCGGTTTATCCTGATGGTGTCCCGGATCAATTGGGACTGAAACACGTGCCGAGGCGATTCCCGTCGTCTTCGGATGCGTCACATGGAAGTTAGTGACTTACCATATCTACCAGAGGCCACTCGATCGTAGCGTTTTAGACCAGAGCGCTTCTCCATCATTGCTACGAGCTATGCTAAGTTCTATGGACAAAAATGCTGGAATCGAATGGCTTTTGGTGGGCCAGTCCAGTAGGTCGCTAATTTCTATCTGCGTTTAGGCCCCCGAAGACGGTGGGGAGGTCCAGTCCGTTAAATAAAGTTTTTCCACCAAACAACCTCGTGCGGCAGAAGAAATAAATATTAGGAATGATTTATATATTTGGAAATGCTAGGTTATTCGCAAAACGCTGACATCGGACGGAAATTGAACCCGCGTCTTTCTGTTTCCGGCAGACTCGTCAACTTCATTCAACTATTAGGTTGAGTCATAAGTAATCGGACATTTCCGCATATGCCCGAATTCAAAATCAAATTTTTCGACAATGAATGCACCTCTCAAAATGAGTGAGGTACCATTCGATAGAGGGAAACACGCACTATACAACGATTCAACATATCCCTTTTGGTGATGTGGCTCTCTGTTACAGAGGCTCTGGAATTGCACATCGCACCAAATTGGGTGCTTGTCAGGTTTTGGAACGTCTTCTGCCTTTCTACCCTTTTCGACCAACTGAACACCGCTGGGATGGTTAGTGTAGTACCCTCGTTTCTCATCACCAATGATTAGATTGCTCAGTCAGTACTTTCTGTACTTGAGAATGAGGGGAGAAACTGCCGCGTCTACTCTGCGACCCGCACTCACTGGGTCAAAGCTTGAGGTATCCGTCGACCAAGTTTCCTAACCTTACCGACCGACTTTAGTCTTTGATGATCAGTTGGCTGAAGAACACTAACGGTCTCTGATAATTCACGAGAGGTTTGGCATGAATCGGCCTCCACCTCCTTCCTCAATAGGTCCAGATCCAACCCCGTCGGACGTCCTGACTTCTCCTTGTTCTCGATGGCGTAGTAGCCAACACACAAGTTCAAGAACAAAGAGTATACGGCGTCTTGTACAGGAACACTTTCTTCACGATTCGGTTTAAAGCGTTCTAACGATTGGTCCAAGTAGTGGCCAGATACAGACAGAAAAAGCATGACGTTGCAAATACTCGATTTGAATGGAATGAATTTCGGAGCCATTGTAACGCCGGTCAACGTTACTAAAGCAAATGTGACAAAATGTTTTGTAGTGCTCTTCTCCATCTATCGATTGATACCTTACTCGTGTTGATAGGTGTCCTCATTGGCTAGAAATTTCATCTTGAATCCGAACGCGCGCAAATGTCCGATTACTTATGACTCGTCTATAAACCGCGAAACAAAAAAGCGGCAAGTAGCAGAATAGTTTTGTAATATTAAGAATATTATTAACAATGCCGAGGTTTTAAGACGAGAGAACGTGGAGTTTGTAACAATATCTATTTCTATAACACTATTCGCGGTAATACCCTGCGAGGGCGCAGTAATACACATAGAATCTCCAAGCCCTTTCATCATTCAACACAAGCGTCGATGGTCCTGTATGTTATTTATTTTCTGTTGCGTTCAAGGTGGGAATACCCTCCGGCAAAGCATCGAAATAATTCCGTGTTAGCATGAAGAAGTCACGAATGAACAACCGCAATGAATGTCTCTTGATAAGAAATGATTTTCCCCACTTGGACCGCTTGGTGAGCTGTAATATCAGAAGCTTCCTTTTGTGTGTACATGAACACTTGGAGCGGTTCATCTAGATTATTGCCTGCTAACCATTATCAATTCTGGGCAGTAAGCTAAATAGCTGCTGATTTAGATGCGCATGTTTTGTTTTGTGCGACATTTCTATAGTTGGTCTTTGTGGTGCTGTGGTAAGAGGCGCTACTGACACCCGAACGGTCGAGGAATCAATCTCGGGCCGAGCTAACCAAGCCTTCAATCCCACCGGAGTGAACAAATTGGCACCAGCTTTGTATGGGAAGATAAAAATACTGACTTGGAGTGGCTTGCATGTTACTGAATAAGAAAGTTACGCCTTAAAGTATTGATCAACGCCGCCGATACCCTTACCTTTACCATTCTTTCGTTGTTTTCTGCATCTTCTCAGGAATGCTAGAAAGCCTTTCATTGGACCAGTTTTGTGAGTCACTAATCTTTACTTATGTTCAGGCCAGTGAATGCAACGGGAAGGCGGAACAAAACGTTAGGCTGCTAAAAAAGAAAAGCCCCTCCTCACAACCTCGAGACAGACAAGAAAAACCGGTATGAAAAGAGGAATGTTATGTTTTCTTCCTTGTCGTGCAGTAATAATTGTTCGATCTTTGTGTCCGCCGTCATTCACGCCTCGTTATCGACTTGCCGTCTGCGAGTTGGTCGTAAGCGGTTTATCGTGGCGGCGTCGTTGAACCATTCGAACAGCTGCTAATGTTGTGATTCGTTTTTGATGGTGTAAGACCTGCTTGTCTAGTCTGCCTGAAGTGTAAGCTGTTCTTCACTTCCTCCTCGTCAAATTTTTCTACTAAATGTCAACCGAGAGGTAAAAAAACAGTATAAACTGCTGGGACGGAGCCGACCACAGCAGGTCAGATATTCTTCTGATCTGTGGCGCATTGGAGCAGATTGTGCTCGTCATCGTCCAAAGCGATCTTCATCCATCATGACCGTCGTTCATCACCTTCCCCTCAGTTAAGCTCCGTTCAGCCTTTGTTCTTCTCATGCGAAATACAGTACTGATCCGGCAAATGCGGCGCTTATTTCTGCCGAAATCGCCGTTTTTCAACAGCGTTCTGAAAAGTCTATAATTTGTGAAAGCAAAAGAATATTCGAGCTCAGCACATCGGGCTCTGCGATTGCACTTATATTTTCATCGAAATCGTCGACCTTCGCTTGAGTGTTCAGACCATTGTTAAACCTGCAACCAATATACGCTCATACCGTACACGCAGTGTCACCGAGGTAAAAACCTGAAAAGCTCTAATTTGGACCATTTTGCAGAGCACATACATTAGGCCGTATGCTCGTGTCTCCCGAGCCAAGGAAATCTCTATCCGACCGCCTTTTGATATGCGCCGTCAGAGAAGTTCTCCACAGTTTGGGATACACGAGCATACGGCCCATGAGGATGGTATGGATCGGAGCAGCGTCGGGACCCAACCAATCTAGGCACATCTAGACTAAAGAACTTGCTTGAAGCGAAGAGAATTGGAGTCTATTAGATCGCTCATCTTTTGAATCTCTTCTGACAATGAGTGTCGCTCAAATTTTGAGAAGCATTTGTAGAAATGTGCCTTATCTCTAATAAGAATCATATTTATTTATTTATTTATCATATCACGTTAGGACTTGGGCAAAGTAGATGAAATGAAATTGTTTGGAGCATAGCTAGCAACGATGAATAGACAAGTTCGATTCATAAAACATATACGTGAATAGTAGAAATTTGTGTGCTCTTAGGGTGACTACCTGTCTTCTTCCTTTTCCTTTTTTAGTGGTTGCTTTTCTCCCAGAACTACTGTTATTCGATCGTCTGAGCCTCCTCTGCTGATTCTGCTTTTAACTAAAACCAATGATTTCATTTCCACCATTCCTTTCTTGAATATGTATACATACGTATTTGCTATTTTCGCTTAATAACCTAGTCAATCTAGAAATGGTAGCTTTTTGCTTTAATTCCACTCTGTTGTTCGGTTTTTGACATGTTCGTTTTTCTGAGTGGTGCAGGGCTTTTCCCTCACATCAAATGATAGCTTCGAGTTTACTGTTCGCTTTGAAATGTCACCTATAAGGGGGCCCGAGGCAAAAATTCGAATTATCGGTTTTCGAATTCAATAAGACGGCGCTAAACGTAGTATGTTCATTTCCCGCCGAAAGCCCGTCGCCACTAAGATAGCTTGCAGTCCACTTCTTCTCCTTGTTGGTTTTCGGCCCGTTTTTTTACTGTTCCATTTTAACGTCTCTCTTGCTTTGAGTTTTTCTGTATGTCACATTGAACATTGCTAGCAATCCGATTGGGCTCGCTGTACTCATTGAGTGTCAGATTTGCTCAGAATGTGATTGAG
The DNA here is from genome assembly GCA_030553155.1 of Nippostrongylus brasiliensis. NCBI lineage: Eukaryota > Metazoa > Nematoda > Chromadorea > Rhabditida > Heligmosomidae > Nippostrongylus > Nippostrongylus brasiliensis. The sequence goes on along the minus strand of CP130733.1, from coordinate 29,705,854 downwards.
AAAGCGCCATTATTGTTTGCGCCAACTGTTGTTTCTTAGGAAATTTGAAGAAATGTGAAAGTTAAAAAAAAAGTTCTTACAAAACTGCGTAGCGAAACCTGTGGTTGATAATCGATAAACATTTTTGTTCCTTCAGACCCAGAATTCTACCTTGTCTTACCTGTTTGGTCGTTAAACCTTGGGTTTTGTCTTGTGAAGGTCAAGGTAAAGGCGTAGGTGTTGATCGATCCCCTAAATACGCGCCGCCGCATTCCCATTCCTTTCAGAATCGTAGAGGCATGGTGAATGCGCATTGTACCGCGGGGGTGGAAGGCTCGGTTGACCCGGGTCGGGATCCATCACTCGACCTTGCGGGTGTCAGTAACGCCTCTCACCACTGCACCACGCGGGCTTGCTAGCCGAAGTGTCAGTCTGGTCACATTTTGGTAGTTTGTCCGAAAAGTTTCTGCGGGCATTTGCACAAACGCTACTGGGATCACTTGTCACGGAAGCGCACTTTTGTGTAATTTCTAATAAGAAAGCCATCGCCTTATCCAACAGAATGACTTGTGACTCACCTACACTTAGTAGTTCTGCTTCTTCTACTGTTTTTTCGAGCGTGTCTACAACTAATTTCTAACCCTATTATGTCTCTCTTTTACGCTATTATTTTTTATAAAAGCGCGCGTGGTTCATTGTAATGAGGCGCTGCTGACAACTGCACGGTCGAGCGATCGATCCCCGCCCGGACTAACCAAGCCTTCCATTATTCTGGGATCGGATAAATTGGTACCAGACTCGTCTGCGAAAGAAAAGACACTGGCTTGGTATAGCGGCTGGCCGTCGCAAGTCACTGTATAGGCGAAATACGCATTCACCTTGCCTCTACGATTTTGAAGTGAAACATGGATGTGGCGGCGCATCCTTAGGAGTCTGATCAACGCCGACACCTTTACCCTTTACCCTTACGTTTCAAATTTAAACTGAACCAATCCGCCGTCGAAAAAGCCCGGTAAATGAGCTATGTGTGAAGGCGGGACAGTGTTCGCTGGTAGAGCTTTCACAAATGAGGGCCACGCAAAACGGGCTTTTCAGAGTTTGCTGTTTCTCGTCCACCCAGTGTTTTCGATGATTGGAAAGCAATCCTCGAATAGTGGTAATTTTGACTGAACCGTCTGAGTACGAAGGAAATCATCTTCCCTTTAACACGTTCACGGCAGCGCCTGTTTTGCGTGTCTGGCGCGTGGGACCAGCCGATTTTCTACCGCGCCAAGGCTGTGGCATGATGCTGGCATACGGCGAATTTTTTTCAAAATGGAAGTGAATAATAAATCTCGAAGACTACATATACAGTTCTGTAATATCGGGGATTGTGACTATTCCTTTTTTGCAATGAAAATAGAAAAATAACAGCTGGAAGCTTTCAGAATTTCCTTTTTCCCTATCCAGGTTGAAAGGAAATTGTTATTTGTTTATTGCTCATTATTTGTTTATTCTAATAAGCAATATTTGTTTGTATTTATTTGTTTGTTTCAGCAACCAGTATTTGTTTGCATTTATTTGTTTCTTGCAATAACCATTATTTGTTCCACGCTTCCTGCAACAATGTGCAAAGGTCTGCTAAAAAGTTGCACAAAAACATCCTCCGAAATTCTGAAATGTATCGAGAAAAATACAATCCAAGACTGTGGCGTGGCATAGCGCCACACGGTCCCACGCGGCCGCTTGAGCGTGGCGCGGCGTGACGCCACACTGTCGTCAACGTATTAAAAGGACTAGTCGAAACCACCATAACTTTTCGTGCGACTTACAATAATTTCATTGTCAAAAACAAGTTTCGTCCAATAGGCATCAATCATGTTATTGATCTTCATGGATTTTATAAATTTTGTCCAAGTTGTTTTTGACGGGCTTTTCAAGACGGCATTTTGTTTTTGACTCGCCTTACTGCTTGAGCGAAACTGTGTAGTTCAGCACCGGCTTTTGCGCTGAAAGGTGCCGTTGATCCACGCGGGATCTGGGATCCACGCGTGTTGACCCAGACGGGGTCAAACTGAATTCATTTACGCCGCATGCCCAACGGGGGTACCCGCGTGGTAGCCTGACCGAAGCCTCGTCAACCGATGTGTCACCAGAAGAGGAGTCGAAGTAACAAGAGACTGAATATCGAGAGGACAAAAAATCGTTTGTTAACAAGTTCCACGAAATAATGGAACATTTGTGTATGATAAGATAGAGCTTGGGCCGCTGAGTTCAAATACATACTTGTTTTTACGAATAATTCAGTTTTCGAAGAAATATAGAGAAACGGCAGTTTCTGCGCAAAGAAGCGCCGCTGGCGCTGTTTTATTGTTGCGGCACGTACGGTATTGTGCGTCACCTTGGCATGGGTCCTCAAGAAAGCATGGTTGTGTATTTCGAAAATTGTTTTGAAAGGTGAAAGACATCCTTCTCATTGAACGGGACCGAACACGTATCGATCGGACGTCTGGCGTTAAAATGGGGATCCTGATGAACAGACAGCACAAAGAGGAGGGAGGGTCGAAAACGATTGCGGGGGAATTGAAAGATTCTTCAGTGAGAATCGTGCGAAAAAGCACATTTTTAGTCACGCTCGATTGATGCGCTTTATGCTGCGATCATTAAACCTCGCTCGGCTGTGAGTAAGCAACGAAAACCGGAATCGAATTGCTCACCAATCGTGCCTTTCTCATCCGCCCCGGTCGGTCGGCTCATTCTTTGGTCATCTGGGAACTTGGAAGATGTCGCTTATTCTCTTTCTGCTCTCCAATTCTGCTCATTCAAAATGTGTTCAGTCGAAAGGGGTCTTACCATAGATCCGCCATTGTTCCTGCTCTGGTATTGGTATCTTTAGCACGGTAATATTACTTTAGAAGTTTCTATCATTCGAACCATTTCTTGGTAGACCCCAAATCCATGGCGTTAAATTCATTGGGACTCTGTTCAATCGTGACACTATGGGTATTGTCGTTTTACTGCCATTGAAGGGCTTCCTTCTAAAATTATTAGGTTGCAAAGAAAGTTCTGTCCTTTTTTGCAGCTTATATTCAAAACGCCATAACTCTGCTCCCGTTTCTCTTAATTTAACCACCATTCGAAAGATCACATCATTCTCTATGGAACACAGTATAAAGTGTGCCGCTATCGCAAAAGTCTGATGATAGGAATTAAGTCAAATGTTCGAAGGCGGATTCGACATCGTGTTGGTATTAGGATCCTCTCTTCCTTGAGAAGCCATATGAACGTTTGAAATTTGGCAGATAGTTAGTCCGAGGTCTGGCAATTTCGAAGGACGAAGATGAGTTTCAATGTGTCGTTGGTTCGAATTCTGGAGATGATATTTTAATACACGTGGATTTGCGTTGCTGTAAAATGCCAAATGGACTCTATGGTTCCTAGCTTTCGCTGTATCGTTTAGAATGTTACATATATTCACGATGTGCACCTCCGTCTTTATCAATTGGTGGAGATTAAGGAACAATAGGCACACTAGTACTGCTGCAGTTCATCATAACGTCACCATTATCTTCGTGTCGTGAAAATCTGGTTTCTTATGTTGTGTAAAAAACGTGCAGATCTCTTCTCATCATAACATGATCTCCATTCTTCGTCGCAGATTAGAAAACGTTGGGGAAGTGGCAGCGCAAAATCCATTCCAATTGATGAATCCACAACCCTCATTTGCACTCGGAGTAGAGGGTCCGAATACCAACATGGTGTCGAATATTTCAATTAATCCAGATCTTCAGGTTTTTGCGATGGTGGAACTTTTTATACTGCTATCTTAGAGAAAGATGTGCTCTTTCGAATGGTGCTTGAGTTAAGGAAAACGGCTGGACTTGAGTAGAGTTATGGTGTTTTGAACATAAGGACAGATCTTTCTTTACAACTTAATATTCCAATGTGTTGATTGAGTTGTTTCTAACCCTCCTTCAATGCTTTTATATTTTGCTAATGTCACTATGTAACGTGTTTCTTGTGTTACTAACATTAAATCGCACTCGTCTATAGCTCGCTGGATTTCATTGTTCAGCCTTCTAGGGATTGGAGAAAACAAATAAATTAATGAAGTGAATGAAAAAGTCTGCACGTTGGAATGATTTAAGATGTGAAGGTGGACAGCATTGAGGGCTTCCAAGCGTGAATCAAATACTTTCAATTTTTTCATGTGCGAATAATTTTGCATTGTATGTTTACCTCTCCATTTTGGTCTGAAGGACACCTAGGAATTGGGATCTTGCTGAAGATAGACGGCTATATTCACTCAAAGCCGCCGATGAGTTCTTTGAGCCTTCGCGCCGGCGTGGCATCCTTTCCTCTGGGGAACTTTCTAATTGTGAGTCTCCTGGTGCTGAATTGCCGTGAGGTTCCCCAACTGTCTCCAAGGGTAGCGAAAGGGTACAGAGCCTTGTAGTTGACTAAACTCGTAATGCGAAACCAACTGTTCGATTTCTTCAATACTTCTGTGTCTTGCACACGTTTGGAGATATTCTGTGAACTTACAATTTTCTTCCAGCTCAAGAGTAGGGATGTCGGTGGCGGCGAGAAATTTCTATCGCCGTCCGCTACCGCCGACTTGTGTCGATTTCGCTTCTGAACAGGGAAAACAACTTTTCACTGAAAGCTTAGTTGATGGTGAGTTTGTGGCTTCCTCGAGTAGCAATTGAATTGAGCTAGCGCGAGGTTCCGAAAGGTTTTTTCTTCAAAGATTTGCGGAGGACTTCAAGAGAACGGAAGAATTTGAATACACGTTGTTTTAAGAGGGAATTTTCTTGTTGAATTTTTGCTTTTCAATTGATGAATTCTTCAGGTAACGCAAATGTGTACTTTATGTTGGCGTCACAGTTTCGGACGCAAGACGAGCCAGCTTACTGCGGTCTGAGCACACTTGGTAAAAGATTTCCCCTTCACTTCTGTTTCTATTTTCTTTGTTTTATTCTCATTATTTCCCTGCATTAGCTTTGGAGGTGGGCGCTCAGTTTTTTTAAATTGTACCTAACGTTTTCATCCATATTCATCACCAATCTGTCAATGTTATTTTGCATTTCCCTTATCTATTGCTCGTTATACTTGTTTATACTTTTTGTCAGGAGACGTTACAAGACTCAGATTGGTTGAGAACTATAGGTTTGCTACACATCGAATCTACAGTTACTTTAAGTAGTATGTTTTTCTCCTGGGGAATCTAATGCACAAGCGAGAGACTTTGTAATGAGCGACCCCTACTCGAAGAAAAAGTAGCGTCTCAAATTTTTTCTGCAAAGTGAGATTTCGAAAGGTTAGAATTTATTAGATCTCTAGAACAATTTCATTTTACAAAGGGCAAAAGGCGACGGAAATGCGTGCCGAGGATAGTAAAAATGATAGTTCATGCTGAAATCCCTCGGATTTGCGGCATTTTTTTGAAGCTCTGTTCCTTTGATGAAGTGCTCGTAATTTTCTGTAACATTTTTCGTTCTGATCTCTTTTTGTAGAAGAAAGTACTTCGTTATGAATCTCAGCTCCTACTCGAATTCTGGTCTTTAGCTCGTGTTTCTTTTTGCCCACTTCCAAGTATTCCTGATTTTGTCGATAAATTAGGACCTTGCCCTACGTTCTTTTACCTTTATTTCGACTTGTTTCTCTACTCTATGAACTTTGCTTGGTCTTACGATTAGTCACTTTAAGCAGCAAAAAACGGTTTGAACCATAAGAAATTTTCTTTTTCTCATGGTAGTGGTGAGTAGAGCTCCTGTTGGCTGCTTTGAACATGAGGGAAACATTTTGAACAACGTCTTTATTCAGGGAGAAGACCTTTACCTGCATTCCTATTTTTTTTCTGGAACTATCTGACTTGATATGGTATATGTTTCATAATGTGACAGATGCGAATACCCTCCGCTATTATTAGGCCCCCCTGGTGCAGTAGTAAGAGGCGCTACTGACACCCACATGGTCGAACGATCGATCCCGGCCCTGGCTAACCATGCCTTCCATCCCTCCGTGGTCCGGTAAATTGGTTCGAGACATTTCAGCGAAAGTAACGACACTGACTTGATATAGCGGCTGGCCCCGGCACGTCGTTGTTTACGCCAGGAACGCCTTTGCAATGTCTCCACGATTTGAATGGAACAAGACTGCAGCGGCGCGTTCTTAGTGGCTAATCAACGCCGTGGCCTTTATCTTTACCTTTACCTATATTTTGTAATAAGTTGAAACTATTCAAGAGAGCTGTACAACAGGGTAAGTGTGGCTCTGCCGACTTATACGAGTGTTTCAGTGATGGTTCTGAATGCACTGGAGGTCGATCCAGGACGGGTATGGAAGGCGCCGTGGAGGTTTTACCACGAAACAATGCTCGACTGTTGCGTTCCACTAGAGAACGTGAAAAAGTGAGTTCTGTTTGTGATTAGGACTGCCAGACACTTCCTCATTCACTAGACTCTGCCATTCAGTAAATAGATAGCAAAATTTGGAACCCTCGTTTGTGGTATTTTTCGATGAGGCTAATTTTGTGAACTCTATTTCCGTATCATTCACGAATGGTCCTTCCTGGGCAGCAAATCTCACCAAATTTCAACCAGAATATGTAGTTCAAAATACCACATTTTAACATGCTTAAGAAATCCATTTTTCGGACCGGTATCAATCTTGCGCAGTTTGTTTGTCTGGCCACCTGCAATCGGCTTCACGCGGAGGTTCACTACGGGAATGATTCAGAAGGTGACTCCTAGACTTTGTGTTTGCAAATACTCTTAAGAATTCGTATGTAATCGTTGAACTATAATATTATCAATAGGAAAATTGGGTCTCTTGTGACGCTATGGAAACGTTTTAGACCGAACGTGAGGGTTCGTCGTGAACTCATCATTCAGTTGTGTTCCTTAGGTCCAACTATGGAGGTCCCCAAAGATTTGAACGAGTGCTAAAAGCCGTCGTCAATAAGCTGTCAGGAATGGGCTTCCAGGTCAAGAGTGGCATAGATAGTGCCTCAGTGGTGCAATGATTGGTATGTAGCACTCGCAGCGTATAGGCCAGAGCTTAGTTCCCTTAGCTGCGCAAATCTTCCGCCTTTTTAGCCGGGAATCCAAATCGTGTTACTTTTGCAATTATGTCGTAGCTATTAGCTAGAATCGCATTTAGAATGAGTATTTTCATTATATTAGACGCAAGGCCAGTATCTACTCACTAACACTTATGCATTTGAACCATACCTATCGTTACCCAAATCGACCCCATGTCGAGAAACAAATTTTTGGTTCATGATCTACGCCTCACATAACCCCCGTGGGCAATGTTTGGGCGAACCGTGCAGGCATCGTTGGGAGTTTTCGGGGCATGGTTACTTATCTCCCTACAAAGAGATAACAGTGAAGTTTCCTTTAATAACGACGGTTTTCTTCTAAACTTTTGAAATCAGTGCAGAAGAGACAGCGAAGGCATTCGTGATAAGGAGACCAGAGGACCACCATACCTCAATGAGCGACGAGGAGGACTTACAAAATTTCGGAAGGACGCCATTAGGCACAACTTCATCACATGATTCAAGAGAAGAAGGGGTTGGGGGAAAATAGTTAGGTGAAGGAGGTTTGAACAAATGTAAGTATAATTCTGGGCGGAAAGTCCTCTCTAGCGGAAGAATGAACAAACAAGCCCAGTAGTCGAAGTGAGAATGCTTAGGAGAGCCTGTTAATGGGCGCAGTTGAATAGATCATTTGAGAAATGAAGATGGCAAATTCGCTATTTTTGCTATTTTAGTTTTAGGCGCGTAATTGGACGTATAAAATAAAATAAAATAAAATAAATTCGTTGTAATGGTGATGCTTGGTTCATGGCAAAAATCGCGGCTGAAGAGGTATTTGCGCCCGTGTTGTCTCGCGCCTCTTTAGGGCTCGGTTTCCACATCGGTTTGATTACTGTAGAATGTCTCGCTCAATCACCTGTCAAAATGCTTGAGGAAACCCATAATTGAGGAATAGGACGACTATGGTCGATATACATGGTTGCTGATGAGGACTTTCATAGAAAAACTCTTTCCACTCTTGCACACTGCACGTGGGCTAGAAAGCGAAGACAGAAGCTGGGCTACTAAACAACAAATCTTTCTTGAAGTGTTCAACATCTGTGTGCTGTTGTAGGAAATATTTAATCGATGATGTTAAGAGTTTCTCACCGCCCTGAGACAGGACGTTGTGAGATCAGTTAGAGGAGAGACGGAAGTCGTTGTTGTCAGCTACGATCGATCTCAACTGGAACAAACTGGAACTGGTTAGTTACCGTTTCGGTATTGTTTTGAAGTGAGTAATTCCAAGCTCGATCTCAGTCTGGGGTTTTTGACTGGGACGTGTTTTAAGGTCACTTCTCGCCACTCGCTGCTTACCATGCTAAGAGCGACCGAGTGTTGATCATGGACGTTGCCCGATTCAAGTACCCACCCCATTGGGTGGAGCTCAGTCTGCTCCAAAAGGCTATGTGCTCTATAGACCCGGTGACAAAGAAGACAAGAGGTATTTTAGTTTGAAAACAGCCTTGGGTCTTCTTACTTTTGAGGTGGTTGTTACTTTTTACCTATCAAAATTTCTCCTTTAGGATATACGAAACTGAAGCTCCGCACCAACTCTCGCCCTCTGATTGCATTTGCCCTGAAGGCAAATCTAGGTTGTAACGATGCGGATGTAAGTGGTGAATCGCCGAAAGATGATTTTTTCGCTTATTTCGTACTTTTTTCCATTGAATGACCGTATCGGGCTTAACTATGTGAGATCGTGTGTTTAGTTTTCAGTTCGCCACAGCCGTGCTAACGTGGAAGGAGTTTTTGCTGTGTGATGTGATGTCGGATGAGCAGGAAGAATTGCAGGTGTGCCTTCTTGGTGTTTCTATCGTGTTTGCTTCCGTAGTAGCTTCAACAATCAATCTACATACCCCTTAAAAAGTTAAGTATTCACGATTTTATTATTGCCAATTCTTTATTACGAATTTGTTGCTTCCTTTACCGGCAGCTTACCATTTTCGAAGAGCTGTATTTCGGCTTCCCTCGATAACGATGACAGAAGAGCCCCGGTTATGGGTGTCACTCACAAACAACCGTTTCGAAACAGCCGACAACCGGTCAAGAAATTTCAGATTTGTTGTCGGAAATTCGGCCAGTGTTTCTCACCACACGCTTTGTGTTGCAACCAAAAAGAGGTGAAAGTCGACAAGGTCAGTATCTGTTAGGCAGTTTTTCATTTCATCGTTGCTCATTTTTTGTTTTGTTGTAGAAATGGATGCATCCCTTATTCGGTGTATCAACAGTAAGTAGGCACTTCGTTTCGCATTGTCGATGAGAATTCCAGCGACTCCTCCCACGCGAAATTTTCACGACGTCCCAATTTTTTGTTCAAAGAATCCAAGGAATTGGAACGAATTTCCTTCGGCACGTACTCACTGAAACACTTTCAATGTGATTAGCAAAATTTCCACAACGTTTTTATCCCGATCAGTTACGGAGTACGTCCTTCTTGATAGTCGTCTCGCCTTCACTATTTTTGGTGCTGCTGCTGCTTCTCTGAGGTACCACACTGTCACCTTTTGTCGGTCCAGAGCTCCACTTGGGGTGGCCATATCCTCCTCGATCGCAAGTGCTTGAGCGCACTTGTTTCTATGCGATCGGTCTTGTGGATATGACAATTTTTGGTCCATCAGCCGACCTGTCACCGCGGTGTGACATGGTCTTCTCAGCTATTTCCAAGCTACGTAGGGGCCGAACTTTGACGTATCTGAAAAGCGTTTCAGCATGGTACGCGTTTATTCCTTCCCCTAATCCTCTTAACGATCCTGCTCCTAGCGAAAGGTAGTAGTAATTCGACCGAAAACATCCAAGGACATTTCAGGCAAGAACCAGAATAAGCAACGACTTTCGAAAAAAGGCAGGAAAAGATGAAGTTTGAGAGGAAACTATTCATCCACATTCCTCGAACACTCGTCGAAAAGAAAAGTAGCTAACCAAAATGAAAAGTTCCATGTCACTTTATTAGCTTGGTGAAAAGTAGCTCCTGACGTCTAGTGCGATGAGACCTCAGAATTTCATAGTGAAGGCAAGATTTTTAACCAATTGCGATACCGTTTTTCGATATGCTGGCGTATATTTCTCTATTCATTGCCGTACTGCTTTGTTGCCGAAATTCCATGAAATTCGATTCTTGGCGTATCTAGTGTCTATGAAGACCAAGAAGGAAATCTAAAGTACAGCATGCGGAGTGACCGGAGTTAAGTCGTCTTCACACTTTACTGCTCAGCAACGTACATAGAAATGATGGATAGGGACCGGCGGCATTCGCTGCAGCAGCGCAGTATGTCATTCCAGAATCGGATCTGACCTCGATCAAATTATTTTTCGCTGAGAATTCGTTTTGTGAGGTTATCGAGGGCGCTGATCGCGAAGCTGACATCCGTTTTCAAGTCTGTGGGCGAAAACCATCCATATTGTCAACAAAGCTCTAAATATCTGGTTAACTGTCACGGTACGGTCTGAAGGATCCTTTTTCCTTGCTGCTGCTGATGCATAAAGGTGGCGGAGAGTGTGGCCACGAGCTTTTGCGTACCTGCACGTACCTGGCAACGATCCAGCTGGTCCCATCGCGAATATTACCGTCTCGCAGCAGCACTGTCGTGAAGAGGCTCGAAATGCACAAGAACCAAAAGAAACAGCTAATTGCAATAATGGCGAGGGTTGAAGACGAGAGAGAATTAGTACAGAATTACTTATTTATTTATTTATTCAAGACGTCGGCAGAAGCCAACGTGTGCCGCAAAATACACATAGCTCGAAACACTCATTAAAAGTAAGAAAATGCATTAGTTCCATTAACAAAATTACATAAAATTCACACACGAGCTAGTACGTTTTGTAAACCACGCAGGGAAAGACCGAGGACATTCTGATTTAATTCCAAAATACGGTTGAATTCTACCAAGCACCTGTAGGTGAAAAAGCTATTTCTGGTCCGTGATTTCGCCACAGAAACATTTAGTCTCAGCCGTCCTCTTTTGGTTATTGTCAGTGATGATCCGAAGAAGCTGTTTGGGTTGATAGAGACCCTGCCCGTGAATATTTTAAACATCATTAAGAGGTCGAGTTTTTTCCTTCGATAGTGTAGACTCGGTAAATTAAGTATTTTTGCTCGTTCAATCCCATTTGGCATTTGGTAGTAGTTAGTACCATAGCACCTCATCATTAGCTTGCGAGTGAAGCTGTTTTAAATGCCCTCAAGAACATTAATATCTCTCAACTTCAATGGATCTCTCAACTTCAATGAATTATGTTTCTTTGCAGGCGCATTCATGCTGTGAAGGAGCGGAATCACTGTCGGAGGCCTGTCGAACAGTTTGCAGTGAAGTTCGGAGGACCAGTATCGCTCAGGTGTTCGTCAGTAGTGCTGTTGCCGCTCTAATGCTGGCGTGGCCATTTGAGGTATTTCTGGTTAAAATCGTTTAGTGTATCACAAGATCTTAGCAGCAATAACCACAGCTGGGCAATTTTGAGAAGGTTCTGTACACGAAACTTGAGAAGTGTCAAAGAAGACCCGGCTATGAAGGTACATCCCTGTTGAGATATTTGAATAGATAGCTCAGATCCAGTTCTTTTCGCTATTATTTAAGTTCACAGCGGAGGTGATCCAAACTAGTTATTGTTTACCTTTGCTTAGTTAGTTAAGAGTTTTGAATTTTTTGAATACTTCCATCTGCTTCATTGCTTTCCAGTCGTCTTGCAGTAAAGTACAGTAGAGCATATATGGTAAAGTATTTCTTGAAATTAATATCAGGCTTTCTGGGAAGGTAACGATACTGACTTGGTATGGCGGCTGGGCCTCGCAAGTCGTTGTATCGACCAAATACGCATTCACCATACCTCTTCGATTCCGAATGGAACACAAATGCGGCGGTACGTCCTTAGGGGCTGACCAACGTCGACATCTTTATCTTTACTAAAATTTAGTATGCGATGAAGTTCAACAAACAAGCCAAAATATTCCACGAAAGGCGTTGCATCGTCTTGGAAAGATTGGAGTCACTAATCTCACGTAACAAATTTTCATTCAGCCCGGATACTCAGAACGTAGCGATCGGTTAGCAGCTATAGCTAGAGAAGAAGTGAACAAGTTCTCGCTGGACACGAAGAACGAGATCTGTGAGTAACGTTCTTGACTTTCGCGGTTTTTCCTATCAACGAAACTCAGCAGTTTCTGTTGAATGCCCTTGATTCACCTTTATTTCAGCTCTCCTGACCACGCAGCTCTTGACGCTCATCGAATGCTCAAGACCGCCGCCGTTGCTGAATCGAAACGACTCAACTCAATCGAAGTGTTCGTCACATAAGACGGGTTGTAGCTGTAAGAACGACGTAAAATTATAGTAGAGAATGGGTCAATATTCTGTATCCTTTTTCCATATTCATTGCAAGTTCTCATCTGCCAAGAATGTGATACTGGAACTGTGAGTTCAAAATGCTTCCTATTGCTTAGATATCTTTAAAGATATCCGTTATGTATTCATTATATAAATAGGGATCTGAGCCGAAGTCTCGTTCTTTTCTTTTATGGAAGCATATAGAATTTGCAAGAAAAATTTTTGTAGAATGAGATGCAGCATTTCATTTGAACGGCAAGGTGAAGCAGTGGCAAGTTTTTTGCTTCGTTCTTAGATTTCATTTGAATTCGGCGCGAAGTGCAGTATGGTGCTGGCCCTGCCCTGGTATTTGCCCCATAAATAGTGAATCACATGTCCACAATTTGAATTCTTGAAAGAGCGCACAACGCTATCGATGAAACTATCCCGCCTGAGCCGCGATTTTTGCGGTGAACCTGGCACCACCATAACAACAATATATTCTATTAAGTATACATAATAGTAACTCGCAAAAAGCCGTAATAAAACTAGAATTCCACGATCAAACTATCACTATATGATAAAAGCAACTGATCTGCTTGGAATGTAGGCTTTGCAAACATATTTGCATACATATCAAAGTTAGCTCTTACGTGCACAGTCATTGAACCAGGGGAAAAATTTGCGCGCAAAAATTCCTGTCAGGCAAATTAGGTCTCTAATTTTTAGGTTATATCTTAGAGAGGGTGGATTGAATACATTTAAAGGACAAACGGTCTATAGTATAGTGCGCTAACTATAGAGAATGTTTTAATTTCAATATTGTACAGGCATGCAAACATCTGATAATGAAGCCTTCATCAAATTCCTGTACAGACTCACGAAGGAGTTGTGTTGCAAACCCCAGTCGTTGTAGTTCAATGGGTATTAGGCTGTCGCAAAATTAATTTCGTTTTCTGAGTGTGTTCAGAAGAAAACTTTTTTGCGCCGTATTATCTCGCCTCAAGGAAATCCAAGCATACTATCAGGTAGCGGATAATCTGCTCTATCAAGAGCATACATTACTGTCTCTCTAGTTTGTGCAGCTAACTTTTTCCAGAGCTTCGTTCGAACGTGAACCGACGCGACTTTCGAGTGCTAATGCTTTATGCATTTAAATTGGGACATCCCGCGGCAGACGTAGCTCGTAACCTTAACATTGCTTTCGGGACGGATTGTTCTTGCGAACGGACAGTGCAGCTTTGGTTTGAAAAATTTGTTTCTGGCGATTTTGGTCTCGAAGGGAGGGCTGGTCGTGGTCGCAAGCGGTCCCTTGATGAAGAGGTTTTAGGACAGCCGTTGAAGCAAATCCAGAGACCAATACTCGTAAGCTAGCAGAAGACCTGGGTGTACATGCTCCACAGTTGGAAGACATTTGGAACAAATCGGCAAGGGGAAAAAGATGTCAAAATGGATTCCTTATGAATTGGCCGATGAGCAGCGTCTTACACGTTTTGGCATCTGTTTGAATCCCCTAATTCGTTATAAAAATGAGCCGTTTCTCAACCGAATTACAGCTGCTGTTGAAAAATGGGATCTTTATGATAATATTAAACGACTATTTGCTTGGGTTGATAAGGGCGACCCACCAAAACCTTTTCTTGAAACGAAACTTCACCCTAAAAAGGTTATGATTACTTTGTGGTGGTGTAGTAAACGAATTACCCAACATAGCTTCATGCCACCTAGTGGTTCAGTTACCACAGAGTCATAGTATTGTGATTCAGACGAAATAAACCCGTAATTGCAAAAAAATGTGGCCGGTACTAGCGAGCAAAGGCGGTGCGATCCTATTGCAGGGCAACGCAAAAGCACACACCGCGAAGATCACCCGGCAAAAATTGACCCAGTTAGGCAACAACGTTCTGTCTCATCCTACTTATTCTGCTGACCCTTCGCCAACAGACTATCACTTTTTACAAGCATTTCATTCTTATTTGCGTCAGAAAAAATTCGCTTATTTGACCGATGTTGAAATTGCCTTTCCTGCTTTCGTTAATTCCCGTGATCCTAGTTTCCTCTCTGAAGGTTTGAATTTATTATCGCTTTATTGTCAGAGGTGTGTAGATGCTGACTGTTTTTAATTTGATTTATAAAGTTGCGTTTGAGCCGAGTTATTGCAGTTTGAACTGAGCGGTCCATTTCCGAAATTAATTTTGCGACAGCCTAATAGTGGTCAGAGGGATCAGACCACTAGAGTACTAGACAAAGACATCTTTTGTTCAACAGTTTGGGAAGTGCTAGCGGCTGAGGAGCAAAATGAATTGATTTTCGTACAAGATAAAAACTGGCCATGGACCAATATCTAGAATCCTGCGTAGGGGTGCTCAGTAGTGCTTTGCGTCCGTCCTCGAAAACAAAGAAGAGAGGCGTTCCCCCATGTGCACAAATTCTGTCTCAAACCACATGTTCATTCGCGAATTGGGGGTCAAGTGTCATCAAAACTTTCAATAAAATATGGCAAGTGATTCTTCAGCAGTTGTGAAGGATGTGTACCTACTCAATAGAGAAAAATTTCAGGAAAGTTCAGAGCACATCAATCTGAGACGTTTCTATGTCTGCAGAACATCTATTGGAAATCATTCCGCGAAAATAAAATGATGGGGAGGGGTCGACGATTATCAGTCTTCTAGGTAAGGACGCGCCATGAATTCGTGTTCCTTTCAAATCGAAAAAGTAGGGTGAATGTGTATGTGGCCAAACAATGACTTGAGGGGAACTGGGGGTCAAGGTCCAGTCGCTGCATCAAGTCAGTGTCGCTACCTTCACAGACTATGCTGATACTAACTTACCCGACCTACGAGAGATGGAGGGTTGATGAGCTCGGGTGAGGATCGGCCACTCGACCGTGTGGGTGTCAGTAGCGTATCTAACCTCCCCACCGCGCATATCTCGAAAAAAGTGAAGTTATCTTGGCTCACATACCCCTTTCTAGAATTTCTTCCGTGGAATTACCTAGAACCCTTCTGCAAACCTATGTGGAGTACTTATGTGGCTTCGAGCGTTTTGCTGTTACTTTTGTGTCTTCTTCTTCATTATTCGCCGACGTTAACGCGCAAATTCGATTTGTCGACGACTCGCGCAAACTACCATGCTGATACACCATGAGCGTCTCCACCGCTCAAGTGTAGCGTCTAGCGTTTCGATTTCGTCCTCAAGTGGATTATGTCCTCTAGAAAGGCGGATGGCAGTTGCTGAAGTGGATTAGGAAATTTTGCGCGGGCGTCAACGACGTATTACACCCCCGACGACATCGACAACTCTATTTTGTTGCCTTTTCCTTCCAATGTAATTCACTTTTTGCGATTTACCTTTTGTTCTAAACAGATATTCTGTATCTGTTTTTTCTTCTTTTTCTGAAGCCTAATACTATAGAGCCTGAAGTTGCCACATTTCACCCTAATCACTCATCTTTTTTTAATAGTTTTTCTGCCCACGTAAAATCGTGTCTGCTCGACGGCTCGAAGGAAACATATTCAAATACTCAGATAGTCTTTTTCAATGATTGTGCAGGTCCCAACACGGCTTTCCTCCGAATCTTTGTCTCGCGATCGTCATCGATGTTGTTGGACGAGTTCGACTGTGAATGAAGGTTGGAATCAGCTGTTCTGGAATGCAGCATAGTCTTAATACGTTCGACGAACGCATCAGACCATATGATAGGTGGTCTCCACGAGGCCGCGTGCAGTCACGCCACAGCCATTCCACCGTTTTTCTTGTCTAACGGTCGTCTTCTTTTCTCACAATATGACACACCATCGATGCTTGACTTTCGACGTGTATTCTGCAGTATCTGGCAGCCGGGACATTTTCCTTATCTTAAGAAAGATGCTAGGAGTTTCGCAACGTACAAGGGTAGCACAGTGGTTAGAGCAGTCTGCCGGAAACAGAAAGACCGATGTCAGTGTTTTGCGAATAACCTAGCATCTCCAATTATATAAGTCAATCAACTAGTTCTTGTCTATAAACCGCTAAACAAAAAGCGGCAAATAGCAGAATAGTTTCGTGTCATATCAAAAATGCTATCAGCTTAAGTGGTAACTGCCGATAACGGCTTACCGGCTCATTCCCGTGTTTACGGGTGGGTGCTGGTAGCAACAGCCCGATCGAGCTTAAGAAAGATGCTAGGATTTGCAAAGGACATCGGTAGAGCAGTGGTCAGTGCAGTCTGCCGGAAACAGAAAGACGCGGGTTCAATTCCCGTCCGATGTCAGTGTTTTGCGAATAACCTATCATCTATCCTTACTATATAATAAGCGAAACCCAGTTGTTTATTTGGATGGATGGATGGATGTCAATTCATTTTTTAAACGATTGGTGGCGGTGGCGGTTGGTGGTGATTTTATCACTGCTTATCACTGAAATAATTTTGAAAGTCCCATTCCACGATAACGCACTTATGGAAGATGGAAGTGGAGCTTAACTCTTCAAGCAGTCTAAATTTGTTTATTTATTTACTTAACAGAGCTGGAGAACAGACGTTTGGCGGCCGTTAGGCCGATGAACGGCAGGCAAATATATAGATCAACCGACATTTTCCTTAGATTGGAACTCTGAAGCCCATCACATGTGAAGAAATGAGCCTGGGTGTGACCTGTAAGGACTTCGCCGTGGCCGACGTATGGGGCCACGTCTCGGCCGAACAGGAAGAGCCGTCGAGTCGAACAAATGATCTCGGATGTTAGCATTTGTGATTTGGTTGGTGGCCTACTTGACCATTCATCTGTCCTTATTCTGATGGGTTGCTCCTTTTGTTTATGGAGCGACTCAGGTAAACATAAAACTTCGTTTCGGTAGGGAGAGATCCGTCGGGATAGATGTGCCCCCCACTTGAGTTGGACGGTAAAGAACGCATTAAAAACCCTCAATGGTGGCTAACGTAAATAGAGGTTGTCAAGCTGAAACGCTAGCAACGGCTTCTTTGCTAATGTCAACGTAAAAATGAACTTCCCCAAGGGAACTCACACTCTAGACGTATCGGCTCATTTTCGAGGGGAACGGACACTACCTTCAATTTGTTTAATAATAATTACTACCAAAAAGCGAGGTCAAGCAAATAAATGCATCAACAGGTGCTTTCCTGTCGTGCATTTCTGTTACTCCAAATCGCTATCTGTTACTCCAAATCGCTATGTGTGGTGGAGTTCTTCTATGGAAAGGCAATTAATATAGTTCACGGCGGCTGTCAGCGAGCATTAGATGTCCCTTGAGGATATCGGGGAAGAACTAACGGAAAAGTCATCATTCATGGCGTGTAGCAGTAAAAGTAACCGATTGATGGTCCGGACATGCGCAAGGGAGGCGGGAACGCTTTCGGCCAGACGCCTGGTCTTTCAGTCTTTTGATTCACATTAAGAATAATTGGCGATTGCCATAGCGAATAATTAGCTCCTATACCAATTGGAAAGTGGGTCATAAACTTTTTGAGGTTTTGAAACAGCTATATTCAGTATCGTTCACCACTCGCCTAGCTAATAATGACAATACTTATACACCCAAAAAAACACCTTCCCATTCCCAATTATGAACGTTTATGTCGGAAGCTGTGACATTTGAGTAGAAAACCGAGAATCGATCTAAGCAAAAGACCTCAGAGTTTAGACTGCATTTATTTGATCAGCTGGTAGGGCAGAGTAGCGGTGGATTTTTGGGCTACAGTGCCGGCGAAGATTTGCTCGTCCAAGGAGTCCAAGTCCTAGTAAAGGTCCTACCGACACTGCTTTGAACTTTCACCCATCGTGAGTTTGAGTTTACAGACTGTCAGTGTCGATTATAAAGAAATTACCCTTCCAATTCCAGTTTCGTTCCCTTCAAATTGCTATTGAATCCCGAGTTCGAGTCCAATATCTTCATAGCTTCTGAGGATAATTTACAGCTTCCGTTCTGCAGATGCCACGTTTTGTTAAACTTTGGAATTTTTCGAGTAAGAACACATTTTGTAAAATCAGAATTACATAATGGCGTATTGAAAACTATCTACCGCGTTGATTATACTTTGAAATATGACTTTTCACTCATCAAGCACTACAGGAGCAATAGCTATGCATAGTTTGATGGATAACAACAGTGATCTTATGGGTCACTCCTTGTTGTTGTTGTCGCTCTCCTTAGCACTTTGCCGGCGTCGTCGCAGCGTTCGTCTTCTATAGTCACCATTTCTCTCTTTTCACGTTGCTCTCAAGTTTATTTCCGGCTTGACTGAGATCAGTCTCTGCATAATTTTTTCATTGGTCATGGACCATTAACCTATGGGGCTCCTCCTACGAGGTGGTAGTATACGATACGCCTGTTACTCGTGAACATCGACTTCCGTATATTCACTCGCCATGTAGCACTTCTCGTGTCCTCCGACATCCAAATATTAGTTTTTTTATTTTTTCATCATTCCTTCTACAATTTACCGTTTACAAAAGACAAGGTGGAAGGAAATGGTCAGAAGCGACTTCAAAGAGGTTGTCTTAGATAGAAAGAAACGGCGAGCAGTGATAAGAGCGGCTTACCCTACTATGGCGCAAGAATAGGAGATTAAGAAAAAGAAATTCAAATAGTGTGGGCGACTCAAAGTTTATCACATATTTCAAAACATTCAGTTATGTTTTTGTGAACTGAATGGAAAACCATCTGATCTCTCCAGATACTAACGCATGCCTCCGCTCTTTTAATGGATCCTTTTCATCCGTCCTTCGATCCTATTAGCCATTTCATCTTGCTGCAGCATAAACCATCCTCAGTTTCGAGAAGCGACCTCTCTGAAAAACCTACTACTCTATGCATCGTTTTGCGTAAGCAATCAGTCTAGCGGTTGGAAACTTTTTTAGCGAAATTTATGCATCCCATTCATCTGTCGGCCGAATGTCCTATGAATTCTTGTGGTCATTCATGCGTGAAGTGCTTTCGAAGAATGCACATCTCATAGAGGGAAAAGGGGGTGAGGAGGTTCGAGAGGATTTTGTTAGGTGAGACATTCCGCCTACGAAAGTACTTGGCCGATGAATACTCGACGGCGAACATTCAAATCTGAGAAATGGAGTGATATTTCCCATTTGTAGTAAATACAGAGGGCGCACGCGGTGCATAAATAAATGAGTACAGGGAGTTTCTTTGCAGCTTCCTTCATATAATTCTGGCTGAAAAGTAACAAGAGATGCAAGACGCAGAGAATGACACTCGTAGAAAATTTCGTTTGTCTTATCATCTCATTTGAGTATGTGGTGAAGTTAGTTGTTCTGCACCACTGCAATGAAGTTTTGCCTCCTCTTTCTGCTGATCTTCTTAGGCGCATAGCTAAGAACGGATGATACCTCTGCCCTTTTTCTAATTTGCTCCATTCTTAGCCTTTCGACCGAAAAATGCAGTCGGACTGCATCTACAACCAGCAGCTTACTCTTGACCCTAAGGTCGAGAAAACGAGTTGTTGCGAATGGAATACGCATGTCGATAAAACTACACAGCCGTGCTGATTCGCATTGCATAATTCCTTTGTTAATCTGTCAAATCCGATCGATTCCGTTGCTCCCGTCAGACAGGCAGGCCGTTGAATGGCTTAATTTGCATAAGCCAGCGATCACTCGTCCTGATACCGATGTGATTGAGACGGATGGACGCGCTTGCGTCCCATTTCGCCGCATCGTTCACTTTGAATTATTCGCTCTATTTTTCGTTACTGCTCGGAATTACTCGGTCGTTCCTTTGGATTTTCTCATGAAACCCGTAATTACAGTAGATCGTAGGGAAAGTTTCTTGCCACAACAGCAGTTGTTTTCAAAGTTTTTTCTCCCCTTTCTTCCTACATCCGATCAGCTTATGCACCATGACTGTCAGAAACATCTTATCATTTATTAAGTAAAATTTCAACGCCCCTGCTACGAAATTCCTTGAGTTTTGATGAAATGAATTCATCTAGCTAGGTTTTGCAGGCTCCCTTCTCGTCGAACTAATTCTCTAGAAGATGAAAGGAAACGAATGTGACGAACACTTGTTTGTTGGGGCAAGTATTGTCGAATGACTTGGATAGACAACGAGATGCCATCGGAATTCTTGAAAAATTTCCCAGATTTTCCACGCCAGATTAAAAAGGCAAAAAAAAAGATAAGGGTGTCGGCGTTCTAGTTCAAGTCAAAATCGTAGAGGCATGGTGTTTGCGTATTCGGCCTATACAATGACTTGCGGGGTCACCCGTTATACCAAGAGAGTGTATTTACCTTTCTATACTAGTCTAGTACGGAATTACCCGGCTCCGTAGGAACGAAAAGCAGCTTGGGTAGCCCGGGCGGGATCGATAGATCGACTGTGTGGGTGGCTGTAGCGCCTCTTGCCACTGCCAAATTCGAGATCAAATTTTAGATGGTAATAACATAGATTGTATGGACGATCGTTCAGAGAAAGAGGAGCATATCGAACTTTGTTTTCATCAGAAATCTGAAATGTATTCTAAAGCGTGTAATGGCTACGGTAATTGGTGCTGACTGGCCACTAGTATAACAAATTTTGTTGGAGTAGAAAATTGAAATAAATCCACCCAACAGCTACCCCAGAAAGCAAAAATAGTTTTATCGAGAATAGTTTAGCCAGAGGGGAAAAACCCTTACTAGTTTCCTGAGGAAGAAAATTGGAAAGGTTCCTGCAATTGAGATGAAATGATCGAAGCTAAAACTGAAAAATCTAAAGATACGCCCACAGCTAGGTGAAATTCACTATCTGGACTCAAAAACGTCTACAACAATATATCGGCAATAAATAAAGATTAGTGGAATAGGGGCACGACGCATATAAACAGCCTGCGCTCACTCTTGTACAGGTGTCCCAAAAAAAATGCAAATGCATGGCGCAATCTTCACCATTCAAACGCTGCAAAATTTCTATCTTCCTTCGCTTCCATCCGAAACTTGGCGTATTTCAATATCTTCACTTTCGAAAAGTTATGGCTTTTCAAATAGTGTATACGTCTTTCTGAGACACCTTGTATATCTACTTCTTATTATCATCATTTGTTTCCAACGAACAAAATGGACTAATAAGAAGGTCCTCTTAAGATACAATTTTTTGATGTTCTTGAATGGTCAGCATGTTCTTCTAATTTCTATCCGGCGGAAAACGTTTGGAGACACCATTTTGGGATGGTCACCCGTGGTGCAGTGATTAGAGGCGTTGCTGACATCCGTACACCCGTGTGATCGAATATGGCCCTGCTCCATCCCTCTAGAATCGGGTAAGTTGATACCAGACTGGCCTTAGAAGGTAAAGACACGGTCTAGGTAGAGTGGCGAGTTCACGCAAGTCTCTGTTTTGGTCAAATACTCACTCACAATTGCTCCACTATTTTGAATGTTAGACGAATGTGTGGCGCGTCCTAAGGCACCCCTTTACCTTTACCTTTTATTTATTTACTTTGGATAGTGCAATGAATTATTAAAAGCAAACTGACTGTCGAAAAGCTGTACGAACTGTAGTTTTATCTGGAGAATTCCTGAGAGCCGTGTCTATTCTTCATCCATCTTTAGGTTGCATAAACAATTCCACACTCGGAAGTAACCTGATAGCCTATATTTACTTAGGATAACGCGATGGATTACCCAGCGCGAGAATTAGTGCTGAGAGCAGAGTAGAAGAAATATGTGAAAAAGAAACGTAAGAGACAGATGCACAATGTGCAGAAGTTCCTTCGCAAAACTGAATGTTCTAATTGACTGACTTATATATTTGAAGATGCTAGGCTATTCGCAAAACACTGATATCGGACGGGAATTGAACCCGCGTCTTTCTGTTTCCGGCAGACTGCACTAACCACTGTGCTAGCGATGTACTACGTTGCGAATCTCCTAGCATCTCTTTCTTAAGCCCGGTCGGGCTGTAGTTCTCAGCACTCACCCGCAATCACGGAATGAGCCGGTAAGCCGATATCGGCAGTTACCAGTTAAGCTGATAGCATTTAGTAGTTTGGAATAGTTTCGTGAATGTTCTAAGTTTGAATAAAGATACCAAGATTAGAGCAGAGGAAATGCGCGGAATTAAAGTTCGGCTTGTCACCAGAATGTCAAGGCCTAAGAACTTAGTTCGAATTCTGATTGAGTAGTGATTTTTGCGAATGAGCTAATACTGGCAGAACCATCAGTGTATATCTAATAAATGAACAGTTTTTTTTCAATTTTTGTAGGAAGAGCTCATTGATCAGTGTTCTTGATCTGCTTTCTTTCTGTATATCTTACATTATCGTCTTACTAATGAATTTCTCTTGTTCCACAGCACAGCGAGGTATGAGTGCTGTGACAAACATAAGTAAAGGTAAAGGTACAGGTAAAGGTGTCGGCCCTAAGGACGCTTTGTCTTCCATTCATAATCGTAGAGCCATGGTAAATGCGTATTTGGCCTCTACAGTGACTTGCAGGGGCCAGCCACTACACCAAGTCAGTGTCTTTACCCTCCCAGCAATTCTGGTACCAACTTACCCAACTTCGGAGGGATGGATGGCATGGTTAGCTCGGGCGGAGATCGATCGCTCGACCGTCCGGGCGTAAGCAGCCTCTCTAACCACTGACTGAGCGCACCCTACAAATACATTTAGGTTGCTACAAATAATTTGATAAATACGTGAATAAATATCACAGTCGAACTAGTGGTACGAGAAATAACATTAAAACCAAGCATCAATTGGACAATGAATAATTCACTTTTTACTAGCACACTTTTCTTCTTTCATAGCATATCCTATACGAGTGTCGTGTCAAACATAAATAATTAGGATAAATTGATAAATATGATAATAAGTATTAAAGTCAAACTAATAAAACGAAAAATTACATCAAAACAATTATTTCAAATCGGACCCTGATTACTTGCTTTGAGATATGGTAGAATTTTGAACAAATGTGTGCGATGTGCGGATTATGGTAGCTCTGCTGCAAAAATTGCGACTCAGGTGGAATTCATACCTGAGTCTCAGGACTTTTCCGGCTATTTCTATGCACTCCTGCGCAAGGCCGCTTCATCTTCTTATCTCCAACGGTCATACGTTCCCGTGACAACTTTCCCAAGAACGTTTTCTCGAGAAGAAACAGAGGCACATCACTTGAAAAGCTCTCAATCCAGACATCTGGGGGCAAAAGAAGATTTGTGTACAATCCTTGAGAAAAGAATAACAACTCCAGCGTGACATTCGACCACTACAAAAAGACAAAGAAAGATCTCCTTTCGCACTTTGGTCAACCATCGGGAATGTATAACATTATGCATGTGTCAAGCTGCACACTTTCGAAGAGTCTTCATTTTGAAATTTTTTTGCGGTGCCTATTCGAAGTTCAACTCCACCGAAACGAAATTTTCTCCTCGAAACTTCGCCTATAAGGGTTATTTTGGCAATCCATGAGTCTAATGTCCGTTTTCCGCATAGCGACCGAGGACTACCCACGAGGACTCGCTTGCCGGGCAAGCAGGATGATCCATGTAAGATCACCGATTCGGTTGAAATTTTGTTTAGGGTGGTAATTTTGTATGTTGATAACGATTCCGAAGTCTGTTTTTTCGAATTTCGGCACAGGACCACCCACATCGATGTGGGGCGATCGTGTCAAAATCACCGATTTGGCTAAAACTTCGTCTATGGGAGTTATTAGCGATGGTCATTACGAATCGAAAGTCTCTCAGATTTCGATCGATTCGAACAGTTACTCCTCCGCAGCACCACCTGACCACGTTTCTCCGCCATCGATGTTCACCTAAATCTATCCGTACGGCCGAAATAGTAAAATCGAAAATCGAATAACCGAAATCATAACTGCAAACAACGTGCAAGGTAAACTACTTGGACAAATTTTGACAAAATCTGAAGTTTTGACCCGACCACCCAAATCGATAATATAGCGAAACGGTCATGGGATTCGTGATCAACGCCCCAAATAACCCCCCAAGCAAGGATTCGGCTAAAACTAATTTTTTGATCTAACGATAAGCGCGGTCGGTGGAATCGGAACTTTAACAAGTGCCATTTTCCTTTTAAGAGAAATCTGTGTATATCATTGTTGTTGTCTCTGTACAATCATGTTCGTATTAGTAGAGGGCTGACGGTTTACTTCTGACTTACTTCCGAACTCTTCCACTGTGACGAGGATAAAAATAGCTCTAGTTGAATGAGGAAATATTACTGATGTTGAAAGCATGCTGGACTGCAATGCGATAAATTGTTTCATTCCTTTCCATTCCTTTCCGTCCGCTATGACTCACCTATATAGCAAGAGGTGGCAGCGACAGCGGAGCCTGGCAGACTGAAAAAAGGTCTTTTTCCTGCCTCAGCGGCTCGAGGGACAACGTCATTTTGCTGCTGATTCAGCTGGCAGCCAGCGGTGCATGAGCCGGTTTCTCCATTGCGAACTGCCACCATTAATAATGCTCACACCTCCGTACACCAAAGCTCTGTCTCCGAACTAAAAGTGCTCGACCTCAGCCTCATTTATATCTCGAAGCAGCGTCGTTGGGCCACTTCCATATCCGAGTTCTAATCTTGTCATTGTGATCTCCCCGAATGATAGTACTCCAGAAACGCCCACCCTTCATACACATACATATCCAAAATATAATTCACGTTCTAAAATTCCACATGACTTGTCCGTCTTGAAAATGACTGCCAAATTCACTGTCAAATTTGTTTCCTATCAAAATCAATGTCTGTCAAGAGAAACCCGAGGTCGCTAAAGGCTTTTACAACCTCAGTACTCAAGTCTGAATTCCGAAAACGAGAATTTTTTGAAAACTGATCTTGGACACCTTTAGCGGAAACATTTTGAGATACCGGCGAACTGAGCCTTCATGAAAAAAGAAAACAGAATTGATTCTCAGATGGCGTGGTGTAGTGGTAGGAGGGGCTACAGGAACCTGTACCGTCGACTGCTCAGCCAGTTACTCCCGACTGGGATTAAGAAAGATGCTAGGAGATTTGCAACGTACATCGGTAACACAGTGGTTAGTGCAGCCTGCCGGAAACAGAAAAACGCGGGCTCAACTCCCGTCCGATGTCGGTGTTTTGCGAATAACCTAGCATCTCCAAATATATAAGTCATTCAACTAGTTTCAGAATTTCCGTTTTCCCTATCCAGGTTCAAGGGAAATTGTTGTTTGTTTATCGTTCATTATTTGTTTACTCTATTAACCAATATTTGTTTGTATTTATTTTTTTGTTTCAATAACCGGTATTTGTTTGCATTTCTTTGTTTCTTGCAATAACCAATATTTGTTTTTTACTTGTAAAGAAAACTAGTATACAATCAAAAATTCCAGTAAATCAGAAGCTAAGAATCATTTTCATGGACCACGCTTCCTATAACATTGTGCAAAGGTCTGCTAAAAAGGGGCACGAAAACATTCTCCGAAATCCTGAAATGTATTGAGAAAAATACAATACAATACTGTGGCGTGGCATAACGCCACGCGGTCCCACGCGGCTGCTTGAGCGTGGCGCGGCATGACGCCACACTGTCGTCAACGTGTTAAGGTGCAAGAAGTTTGGATCATTTTTGTTGTTGAAGTGCAATGATAAAGCTTTCTAGATACAAAATGTTCAGGATTTCTGTCATGGTGTAGACGTTACTCTGAAGTTTCTGTCGGATTTCGGATCTTCCTCAGTCTTCAAGCAGCCGAGAGATAGACAATGAACATATGTTCTATTTCTTCAGAACCTATAAAAATTCTCAGAGCATCGATCGCCAGATCTTTGAATTTTACATTTGAGAAAAATGTAACTTTCAAAGATTTGAAAAAATACCTTAGGCTGTCGCAGTCACCGAAGTGGGGCTTTCTTGTGCAGTTTTAATGTTCTTCTGACCCGTTTCTCAGAGATCATAGAAAACTTTCTCGGTTATAAAATGCTCGGAACACTATCGCCAAGATTGACACATTTGGCCATTTGGCAGCAAAAGTAGGCGAACAGAAAGTCCTCAAGGATTACTTGAACAGCAAATATATTGTCACAGTGTGTCAAGAGTCCACTGACTTAATACTGGCACCCGATTTCTTGCCTTCAACTTCTCAAAAAGTTGGCAGGAAAAGGCTGCACTTCTGCTGCCGTCGATGTTTCTGAAAAGTTGACATCGAGTGCAAGTCTTGGAGGTCTGCACTCTATTCACCTACATTCCGACCAATTTTCATATTCACTAGCACTCTCGTTAATTACACGACGAGATGAACTTGTTTTTCAACTTTGTTGTTTTTCTGCATGTCCGGGACTTATGGCGGGCACTTCGGCTCGTGCGAAAGTAACCGACGGCGACTCATTTCAAGTCATTTCACTGTTCTTCTTCTTCGTCTTTTTTGTTATGGGAGGTCACGCAACGCGTAATACAATGTGGCGTGTATGCATAGCTTAGTGTTCATTTCTGTCGTGCAATTTGCGGTACCAGACTGGTCGTTCCTCTAGGAAATGGCTCTTCTAGAATGAAATCGATCTAAAGCAGGTCCTAATGACCGAGAAGGCCTCCCTCCGCCAATGAAATTAAACATCTTGATCGGGTGGTGAGTCATCACAAAGGTACCAGAATCTAGTGGGCATTTGTCAAGCTGTACTCCTCGATTGGTCACTTTTGTACCAGGTTGATGTTTCAGAGCTCTCAAAGTTCTCCGAGACTTCGAGAGTCGAGCGAATGTCTACTCGCTTAAACGAAATCTCATCCTACAAAAGGATAACTATGGAAGAGTAAGAGATTCAAGAGCCAAAATATGTACCATTAACCTCAGATAACCCAAACGTTTTGATGGATACGGTTTGTCTCGAAAAACCAGGATTTCCCCCTGATTCTACCTGATGTAGGTCTGTGAAATCGCAAGAATTTGCCACGCTTCGCCGAGGTTGCTGAATAAGGAAGAATGGAAATACGTATAACCGATCAACGATGTTACAAACAACGGCAGCGGTTCGCGAACCACTTTATTGGCACGACAAAAACAACAACTATGTAAAAACGAAAAAAGTCGAATAAGGTAGTCGTAAGGGGAACTCTTCGACGCTGCCGTCTCGAAGACGAACAGAGGAGTAGAATGGCGACATTATTAGGTTGTAAAGAATGGCGACATCTCACCATTTCTCTTCATTTAACCACCATTCGGAAGACCACATTATTGTCTATGGAATGCAGTATAAAGTGTGCCGCTATCGCAAAAGTCTAAAGATAGGAATTATGTCAAATGTTCGAAGGCGGATTCGACATCGTGTTGGTATTAGGATCCTCTCTTCCTTGAGAAGCCATATGAACGTTTGAAATTTGGCAGATAGTTAGTCCGAGGTTTGGCAATTTCGACGGACAAAGATGAGTTTCAATGTGTCGTTGGTTTGAATTCTGGAGATGATATTTTAAGACACGTGGATTTGTGTTGTTGTAAAATGTCAAATGGACTCTATGGTTCCTAGCTTTGGTTGAATCGTTTTGAATGCTACATATATTCACGATGTGCACTTCCTTCTTTATCGTTTGCTGAAGAGTGTGGAACAAAAGGTACGCTAGTACTGCTGCAGTTCATCATAACGTCACCATTGTCTTCGTGTCGTGAAAATCTGGTTTCTTAACCGTCTCAGAAGGTTCGTCGTTGTGTAAAAAACGGGAAAATCTCTTCTCATCATAGTATAATATCCGTTCTTCGTCGTAGGTTAGAAGTCCTTATGAAAGTGGCTACGCAAAATCCATTTCAATTGATGAACCCGCAACACTCATTCGCACTAGGAGCAGAGGGTCCGAATGTCGAATATTTTAATTAATCCAGATCTTGAGACATTCGCGATAGCGTCACACTTTATACTGCCTTCCCTAGAGAAAGATGTGTTCTTTCGAATGGGGCTTGAATTAAGGAAAACGGCTGGACTTGAGTAGAGTTATGACGCTTTAAATATAATGACAGAATTTTCTTTACAACCTAATAGTCGATACGTGTCTGGAGCAGCCCTTACCCAGCGGTCACTTATCTCCAGGCGTACAGATCTCTGACAGCCGCTTGTGTTGCCCTCCACTTTAGCGGAGGTATCCGTAACTTTGCACTGGACATATGGTTATTGACCGAACGTAAGGGTTGGGGCCATGAGTTTACCCATTCGTCTCCGATCAATGTCTCATTGGACCAGTTCTTTGAGATGAAATTACGTATGTGCAAGTGGTGTCCAAATTGTTACCTACTTTCAAGGTGCAGATAAGTTTTGTGATGTTGACGGCTTTTCTACAATTTTGCTTCTTTAGCTTATTATTCCCATGAATTACGATGTTGGCATTTTTTATAGCACCCTTTCCACTCCTTCCTGCTCCTACTGGGCAAGGTAAGTGTTCCCATATGGGACGGGGTTGAATCCTGATAGTGGGGCGAAAGGGAAGAGTCTAGATCGTTAGCCATCTGGCCGTATCGTCAATTCAACGAAATTTGTAATTGATGTTTGTAGTGGAATTTTCGACGACATCGCAGCACGTTGGAAACAAACTATTGGGAAAACAGCGAATTTGACGTAGATTGCATACATTTTAAAAGAATTTGAACCACTTTCCAAATTCCACATTTGAATTATCGTTCATTGGTGTATTTACAATGACAGAAGCTCTTCTCCCCTTTATCACGTTCCATCTTCAAGTTGTTATTCCGCGAAAAAGTAAAAGTTATCTCTGTTCCATCTTTGTTCCCATAGAAAAATCGCGCGATTGGGAAGAGTTCAGAAACCGAAACAAATAAAGAACTAACGGAGCATTTTGAAAGGGAAAAGTTTCTCAAGGATGCCGCTACATTTCTTCGCAATTCTCGACTAGTAAAATGCTAGGTAAAAAACTATGCGCTGCTCGCGATACTAATATATTCCAAACGATGCTGATATCAGAAATCATCTGTTTAGAATATTTGGCTTATGCAAAATTCAATTGATCGTTGGATCTTGTTTATAATTGTGACGCGCGCAATGCAGCGTTATAAGTCGTTATTGACACCCGGCGATCGATCCCGGCCGAGCCAATCAAGCCTTCCATCTTTCCGGTGTCGGGTAAATTGGTACTAGACCTATCTGGCGAGGTAAAGCCCTGACTTGGTATAGCGGCTGGCGCCCGGCTGTGTAGGTCAAATACACATTCACCGTTTTCTACGATTCTGAATGGAACACGAATGCGTGGCGCGTCCTCATTGGACTGTTCAACGTCGACAAATTTACTTTCAATCTTATTTATGCCCAGAGACTGACGCTTATAGGTCTCCTCTTGTACCGGCGATTTTCATAGAAGTTAAGGTGGGATAGATGGTTGGCGTTGGTCAGCCACCTAAGGGCAGGAAACCAATTCGTGTTGTGATGTTCGTGTTGTGAAGCCAATAGGTAAGTGTAAAAGCATTGGTGTTGATCGTCTCTCTAAAGACGCGCCGTGCATTCGTGTTGTATTCAGAATCGTAGAGGCATGGTGAATGCGTGCTTGACTAGCACAAAGCCTTGCGTGGGCTATCCGCTCTACTCACTCTGTCTTCACCTAACTAGAAAAGTCTGGTACCAGTTTACGCGACCCCGGAGAAACGGAAGGTCTGGTTAGCCTGTGCCGGATTCGATCGCTTGACAGTGTGGGTGTCAGCAGCGCCTCCTACCACTGTACTACAAACCGGTCTTTACAAAATCACAAAATAAGGCTCAATAAAACACTCATGGTGAGTCGCGGTCCTCACCTAGATAACGACCAGGGATCAAGATAGCAGCCAACTGACCCTGTGAAGAGACACGGCGGTTTAGAGAAAAACCTGTGTTTCTTATTGTTAGAGAGTAGTGCCAAGGTCAATGAAAAACTTGTGAGGTTCGATCGTTCGATCTTGCCGGTGTCAGTAACCCCTCTTACCGCGCCCGCGGTGAGACTTCAGCGCATTACCCGTAGAAATGAGAGCTGAAAGCCTTGTCATAATTGCAAGCCACAGATAGTTGTCTCTCTGATTCTAAAGCTAATTAGACGTACGACAAAAAAGCTTTGAAAGTAAGTAAGCGTATGACGTATGAGTAAACTCTGCTGAAATAATAAAGGTGGTCTTTTTGAACAGGATGTTCTCGAAATTCCCGATCGCGAACACATCTATAGATAATGAAAAGATGAAAAGGGAGATATTTGTCGCGAACACATCTATAGATAATGAAAAGATGAAAAGGGAGATATTTGTGAGATCTCTCGAATTTTTGGCACACATCGGGACATTCTGCTGAGAAGGCGACGACGGCTCAAAGGCCGCCCATCCCCTTTCTACATTCACATAATATGATTGTGTGTTGATCACCTCCGTTTCGGAATTCAGCCGATGCGCTCGTCCAGTCATCTTTCGGAGGCTTGCGTTCTCCATTATTCTCGCTCACTGGTTGGCTCACAAGCCGAAGCTTCAGAGTCGTCGGCATCATTAGCATCGAATCGAAATGCTCTCTCGTGCGCCTCCCCTTTAGCTTCGGCAACGCATTGTTCACCAGCTACGAAACGTCCTCACCTATTTTTTCATCTCGAAAATTCGAATTTTCTTCATGGCCTCAATTTGTTCGTCTGTAACGTCGTTGTCAATTCAACGTCCAATTAATGGATGAAGGAATTGCCATCGCAAATTGAGGTTTTTTGTTCTTCTACTGTTGAATTGCCTTCAATTACACGAAAGACAAACATCGAGATACCTCATCATTCTATAGTCATTCGTTCATTTTACTAATGAAATACATTTTAAGTTTTGCTTATTCAAAAGGCATTACACACATCTCTCCATATGAAGGATTTATGCCCTTCAGGTACGTTGGTGGGCTTATGTGCCCTGAAAACAGGTGCACATCGGGCCAAGACTTGGTTATAGTCTAGCAAGAATTCATTGCAACGAAAACGCTACACATAGACATAGCGTTGCAATTTAAACATCATTAGATCAACCCAAATACGAGTTCACCATGCTTCGACAATTCTTGGACATCCTTTCATTCACCCCTCGATTTCGACCCACCTTAAATTTAAAATCTGGCAAACTGATGATGGGAAGCTTGAAGCTCAGCTGGATAAAGTAGATTTTCTCCACGAAGGAAAATTGCATGGTTTAGCTCCGCCGGAGTTTTCAATGACAATGTGCACAGTATTTCACTTCATTTCATTTATTCACGTGAATTTAAGGCCCACATCTGAGAAAGAGAGACACATAAACAAATAAAGGAAAAGCCGAGAACAGTAAACAACAACAAAACAAAGTGACACTGAAAAGTAAGCAATTGGCGTTTGGCTGCACCCTTAAACTTTTGAGTCGAACATAATCGGAGTGCTAACCCTTGGTATGTTTCTCCATTGGGTGGAAAACAATTGGAACAGCACTAAAAAGCGACAGGACTTTTGGTTCACCGTAACAACATTAAAGCAGGAGCCTTATCGGCAACCACGTGAATAGGTCTGTGTTGTCTGGCCTGCGTTTCTGTTCTTTATTCTATCCCCATTTGATTCGCTACATTTACATTTTATTACTACATTTTCAATATTCCATTCGTCTCTTCCATATATCTTGTCACCGAAACATAACGATCTTGCGTATCGATCGTGACCGGTCAGCTCCAGTGTTACTACACCACCAAAGAAAACTATATGTTCAGTAGCAGGGCGCAAAACTACCCGACCGCCGCATAATTGCAGCCGCAAATACTACGTTCAGAACAGATGTCAGATGTTTTTTTGACATAAATACCGACTATACAGATGAAGTACGTCTACAGAGAGAACTCAGCATTCAAAGTATTATAGTTTTCGTCGAGCAACACAATGCGGCGCTGAAAATTTGCTTCTCGTTGGGTAGTTCAGTAAAAAACCTTCTAGACCGTTTGTACCTCTTCAGTTCCCTGGAGCGAATGCAATATGTGTAGAAAAACAGGTGAAAACTTTTTCCAGATGGTTTCAGATCCTAAGATTGGTTCCGGTAGCATTGGAGGTCCATTTACATTTCCTACAATTTTCTACCACTGAATATTTTGCAGTCATCTTATTGTTTGTTTCCATGAATTGGAGAAAATGCATAATGTTAACGTTATTTGACTATGAACATCAGTTCTTCCATTTGCGAACATGCCAAATCCTTGTCCCCAAAATTTAAAAGAAGGCGATGCAAAAGTGTCGGCTTCGTGCTCTTTGAAAATGTCAGGCATGCGGTTCGAATCTAACTATAAGGCGCCCTCCCCTCAGACTCTACTGCGGCAGTAGACCAACGTAGAGCAGTGAAAAGGCTGTGTGTTTCCGCAATAGCTGCTCTCCTTTCCCGCCGTTCATTGGACTGAGGTTTGGGAAACTACTAAGTACTTCACTCACGATATGTGTGGCTTTCGAAAACAAATTTAAAAACGAATGTCAGATTCGTGATCAACACCTCTTATAACCCAAACAGGCGAAATTTCAGCAAAGAATATTCTTATCAAGGTCTGGTCCGTTGCGGCGGCAGCAGTTGGTTTGAAGGGACCCTTAGTCTCCGTTGTTCGCTAGAGAAGAAAAAAGTGTCGAGCAGTTTGCAAAAAAAATGCCCAATATTCAAATGCAAGTTTTGCCTAAGCAGTCCAATTTCGAATCTGACTTCATGATCATGGAAAGCTGTCCTCGCGTCCGACGAGTTATAGCGGTACAGTAAAAGAAATTTATACAGTAAAAGAAATTTAGTCTCGTTAAATTGAAGTAAAAACATTTCTGATGTGGTCATTGCAAATTCCAGCGGAGCTAAATTATGAAATTCTCGCTCGAAGTGGGAATTTACCTTATCTAGCACGACTTCTGCCTCGTTTCACTTCAACTATTTTCCTCTTCAACCCTCTGTAATTTAAAGCCTCCATTTTTCCGAACCGAATGCTCGCTCAGAAAACCTCCTATGGCTGTTAGTCCGTTGTCGAATCTGCTAGAGTTGTCTAGGATTTAAAGCCTAATTCCCAGAAAATTGGGTAAAATTGCGGCAGTTACACAAGACAATTTTCTCTCAATTCCTAGAATGTTCCTATGAAAAAGTATGCACTCGCTGCCTCCATGGCAATGGAAATTTCGAGCTCTTGGCAGGAAAACTGGGCATGCTTGCCTCCGTCCCAATTAAGTTTTACTAGCTTCAAGATATAATATAATGGGTTGAACATTGAGTCAATGGCAGGATCACTGCAATCTTAATTTATGTCTGCTTTTCGATCGAGCGCGGTAGGTGAAATCGGAACTTTTAACAATTTCCAAAAGTTTCATGCTCGGTGCTAGGGTGCATGCAGCGTTGCGATGCTAATATATTAATAATATAATATTTGCTTATATACAATGTAATATTTGCTTATGTATAATATTAGCTTCCATTAAGAATTCTAAATATAGTGTTGGAAGTAAAAGAAATGTTAGCCAACGAATGACGCCTACGTACAGCCGTCGTACGACGTACTTCTCCAAATCGAAAGCAAATCCTAACGAAGGTAACAAAGGTGTTTTTAAACATAGCAGGCTCGTAATGGCACACGACAGAAGTAAATCGAGACGACTTCGTCTAGCTGGTGATTTCCTTTGTAAACTGTTGTAGCCTCCAGGTTGAAGCTCACGACCGAGACTGACACGGATATTTATCGAACTGACTGAAGCTTCGGAGTATACCGCCGTTTTCAGAGTCTCAATCTTGGGTTTAATTACACAAGTTTGGGTTTAATTCATCACCTAACATTTGGGCGTATATCGCCTTCTTCAGAGTCTCAAACTATAGAAGAATACGATATACGCCGAAACGTTAGACTGCTCAATATATACATATCTGTGCCACTCCCGGTCATGAGCTTCAACCTGGAACCGACAACTGGACTTCGTCGTCCCGAGATTCATAGAGAGTCGAACACGACCATTACTTCCTTCGTAATCCTCCAATCCCTAGAAAATTGTTGCTCTTTCGTTGAATCCGTCTCCGTTCACGTCTACTCTGAGGCGTTTCGCTTCCGCCGTTTGAAAAGCAGCCACTTGTCATCGTCACGATAATCGCTCAACAGCAGCCACTTTTGGCCAGTCACTGACTGGTGTGTGGACCAGTTTTCCGTCGTCGTGCAGTTCACCCTGACCCCGTGCGGCCATGCCTACGACAATACTTTGGCCTGTAATTGTACAGCCGGTGGTGAACACATTCTGTGTCACGCGGTTTGAAAACCACCGCATTTCACCATCTCGTCTTCTTCCACGCCATGATTCACTGCTACTGCAATTCTTCTATCGAAACATTTTCGCTGCTGTTTGAAGCGACATTTATTCATTTATTTATACCGCACTTTTACGTGCCACCAAAGTGAGACAATGAGTATATCCAGCATAAGCATGCTGTTCCCAATTAAAAGATGAGGTAAAGGCTTCTCCACTGGGAATTAGCAGTTGCTAGTCCTTAGATGGTTGGAATTTTCTAATCATTTCTCTTTGGTTGCTCCTCGCCCTTCTTTGATACCCGCCTTCTCTAGCTCGCCAATGTTCATACCGGGTGTCCCAAAATAACGTGGTGAGACTTTTATGTGCTTTTGTGTAAAAATGTTGATAGAAAAGACGACGGTAACAGCGCCATTTTTCTCCGCACATCTTCACGGTCCGGTGAGTGAGGTTTGAGTTCGACTGGACGAGCACGAAGATTTTTCGAAAACGTCAAATGAAAGAGCTGCGATTTTGGAGCTTCACCGCCAGGGAAAGCGACAATGCGACATTGTTCGCTTGCTCGGTATCGCACAGTCGACCGTTTCCAAAGCGGTTCTCCTTTCGTGGAGCTTGGCCATGAAGGCGACCATACAGGATGAAGAGGGAAGTGCAGCGCCAACACGCCCAGGATCCGCTAAATCATCAGAAAGCGGGTGGCACGAAATTCGAAGGTCTCCATGGGGAAAATCGTCCATGACATCGGCATCAACTGGCACTCTCTTCTGCGAATAGCCAGAAAGGAACTCGGACTCAAACGCTACAAGATTCAGAAAGCACAGCTTCTGAGCAACGGAAACAAGCGTGTACGACTCGAACGATCCTAGCAACTTCGGATGCGGGCCGCCGATCACGGATGGGAACGGATCCTGTCCACTGATGAGAAGCTGTTCACCGTGGAGCGGCATACAATCGCCGAAATGACAGATTTTGGTCTACACGAGCTCCAGGTACTTTTGTCACTATCAGCCGTCATCAAAATCCGCAGTCTGTCAGTGTTTGGGATGGAGTCTGCGCCAGCTGCAAAACTCCCCTTGTCTTCGTGGATCAGGCAGTGGAAATCAATCAAGATGTATCAATCACGACGAGCTATTCTTGAAGCCGTAGTCCTTCGCTGGGCCCAGCAACACTTCGGCAACGCTCCATGGACTCTCCAGTAGGACTTGCTCCTGCTCATACTGCAAAGACAACACATGAATGGTGCAGAGCCAATTTCCCCGACTTCATCACGTCTTTAGAATGGCCGCTGTTTTCTTCGGATTTGAATCCGATGGACTACAGCGTGTGGTTTTTCTTGGAGGGTAGGGTCAAAGTGAAACGGCACTGCAGTCTCGATTCCTTGAAGCGACCGCTGCGTCGGGGGTGGGAACGATTTTCTCTCGAAGACCTGCTGCTCATCATCAAAAATTTCGTCAAGCGTTTCAACCTCTGTCTCCGTCTTACGATTAGAGGGGGCCACTTCGAAACTGTCAGAGTATAACATTACATAGGGTTTATGCTGTTGTTTTATACTTTTTGTTTTCTTGAATTATTAGTTGTTCGTTAGTTAAAATGAAAAGCTTTAACCACGTTATGTTGGGACACCCTGTACAAATACGACGATAATCAAAACTTCGAAAATCAAGAGCGCGATTTCGTACAGATCGTGGTCGACCATCTTAAAAATGTGTAGCTCCTAAAAACACTCTTCCTCGTTCGGCGAAAATACTCGCCGATCCAAGGTGAACAACAACGCTGGAAAATTGTGGAGATTGTCGTTGCACTCGCTTCAATCGTTTCCTCATCCGGAGTCAATGAAATTCACTAAAATCCATTTTTCAGGAATTCAATGAGGTAATGTCTGTCACGCTTTTGTTGTCGAGCTGTCTTCTATTTGCTGCTGCAGAGGCATCGGAGGTGAACATCATTTCGTTGAAAACGTTACCTCGTTTACTTCGCTAATCGTCATTATTTTCCTAATACAACGGCTCTGTACGTTTATGTAACACTCAATGGTCATTCCGGACTTTTGTAGTGTTTTCCAAAAGATTCAATCCAATTCAATTCAATTCACATATTACGACCATTAAAGACACTTGCTAGACCAGATGAAACGAGAAATCAAATCTTTTGAAAACGGATGTGAAGACTGAATACAGCTACATTAATAATGAATGAGAACATTCTTTTCAAGGTGTTCGCATGACCAATATGTAGTCTCAGGTGAGGGACAAAATTGCTTTTCAGTGCCAGGTGCAAGGAATCTGGTCCTTGCTGTGAACGAATGAGTTCCGATTCCTATTCTCGCTCTGGATACCACATTTCGAAGGGTGTTCCTGTAGTTTTTGAGGGAACGAGTTTATAAAATGTCAGTGAATTTGAGTTGGCCAGATAATAATTGGAAAACACAAACTTCATCAGTCCTTTTCATTAGCGATTCCAGGGTATGAAGTGCGAATAATTTATTACGAATTGTTGAATTTTAGAACCGTAGAATGGAAAGACCTGCTGCTCTTTTTGACATATTTTCTGGTGTAGTTATTTTGCAACTTTTCTAACAAGAGATTTGTTTTCTCTTAGATGAGGAAAAGCAGAGGTACAGCTCTCCACTGAAGGCCTAATATAGGTTTTATATGCACGTATCAGAACAGTTTTGTTTCATTGGAAAGTCTTTAGATATCTGAAACGTCCTATATTGCACGCGTCTACCTATACCTCTATAGTGATTTGAAAAGTCAAGAAAGGTCTTGCGACAGTTTTGTAATCAATCACAGCGGTATAATTTTTTGTGTGAAGGCTGATACTCGAGTTGAAAATGTGTTTGACAGCCTGTTTCCATTGCTATCCGCGCAGCAAAATTGGATTGGAATTATTGATCAATAATGCCAGAAACGACGGCTTAGATTAGAGCTGTCGGATTAGAGCTGTCAGGCTGTCAAGTTTTGTCTGCACGATCGCTATTATACTGTTATGCATCATTAGGTCACGTTGATATTACCTACTGCAAGTGTACTCTAATTTCTATGGTTCATGGAAATGTGGCGAAGTGGTTTGAAACTCTTTTCTGCACTGCCATTTTTATGAACTTTTATTCGAAACAATTAGGAATAATTACTAATTAAACTGCTCTCAAAATTGACATTATTTGGAGAGGATATTTGATTATTTAAATTTATTGAAATTGTGAAAGATGGCTCAGCTTCTCCACTTTGAAGGATAACCTCGGAAGTAAAATACGAAATTCGACTAGCGCGATTTCTCCTAATGTGTCCGAAGTGGATAGGAATTACTGTTCTTGCCCGGCTCTTAACAGTTCCAACGATGGTCCCTCCCACCTCCTTGCCAGCTTCGCTGATTTAGTGCAGCAACTTCTTGGTAACATTTTGTAGAAAGAACCTGACAAATTGGGCTTCTTGAAACACATTCTATATGTTTTCCTATTCACTTGGTAAAAGTTTGTAATTATCAGAAAGAGAGTCAAGCAAAAGTTACGTTATTTTTCTGACAACTCATAGTGTAGAAGCACATCTTCGCTTCTATAACTATTTCTGGTTCATTAATTTTGTCGATTTATACGAATTTCTGAGAATTCCTGCCTTTCAGTTGAATTCTAACCTTCTTCTGTGGCAACATTTTAGCTATTCTTTCTTCTCGATTTTTCTGTGCGGTAGTCTGGAGCCAAAAAACGCGCCAGTACGATACTAATTCGCAGCTGTCTTTGGGCAAACACTCGATGGATCGCCATTTATTTGCTCAAATCCGACTTTCCAGTAATGATTGCTAAGGAAAAACTGCAGTCATAAACAAGTCGACCCCCATAACATTGTAAAGGGTTCGAAAGTTGGTGTCGGTTGATATAAAGGTAAAAGTAAAGGTGTCGGATCAGTCTCCTGAGGAGGCGACGCTGAATTCGTGCTCAATTCGGAATGGAGTAGAGTCATGGTGAATGCATGTTTGACCTATCACTAGGGGGAGCCAGCCAGAGTGTATTTATCTTCCCAGAGAGGGCAGTGGGGAGATTTTTCAAGTTCGTCAAAAACACTGGGGAGGATGCGGCGCTAGGCCGTGTGGTTCAAGGATAAAAGAATTTCGAACCACTTTTTAGGCCTCTGACGACGACGAAAAGGCCGAAACGTTAGGCTAAATAAGGTTTGATACACCTTAATAACCTCGTTCGACACAGCAGCATTCGAGAAGTGATTCTAACGTTTCTAATATGATGCAGCGCCTTCCGTAGAATATTTTGGCTTTTGTTCGACTTCATCGTAAACTAAGTTTTGGTAAAGGCAAAGGTGTCGGCGTTGATGAATCCCCTAACTACGCACAGCCGCGTTCGTGTTCCCTTCTGAATTGTAGAGGCACGGTCAATGGGTATTTGGCCTAAACAATGATTTGCGGGAGCGAGCCGCAGTCAGGGGCCGTATGCTCGCCTCTCCCGCGACCAGTGGGGGAGTCCCCGCCGGTGTCCTCCATCCGAAATAGTACGCAGACGTAAGAGGAGAGACGGGACGGGGACTCGCCCACTCGTTGCGGGGAGAGACGAGCATACGGCCCCAGAGTTCCAAGTCAGAGTTCTTACTTTCTTAGGCAAGCCTGGTGCCACTTTACCGACCTCGGAGGGATGGAAGGTTGTGTTGGCCTAGGGAGCTACCGATCGATCGACCATGCGGGTGATGTAAAAGCCGTTATTCTAGGAGCATATTAAGGCCTCAAACGGAAAGCGAGGAGACGCTTACAATTCGTGATGAAATGGTTTTTGGGCGCTACCGTGGGTTGGGTTGTGGAATTGGGGGGGGGGGGGTGCAGTGTACTAGTCCGCAACATTACGTCGCAACATTACGTTCCCTCTCTCATGCATTCGTTTTTTACTTATCTTTGATCACCTCTACTTTGATAATCT
Source organism: Nippostrongylus brasiliensis (assembly GCA_030553155.1). Taxonomy (NCBI): domain Eukaryota; kingdom Metazoa; phylum Nematoda; class Chromadorea; order Rhabditida; family Heligmosomidae; genus Nippostrongylus; species Nippostrongylus brasiliensis. The sequence continues at coordinate 29,666,455 of CP130733.1, read as the reverse complement.
TCGTGGACGTTAAATGAATTGAGCAAATCATGGTAATAGAAATGCGGCGTCCGTACTTCTTCTTCTTCTTTATTACATGAATGCATCATGCGATATACAATAAAACGGATAAACCAACGTAAGATAACACAAATCGAACATATAAGTTAGTGATTAACATGTAAACAAACATCAAAGGTAAATGCAACATTAGACGGAGAGATGGGAGTCTAACAGTCTAAGAAAGACCTTCAATTCAACCGGAATGCCTATTTTCCTGCTCAATTTGTAATACTCTGATCCCGCGCGGTTTGCGAAAAAATGAAACCTATATCCTGTTTTAGCTAAAGGTAACCGTAGTTCGTAAGGTCCGCCTCGTGTGCAGGAGCGCTTCAAAACACCAAAATCATGGAGGATCAGCCCGCACTTCCCATGGAGGATTTTATGGAACATGATCAAGTCGAATTTCCTTCTTTTTAACTCCAAAGGCTCGAGACCGAGAGTGGCGTTGCGAATCTTGTATGATGGTATCTTATCATACGAGAATCCACGGACACGAATTAGAACTTTTCTACTGAAATTATTTTGCACTGATTCAAGTTTTTTAAATCGTTTTCTTCTTATACGGACTAAAAATTACAGTGCCATATTCGAGAATAGGCCTTCTATACACTTTGTACGCTCGGACAAGAATTTTGGGATCCCTGGTTGTTAAAGCTCTAAAAAGTTTAGCAACCATTCTAGAGCCTTTCAGTGCTATAAGCTCACAATGCTTGTCATACGTAAGCTTATTATTAACTGAAAACCGAGATCCTTAATATCGTTCACATGCTCCACCCTGGAATCCCCAAGGAAATACTCGTAGTGCTCCTTGGAAGATCCAATGTGTAATAAGCTAGTTTTGCTCTTAGACAACACTAGTTTTGCTCTTAGGCAACGAGTCGATTGACCACTTCCGGGCAACATCAATCGCACTGTGAAGTTTACTTTGGGACCACGAGTCGTTTACACTGTGATATATTTTTACATCATCTGCAAATGCACAGCAACTTACACCAGTAAAGATAAGTAGTCGCGGCAGATCATATGTAAAGATATTAAAAAGGATTGGGGAAAGTACCCCTCCTTGGGGTACGCCACTGAGGGCACACCTAGGTGCTGATAAACAGGAGTTCACACGCCCTCGATAACTTCTGTTTTCTAGAAATGGTGATAACCAAGAGATAGCTCTTGGGTGTATACCAACCAACCCGAGCTTGAAAATCAGTTTCGAACGAGAAACTCGATCAAACGCCTTAGAGAAATCAAGATAGACGGCATCCATAGAAGCCCCTTTATCAATAGCCGCTGACCAGTCATTCATCGACTGCAGCAAAGCTGTGACAGTAGATTTCCCTTTTCTGAAACCATGCTGATATTGAGATATAATCGAGTGCTGCTCCAGATGTTCAACGATTCTCTTTTATACTGAGGTAATACTGATAGGCCGATAAATGTCGGCAGAGGAATAAGGAGGTTTTTTCGGTAGAGGGATAACAATGGCCTCCCTCCACCTAGTCGGTACCTCAGACCTCATGAAGCTCAAATTGAAAAGAAACTCCGACGGTCCGGCGATGTAATCGATAACGGCCTTGTTATCCGGTATGTTATCCGGAGTGAGTGAAGAAGGTTGTGGCCACTTGGAAATAAGAGACCGAATATCTTCAGCACTGAACCAAATGGAATCTTACATTACTGGGAAGAGGGGCTCCGGAGGGTCGGCTGTTTCAGCGCCACTACGGCGGAACACCTTCTCAAAGCTCTCAGCTAAAAGCTCTGCTTTTTCGCTATCAGACCTGCACAATTGGCTAGTAGCGCCTACAAGCGGAGCAATACTGCCTCTTTCCTTCAGTCTTCGGTTAAGGTAATTTAAAAATTTGGACTTACTACGAGATTCAATTAACTTCTTCTCAATATAACGGTTGAACTTGGCAAGTTTCTTTTCAAAGATGGTCCTTGAAGCGTCAAACAGCGCCTACTTCTCTTGAGATCCAGTTCTAATGGCTTCTTCCCACAACCGCGTTTCATGGGCGAAAGCCCTATGAAGATGCTCCGGTAGAGATGCAAGGTCAGGTTTAATAATTTTCAAGGGCACGAAGGTGTCCCTACAGTTTCTCAATATGCTCAGGAAGATTTCGTACATATCGTTGACCGAAGTGACCGTAGAGAATGAGCCATACCACTCGATTTGATTAAGGTACGACTTTATGAGGTCGAAGTTGGTATTTTTGAAATGCCATGAAAGAAAACCTCCTTCCTCCGCTTTGATGACAGAAAGCCCGAATAAGATGCTAGCATGATCACTGGTACCCAGTGGACATCCAATTTTGACGTCAGAGACGAAATCCGAATCAGCGCTCAGCACCACGTCCAAAATGTTACAACCTAGAGTAGGCCTAGTAACATGCTGCGTTAACCTATTCACCAAACAAAGGTGGGCAAAAGCTGATTTCATGGAAACGCCAACTGAGGGCATGGGCACGCTGAGACAGGACCAGTCGATTCCTGGCAGATTGAGATCACCCATTATGAAGCTCGGCTGTGTGCATGAAATCAAATCACTTAGGAGTTTGATTAACTTGACCGTCTCGGATTTCTCAATATGCTCAGGAAGATTTCGTACATATCGTTGACCGAAGTGACCGTAGAGAATGAGCCATACCACTCGATTTGATTAAGGTACGACTTTATGAGGTCGAAGTTGGTATTTTTGAAATGCCATGAAAGAAAACCTCCTTCCTCCGCTTTGATGACAGAAAGCCCGAATAAGATGCTAGCATGATCACTGGTACCCAGTGGACATCCAATTTTGACGTCAGAGACGAAATCCGAATCAGCGCTCAGCACCACGTCCAAAATGTTACAACCTAGAGTAGGCCTAGTAACATGCTGCGTTAACCTATTCACCAAACAAAGGTGGGCAAAAGCTGATTTCATGGAAACGCCAACTGAGGGCATGGGCACGCTGAGACAGGACCAGTCGATTCCTGGCAGATTGAGATCACCCATTATGAAGCTCGGCTGTGTGCATGAAATCAAATCACTTAGGAGTTTGATTAACTTGACCGTCTCGGATTTGGGACATGAAGGTGTGCGGTAGAACAGAATCAGTCGTATAATGTGAGATTCGACGATGACCTCACAACAAAAGAGTTCAAAAGAGTCTTGAACAGCTTCTTGATAAACTATACCTGGCTCCAGAGAAAGCTTAAGTATAAACGCCGCTCCTCCGCCTCTCTTATTCTGCCCATCACACCGCAAAATGGTATAGACGGAAGTTCATTCACCTAGCAGAGATTCACTACTAACATCATTGGACAGCCAAGTTTCCGACAACGCAATAATATCCGGTTTGTTGTTCTTGAGCAGGTAAATAGCAGCATTACGATTTTTTGATAAGAGACCTAACATTAGTAAAAATACAAAACAAGCACTCATTAATAAGCGCCCTCGGAGGCGTCACGCGTTTAAAGATACGGTGGCACTATGAGAGATGAATCTAGGAGACGTGAACCTTTTCACAGCAGAAAATACCGACACATTCCTAGACGATACAGCAAAGTTCCTACTCACCACTGCCTTGGAGGAAAACAGGGCACAATTATCACCAGTACAATGATTATGATTAAAACGACGTGCTCCTTGGCTAACAATGTGCTTTAGCCTATCCTCCTTCGGTAGTGAAGGACAAATATAGGGCCGCCTTTGCCAAGAAAGATTCTTAATATGCGGGGCACGTCTTACAATGAGCGAAGTGAAATATGACGACGGTACACAAGCTTAATTAAACGTGGCCTATTAGTCTGACAACGTCCTAGTCTATAAGTAGCAACAATAGGACAATCTACGCCTAAGAAATCCATAATACTCCTGACTCGAGATACATCCTCATCAACCCTCTCGGACGGTAAACGCAGGTTACTCTCAGGGATGTTGGCGATAACGACAGATCTCTCCCTCTCCTTGCGCCCAACTGAGTCAGCTTCGGCAATTCTTGTTTAACGTACTGTTCTTGTTTAACTTGAAGACCTTTTATTTTTCAAAACACGAACATACTTCTTACGAAAGTTCTCCTCATCGTAGAAATGAATCTTCTCTTATGTTGAAAATCTGAATTTTAATGTTGATAATATGCTTATAATTCCAAAGTGGTACGTAGATCCACTGCATTCAGGTAAGGCAAATGGCGACAGAGATCGGCGTAGACCCTTTACGCACATTAATCTTCCAGTCAGAAAAGTAGGGATGTGATAAGGTGTGGTTGGTCTGTATGCTGTTAAGTCGCGTATAAGTCGGTTTCGTAAAATCCGGTTCGCCTGGTCATTTTCCTTTTTACATTAGTTATTATAACCTTTATTGTTTTGTTGATGGATACAATCCATGTACCTTCGGTGTAGGTCGGTCACTAAATCGTGGAGGTAAACGTGGCGCCTTGCAGCTCAGGAGTAGTGGCACAATATCACTTTTCCGAAGAAGTGTGATGCAGCAATTTGAAAAGAAAGAAAAGAAAGAATAGAGTGAAATACGACATGACAAAAGAATTGCCGAACGCCTGTGCTCAGGGTTTCTGCGAAGACTACCTGGATTGCATGCAGCGTCTGGAAGCGAAGCAAAACGAGTGCCTTGTGACGGAACGCAATGTTCAGTGAGCTTTTAGAATTCGACTTTTACTGCACTAGAAAGTTTAGCTGTTGCTCTCAGTGGCAGTACATTGTTTTCCGCAGAACTCGTTACGTTAAGGATGAGCAGCACTAATTCATGCACTCGGAAGAAGTGGGATACAAAAATGGCGCTGAATGGCCTACATTTACGAAGGGCTGAATTGGCAAGAGACTGCGTTCAGAAGAACATCAAAGACGCCACCATATCGGAATCCATACTAAGTGCAGATCAGGTGAATTTGTTGGTTCAGAAAAGACATTTGTGAGCTAGAGCAGAACTAGATCAGCGATACTTTACTCGCGATGTTGATCTGATGAGAATCTCATGTGAAAGTTCTCTTGGCTAGTAATAGACCATCAGCAAGTCGAGCATTCTGTCTCACTTACGATCGACAGGGCCCGCGTGGTGCAGGGATAAGAGGCATTACTGATACCCACACCGTCGAGAGAACGGTCGCGACCATGTCTACCCAAGCCTTCCATTCTATCGGGGTCGGGTAAACTGGTATCAGACTTGTCAGGTATGGTAAAGACATTGACTTGGTATGAAGGCTGCCACGGAAGTCACTGTATGGCCATTCACCATGCCTCTACTATTCTGAGTGGAACACGAATACGGCGGCGCGTCCTTAACGCCATTTCAGAGTGCTGCTGCTGACAGCAGCAGCAATGATGAAAGATAGCCCAGCAGCAACGCGGCAGCGCTGCACAGCAAACCTGCAGCAGGGGGGGTATTCAGAGTGCTGCTGCCGCAGATAGCAGCCAGCAGCAGCTGCACGGAATTGTCTCAGTCATTTCTTGCTGCCGCAGCAAATCGATCGGTAGTCAGCTCAGCAGCACACCGACAACAGAGCGGTGGTCCTCGGTGGAAAGGCGCTCCGCCCCCTTTTTGCTGCTGCTGTTAGCAGCAACACTCTGCAAGGGCCTTCAAAGGGCTGATCAACGGTGACCATGAAAGCCTTTGCAGAGTGTTGCTGCTGACAGCAGCAGTAAAAAAGGGGCGGAGCGCCTTTCCACCCAGGACCACCGCTCTGCTCTCGGTGTGCTGCTGAAATCGGCAGCAACGCCACAGCAGCACTCCTTGGATGTTTGCCGTGTGCTGACGTCATTTTCAGGTGATTCGTGCTAGGACCTCTAGCACGAATGACGTCCCGTCTGGTGTGGCGTAACGATCGATTTGCTGCGGCAGCAAAAAATGACCGAAACCATTCCGTGCTGCTGGCTGCTAGCTGCGGCAGCAGCACTCTGAATATCCCCCTGCCACAGCTTTGCTGCGCAGTGCTGCCGCGTTGCTGCTGGGCTATCCTTCATCATTGCTGCTGCTGTCAGCAGCAGCACTCTGAAGGGGCCTTAGGGCCGGTTCAGAGTGTTGCTGCATGATTCTGCAGCAACAGAGGGGCGGAGCGTCGTTCCGTTTGGGATCACCGCGTTGCTGCTGTGCGTTGCTGCAGTTTTCTGCAGCAACGCACAGCAGCAGCTCGGTCGGTTTTGACATGTTTGACATGTAAACTCTTCAGAATCGATCGATGGCGTGGCATCGATGCAGCAGCTGCATGCAGCTGCAGTACTCTGCAGCACTCTGAACACCCCCTTGCTGCAGAGTGCTGCATGCAGCTGCTGCAGCGCTGCATTTCCTATTCTTCATCATTGCTGCAGCTGCATGCAGCAACACTCCGAACCGGCCTTTAAAGGCCCTTGCAGAGTGTTGCTGCTGACAGCAGCAACACTTTCCACCGAGGACCACCGCTCTGCTGTCGGTGTGCTGCTGGGCTGACTACCGATCGATTTGCTGCGGCAGCAAGAAATGACCGAGACCATTCCGTGCCGCTGCTGCTGCGGCCTGCTGCTGGATGCTAGCTGCGGTAGCAGCACTCTGAATATCCCCCTGCCACAGCTTTGCTGCGCAGCGCTGCCGCGTTGCTGCTGGGCTATCTTTCATCATTGCTACTGCTGTCAGCAGCAGCATTCTGAAAGGGCCTTAACTTTTTCTTTTACCTTTACGATCGATAGCGTCAAAATTAAGGTGGCTACTTTATTGACACATGCGATAAGTCTATTTATTCCCTCCATGACTGAAATAGAATAAACTTGTTCTCTAAAATTCAAAAACGCGCTTATGGCAGTGCCGCTGCAGCTGTCACTGGATGACACATAACATAAAGCAGTTGGTGATGTGCAACACCACTTACCCGAGTTTCTTCGGCACACCTGCAGCAATCACGGATCTCTTGCAAGATCAAGAACGTCATCCGAAGAAGGTGATGCTTAGTGTGTGGTTGGATTGCAAACAATTATTCGCTTGGAGCTGCTACCTACAGGGTGCGCCAACTAAATCCGGATAAGCGCGACTCTGTTTTTCAAGGAACCTTACAAACACAAAATATAATTCAAATCCAGAATCCTTTTATATAATAGTAGAGGGGTGTATTAAGATTAAAATTACTCAATATAGCCTCCGTTTGCAGCAGTCATCCCCTCCGTCCTCGACGTGAAGCGCTCGCAAGTCCTCTTCAAAAAAGATCGGTCCAAATTTGCGAACGCTGCTTCAATGACAATTCCCAGAGATGTGAAGTTAGGCTGCCTCGTGTTGTTAGCGACCCTCTCAACAACGCTCAATACGTAGTAATCTATGGGATTCAAATCCGGGTTTTTCGGGGACCAGAACACCTTGGACCATAACGTGGCATAATTATAGAACAATGGCTCGTGTGAGCTGGTGCGCATTCTAGTTGGAAGACATGTGGCATCCCTGAAGATACAGTCACTATCCAGGGTTCTAGCGCAGTCATTGAACTTAGGCTAACTCCCACCACAGTTTCTGAGCTCGTTCCACGGCTTCTGCGGTTCTTGAAGCACGTTCTTGCGAGTGTCTTCTCCTCGCCGTACTCGAAGAACCCGCTTCAGAAGCCTTGTACCTCGCCTCAAGATCATGAACCGTCAATGTCGAGTATCCGAAGAATCGAATGATTTCTGCCGCTGTGCGTTCAGCGCGAACGCCTTCGATGACTGCAGCTCTTCTGTTGTGCTCCGCACTATGTAGTGGGAAGCACTTAGACAGTTATGAAGGTATCGCAAAACGTCAGATAATTTTTAGTTACACTATACCAATCGGGACCTCTGACAAAGTTTCGGTATGGCGGTAGATTTGAATTGAAGTTTGTCCGGATTTAGCTGGCGCACCCTGTATATAGGTTTTACAGGGTTCATCCGAGTGGCTACATTTCACAGAAGATGGAACTAATATTTTCGTTATAGCCCATAATTCAAACGTTTGGCAGTCAGATGTATTGTGTAGGGTACAAGAAGGGTTAAATTTACTCAAGATGATATGCTGCTTCTTGGGAAACGAAGTCTGATGTAGGAGTTGGAAAATGCGACAGGACCTCTGGTTCACCCTTACGTAAATGAGTTATTAGTAATTCGTATTTGTTGGAGCTTTTCGGAGAACAACGGGTTGGATTTGTCCGTTTTGATTGTCACGCTTGTTCGATCTGGAGGAGGAACAGTAGGTTTCTTCCTTCTTCTTTTGTATCTCTCTCTCACATTAAATTGAATGAAATCCCTCAATATCCTCTTGGCCAGCTATTTCCTCTCTATCAAAGATCAGTGTTGTTCTGGTTTTCCGTTTTAATAGTTTTTCTGTTCAGCTGAAAACGTGCCAGCTGATGCACTCTAAGTTCCCGTTTGCTCCAGGAAATAAGCGGAAAAGGCGATCATCGAAGCGATTCAAGAAAAACGATGCAAAACGAAAGGTGAGCTCATACCATTGACTGCGGCTGATTCCTTCTTAATTCTCGAAGGATTCGTACGTCTTCTCTGGAAATCGAAGTGGTTTTGATTATTTTGTCGATTCGATGGATTTAATCGCGAAATCAGTTAGGTGCTCACAAGGTATAGGTTGCAGGTGCTCCGCGTTCGCACCTGAAGAAAAATTTGTGCAAAAATTAGGGATAGATGAACTGTCAAATTGGTATCCGTTTTCACTTTTTTGGATGTTACTGCGAGAATGAGCAACCCTGATCAGTAACACCATTTACCTTCGAAAATAGCATTGGACGCGTTCACCTGAGTGTTTGAGAAGGGCAGCCAACCGTCTTGCAGGATACGGAAACACACATTTCGGTTGGTGTCGATGTTACAATGAAAAAGTAGTCCACATATCTGCAATACCGTGAAGGTTTTCGTGCCAGTATAGGTTCCTCTATCCTGCTCATAAAGTACCGTCGCTGAGCTTTGCTCCATCGCAACCCCTCGAATTTGCGGATAGTAGTTTTCCGACCATCTGAAAACGTTGCATTCTAGGCACTCCTCTGCCAGAGTCCAAACTTGAGCTTTACAAATCCAAAAGTTACATTACTCTTATGAAGCTCCATCATTTCTGATAGCGCCCTGCTCGTTCTTGACGTTCGTGTAAACGGATGTTACATCGGATGACTCAATGACACCGCTTCTTTCACAGTGTGTAGAAATTCGGAAAACATCTCGATGATCTTCGCGAGTTTTGTCCAACCTCAGTCCAGTGGACTGCTGCGATGCGCCGCATCTATTGCTGAAATGCGCGCACCCCTTCTTACTGCTCTACTTTGGCTCACTGCCCCAGTAACCTCAAGGGGCGCTACGGGCCAGCTTATGGAGTAAACTTTGCTACGTAAACTGTCGCAAACACCCACGGACCGGATTCTTGCCCATCTTCAAGTGGTTTCACTTCCTTACTGCACGTATTGTCGCTGTTTTGATCAAAACAGAGCGCAAAGTGATTATTTGTTTTCAGGCGTCGCAGTGTCGAAAAGATACAAAATTGTGGCACAAGCAGTGCTCCGAACTGGCGAAATGCTGTCCTCTGACAGAGGAGTAAGTTTTCCAGCAGATATTGAACTCATACACGAATGACTTAGTCCTGCTGTCATTTCTCCCTTTTCTCTTTTTTCAGCTGTTTGAGAATGAGAATGTCCGTTTAGGTGTAAGCTGAATACTAAAGAAATAATGGATCAGATTTACGACGAGCGCAGTAAACTACGCGAGCTAAACGACAACTGCTAGTGAGATTTACTTTATGCTTCATCAACGTTTGTCTTCTGTTTCGGAATGATGCACAAACTTCTCACTCCCATTATTTATCATTTGAAGAAGTCGTTTGTCGAGGAAGGAAGATTAGAAGCCGTTATTTTGCCTCGTTTGTTTGAGGCAAAATAACGGCTTCTAATCTTCCTTTCATGCTTGCTCATGCTTTCACACATATTACGATGATCCATAGGATGGTTATGTGGTTAACCCCACTGACGGTGCTCGTCTTCGTATCCCTGTCGTCACTTTCATCTGCTACCAGATCATGCCACATATTGTGTCCTTTGTTTCACTTGACGCGATTGTTTGCTATGGTTTTGTGATGCTAACATTTTCTTTTATGTCAATGAATGTTAACGTTTTATTGTGAAAAAATCACAAGGCCAAAATAACGAAGTAATCCTTCGCTTGCTCGGCAAATGCACATCTAGCATTCGAGGCCCTGCTAAAGCATCTCTTAATGTTGAGGCTTAATAGGTTGAAAAATCGTCCGCTTTGGCAGATTACTCAAATCGAGATGAAACGATCTTCATGAAACCTGCCTGTTCTGTAAGCAGGTTCAGACTTGCGCTTCGAGAACACAAAGGAATTTTAATTTAGTTGGAAGAATTCCCATAACGTCGGTAGTACTAACTAGTGAGACTTGACCTCATGGAAGATGGAAAAAGGTTTCAGGATTGAGAATAAAATGAAAATCAAAAACAAATAGTGATAATAAATTCTAAGTAAATAAACATTCAACCGACGACAATGTATCGCCGGCGTCGACGATCACCTCCGCCGTGCCCTTGTCGTCGACCCACTCCTGCAACGCCTACCTCTGCCAACCCAAGAAGCTCATGCTCCAGCACCGCCCCTCTCCCAACTCAGTCTGTGTAGCACATTCGCACAATAAAGTCGTCATACAGTCTCTTGTGCACAGAACTGAAACCCTCTGCGAAATCTCCAAAGCAAAAGAGAAGGGTGCTTCTGTTCAACTACTATGCATAGCTACAACATTAAAAAAGTGCTGTTATGATGGTTATCACAGGTGACCGAGTACCACTTCAGGAGGATGGAACTACTATTTCAGTACGGATATAACTGGGTACGTTTCCAAAACTTCAAGAAAAAACGTGAAAGACACATCAAAAACTACATGAAAAGAACTGTGGTTACAGTATTAGATGCACATTTATATAGAATATTATCCAGACTGAGCTGTGGCCCCTTTCAGATCTTTCTCAGGTGAATGGGGTCCGCCAACGGCCGGGCTACCGCGCGGGTACCAGCGTTGCGCATGCGTCGTAAATTAACTGAGGCAGACTCCGAGCGGGTCACCACGCGAGGACCCCAAAACAGGCATTTTTGAGCGCAAAACTGAGCTGCTACCGCCGTGTTATCGTTACGGCACATCCGTTAGTGTATGTTGCAGGATTTCGTCACATCACTTCAGATCAACATTCTTGGTGAAAAGAGCGACAAGTTACAATTGAATCTTTTTCTTAACTTGAGAGGGGACTCCACCTGTCGTTGTCGTTGGGGTGGTTGTGGCACACCGTGGAAGGAAAAATCAAACCATTCGGTCTGCCAATGAGCACAATTTTGTGCGATCTTACACATATCGAGGACCAGATCTCAGGGAAACCAATTGGTTGACCGAGACACGTACTAGTGCAGGATGGATGTTCCTTTGAAGAAAGTCTAATGTCTACTATTCGATTCCTGTACTTGTTGACGAAAATGGAAAAAATACTGCTCAGATCAACAGAAGGTGGAGGCACTTGCTAACACTTTTGAAGCTGTGTTCCAACAACCTCATGAAAACGGTGCTGAGGCCGCGGCCACGGCTCTTCCTCAGATGACTGACTCTTTTTGATTCAACAGGGATGCCATTTTGGAGCAGCTACTGGCGTGGCCCAAATCTAGTACTCGTATCTCAGATGATATTCCATTGTTCTTCATCCAAAAGGTAGCACACGAAATAGCAGGCCCTCTTCAAACAATCTTCAACCTGAGTTTGATGCGAGGCGAAGTGCCGAAACGATGGAAAGAAGCATTTGTTATCCCTCTCCACAAAAAACCTCCCTACGACAACCCAAAGAATTACCGCCAAATAAGTATCACTTCAGTTTTCGCACGGCTCTTTGAAAAGTTGCTGAAAATAGCTATTGTTGCCCACCTACAAGACAATTCAATTATCCCGCCTGAGCAATTTGGCCTCCGGAAGGGTCGGTCTACTACAACACAAAAGGGTCGTGCACAGTCCACGACAAACGCGACACGACAAAATTGCCGCACTGTTCGCCGCGCGCGAATTTGCGTAAAATGTGCTGCGGGGGCCGCAATTGCGTACGCAGCAACAGATAGGCGGGCGGTCAGCTGTTTTGAGCGCACCCCTGCTAGTATTTTTTAGTTAGTTTTTGGCTTCTATTTTCCATTTTTTCTAGTTTCTTTTCGTTGTTATTCGGCTAGCTATAGCCATGCTAGGAAGGATAGGTGTTGTTGTTATTGTTTTTATCTAGTTTAGGTCTAATAAATTGCTACTGTCGCGTGTTCGTTCTTTCGTAACGGAGCCAAATTCCGGATATTTCGATTTTTTCAAAATTCACATTCAGGTGGGTGCCTTAGCAGCTGTGCGATTTGTGACAGAAATTGATCTTTGTTTGAGGACTTCAAATGCATGGTTAGCAAAATTTTCAAAGTAAAGGGGGTTATAATTTCTAGGCATTTCTACAATTCTGTTCGTTCCGATTTTTCTAGCCTATCGTTACAGACAAGTTTACTCGAGCATTGTCGACAAGGACACGCCATCAATAACTGTCAAATTCAACCGAGAAACGCTGGTGTTGGATTCCTGCGCTTCCAAATTATTGTATGATGTGTGCTGTGAGGTACATTTTCATGCTCTGTTGTGCCATTCAAGCTATACATTGTTATTTTTGTATTGTAAGTATTTTAGCTGCTTCATGGTGGCATGGTGAGGCAGTTACAAAATAACGAACTGGTACGATATCTGTTCGATTTGGGTCCCGTGCCGGTAGTTGATCCACATGGAAAAGTAAACAAATTTGCCAAGGTACGTTATAAAAATTTGAAAACCATTTAATCTTGTGATATCCGAACAAATTCAGATGGCTGCGCATGACGCCGCATCGAAGTACCGGAATCAGATGCGCGGCAAACAGAGGGATAAACGAAGTGTTGTACTATAGGCGATTGGTGATGCTAGCATTTGTTTGAATCATTTTCTTCTTTGTGAAATACTTATACTTTCATAGTATCAAGGAATTGTGATAGAAGGGTATTCTTTCAGTGTTCATTATCATCCTAGATCACGATTAGACCATCGTTAAGCCCCATTCAGAGGCTGCGTCAAATGACGCGAAAATTTGCGTCATTTTGACGCAAATTTCTGCGTCATTTGACGCGCTTGACGCATTCGCGCAAGGACCCTTCTCACGTTTGGACGTTTGCCAAGTGAAGCTATCCGATCGATAGACGCCCGGTCGTAGGTAAGTTGTGGATTTTTTGGATTTTTTATGCCGTCCGTGTCGTGCACTGGCTGCAGATGCACCGCGCACAACTCAGTTTACGGTGCCGCCGTTGACGCCGTTGACGCCGCGGAAAATGACGCCAGAGTGGCAGAGTCTGCGTCTCTGCCCTATCCTTAAGCATTGACGCGCCGCAATGCCGCAGCCTCTGAATGGGGCTTTACTTTCTTATTCTTCTTTCATTACATCCTTTGTATTTAGAGCGGTGATTAGGTATTCGGTCTAGTTGAACTCGGTGGAATGTTTACCTCTGTTGTTTCATCTGAATTTTTTCTACGTAACACGTATGGTGGGCATCCACCGAATTCTCGCCTATTGCTATCTGCCCGGTGATAGCCGTACCCATTGATATCTGTGAACATCCGTTGCGTCGTAGAGAAGCCTTTATGTTGACCAAAGAGTATCGCTAGATTCGGATGTAAATGTTTAATTTTGGATCGAATTCTGATTAGAAAAAAACGCTAATGGTACTTGGTGCATAGTCCTTCCATCGAATAAAGCAACTGATAGGAGCCAGAAATTGACCGTCGTATTGATCATCGTATTCGGCTTCGTACATTGTTTCTTTCCAGAGTTTATAAACTTTATTGGTAACAAAAACAGGTAACAATAAAGTTCAACCACTTCCCGTGAGCAAAGCGAAGTTCTTCAGAACGCGTTGCTGGTACCATCCTCACAGCTGCTCTCGCCGCCACAGCCTTTTTGCGCTTTCTCATCGTCCACAATTGCTATTTTCTTCGCTTTCTTGAATAGGTACAATACAATCGGATCTCAATTAATTACATGGCCATGCCTTACCTTTTTTACACCTAAATCGGTGCGACCTGTATTCAGACCTTCCAGCAGTAGGCAGGCTTTGCAAAGCGGCTGACTTGAAATGTACCCGCATCTATAATCGGTACCTTTGCTACATTGAAAATGGAACTAAATATTTGTCTATTTGTGTCACCTGTTACAATTGATTAACGTCGGCAATGCCACCTCCGACTTTATAACCATTGATTCGCCTGAATGTATGAGCGCCAAAATCGATTCAGGTCTAGAAACTTAAGAAAAACTTAAGAAACTTAAGAAGAGGAACACCATAGCGGCTTATCATAACTTACCTAGAGTACTGTCGATATGAATCCGGCGCATAGACACATTCTGTGTAGAAATAATCCAACTTGTTCAGTCGTGCATACATGACAATATCTTTTTCGAAAGAATACTAAACGGTTTAGATGATGATTCAAATTGAGTGAGGATAAAATTAACTCCTAATTTTATATTTCATAAAATAAAACGTCTTAACCAACCTTGACCAAGCCAATATGATTAAGAGACGAAAACGAAATACACTTGCCAGTACGCCACAATCTGCACGAGGTAGAATCGATTGCGAGTCGCTCCCTCTTCGCCATCAAGAGGCATTTGAATTTCAATCACACAGCGTATACTATTCTATACAAGCAATTTTCGTCGGTTATATTGTGCACGTCGGCCTTAAATGATCTTTATCAGTTACAAGGAATACTAGGCACAACTGTCAAAAAGAACTGATTACACATTCCATAAAAGGAAAAGGGTGCTTGAAATCGCTGCAGAAAATGGTAATTAAAAGGACAAGTTCGAAGGAAAATTCCCACTATCTCTACCAGGAGAGTGCTGGGTTACTAACGCTGCCAAGTTGACAAAAATATAAAGTCAGAAGAATCCTAGTGAAGTTTTGTCCTTCGGAAGATCACGAATTTCAAATCGTGAAAGAGGGCATAGAACGAAGAACTCTTTTTACAAAGAACGCCTAAGGCTATTGGATAGCACAGAGGTAAATATGAAGTATTTTAATGAAATAATGAGGGTACCCATAATATGGCCGGGCGGAAAATCGAACTGACCTCATAATCTCGACTTCCTACGTACGTTGCACTACTGAACTGCTTCGAATTTCTTACGAATCTGCTCGCATACCTTTCTATCGCTGACTCTATGCAGACAACATAACGAGATACAAACAAAGGTTTTCGGAACTCGCATTTAGAGATGCATTCTGAAATAGTCGTCAAGTCACTACAGTGAAGTAAGGCTGCAATAAACATTTTCCCACTCACCATCTTCGAGATTGCACTCAACCAGAGCATGACTCAGTGACAATGTGCTACCAACCACTCGGATCGAGGAATAAACCGAAAGCTCTTCATCGAGTCCAATCGAAATAGAATACGGTACGAGTCGAAGCTCATGAACCGATGTCGACTTTGTCACTCTCCATACCTGGAAGAAAAATTCGGCTCGAACAGGCGATAAGCAGGCGCAAACAGATATGTAAAAAAACAAAAAAAAATATGAATATATAAATGCATATTGCAGCGCCGCAACAAATGGCTGTAGTTAGAAGTTCCCGCTCCACGACCGCGCTTAGGTCAAAGAAATAATTCCCGCTTAAACTCCGCCTATGAGGTTTATTTGGGGCGCTAATCACGAATCTGAGGTCCGTTTTTCGTATTTCCCCAGGACAGCCAATTCAGTTCAAATAATTCAAATAAGGGAGAAAGATTGATGAATGGCGAACCAATACAGGAAGCAAACAATCAACCTATAGCATCGAGCGCTGCAGAATTTTGAAAAACCATTTAAAAACCGAAAAAAAATTACCCTCTTCTCGCTGTGAGTTCTAGTAGGCATAGTATGTGAAAAAATGACGACATTCAGGGATGTACCGGTATTCAATACGTAGCCATTGTCGAACAGCCGTAGATATTCTCTGCAAAATTAACAGATGTTACCAAGACCAAGAGGCATATTCTACCAACAGCTGAAAGCTCCTTTATTAATTTCATTTATTCAACATGCAACCTATTCGCCAATTCTCGATAACTAACAAAAATTGGAGCTCTACACTAACAACATATGGGGTAGACCCAAGTACTTAATAAATACATAGTAAAAAAAGAAGCAAGAAAAGCAATTCGGTAAGCGAATGTGGGTTATTGGCGAAAAAATTCAAAAATATGCCAAGTTTTTCAAAACGAAGGTATTAAATACTATTTTTTGCGAGGAAAAAAGAAAAAAGGATTGGTGCAAAAGCGCGTTTCTCACACGCAATTCCACACAACCCTGTACGACACGACGCCGCACACGCGGTGTCGTGCTCGTCGCATGCGGCGACTTCGGCACCGCAAATGGCTTGTCGCACTTGTCGTAAGCGACAAGCGCGACACGATCAATGCGACACGGGCCGCTATCCTTAGCGTTGTCGTGTCGCGGTTGTCGTGGACTGTGCACGACCCTAAAGGCTTGTAGCAGTCAATGAGTGGACCAATCTCCTTGAATCAGGCACTGGCGTGGACATAATTTATTTTCACTTTGAAAAGGCTTTCGATAAAGTACCACACAGGGAACTGTTTACGCAGCTCAGGAATGTGGGTATTCATCCAAAAATTGTGCAGTGGATTCAAAATTTCATTAGCGGTCGGGTATTTAGAGTTTTCTATAACGGTCACCTTTCTATGACTAAGGCCATAAGTAGCGGAGTACCACAAGGGTCAGTACTTTCTCCTATTCTTTTCAACATTTACACGAGAGAAATCCCGGCGCTCGTTAAAACTTTGGGAGTGTCATGTTTGGCTTTTGCCGATGATCTCAAAATTTACAGCGCAGTGCCCGATTCGGTTCATGCTGGTAGGGTTCAAGACGCCATAACAAAGGTTGTCGAATGGGCGCGTTCACATCAACTTCCGTTATTATATAGAAAGACCAAAGTTTTGCATCTGGGAAAAAGCAATGGACGTTCGCCTTATGTTATCGAAGCGCGTCAGCTCGATGAAGTGGCGGAGGTGAAGGATCTTGGATTTATTATCACAGAAAACTTGGATTTTGGTAAACATTGTAAGGAAATAGCGGATAAAGCACTGCGGAAAGTATGCAATCTCTTTAGGTGTCTTAGCACCAATGACGAGCATATCTTTGTCAGAGCATACAAGACTTATGTGCGCCCTGTTCTGGAGTACGGAACCCCGCTGTTCTGTCCAGCCACAGTGAAGGACATTAACGTTCTCGAGCGAGTCCAGGACAGCTTTACTAGGAAATTATACATTAGATCTAGAAGATCCGGCCATCGATCTATCCCCAATAGCTCTGCAAGACGTAGAGCACTGGGTTTGAAATCACTCGTTCTTCGTAGGAAAAAATTCGATCTTCCCATGGTCTTCAAAATCATGCACGGTCTGGTCCACCTGAGCGGAAGTAGGTTCTTCACAGCTATGACCTCCAGTACAAGAGGCTTTGCTGTTAAGCTGAGGTTCCCTGTGGCTAGGTCTGCAGTGCGAGCCAACTTCTTAGTGTGCCGAGCCGGCTCCGAATACGCCAAGCTAAGCAAACGGTTTCTTATTCCCGCAAGCCTACCAGCCTTCAGGAGGATGGTAGCGAAATTTCTGGAATCCGAGCAATGACACGTCATGACTAAAAAATTTCCGGTGCTAGGGCAAGGTGCTCTTTTCTTGATACCTCTTTTCTTCCAAATGTTTCAATGGTCTCATTTACAATACTTTCTTTCTAGCTTGTGATATGAAATTTCTATAGTCTCGTTACTTTTTTAATGTTTGCGATGGTGGCTATGCTCACATTATTCGCTTTGCATGTGCTTGAACACATGTCTGAAATATATAAATAAATACTAGGCTATAAACCTTCCAACTGAACATGTTCCACGTTAAAATATTTTCGTCTCAAGATACAATGTGGAAGTAGCCTTCTAAGAAAGTTTTTACATGCAGTTTTTACATTTTTCAAGTCGTGTTTGGCTGTTTCGAGTGGATAACGCACACCGTTTTGAACGCCTTCCGGTTTTGCAGCCATGAGCCACTCATGAAGGGGCTCTGAAGCAGAGCGCTACATTAGGTAATATGCCTCCTTGTTGACATATACAGTACCGGCTATAAGCTTTGCATTTATCCCAAAAAAAAACGAATTTCCGCGACTTTTTCGTCTTTTTCGAGTAACTTCCTTAGAATTCAACGTTCAGCGAAAAAGAGCACAAGGCTGAGCTCAGCAGCTCAAGCTCTATCGAACAGTACATGAATCGTACCTGAAATTCTTTCAGACAGCCGAATATCACGATGTTTCTCAAAGCGGCGTCGCGTTGCGGCGGATTGACGCGGACGAGTTGCCCTTTTTCGTTATATTTTAAAATGCCCCTGCGGACTCAACGACTCAGACACGCGTTTGTTTGCAGCCGCGTTCCATAAGTGTCTGCTAAAGGCCGGTTCAGAGTGTTGCTGCATGCAGCTGCAGCAATGATGAAGGATAGGAAATGCAGCGCTGCAGCAGCTGCATGCAGCACACTGCAGCAAGGGGTGTGTTGCATGCAGCAGCTGCAGCAGAGAATTCCCACCGGAATTCTCTGCTGCAGCTGCTGCATCGACGCCACGCCATCAATTGATTCTGAAGAGTTTATATGTCAAACATGTCAAAACCGACCGAGCTGCTGCTCAGCTGTTGCTGCAGAAAACTGCAGCAAATCTGCAGCAACGCGGTGGTCCCGAACGGAACGACGCTCCGCCCCTCTGTTGCTACAGAATCATGCAGTAACACTCTGAATCGGCCCTGGTTGTCAGTTCCGCGAACGGGACGGTTACTGAACTCGGCCGAGACGGAAGTTAATGTCGTCCGGGACGTGAAATGTGGACGAGTTTACGCTCCATTGCTACGTCTCAGCCATGTTGAATTCCAACAACACATTGAACGCATCAATAGACTGTTTATTAACTTCAATCAATTTAAACAAAGAATCGAAAAGAACGTATGTCCGTGAACGACGAATTAACACATTCACGACGGCGTCCGCCAATATGGGTGGACAGCAAGGGGGGCGCGTGGGACGGTGTCCACCCATATTGGCGGACAGGAGTGTTTCACCCAGAACTTTCTTTGGCGACGACTTTTATTAAGTGTTCTTTCGGAATCGTAGACTATTAGGTAAAATCAATACTAGGTTTGCGTTTGCACGATAATGGTCGGGTTTATTAAAACTCACTAGAGAATAATTCTCCGCATTGTTGGAACACAATAAACACAAAAGCTTCCAGGACAGGAGTAAGTGTCAGACATGGAATAACACTTCAATGGAACAGTTAGACAAAGCGAAAAAGTAGAGCGCAATTATATAAGCGACCAAAAATTCAGCAAGAACACTTCTTATCGTTAAACGCAATAAACAAACATATTTTCACAACTCGAACAGCGCGTATCGACCCTCCTAACTTAACATAACATCCTGCACAGTTTTTTGGACTCTGAATATGTTATGTAAATGTTTCTGAGAGAAAAAACCAGGCACACTGCGGACACGCGCGCGCGTGCCAAAGAGCCAGCCGGCCGTCGCGCCCATTGCGCGTGAAAACCCCTTCGTCGTGAACGTGTTAAAATAAACGCAATAAACGAACGCAAGGGGAAATGAGTGGATTTCATTTCTCTCGGTACTGTGTCTTGAGGATGGCGCAGAGACTTTACGTGCAAAACAAGCAAATTCACGTCCCACATAAAGTTTAGGATTTTCCGTCTCAGCTGCGTCTTATAGGTGCATCCTCGTCCCACTCGCGTCCCGCGAGTTTGCACTTGCAGGACGCAACTGGGACGGATAGAGAGCGCGTTTGGGACGGAAAGGCCTTATGGGACGCGGCTGCGAACTAACTTTTCGCGACGACGAGCATTCTCGTCCAACGCGCTGCCGCCGTGCAATGCAGTGTGTTGTCTGTAGAGTACACGGCACCGCTTCGACGAGAATGATCGTCGTCGCATGTTTTGCTCAAGTGCACTTATAACAAGGAATTCGACGCGCAAACTGCTGGTCGTCGAGTCTGCATGGGCCTAAAGCTCACCAGCTGATCTCCAATCCTAAGCTCCCACTTTCACTTTTTTGTTTTTTGTCGCTGTTTTCATGTTTCCTGCCTAGGTTTTTCATTTTCTCGGTTCCTGTCGAGGTTCTGCCTCTTTGTCACGTGTTTGCTTGACTTTGTTAAACTTCTCAGACTTCTATTTTGGGAGGGCCGCTCACTGTCACCACTTTCTCTTTCGTTCTT
Organism: Nippostrongylus brasiliensis; assembly: GCA_030553155.1. Classification (NCBI taxonomy): domain Eukaryota; kingdom Metazoa; phylum Nematoda; class Chromadorea; order Rhabditida; family Heligmosomidae; genus Nippostrongylus; species Nippostrongylus brasiliensis. The sequence goes on along the minus strand of CP130733.1, from coordinate 29,646,121 downwards.
CTGTAGTCGCCTGCAAATTGTCAAGCGACTATATGCTGTCATTAGTATTAGTATAACCGGACACAGGCCCAATCTTCAGGGTCGAGAATCGAAGGGGAGTCGTAATTGAACATCGTCCGAGGGGGTGGGGGGTCGTACTCAGAGCTCAGCTCAAGGGGAGTTGTCGACGGAAGGGGGTCCTATTTAAATCGGGAGGCACCTGCAGGTTCCGAAATACCATATATTATGTTTTTTGTTTTCATGTTTGGTTAGGCTCAAGCATGGGGTTCGATTTTTGCACAAAATTTACGACCCCCCACCCTTGAAGGAGGGCTCTGGTACGACCCACCCCCTTCATGAAAAACGTCTATTTCAAATTTACATGGGTTCCTGCAGGTTCCCAAGTAACACATAGCCCGAATCAAGTTATCCTTTTCAGGTGCCGCAGAGACAACACGGACTTTCGGCTTCGTCTCCTGGAAACAAAGTTACTTGGATGCGAAAGTGGAATTGATCATTACAATAAATTTTTTCAATAACTGTTGAGTTTCCACGTTTTTGCAGTAAACAATAAAGGTTCTCTGAAAGATTTGAAGCCTACTGTTGAGATTCGCCGCTCGCCCAGATTCGATAAATCGAACGCCACGCGGTATTGATAGTGGAACGGCCACCAAACCAGCGAACCTCAAACTTGGTTAATTAAACCGTTATAACTTAAAAAATCAACAAACAACAACGAACGCGCCTAACGAAAGGGAATAATATAGAGGTGAAGCTTCAATGAGGACACGACATAATCAAATACACAGACAATGCTTGGAATGAGAGTAGATATAATCAGAATAAAGGAATCAATACTTCAAATTGGAAGTAGAAAAAGTCAGAATGAAGAATCAATGCTTCAAGTTGGAAGTAGACAAGTACGAAATAAAGAGTCAGCTCTTCAGATGAGAAATAGGCAAGATCAGAATGAGACAAATCATCAAATGTGAGATCGATGTAATCAAATTGAACTCTCTCATAAAATACACCTATACACAAAGAAACTCATATCAGATAGGAACAGGACGAACAATGAACAAAATAAACGATTTGATCTCAGAATATGAGGTGGGAGGAACGAAGAGAAAGAAATTGAGTGAGAAGTAGAACTAAACAAAAAAAAAGAAAAATAACGCACAATCCTAAAAATTGCCTAAAAATACCGTACGACGCGGGATCATAGGGGAATGGAAATTTCTCGAAAACCTACGCGCGCGAATATGGTTTTAACTAGATATTTCGGGATGAGGGCGCGGTTACTGACACGGGATTGGGGCGTGGTTACCATTCTCCTCTGAAATTGGACGACATTGTCGTCACCTACTGATAAGGTTAAACTTCACACATCCACCGATTGAGAAGGCAAGTCAGCTCTGCCCAAGGAAGGGGTAGCATGTCGGACCGAAATTGTATTAATTGAAATTTAGGACCATGGCAACAAAGTAAATTTTGTAGAGTGATAAGAACAATGTTGAAATTTTTGTTCAATTTCTGTCGAGTCCTGAAAGAAAAAGAGCTTCTTGAACGCAATCGAACCCGATTCACGAAGGATAAAATTGCTACATCTACATGGATGTGAATTCGTAAGTTTTCAGAATCTCGGAAATACAACATATACATCAAAAACTAGAAGAAAATAAGATACTATGGTTACAAAAATTTTTTCTGAAAATAAAGCCTAAGTAGATCCAGAGTTGCTGCAAATTTAAGCTCGACTTCGACGCACAAAAATGAGTATAAATCAGGAAAAACGTGAAGCCAGAAGATTTGCAAAAACCATTTGGAAACTTAAAAGCGCTTCCTTACAAGTATAAAAATCTTTTATCAAATTAACCTCTTCATCGTCGGCGAAGGAGCTGATTGTCAAGGACCATACCAGGAAAAATGGCGACAGAAAAAGTGAATCCCCCCTCCGCCCTGCATGAAGATCGATCATGATTCTAAGGAACGAGTTTTACATGGATAAATAGCATTTTTCTTCAATTTCCAGAATTCCTATTGGCTTTTTCGAATTTCCATTTCTGAGATGAGTTATAATCGATTAATTGAAGACGACGCGCCATCTCTTGATCTCTGTTTTTCGGGTGTTCACTTATTTAACCATAACTCAGCTCAAAATTGGAAATTTGAAACTCGTTCCTTAAAAAATCGATCTTCATGCGGGGCGGGGGGTTCGATTTTTGGTTGCCATTTTCTGGTATGGTCCTTTTTCAGCCTCATCAGATATCCAGAAGTGAGAAAATCTTTTTCGGAATCGCATTTCATGGTAAGGTTTTTCTCACTTCTGGATATCTGATGAGGAGCCCTACACCCCATAGAAATTGCATCGCCAAAGCCTGGCATCACTTCGACGACCCTCCTTGTCAATGAAACAATCGTACCAAGGTAGTCTGAAGGAACCATGGTGCTGAAAATGTGGCATGTGTTCGTTTTGTTTCTGAGCATTGTTTTGCATGTGTTTTTTGTTTTCATGTTTGGTCAGGCTCAAGCATGGGGTTCGATTTTTGCACAAAATTTACGACCCCCCACCCTTGAAGGAGGGCTCTGGTACGACCCACCCCCTTCATGAGAAACGTCTATTTCAAAGTTACATGGGTTCCTGCAGGTTCCCAAGTAACACATAGCCCAAATCAAGTTATTCTTTTCAGGTGCCGCAGAGGCAAGAAGATATGTCTAGTACCTCAGGATAACTCATAGCAAGAATATCACCTGTTTACGACCAAAGTAGAGTAAGCATATAACCCATGCACTATCAATCAGGTCCCTAATCTGAGGCCTTGGTCGAGTACGTAGCGCAACGCTCACCAATCACAAAGCATGAAATTTTCTTCTTTCCTAGCTTTCATTCAAGCTATAATTCGTTTCGATCGGTTCACTTTCGCCACAGTTATGCCATTTCAAACAGGAGGTACATTTTTTGAGACACCCTGTATACATAAATATAGGGTGGTAAGGAAGTCTTGAGCCGTTTGACGTCTACTTTTTCTTTGTTTTCTTACTCAGTGCACAACGCATTTTACTCCACGATTTAATCACCATTGTTAGTCAGATTCATGACGTCCCTGATAGGCAGGTCAGCCATCTTCTACTTGCAGAACGGAGCACGCTGAATGCTAAAAAAGTCGCTGACTGCCCGTAAGACATCATCGACTTTGGTGACTCTTTTGTCAGCTAAAAAGCAACATGTAAGGAAGATAATTGATATCTATAGGGGACAATATAAATGTAATAAGATGATTACAAAATCGTGTGCCGACCGCATTTCAACAAATTTTATTAGTCTCTTTATCGTCATAGGGTCCTGCATCATTGCTAGTGTCCCCCGAATGCTGCCGGCCGGGACGCCCGAGCTCAGTCCACTCAGCGTTTCTCTGTAACGAGGGAATGGAACCAACTGGTAACTGTAGTATGACTGTGTTATAGTCTCCTTGCAAGAGTACGAGGGCTCTCTCCCGGATCCGCTGCGACAGCTTCGAGAAAGGCGGAATTTTCTAGCACAGGAGCCCGTCCCAACCAAGGCCTGTCTTCGAAGCAGGAGTCTCGATCTGTAAAGCGAGATAACCAGAGCTCGACGATGCTGATAGTTGAAGTGCCTTTTGCGAATACAGTGTTGATGTTGCGAATGGTTTCCATCGTTCCAGTGCTGTGTCACCGTCCATTAAAGATGAGGGCTCAAATATGCTCTTGTGAAAATGACATCTTATCTGAATGTAAAGGAGGGGGTCTGACCATTTATACCCATCGTAACGCTGCTTCGTGAATGACTAACAACTATCACATGTTAGGTTGTGGATATAATTCATAAGCCGGAAGTTCTGAAACTTTCAAGCAAAGTGGCTCAAGACTTTCTTACCACCCTTTATATTTGGGGTCCAGAACACGGATCTGCTGTCCGTTTCTCGCGTGGGTAGACTCGGACCACCCATATCGACTACCTGGGTAGTCCAGTCAGGATCTTATTGATGGGTCCTCCAAGGTAAGGTCGGTAGGTTCTTACCTGTAACTACCGCATGCGGCCACCATTTAGAAAACGATCTTCACCATCGTGTTTAGGTCGCCAGAGAACCCCTATAGGCAAAGTTTGAGTGGAATCTGGGATCCTTGCTGGACCACCCGCGTAGTCGATATAAGTGGTCCGAGACCTCCCATCTGAGAAGCGGGCAGATTCGTGTTGTGGACCCCATATTACCCTCATGGGCGAAGTTTCAGCGAGTTTCGGGGACTGGAAAAAACTCGAGTACTGGTGTCCGTTGAGTTGAATAGTGCCCTCTTTTCTAAGTGAGATAAAAACACTGTTTTGTGTACAGTTTGCGATATACTAAGACCTGGTCTTGGTAATTTCTACATACATTCGGAAAACTTAACGAGAACGATGGCAAGGTTTATTGGTGGAGAGTAACACAAAGATCAAGATGCCGGTCTTTCGCAAATGGCGTGTTCTGCTTTAGCATCACAATCACCATAATTGGCTAATCCAGTGTTTTCGTCGAGAATCTGAAAGGGATAAGGAATTCTAGAGCACTCTTTGTAACCTCTACTCGAAATAAACAAGCTTCAAAAGACGTATGCTGGACGAGTTGAACTTCAGTTGCCATATGTGTGCACTTTAGTAGGTACAATCCGTAACAAGTGCAAAACAAAAACAGAATATCGCGCTGTTACTATTAATGAATTACGACGAATTAGATAACGACGGTGCGGCGGCGTTCCTACTAAGCTCTCCCGCTTGTATTTTTTCGAGATTGTTTGTTTTATTTATCGTTATTTTTATATACATTGTCATCGCGGTTCGCTTGATATGCTACAGTAGCGGCCAAAAATCTATTAACACTCGGTCGCGCAGAAATTTTCACCCTTCTTTGACCGGCAGCCAACGAAACAATTCGGAACATTCAAGGAAGCTGTTCATAGCTTCTGATAGAGCAAATCTTCCTCTTTCGAACTGTATACAAGAAATTTTTAGATACGCTGAATCTGGAAAAATATAAGAGGTTTTTTAAGACATACATTTTTCTTCACTCGAAAATTCACTTTGGTGACATGTACTTTTTCCGCAAACAGCTATGCAAAAAAACTAAACAAACTTTTTGGCAACGCAAACAATTCTCTTTCGAATGATATATTTTGTTTTCAATTTTTCTTTGCAAATCTAGAATTACAGACATTTTAGTGAACTATTCGGTATTTCACCAATGCTGCGTTGAGCGACCTAGATAATATCACCATTCTGTTTCCCACGCCTTATTGCCTTTATACAACAGCTTTCAGCAAAATATCTCGCGAACGCAAGATGACAGGAATTTTCGGACCAATTTCCAGCAAGCAGTGTGGTGCCAAATTATGGGTCCGCCCTAAAATTCCCTGATAGTTCATCAAGAGCGCGCTGTTGAAGAAAGGAAATACAACCATCGTATTCCACATAATTTGCTACCATCATGAAGAAAATTTGAACAAGATATCTCGTCTCCCGGCAAGCCATGAATTTTTTAAAAATTTCAACCAGTGTAGTATTGCAAGACTACGAGTCCGCTCAAAATTTAGTTGATAGTACAGTAACAGCGCGATCTTGAGGGTGGATAGGAACTTCATAGCATTCTACGTGTCAGATTACCTTCACGAAAAAATCTCGAGCAGGATACCTCGTTAGCGCAGGACGCCACGAATTTTCAAAAAAAAGCAGCAAGTGGCGAGGATGATAGCTTATAATTGCTTCCGCGAATCGCGGTCTATTTAAAGGAGAAACTTCTTAATCATTTTCTGTTCTGCACACTCTTGTCTGCGAACATCTTCTACAACTATTAAACACACTAGTGTCGAATTACCGTTGACATTTATCTCAAGCACTGTCAATCAGGTGCAAAAATTGGTCTGTCGTAGAGGTGCATGGCGCAATCCATACCAATAACACGGCATAAGATCTGCTTCTCATGTGCTTTCGTATGGCTTATACCCTATCTTCGGATCTTTACTATCAGTTAACTTATGTCTCAAACAGTGAGCACATTTTTTGAGACACCCTGTAATTCTTCGTGAGTTTTCCTTTTGAAATTGTCTGTAATTCTGAATTTGTACAGAAAAGTTGGAAACAAAACACACCGTTCGAGAGAGAATTGTTTGCACTGCCAGAAAGTATGTTTAGTTTTTTCGCAGTGCTGTTTGCGGAAAAAGTACACGTCCCAAAAAAAGATTTGTGAGTGAAGAAAAATGTATGTCTCGAAAAACTTCTTCTATTTCTTTAGATTCAGCACATCTAGAAATTTCTTGTATACAGTTCGAAAGAGGAAGATTTACTCTATCAGAAGACTGTGCACAGCTTCCTTGGAAGTGCCGAACAGTTTCGTTGGCTGCCGGTCAAAGAAGGGTGGAAATTTCTGCGCGACCGAGTGTTAATAGATTTTTGGCCGCTACTGTATATTCACAGCGTTTCTGGATGGATTTTATCTTGTTAATCGCGGTTTTTTCTATTTTTTGTTTGGGGGAACTTTTCTTGCAGACTGATTTTCGTGAGTTCAGGTGGTCAGAGATCAATTATGGCACGGCGTGGGCAGCGAGCGGCTTCTCAAGACTAAAATCCCTGTTGAGGTCAAAGAAGCCATTGACAAGGGCAAGCGCGATCACGCTATTGTGATTAGCGGACTTCAAGAAGCGCCGGAAGGTATGCTAGCGCCAGGATGACCTTCTGAAGGAGGTTCGTGGAGTAATGGACGCTCTTAAGATCGAGTGCCCGACCACTTTCCAAAGAAGCTCAAAAGAAGCTCTCAGAAGCCACGATTGTTTGCTTGCGAAGTTCTTTTACCGACAAGGAGTCTTTGAAGTCTAGCCCTTTCTAATGCGCGCCTTCTGCGCTATTTTCCTTTCTCTCATGTTTTGTACACAAAAGCATGTCAACCGAGGAACGGCAGCGGGAGCTACGGGAACAAGTTTGCCAACATAATGGAGGTAATATAAATAAAGAGTGGAATGTCTATAAGAGCAAATCAATACAAGTGTGAGAGCTTTCTCAGAAACGGTAGGAGAGACTTAAAATGCTTGCTGTCGAATTCACGTATCATCACTAATAAAATAGAGCATCTCCGTTTATTGTTCAGCCAAGCAAACCCTGGCGTTCTAGCGATTTCTGAAACTTCGTTGACGGGTAGAATTTTAGACTCCGAGCTCTTCCCCCCCCCTTCAGCGGTTTGGCGGTTTGAGAAGTTATAGGAATAAAGGTAGAGGGGGAAGGGTATGTTGCCTAACCAAAAATGATTTTTTGAAGGTGTAGGCTTCCGTGAGTTTGTGGGAGAGCCGGCACATAGCAATAAAGTTCTCGAAATAATCTTATCCTCATCGAACAACATATCCAACGTCGTCGTGCGAGTGACATTAGCATCATCAGACCGCTCTATTGTAGAATTTGATATTCATCATAGACCTATCGGTTCCGTTTTTTTACCTGACCTACCTGATTTTGCTAACATTGATTTCGAATCGCTAAATTGGCATCTGATGTCCAATAATTGGTGGACTGTGTTTTATCAATATACCTGGGTCTCGGAGTTTACCAGCGGTTTTGCCAGACACTTTACGCCGCCCTCGCAAAATTTGTTTTTTTTAAAGCTCCGAGAGA